>OY101432.1:44548035-45772567 GCA_956483605.1 Tuberolachnus salignus | reverse complement strand
TTCAAGACGAGTTAAATATCGTACTAGTATTACGATAAATTAAAATATTATTGATATAAAACAAGAACTAAACGTATTTTTTCGTCTCGAATCGTTAAGCGTTTTTTTTTATTGTTTTGTAGACAAACAGATTTTTTCCGCATAAATTCCATACAATGTGAATTCCGTGGTTTTTTTTTTTTTTACGACTTCTGTGAAAATCTCAACATCAAACACACGCGATTACTAATTTTTAATATTTTAATCAATGTCAAAAAAAAGAGTAAACCAAAAACCTAAATAAACTCGTAAATTGATAACAACTATAATATATATCTCAAAAAATAAAAAAAAAACACCGGCACGTTTTGAAAATCGTACCACATCTAGAAAGGGCTCTTTGTCTACGAAAAAAAGGCGAGAATTCTGGTCGAAAAGTTAAAAAAGAAAAAGATTAAGATTAAGAAGAAAAAGCGCGTAATATATCATGGTAAAACCAATTATAATGGGTTTGTAATCTAAAACGAAACTCGTTATAATAATATAAGAAAATCGTATAAGCAAAAGTGTAAAGACCGCCGGCGCCGGTAGCCGCGCAGTCCGGACACCTACACCCGGTGGGAGTTATTATTATTTAATACGACGTAGTAAATACACGCGAAGCATATAAAACCCGAAGGTGTTGAATTTTAATATCTCCGTTGTCGTCGTCGTCGTCGTAACAATAATGGTTTTTTAATGGGGTTTTTTTTTTTTTTTTTTTTTTTTTATTTCAAGCACAATAAAAACGGACCACAGTAGTCCCGGTATACCTATACCTATTGCCGAGTACGCATAATCCCATATACCTCACCGCACATAGAATATTATATATATAGAGAGAGAGAGAGAGTGATAGAGAGATAGAGAGAGAGAGAGAGAAAAAAACATTTTCACGCCACCCGTGTCTACCTATACACGTATAAAAATTTAAAAAAAAAAAAATAAAAAACCTTATACAAAATTTAATGACGGTATACGACGCGACACAACACAAATCCGCCTTCTCGGATATATTATTATTAATTAATTGAACGTTTTTTTTTTTTTTTTTTTTTTTTTTTTTTTTTTATTATCCCCGGCGTAATATAATAAATATAGCTGATGTTATAACAAAACCGAAAAGCTCGCATAATACATTATTGTATAGAAGAAAAAAAAAACTACATTCACAATATATTATTATTCTCGTTTTCCAACGGAAAAGTCGAAATTTCTCGTTATGTTCGATTCTAAACTTAACGTTATTGGTTTTACAGTAACGTTTATAATTGTTTTATTGGTGCGTTTTAGTAGGGTGATTTTTGTTTTTTTTTTTTTTGATTTACTTTATAGATTTCCAAATTACGGGGAAAACAATTTTTTTTTTTATTTTTTTTTTTTTTGAAATCCGGTTGAAAATAATCGTAGAGGCCTGAAACTTTCGCCGAATATTTATATTTGCCGTGGCGTAATGTTTAATATATTCCGGTATTATTTGAGTTATAACGCCATAACCGTTTGAAATTGTCGAGTTTCTATTTTGTTTCGTGCGGAGTATAGTTTTGGAATTTATTTTTATCAGCGTTTCAATAAGTATGTTTAAACGTATGTCGAATTTTGTTAAAAAAAAAAAAAAAAAAAATACAATATTGTACATTATTTTGCACGGTTACAAATGAATACGATTTCGCGTATGGACATAAACTGAATTACCCTATATAGGTTTACATTATACGTCGCAAATTCCCTCCTACAATAGTTGTCCACCCACCACGGTGCGATGCATACGTTTTTTTTTTTTTTTAATTTAAATTAAATTATATTCGTACACCTCTTATATTAGGCGGGTATAGAAGAGTATAAATGCGATACCTACGATAATATTGCACCTACGTCAATTTCGGATTTTCGAAAAGCGCAATATTCGACAGTGAAAAGGCGTCACCGCCATTTTTTCCGGTTCCGATTACGCCCCTGCACACCCTGTAAAAAAAAAAAAAAAAAAAAAAAAAAGGACCAATACAGTTGTGTTCCGATTGTGGTTCGTTTGGAATAATTTACAAAAGTGTTCCAATGATGTGCCGTGCATAAACATTCTTTTAAAACATTATTTTGCCTTTCCGGCAAATATATCTGCTCGCTGTAAACTCATTATATCGTATGTAACACGTCTACTTTTAATATATGTTACTGTTTAAACCCGAAATCCCTCGAAACTAGTTTCCACAAACCCCTTCCGTCAAGACCGCTTTTGACTAGTTAAAACTAGAATTAACCAACCGAGTCTAAATGAGCTGGTCGAAACTAGTTTTGAAAAACAGATTCCGTGTAATTATAAAATCTATAACTATCCAGAAGTAATTTTTATACCGTTAGTTTACACTAAATATAACTATAAAAAAAAAAGTAAGAGATAACATATCAGGACAAGTCCGTTAAGCATAGGCGATTATAGTAAACATATCAGCAGTAGGCATATTATCAAATATCCTAAAATGTTATCTCTTAGTTTTTTTTCTAGTAGTATAAAAAATACTTCTGCGTATCATTTTTCACTGGACAGTTCTAGTTTTCATCAATATATTTCAGACACTAAACAACTAAAACAAAATAAAGTTAAAACTAGTTTTAACGTGGATGGCCGTTAATGTTAATATTAGTTATGACCAGTCAAAACCAGTTGTGACGAAATGGGTTTGTGGAGACGGGATTTGACCAGTTAAAACTAATTTTGACGGATTCCGGGTTTTAACTGTAAGGAATATATACTTAGATGCATTTCGGGGTGTAAAAATCAGTTTTAATACGTTGTCCGTAAACCCGTATAAATATTGCAGTTTCGTTCGCGTACATTTTTCGATTGCGGTACAACCGGTCGATTCGGTAAATCGATTTTAACCGGTTTTTGAAGTCCCGATTAAAAAAGTTTATTAAAACCGTGAAACTGTTTAGACGTGATACGTTAAAATACATTGACAACAACAAAAAAAAAAAAAAAATACAAACACATTTTCGTACTTGACAATTCTACCGTAAAAATTTGATCACGAAGAAACACGTCCGTCTATATATAGAGAAGTTTATGCGAAAACTGTCGAACGCTGTACCGAACACCCTGTAGTTTTTTACCCGCACCTGTTGTGCAATCGGACCGGTTGTCATTTGCAACGCGTTTTGGGCATCGGGGCGCGATCGGAATGCGCGGACGAAAAAAATATCGAAACGTGACGCGATCGGATTTTTCGTTCATATTATTGAACGTTTCACTACAGGAAACAATAACGGTTTACCGGATAAGAGGCCGGAATTTGTCGTCCGTGTCTATCCGACGGGCTGCGTATATGGTAACAAATAAAACGTGTTTTCGTACGTCCAAGAACGAAATAGACTCGAACTAAATACTTATTTCACCAAATCCGGGACGAATGCACATAGTAAAACACGCCGTTGTATTTAATTCGGTGCAATAATTTAGCGGTTTAAGTCTGTAGTAGATTCCCGAGTATTGGGAGTGCGAAAGCGCGTTTTTGCGTAATGGCCCGTTGGTCTGTGACCGAGGGGACAAGGCGAATTCCGGCGCGGCGTCCTCTTAATGAATCGCACCGAATTACAATAATGCGATATTTGCACGACACGGGGACACGGAAAGTTTTAAGTGACAGCCTCGCCGTGTACGCAGTACTGTAGCCGTAACAGTGCGTATAGTAGTTGACAGTACGAGGTCTGTTCACCTAAAAAAGTACCAGGATTTTATATTTAATAATTACAAAAATTAAGTTGCATATTATTCAAAGATATCTCCTTCGAAACACTCTCCTCCGGCGATCTTACCGTTTTTCAGAAGTCCTTTGGAACTGTTCCCAGGTTAATGCTATGAGTTCTGTCGTCGCGTTCGCTTTAATTTCCTCTACATCTCGAGATCGTTGTCTTTTAAGCGCAGATTTTAGTCTTGGGAATAGAAAAAAAATCACACGGAGCCTGAACTGGAGAATAGGGAGAATCCGCGGGACCACAGCAATTTTTTTTGGCAGCGCGATCCTTCTCATCTGTACATTTTCCTGTAAAATTGCATGACAAGACTCAATTGAGATTCAATTTGTTAACTCACGAACGGTTAGGTCTTCCAGAACGTGGATCTTCTACAGTTGACCCCGACGACTGTCGTTGAAACGTTTAAGACACTCGAAAGTCACGGAATGAATCATCCCCAAAAGCGGTTTTAATCGTTTCCGTTGCATCGTTTTTACCAAGTCTCAAGCAAAACTCGATGCACACGCGTTGTTCGTTAATTTCGGACATGTGGGAAACGGCGAACGAAAAAAAACTGACTGGATTTAACCACGTGTTATATAAAAACTGCGGTAAGATAGCGATTTCGGGTTTTGATTAAAATATCCACTTATTCGCGGGATATGCATCCGTTTACAATTTGAAACGTTATCGTGTGCAGATAAGCCGTAATAACATTTGTCCTGGTACGTTTTGAACGGACCTCGTATGTTCTGGCAATTACGAACAAGGCCAAATTTATGCACGCCATATACCGTTTTACCATATCCGAGTTTTCGCTCGTGAATATCGTGTGGAAATTAAATTTCAGTAGAATATTATACGGGATGTCCAATAACGCGCGGCGGGTCGTAATTAAGAGCACGCTAAACGATTTCAACGGACATTTCCCGAAAAAAGAAAAAAAAATTAAAACTCATGGAATGGAAAATACTATTATCGATTTTCGAAAAACTTTCCGGCGCGGCGTCGTGGAATTTATTCAAAAAACAATTATATTTCAAAACGAACCGGGTGTTTTCGTTGGTTTTGAAAATTATAGACGACAACGTAAATCTAGGATAAATTGTCGTTGTACTTGAACACGAGAAGCCGGCGGTAGCGGATATTCCCACGATTTAAAAAAAACAAAAAGAAGTGAGCCTTTTGAGATTTTTATCGAGAAACCCGTAACTAGTATTATGCTATTTCCGCGATAAAATAGTGTTATTCGATTTTTTTTTTTTTTTTTTTTATCATCGGCTGTTTTACGCTTAACAATAATTAGGCACTCTTCGATTTCGAGATAAAACGATTTTACGAAACAAAATTTCGTATAGTGCGTTAGAAAACGTTCGCGCCGAGATCATCCTGTGTGCAAAACATATTTATGCGGAGCGGTTGAATAAAACATGTTGGCGTTAAAACATGAACGAAAATAAATTGTACTGTAATAATACGAATAGAAAAAAAAGAAAAGCTTTCTAAATTTCTCTTCGCTAATCGGTAATAAATGTGTACGCGTACACGTCGTAAACTTGCGACGTAATGGATCCGTCGTGTACACGCCGGTGTTCGAACGATCGGGAAATAAAGTATAAAAAAAAAAAAAAAAAAAATTTGCAATAACATAAAACCAAACGGATATTATTATTTTACGAATCGTTATTTTTTTTTTTTTTTCTTTTTCGAGCTCTGCCTACGGTTCTCACGGGACTATTGTGTTCGTATTTTATATTATACACACCGCGGTCTATACCGAAACCATAACGGACGATTGCAGGCTCGTGACGTAATAATATATTATACGGGTGCGCCTGTACAGATATATAGAACACAGTATATTATTATAGTTTAGAGAAAAGCGCGTTTATTTTTTTTTTTTTTTTTTTTTATGTAATAACATTATGAAGACGTCCGAAGAATGTGTAACACAATGAGAAGTGTACTAAATAGACGTATAGCGATTTCGATTTCCGTCCGGAGTCTTTTCAAATATATAACGACAGAAAAAAAAAAAATTAAAAAAAAAAAAAAACCATCCGAAACGAATCGGCGATAAAGAACCGTCCAACGTCGCGGTCACGTTATCCAGCAGCGCGTACACTCGATATAATATCGTATACCGTACGGATATTGCGTAATACGAATATTAAAATCGAATTTTTTTTTTTATTGTTCCGGCCGGCGACGGCGTGCGTGCGTTTTTTTTTTTTTTTTACGATTTGTTTCGAAAACCTAATTATAATAAAATAATAATAATAAAAAAATTTCTCGGACGAATTACGGGCGTTCGGGCTACAGGCACCAACAGCGCCATAAGACTCTAGCGAACGATCGGGATTCGGATTCGTCCGTATCAATCACGAGTCACCGGGGAGGCGACCAGGACTGACCGAGAATCGCTAATGTGTCCACATTCAATGTAGAAATCGCCAATTTAAAAACTGCACAACGTTACGATCTTCGTATACAGATCTCGGCGTGTTATGCCGGGCCACTGCCACTGCGAACAATTATTCGAAAACGGTTTTAAATCCGATTTTACGATAACGGCAGATTAAAATTCGGTTCGACTGAAAATCGGCGAACCGAATGGATCTCAACGGACTGACGAATCGATTTTTGTGAATCGTATACGAATCGGCTATACGGCGGGAGAAAAATCAAATGACAAAAAACATTAAATAACAATAAAACTATTATATTTTAAGCACGGCGTATCTATAATATGATGTATTTTTATATATAGAGAAAGAGAGAAAGAGAGAGAGAGATGTTCGATATTATTTTTCAAAGATATTTATCCGAGTGTGTGTGTGGTGTATACAGTACAAAACGGGTTTACGACAGTCGAGTTTAACCGCGAAAACCGAACGACGGCCAGCAAATAATGGAAGAAGAAAAAAATAAAATAAAAAAAAAACGATTTAATCCGGTCGCGATTATTTTTTATTTATACGGACGGACGAACAACATTCCGCAAAGAAAGTGCCACCGGTCTAAATAACTGCACAATTCATTATGATTATTATTCGATTATCGATGTTATTATCTCCGTGCATATATTTCCATTTAGACGCGTTCGTCTATCCGCAGCTACTGCACTGCGGTATTTTTTTTTATTATTATTATTATTTATTTTTTTTTTTTTTTTTTATACGATATTAGGTATTCCTTTGTCCGTTGGACGAGAGATTTTTCGGCGTCCACGCGCCCCAGCGAGATTTCCGGTTTAACGATATATATTTGATCCGATCACATGACGTCTACCCACGGGCGAAACATTTCCAAGCGCATTTGATTTCGTTTCTTTTTTTTTTTATCATTTTATTATGTATTTTAACATATTTTTTTTTTTGTAGAAAACTACGTAATTAAAAAACCATTTAAAAAAAAAAAAACAACACAAATTGCATTAATATGTAAACGAATGAATTTTAAAAAAAAATTAATAGAAAATTACAATTAGCGCGAACATAAAACCTCTTAACCTATCCGCGTGCCAACGCGTAAATAAATTAACTTAAATTCCGAAACTACAAACATTATTGGAGAACAAATACATTCGTATTTCATTTAATGACGACAATGCGCTATTATTTATCGATAAAATAAAAACTCTGATGCTTAATGTACGCAAAATCATATTTAATTTTTTTTTTTTTTTTATTGAGCTCTGACGAAATATTACAAAAAAAAATTGTCCGAAATCGGCATATAAATTAGTTTTTCAAGTTGAACGGGCACGACGATAGCACATCCAGGCGTGTTATATCACTAAAGCCTACTGGTATCGGTTTGTTCGTATAACACAAACGCGTGTATTCGGATTCGTTTTTCTCGGACGGTTCGGTAAAGTCCGAAAACCGTTTATACGAGTTGTGGCTAATAAATAACGAGATTTTCTCTGTAAAAACTTTTTATTTATATTTTTTAATGGTTTAACATTTTTCCCCTTCTATATACTCCCCTCCATGTTTGACACATCGCTCCATTCTAATTTTCCATTGGTTGAAACAGTGATGGAAATCCTTTTCTTGCAATGTCTTTAACACCTCTGTCGCTTTTGTTTTTACAGCTTCAACTCACTCAAAATGTGTGCCCTTTAACGCACTTTTTAATTTTGGAAAAAGCCAAAAGTCGCATGGAGCGAGATCTGGTGAATATGGGGGGTGTTGAAGCACTGGAGTTCGATTTTTAGTTAGAAATCGCTTTACAGATAAGGCACTGTGAGCCTGCGCATTGTCTTGATGCAAGATCCAAGAGTCATTTTCCCACAACTCAGGCCGCTTTCTTCTTACTCGTTCTCTGAGTATTGTCAATACTTGAAGGTAATAATGTTGATTCACAGTTTGTCCCTGAGGTACCCAATCTGTCATTATTACACCCTTAATATCGAAAAATACGACCAACATGGACGACCCACCCGTTGATTGTCTTCAACTTCTTCACGACCCTCACGAAATCGTTTGTGCCACTCAAAAACACGTGGTCGTGATAGGACACTATCTCCATATACTTCAGTTAATAAATTAAAACTTTCGGTCGCAGATTTTCCAAGTTTCACTAAAAATTTTAAATTAATACGTTGTTCAATTTTTTCGTCCGGCATGATTTCGACATTCAACACGTAAGAGGTCAATTTAAACGACGCTTACACATAGACTACAAAACGGAAACTGACTAAACTGGTATTGTTCGATGCAGTGATATTCATAGATTACAAATATACTATCATTATACCCTTATCTACTCATGCCTTATCGCTAAGTAGATAGTCTCGTTATTTAATAGCCACACCTCGTAGAAATAATTCGACAGGCGTTCGTGCGTGTGCGTAGGCGGCATTTATGGGAAACGGACGACAGGAAAATTTGACGGCAAATTATTATCGTGCGAATACGGAAGATGTTATATGTAAACGATACCCCGGCGTTGTCATCGGCAGTGTATACGAAAAACCGCGTTGGGCCGACTCCATCGGACGCTCAAGACATTTTTTTCAACAGTCCGGCGGTCGTATAACACGAATTTCGTGTCGAGCAACGCGAACCCGTTAATATTTCCGCGTCATTCGAAACGATCGGTGGCGTATTTCGGTGTCCATCGCGAAGGGTTTTAAAATTCACACATACCATGGTCGTCCCGGGCTTTTGGATTTATACAAATTAAACAGAGGAATTCTATCGTAGTCCAACGAGATCGTAAATTGTACAAATCGACAATGTCAATCGTTATTGGTGTGGGCATACCCGTTAAAAGGGGTGCGTTAATGATCGCGGGAAGGCCGCCGTTATTGGACGGATAGCGAGGAAGGCAAATCAATTCGGTTTATATACCGTACGAAACGATACGATATCGTTGCAAACGCAAAACTATTCTCACAGCGAATATTCTCGGTCGAATATTTTCACGATAGATTCAAATCGATAATTGTAATTGTATTGTATTCGTATACGAGGTGTGATCGAAAAATACTGGGATTGTGTTCATAATATTTATATCCGTTAAGACAACGACACCGCGATCATGTCGTTCGATAAAGTAACTTTTAACGAGAATTCAAGCGTCGGTTTGAAATCGAAAACGATATTTGTTTTTATTTTATGGCATTTTCACGAAAACGTGTTTCGGTCATGCGGCGATTTTCGTAATGGAAACACCAGAAAAACGACGTGTGTGCGTAAAATTTTATTTTGAATTAGGGAAAATAGGGTATTTCAACATCACACCCGTAAATCCAAGTTTCATCACCTGTTATAATATTTTTTTAAAAAGTCTAGGTCAGTTTCTGCTCTTTCAAAACGTTCTTGAGAAATGATGGTCTTTCGATTTTGTTTTTGTTTATCGATTAAGAGACGAGGAACAAATTTGGCTGCGATTCGGCTCATGCCCAATTCATTGGTTAATATTTCTTGGCAAGTAACATGACATATCCCGACGTCTTCTGCAACTTCTCTGCTAGTTAATCGACACGATTATTTTGTATAATTTCACGAGCACGAAGCAACAGTTTTTATTTGTTTTACCGGTCGAGGGTCTCCCGGATCGTTCGTTATCCTTAACGGAATTTCTACTTTCCTTAAACCGTTTAAACCACTCAAAACACGTTGTCCTAGACAGAAAATCATCTCCAAAAGCTTCCTGCAAAAGTTCAAAAGTTTTACTAGAACTTTTCCCTAATTTAAAACAAAATTTTACGCACACACGTTGTTCTGCTTTTGCTTCCACGACGAAAATCACTGCATGACTGTGACACGTTTTCGTAAAAATGCCATAAAATAAAACTTATTATTGCTATCGATTTCAAACCAACGCTCAAATTCTCGTTGAGAGCTACTTTATCGAGTGACATTTTCGAGGTTTCGTTATCTTAACTGATATAAATATTATTAACACCGTCCGGGTATTTGTTGAGCACACCTCGTATATATATATATATGAACCCCGGTAGAAGAAACACAAATGAATGCCCCAAATCTAGGTCGACAATAAGCCAAACAAAACTGATGGTCGAGTTATTGATCCTCGACTAAAAACGCTGCAAAGTGTTCGGCTAATTGTGCACTTAGAATAGCAAATTATCGATGGGGAATTGTTTGCTTCTTAACTGGAATGTGTTAAGAAAAATCAATAGCTGCTAGAGGACCATTACAACAATATGTATTGTATAACGAAATGTGCTATCCATTGATAAAACCTTCGATTTAAAAAAAAAATCGGAAAGGGTAGATTGCCCCTAAATTTTAGGGGGGGGGGAGTTTGAAATTTGTATTAACCTCTATTAACTCTTTCGTCATTTGGGCATTTTTGTCCAATTCAATATTTTCACTGTTCCATAATCCACTCGATAAACGGTCCAACGATTCTTAATCGACAAATTGTTATCATCTTTCGAGAACGCGAACAATGTCGGATCCCGTCATTGACCAATTTATCGCATTCGATCATGAATTTAACGTATTACAAGAAACGGTCCCCCGGGTGGGGGAGGGAAGCCCACTAGAGTCGTTTGAAATTATATTCAAGCACGTCGAACTACCGGCAATTGGATATTTTTTTTTAATCGTGGACAGCCCATACACGTCGAGGTCGTCGGTTCGGAAATCCACGGTCGTCCGTGATTTGCCACTCGAATTGTTTAAACAATACTGCGTTTTTACGATTGTTCTGATCGGGTTTTTACGGATTTTAGTAAACGGGTTTTAAATATACACTGGACAATTCGGATATGAACCGCGTTCAAAATTCAAATATTTGTTTTTTAAGGTTTTTTTTTTTTTTACAATCTATAAAGAAATGATACACTAGATCCCTCCCTGTTATACACGACTCGCAATATGCACTGTTCAAATCGAATTATAATTGAAAACCACAAAAAACAATTAACATTATTAATTATAGTTTTACATTACCGTACGCCGCTTGGAATCTAAAATCGCTCGGATTTTAATCGTTAATATTGTCAGTTAAAACTTTTATACTTTTTGTAATATCCTAGAGCAGTGGATACACAGCTATTTTTACGGCAGTGCTCCTGTAAAAATCACGAGGACAATTAAATTTAATACGCTTATAAGAAAGAAAAAAAAAACGACATAAGATGAAACTCGGGTTAAATTTTTACGGAGTACATTAAACCAAAAAAAAACTCGATAAATACAAATATTTGGAAATTTGCACCACGTCTACAAAGTGTTGAATTTAAACGAAAACACTTGATCGAAATTAACAGACACCGTACCTATTGTGTTCTTTTTTTCTTCTTCTGGATTTTACTGATTTTTAAACAAAATGTAAAAAATTGACCTCGTGTACTTGGACAAAATGTTTACCAGAAACCACATCTGGTGATGTTGACGATTAATATAGTGATATACAGACAGAAAAAAAAAAAGCACACATTTTAGTAAAACCAATACGTTTTTCGCTTAGATTTCCGTTGATGTATTCATTTTTTTGATATAGACCGCCGGTGCACCGGTTTGGGAACCGCTGTCATAGAGTATCATCGATTGTAATTTTGTACTATCGGAATTCAATAATGAAATAGTTTAGAATATGTTTTGTACGGTGAGTTTTAAAGCCGTTTATTGAGAAAAACCGACAGTTTACTCCCAACACACTATTATCATGTCGTCTCGCGTAAAATCGACTGTCCGTTAATACCACGCCTCGTCGATTTTAACGTCCCTTTGTTAATTACTCGGTAGATTTTTATAATATATTGTCGGTGTACACCGGTCGTGTATAGATTTTTTTTTTTTTTTTAAATTGTCGTGTTTTTCACACACAGATCTCGTGGTATTTTTTTTTTTTTAATAATATATTGTATTCACGTCGCGGAATATGCGAATTTTCCTCCGAATCCGTTGTTTCGACACGGAAAACCTTATAATATGTAGCGTTTATTATTTTTCATTTCTTACTACACGTAAACACCGTGCGTGTATATTTTACAAATATTTTTTTTTTTTTTTTTTTTTTACGGCGTAAAAAAATACAACCGTATATAATAATAATAATAATAATATATTCTTGTAGTGTAAAAAAGAAAAAAAAAAAAAAACTGGTTATACGCATCATTTATACACTCGCGGTACCGCGTTCTCTCTTCGTATAAGTATATTATTATTATTATTATTTTCACTCGGTACTACGCACTGCACACGACGAACCGGGTGAGCGGTTAGTGCCGAACGCGCGGTATGCGCGGCACCGCAGAGTACAGGGTGCCGCAAAAGAAGAAATCACGTTATTCGACCCGGGCCCGGGCGTGCGTTTTTCCGAAAACAAATATTTTTTTAAAAGAATATAATAATAAATATATAATTTTATTTTTATAATTCCGCCCCGTGTAATTGTTACCGTCATTATGGTGGCCGGCACTCGACGTTTTCGGGGCGGTACTCCTATAGACGCGGTATTCCTTGTAGGGTTTTTTTTTTTTTTTTTTTTTTTTTTTTTTTGTCGATAACGTGGACAAAAAAAAAAACGCCGGAAAACTCCGGTATGCATTCCCGAACACGATACGACGGCGGTTTGTTGCGTACAAAGTCCGTACGACTTGCACAGGAACGCGTTTTGACTTGGTGTTCGTCCGTAAGGGTTACCCGTCACGAATCGAACGTGTCTATCGCCTACACCAGTGGTTCCCAACCGTTTGATTATGCCGACATTTACTATTTTTTTTTTTTTTTTTTTTGGATATGCGACCCGCCCCCCATTAAAAAAAAAAAAAAATAATAATAATAAGTCAAGTATAAATTATGAATGCATTTACATTATAAACAATTTTATCATTTAATTTTAATATAATGAAATATTTAATATTCAATAATAGGTAATACGTGTCGAACATAATGATTATTTTAGGTGCATTTAAAAATAAAAATAAAATACAAAAAATTAATAGAATATAAGTTGACTCGTGAGTCATCTCTATGGTGGTTAGGTTAGGTTAGAACCTCTGTAGCGATTGATTCTGAATGTTGTTGCATAATATTTCCCACTGGGGTGACATGGTGACATTTAATCTGTTTCTTTGTTTTGTTTTGATTTCGGCCATAGTCGAAAATCATTTTTCGTATAAATTAGTAGGAAAATGTATCAGTTTTTTTTTTCTTACGCGTTTTATGACAATTCTGGATATTCATTAAATATATCAAATTTTTTTATCATAAGTTTTATCACAGGAAAGTTCGATAATCTGAGTTTCAAGAAGCGCATTGAAGTTGTACTCTTCAATTGAAATAGCGAAAGGATTTTCAATCCAATGGAAATCATCGCGTATCTTTTTTAAGGAAACAATTTAATTTAGAAAAAAAAAATATTTAAATTTACTGCAATCGATAATTGATTTAAATGTAATAAAATAATTTGTTTAATATCAGTGACATTCGCCGAGTCGTTCTTGCGCAGAAACTCGCCAAATACTAAATACACATCAATATTTTTCCTTCTCCACTTTGGTTTTGTAAATAGTAATTTTATAATTTTAATTGATATTCCATTAGGAGAAATAATGGGTGGGGAAGAAAGCTTTTAAGTTTGAACAGTAATCCGTCATGCCAAACTCTGTCAAACGCTTGGGAAACGTCAAGAAATAAACACAGGTACAGTAAAGTTTTTATTCCAACGAGAGCGATATTGCATCCTATGGGCTTGATAAATGGTACTATGTGAGGATTTGAATCCGAATTGTTACTGACAATATATGGAGTCATTCGTTTAAGAATAAGTCTTTCGAATAATTTAGATAAGAAGGGCAAGAGACTTATTGGCCTGTATGAGGATGGGTCGTCCAAGGTTTATCAGGTTTAGGAAATAGTACAATTTTTGAGAATTTCCAAAGGATTGGGAAACTACGAGAGTCTTAGGCTTGCATTAAAAATATATGTTACCAATACCAATGCTCTTTTAGGGAGGTCATAGCCCGGCGACTTTTTTTTTTTTTTTGAATATTTAAGTATAGCCTGCTTGACTTCGTTGGGCGTAAAATGTTTTTCAAGATGATTGGAGGATGAGGGAAGGTCTAAACCAGCGTAAAAGCTCGTCAACACATTGAGGTATAAATATATTATGATGTGGTTGAAAGGTTTCCTGCAGGTGTGCTTTAAGTATTTCGGCTTTGACGGAATCAGAAGACGCAAGTGTAAGACGCCATTTTATTTCCTATACATTTCTATTTTATAATATTAAAATCAAAATTGTATTTTTCTTTCATCGCGATCCATCAAAAAGTATTTCGCGACCCGTAGGTTGGCAAAAACACCGGTCTAATACCATTGTGTAAAAAGTTTTTTTTTATCGAATTACAAGCGGACGTTGGCACGGGAAATGCCGGAGTGAGAGCCAATGCGGAACTTTGAGCGTGTTCCGGGTCCTGCAGACGTGTGTCCGCGTCCACGCGGTGACAAACGTCTTGCTTGCCCGATCGCCAAAAATCTATTTTTCGGCCAAGCTCTATGCGTTAGCCTAACCTATTAATCATCAAAAAAATAACGCAATTTACTCGAAATTCATTTTGCCGGTACCCGATTTCCGTCCCGGTCGTCTCAGCGCCGTACGATAATTTTTATCCGCGGAGCCCGTACACGCACGCGTAACACCGGCACCCCTAGTTTGGTAATTTTCCCGTTGAAAACAAAACGGTTAAATAAAACGAAAAATACGCGTTCCACCCGCACCGCTCTGTATACGCATTAAAAATAATACCGGTCTTCCGACGGGCCCGCGTTCCGGTGCGTACGCGCCCCGCGGACGGGGGAGCCGGGAACGGTCGGGTCGGCCGCCGCCGCCGCCGCCGCCGCCGCCGCCGCCCACTCCGTCGAATACGCTCGTACGCCGCGAGACCGACCGCCCGGGCGACCGAGACGCGGCGGCCGGCGTGCGTTCAGGTGCGCGCAACCATTCGGAACTCTTCGGCGGGATCCTCTTGTGTTTTTATTATATATATATATATATATACACACACACACGTAATATCTCGTACGTTATTATTACTATTATTACTATTATTATTATTATTATTATTATTATTTTGATTGCGGCTATAGGACGTGCACTAACACTCCACCCCCCTCCCCCCACCTGCCCTAGCGCTGTGATATTATCGTGAATTGCTAAACCTTCTTCCCGCTCGTACGTTACACGACGTGTTGTGCGCGCGCAGAGTACTCACGAAATACGAGGTCTGATCGAAAAGTACCGGGATTTTCAATATGATAATCACAAAAAAATGAAATTACATAAGATATCTCCTCCGAAACATTCTGCTCCGGACGATATGCGGCGATCGTGCCATTTTGCCAAAGCCCTTTTTGCAACTGTTCCAAGGTTAAATGCTATGCGTTTTGTTGCCGCGTTCGCATTAATTTCCTCTACATTTCGAAATGGTTGTCGTTTAACCGTAGATTTTAGTCTTGGGAATAGAAAAAAAAAATCACACAGAGCCTGATCTGGTGAACAGGAAGAGTCCGCGGGACCACAGCAAATTTTTCGGCAGCGTGACCCTTCTCATCTGTACATTTTCCTGTAAAATTACATGACAAGACTCAATTGAGATCGCTTTGTTAACTCACGAACGGTTAATCGGCGGCCGTTTCGTATACTAGGTGTGATCAAAAAATACCTCGACTACGTTAAAAATATTTACATCTACGATAATGTCATTCGATAAAGTAACTTTTAACGAGAATTTGGTTTGAAATCGATAACAATATTTAGTTTTATTTTATGGCATTTTTACGAAAACATGTCACAGTCATGCAGTGATTTTCGCGGTGGAAGCAAAAGCAGAACAACGTGTGTGTGTAAAATTTTGTTTAAATTAGGGAAAAGTTCTAGTAAAACTTTTGAACTTTTGCAGCAAGCTTTTGGAGATGATTTTCTGTCTAGGACAATGTGGTTTGAGTGGTTTAAACGGATTAAGGAAGGTAGAAAATCCGTTAAGGATAACGAACGACCCGGGAGGCGCTCGACCGGTAAAACAAATAAAAACTGTTGCTCGTCCTTGTGAAATTATTCAAAATAATCGCGTCGATTAACTAGCAGAGAAGTTGCAGAAGACGTCAGGATATCTCATGGTACTTGCCAAGAAATGTTAACCAATGAATTGGGCATGAGCCGAATCGCAGCGAAATCTGTTCCTCGTCTCTTAACCGATAAACAAAAACAAAATCCAAAGACCATCATCTTTCAAGAACGTTTTGAAAGTGCAGAAACTGACCTAGACTTTTAAAAAAAATATTATAACAGGTGATGTTGAAATACCCTATTTTTCCTAATTTAAAACAAAATTTTACGTACACACGTCGTTCTTCTGTTGCTTTCAATACGAAAATCGCCGCATGACCGAAACACGTTTTCGTAAAAATGCCATAAAATAAAAACAAATATCGTTATCGATTCCGAAACGACGCTCGAATTCTCGTTAAGAGTTACTTTATCGAACGACATGATCGCCGTTTCGTTGTATTAACTGATATAAATTTTACGAACACAGTGTTGGTATTTTTTGATCACACCTCGTGTATATACGGTATACGATAATAAACGAATACGTAATAGTGTGTACGACTAGTTTTGTCCATCTCCGATTTTCGGTCGGCCGCCGGCTAAATGTATGTATTGCCACACCGGTGCAGACTCGGGGCGCCCGCCGCCGTCCGAGGAAAACACGCGCACGCACTCGTCGGCCCGTTCGGGTGGACAATGTCACCGGTAACGTCGGACGGGCGATTGGTAGAAGTGACGACTAGGGGAGGCGCTGACGTCGTAGTGATATACCACCCGGCAACGGACCAAGAGGTCCTAGAGCGGCGACGAGGACAGCGTGACACGCGTGCGACAGCGTGACACGTGCGCACGGTTCCAGTGGCGCATCGGTTACAAGTACAATTCGTAGATTTTCACGTCTCTTTCTATGCGATGAAAATCGATAGTAATTTTTTATTTAATAATAAATTGTTTTGTGTGAGATTTTTGTGATTTTCGGTGTTTAACACTACAACATATTTCAATTGACAAAACGTATCGACAAAAATGATATTGTGTTGATACGTATGCATATCGATATTGATTGTTCACATAACGCAATGTTAAAATATAGAAAAAAAAAAAAAAAAAATTTAACTCGTGCGTATACGTTTGATCAATTATTCGGTCAAATGGTTTAGGGAATTCGCCGTGTCGCAGGCCAAATAAATTGAAACCAAAACGTTTCGTTTGACACGCTAAACCGAATGGTTCGGCGTCCCTGTTCTAGTGGCTCCGGACCGGTGTTGCGCGTAAAATTAATGAAATAAAAGTCTAAAAATCAATGAAACACGTGTATGGTTTGTTGCCCCGGTCCGGCCATAATGTCCGTCCGGTCGCCCAAAGTGAGTCCTGTTTTCACGGCGTGCAAAAAAAAAAAAGAAAAAAACCATATCCGTTTGTATAACGTAATATTACGGGACATTATAAATTTGTATTGTACGCGGGGACGAGGTCGGTGATCGGCGCGCCCGAACCTCGGTTACCGCCGAAGGTTTTATTTTATTTGTCTCACCCGTCGTCGTCGTCCGGTGGACGGCCGACACAACGATAATAATTTTCCGTCTCCGGGTCCCGCGACGACCGCGACGGCGACGACGACCGCTACGGCCCGGGTGACAAGACGGTTTTCCTATACGGATTTCTATTCCTTTCGGGCCGTATTTTATTATTATTATTATTTTTTTTTTTTTTTTATTTATTTATATACGTGTATATAATACAATATCGCGATATCATCGCCGCGGACAATCGTATATTCCACACGCGTATAATATTGTACTTGCGAGACTATCGCGCCCCCGTACGTATTATTATATACGTCGTTTATTATTACGCGCAGTATTTCCATTCGGCGGCGGCTGCGAGTCGATAGTGTAACGATAAAGTCCGCCCCGCAGATGTGAAATCATTTCTGTTTTATATATAAATGTATATTTTTTTTTTTTTTTTTTTCCCCCTTACCCGTCAGACGCCAAGTCCGTTCGGCCGACCGACTTTCCGGGCAGACGTCGACATTTGTAATTCAAACGCTCATTACCGGCGGATTTTCTCGGCGATAACGCCCCGGCCCATTACGATTATTTCCCGTCGGGTTTTACCGCGAGAAAATCGAGACAAAAGCGCGCACGGTCGATTTTCAACGAAAACCCCAAAACACCAATGGGCGAGTGGTCCGATCGAAAACACTGTCATCGGTCGAAAAACAATAGCCGCACTCCCCGGTAGTTCAGTATCGGTAAGGTGACATTTAACAAAAAAAAAAATATAAAAAATTACATTTTCTAACCGGATCGTAATGTCCCCGTGACTTTAGGAATCCGTTGAAAAAAACCGTTCGACCGGCTCGGGTAAGTTTAGGGGATAGAGACGGCGAGCTGTCTCGTCGGAGTGAATTTAAAGAATTGATTTGTCGACAAAAGTAATCGTTAATCTTTTACCAAGGCATATTCGTTTTTGAATCTCGACTACCTCGTCTGGATCTGGTCGGATATTAAAATGACTACAAATTCGGCTCCACCGATCCCATCAGCCTCCGTCAGCCTACCGCCATTTCTTTAGCCAACACTATTGCCCGCAACGATTTAGGAAATTTAAAAAAGTCCAGCGATAACAATACAACCACAAAACGTTTAAAAAAATATTATATTTATATGCGAGAATTTTCGATTTGATAAGTGAAAAATGAAAAAGGAAATAAATAAAAAAAAATACATCGAAATGCAGCCGGTGGGTGGATTCGGGAGGGAGGCACCGCCCCTAGAAAATCCGAAATAATACCCGAGCCGATAAAACGTAATACTTAATAAATAAAACGATTATTATTATTTTTTTTATTCGATTTCGTATTTCGTTTGTAATACGATAGAGGGGACCCTAATATTGGGTTTTAGAGCGTCATGTGTGGTACGACCGACGGCGGCGGCGGCCGCACGACAAAAATAATAATATGTTCGTTTCGACGTACCGCAGGCACGAACGCAGGCGTCTATTATTATTTTTTTAATCGTGTAAAAAAAAATTTCTAATATACATCGGCGGGCAACAATGAGCGTATAATAAATAATCGCTCGTACACCGATGCAAGTACGAAACGCGTAAGTGTAAGTATTCGTACTTGCGGGCTACCCGCTCGTATATCATTACCGGGGGTTGTGCGTTTGTACGTACAACTTAAAAAAGTGGCCAACGTTAAACTAACACAAATGGAAACACATGCGTAGTAAATAATACCAACAATAATCTTTAATGTACGTATTATTATTATTATTATTCAACATAATTTATCCATCCGAGTCGATGCGCATTTCCGCCAACGGTTTTTGCGTTTTTTTAATCGCCGGGCGACTAGAATTCCGCTGTATTTTCCCCATCAGAATTGTACCATTAAGATGGTTTTGTAAGTTTGAGACACATAAAAAAAAAAAATTCACACCGGACTGAAGGGCGATCGCGGAATGACTTAAAGAGTCAATTGCTTGCACTGTGGCACGACTGCCATAAGGCATTGCATTGTTATGCTATAAAGCAGAACTTATCATATTTTATTATCGGAACCCAAGTTTAGAGAGAAGGTGATGAACATGTTTTTTTTTTTTAGAGATTCCTAACGTCGATGGAATATCATTATGCTTAATTCTCCGGTTTGCTTGAACCAACCCGTCGGCTTTGTGTTCACGAACCTCGTCTGTTATCCACCGTTACCGGCTGTCCGCATCGATCCTGATCGGAAATAATGCTTTTCCCGACTTCACTGCGTTCAATCCGTAATATCCAAAGACGAACAGCACTGATAATCATAGAGTTTCTATGATTATCGGCAGGTTTAACGTTTTTCTACGACGAGAAATCCGATTACGACACGCTGTTTGAACCGCACATCTGGAGAGGCCATTTAAAAAAATTACGTACGAATAAACTAAAAAACGTTACTCTATCGTCACTGAGCACACACTAAATTAATAACTTTAGCCATTAAATGCTCAACAAACGACAATCTCATCGGATATTTAAAAAAAGTTATAAGATAAGAGGCATGCAACTTATCAACCCACCCAGATAAGAATATATTTTTTTTTTTTTTTATTAAAGTTTATATGTATTTTTTCACGTTTCTCTCGGTTAATATGTACGTCCGGGTTACAAAAATAAGAAAAACTATAACATTCAAATAGTCTTGTCTATTGTTTTGTTCATCTGTTACGTTGTGTTTTATTAAGTGATTTATTCGTTAAATTATTCATTAAGATTATTATGTAATAACATAGGATAAAAATATATCCACACCGCCCCTCGTGGTGTTGATTTTGGCGGAAACTGTTTTTCGCCCCCTCTCACCACTAGTTTTCGACTCGGTGACGTCACTGCGGCCTTACCGATTTCGCAATAACTCGGTAACACAAATCTAATGAGAACACAGAGGCTTAAGATAAAATCAATTGGCGGCCATGACCGACCCTAACAATAATTGCATTAAATAATAATTTCATTTTTTTATTAGTCGTTGAATTTAATAATATAGTTTTTATCTATGTAATTTTTTATTCAATCTCGTCCGTTCCAAACGGGATACATATTACTGTTGGTATATCGTAGATCTCAACAGCAGCCCGGGTTATACATCACGTTCGGTAATAATAATTAAATTATATACAATAATTGCTATTGTCCGCGTGTACGTAACAAGTCGGGCTTTACGATCAGATATGATTATATTATTTTATAGTTAAAAAAAAAAAAAAGGTCTTTTTCATTGCTACATACTATATGAGCGAAATAAATATGATAACCATTTTTTTTTTTTTTTTTTTTTTTTACAACCCGATATTTCTCGAAAGCGAATTTATATCGTATTCTTAACTACCTATCTTTTTTTTTTTCCCCCCATCCCGGACTGCGTACGAACTCTGTACGTATTACGGAACTTTTGAAATTTTGGTTTTATGACCTTTTTATACGACAACTCGATAATATATATAAAAAAAAAAAAAAAAAAAAACCATAATATCAAGTGCGTAGTATAGTGGTGTATATCGTCCTATAACCTACTCATATTTTATTTAACACCTACTTTTTTACACTTAAAAAATGTTATTACTTCTAATATATATATATATATATATATGTATACATTGGTAGAATAATAACTAGAATTTTATTACTCGCCATATACTATTTTTTTTCTTTTAATCTTGAATTTCATTAGTTAAATAAATATAAACGTATATTTAATAGTATGTTTTAAATACCTATTTATTTTATATGATAATAAAACGATACGTTTACACAAAACGTGTTCCCGGATTTACGTGAATTACATATTGTTTTAATGGTGGGCGACTAAACATACTAAACAGAAATAATTCCATATTTCACCGTGGGTAATTAATAAAATAATTGTATAATAAAAAAAAAATCAATAAAAAACTAGTAATGTTTTAACTTACACCAGAGTACACACTTTGTTGAATTTTACTAACGAAAAATTAAATTCGTTGATTAAGAAAAAAAAAAAAAAAAAAAAGTGTTATAATTAACATTTTCCTTTCTAAACTATATGACCGGTTAATAAAAAAAAAAAATAAAATAAAAATAAAAAACCCAGTGAGTAGGTATATAATTATTTTCGGTATCTAATTGGCTATTTTTATGAATTCCGACAGTTCAACACTCGCTGTCAAAATATTATTGCGTGTAGACAATTCAGGTGTATTGTCTCTGCTCAATTGCACGTACGATTGTTAAAATATCAACACACCGGTAATATTAAAATTTAAAAAGCCTGGACCATACATTGCACCGCGGGCGGTAGAGAGTTGGATTAAGTATATATAAAAAAAAAAAAAATAATATAGGCTTTATTTAGTTAATATACTGAAAACCACTAAATACGGTATTCGCTATTATTCGTGTTTGTGCAGAAATCAATAAAAATAAATACACGACGCGTGGTCATATGACGCCAATGTTTTAAATAATTTTAGAAAAAAAACCATTGCGAATTTAGAGACATTTTTCGAATATAGTATTGCCGGGCGAATTGACCAAATGGCCATCCGACCGGGTGCGACGCGCGAACAATTCGCATGGTTTTTGATAAGCGAAAAAGCATTTTTTTTTTTTTTTTTTTTTAGGAAAAAAACCTAACACGTCTTCAGAAGTACTAATATCGCTTTTCGCCGTCGCACTAGGAATATAAAATTCAATTAAAAAGCGGCTCGTAAAAAAAAAAAAAAATACCTACGATACGATAAATATCGTATCTACACGAATCGTAAAAATAATTATACCGTTTCCGTTATTATAATTATAACAATAGACCGCGCCGTACCGGTTGTTTCTCGGTCGGTATGATTGGTAAACGAAATGAAAAGTACTGTAACTGCGGTCGGACACAAGAAATAACAATACAAATAGACGAAATTGAATTTGCGGTGGCGATAAAAAAAAACCGTCGGTGGGGAGCAGGGAACGGAATCGGAAATTGACGAGAACACACCGTCGAATAGAGTGTATAGTACGATAATAATAATAATAATAATAATAATAGATATACACCTATACGTAATACTTGTAGAAAATTATACTGTTTTTATAAATGATTACACATGAGATGTACAGTCGAACGAAAACATAATTTACCGTTAGTAACGTTGGACAAATGCGAGGGCCGCGTTGGACTTCGGATACCGATATTTTTTTTTACCGGCTACTATTGTTAAAAACGGATTGCCAACGGTAATGATCGAATTGTTTAAGTGTTCCGTGTCGTGACAGCCGGGCACGTTCGATAAACAATCCAAGTTGATATGTATGACGAGTTTTTTAGTATAATCGTTTTTAATCGTAAGTATTCGTAGAGGTCATAGCTATTAAGTACGTACGGGTGTACGGACGAGGCGATTTTCAATACGACGTGTGATCAAAAAATACCCGGACAATGTAAATAATATTTATATCGATTAAGATGACGAAACGCCGACAATATCGTTCGACAAAAGTGACTTTCAACGAGAATTCGAGCGTTGGTTTGAAATCGATAACGATATTTATTTTTATTTTATGGCATTTTTACGAAAACATTTTTCAGTTATGCAATAGAAGAACGACGTGTGTCGGTAAAATTTTATTTAAATTTAAGGAAAATAGGGTATTTCAACATCACCTGTTATAATATTTTTTTAAAAAGTCTAGGTCAGTTTCTGCTCTTTCAAAACGTTCTTGAAAGATGATGGTCTTTGGATTTTGTTTTTGTTTATCGATTAAGAGACGAGGAACAAATTTGGCTGCGATTCGGCTCATGCCCAATTCATTGGTTAATATTTCTTGGCAAGTAACATGAGATATCCCGACGTCTTCTGCAACTTCTCTGCTAGTTAATCGACGCGATTATTTTGAATAATTTCACAAGGACGAGCAACAGTTTTTATTTGTTTTACCGGTCGAGGGTCTCCCAGATCGTTCGTTATCCTTAACGGATTTTCTACCTTCCTTAAACCGTTTAAACCACTCAAAACACGTTGTCCTAGACAGAAAATCATCTCAAATAGCTTGCTGAAAAAGTTCAAAAGTTTCACTAGAACTTTTTCCTAATTTAAAACATAATTTTACGGACACACGTCGTTCTTCTATTGCTTCCAGGACGAAAATCACTGCACGACTGAAACATGTTTTCGTAAAAATGCCATAAAATAAGAATAAATATTGTTATCGATTTTAAACCAACGCTCAAATTTTCGTTAAAAGATATTTTGTCGAATGACATTGTCGGGGTTTCGTTATCTTAATTTATAAAAATACTATTTACACAGTGCCGGTATTTTTTGATCACACCTCGTATATCCTACCAAACCATAGTTCCCCCTACAATTGTGGCCCACCCACGTTGCGAAGTACGTTCTGGCTAATATTTCTTTTTTAAATTTTACGATTACAAGATAATTTTCTGATCGTCGGGGCCCTGCGGTTCAGTAAACGGGAGAGAATTTTTCAAAAATGCGTGAACACTGAGCTGAAAGAACTATGGGCAGGGTTAAAAATCGTGCGCTGAAAGCCGAGTGTTAATGTTGGCGTCAACGTTTGTAATCCGCATTCCGGATGTTGACAAAGGCGAAACAGATCTTTACAATCTAATAAAGAGCGGTGTTAGAAAGATCGGAGCACAATCTTCGCATAATCGGGACTTCGGACGGAATTCCGGACAAACTCTGTTGCAGTAGTAACCAAGTATAATTACTAAAGTTGTCAGTAAAATATGCACCCTGCCGAAACGTATAACGATGTTAGATTATTATGTTCTTAACATTAGTTTATTCCATTGCTTGTCCTAATATTTACTTATTTCTACTGTTCCCTGGTAGAAACTAACGATATAAGTATTACTTTCGAAAATCAGTTTTCATCAATATATTTCAGACACAACTAGTACTAACTAAAAAAACAAAAAAAATAAGTATAAACTATTTTCAACGTCGAGGGTTCTGGTTAATTCTAGTTTCGACTGGGCAATACCAATTTTGACGAAAAGGCGTATTGCTGAGGCCAGTTTGTACGTAGGAGAAATAATGTTGGATTTCTATAAAAAAAAAAAAATCGTCGAATCGATTTGACAATTCTGGGAGTCTTTCTGTTTTGAGAAAAAAAAAAAAAAAAAAACGTTATCGACATTCCCAAACGAGTTATTTCGCTATTCCGCCGGTATTGTTAAAAAGGCATGATGATTTTCATTTCGTAAAACATTCGTTGCAATAATAGTTTGCACTCGTCAACGATAAATAACAATTGACGACGGGGAGCGATGCGAAACCCCGTCCGGTCCCTGATGCGAACGTCAAATTTATGTTCGCTATATTACGCCCTCCCTTAACCAATGAACCGATTTCGATGAAACGTGGCGTATAACACATTGGCTGAAAAATACCGGGCCTACCAAAAAAAAAAAAAAAAAAAAAACCAAGAGTATCTACACTACATACAGATACATCGGTACATGTATATGTCTTGGTTCTACTGAATATAGTTGACATAAGAATGTCGATGTCAATTTGGTATTAGATACGAGGAGACGAGGATTAAACTGTAGGTAACTTTTTTAACACGTGTAAAAAATAAACAAGTATCAAAGACAGGAATTATTTATTTATTTTTCAATGACAGCAATTATTTTTATTGAGTATACATTTTTAAATGGAAGACGCGGTGACACTAATCGTTCAGAGATAGGATCGAGAGGCGGTAAATCAGATGGTGGAAATGGAGAGGATAACAAAAACCGTTAATCGTAGCAAAACGGGGAACTTTGTTATTGCGCAGAGTTTTATAACAAGTATTGCACACGATCATACTATGAGAATCTAAGTGTGGGTATTTTTCGAGCAAAAAATCTACGGCTTTCTGGGGAACGTGCTTCATATTTTTTCTCGAACCAAATGCGATCGCAAACAGCGCAGGAAACACCGAATTCGTTTTGGATAAAACGAAAATTGAATTCGTCATTAGCTAGGGGAAATTCGTCAATACAGACATTTATAGCGGCGGTTCGGTTATCGGAATGACGATTTTGAGCTTGTTCTTTAAACGAGCATCGCGGTAACATTCTGGGTGTCGGACAAATTAACAGAATGACCCCCAGCCATAAGACATATACATGTCAAAAAAAAAAACCCGCGGTTCTCCCATTAAAAATTGTCTTTGTTTATCCAACGTAATCTCCATCAGGAGCAACACAATCGTTCCAACGCCGCTCAATCATTTCAATACCGTTGTCGCAGAATGATTTGTCTTTTGCTTGAGAATAGGCCTCGGGTTCGCTGATAACCACTTCATTTTTTCGGAGATCCGCGAATAGAGTAGTCCTCAGTAGTCGCCGGGAGCCGAATCCGGAGAACACGGTGCACGCGGAAGCAATTCGATTATTAATTCGTGTAGTTTTGCGCTATTGTTTTTTTTTTTTTTTCTCTCTCTTTGTCTTGTACAACACGCATTCTACGTTATCTCCGTGCTCGAATCCGCCACCGGGTGGTCCGGGCAGCGGCAAGAGGTCGGTCGCGTAGGGGGTCTGGGTTCTTATTCCGAACGGACAATTCGCAATCGGTGTGGACGAACCGTTGCCGGCGGATTGGTTCGCCTATTGCGATTTGTATACGGCCAATACTGGTACGCGGGTGATTTCCATTAGGGGCCGTGCCGTTTTCGCCGGTGCGCGGTTTTTGCGTATGTCCATAACGGTTTTCCCGTCGGCCCGTTTCTATTCCGGACGCGTTTCATGAATACATAATATTTTACTTTGGCCGATCGCATGTAATGTAATATTGTGATTTATAATAATGTACGGCCGGCCGGCCGGCCCCACGGTGGTGGTCGCTCACCGTTCGCGCGCCCGTCCATTAACGCTACACGGCGAAAGTGACACAATAATCAATATTGCGAATATTTTAATAATAATACGATAATACGCGGGCGCTTGCCCGTCAACACGACAATAATTATTATAAATACCATATTGACGGTTTGTGCATATTTTTTTATTTTTTTCTTCTTTTTTTTTTTTTTTTTTTTTACTATTTCGCTTTAGTCCTAATCTCTCAGTTAAACCCTCCTCTCGCGGCCGCTCGTAGATCCAAAACACCGTTTTTATTTCGTATTTTCTGTCGTTTTGGTTTAGTATTCAATATTCATTTTTCGTATTCTATTATATATAACTTCGAACAACGCGAATTCTCGAATAAATAATATTAATACATTTTAAAAATGATCTCAAGTAACGTTTTTATCGTCTTGTTTTGTAATTTTTAAGCCGTTAAGCATTTTCTTTCCTTTTTTTCTTTTTTTTTTTTTCATCAATTTTGCTATACTTTTATAAGGTATCCACAACGTCATATTTGTAATAATATACCGAGATAGATCGTTTATATAGCGCCCGTTTGTCTTTTGACAGTATGTATTAAAACAGTAAATCAATATTTCTATAGATTCTGAGCGGAGCGGGGAGTCTTGTGGTTTTATAATGATGTTTATTTATTTTTCCTTTTTTTCTTTCTGTAAACACTTTTACTAACAGAAGACTTCATTCGATCTATACACTCCTATAATACTGTTTCCGGTAGCAGAGTTTGTCCGGTCGGTACATTAAAGAGGTAATTTTTCGATACACCTATTAGCTTTTGAACGCGGCAGAAAAAACTACCGAAAAATGACAATAAAACTGCTTCTGTGTTATCTTCGTTGAGAGCTTGTTTGAATGAGGTAGAGTTGGTGAAGATTCTTCGTGCTTCGTGGTGTTTTGGGTATTTGGTCACGATGTTATCTTTACATGTGTCACATCTTGGAGCCGGCCTTTTAGTGATAAGGAAGGAGTGGGTTTGGTGCGTGTGTCTTATTCCGACTCGAGTGATAATTACTTCTTCTTTTCTTTT
Source organism: Tuberolachnus salignus (assembly GCA_956483605.1). Classification (NCBI taxonomy): domain Eukaryota; kingdom Metazoa; phylum Arthropoda; class Insecta; order Hemiptera; family Aphididae; genus Tuberolachnus; species Tuberolachnus salignus. The sequence goes on along the minus strand of OY101432.1, from coordinate 45,744,845 downwards.
GAGATTTAAGGAGGGGTTCCGTATTTGGATAGAGGGTATTATGATTCTTAGCTTGTTTGTTGGTGGAATATTAGTCCAGTAATTCTGCCACGGTTCTGATATTCTTGAGGTAAATGATGTTGCGTGTCTCTGAGGATGTGGTTGGGTTTAACTTTAAGGCTATTTGAGGTGGGGAGGCTTCGTTTGCGATTTTGTCAGCTTTTCCATTATCGGGTATCTCAACGTGTAAGGGGACCCCCCCATATTAATGCGATTAGTTTATTGGAAGTCGATATAAGTTCTTGGATATGTAGATTTAACTCGTTATTAAAGTAAAGGATCTGCGATTGATTTTATGGCGCCCAATGGGACACTAATGATTGTGCAAGAGTCTGAATTCGAGGGGGAAATGATTTGTAGAGCTCCCCCGTAGATGGCGTAAGTTTCAGCTGTATAAATTATTATTATTATTATTATATTCAATCGATCCCGGGTGTGCCTAAAACGTATAAAACGTTCACTCTGACTACGCTTATACGTTTAGAAATCTTATCCGGAAAATCGCCGTCGAGATTGGATCTATAGACGATATTATAATAATATTAAACTGCGTTCGAGAACACTACGGTATATTATACTCGTTGGTATATCTGATAAATGGACGACGGAAGGACTGGACGAGAGAAAAACGAACCGTACAGAATAGGAGATAAAGGGTATTGATAATAAGCGAACTAGGAATGGTATATATATATATATATACATACACATATTATACGGTTACGCGTACGAGTCGCACGTCGAGATATTATATACAATAATGTCGAAATATATTGTCAACCGAATGGAATGTGCTGGTAATGTGAGTTTGTTCAGATAAGAAAAATAATAATAAAAAAAAAAAACATGTATCTAGTAGCAAATAAGAAAAAAAAAAATAAAAAATATTATACATACCATTACGTTGGATATTTATTATTAAGTAGTTATCGAAAAAGTATAAATTATAAAACAGTTGTCCTAGAAAATATCTAGATAATATCGGAAAAAAAACATAAGGCGGTATTTTTTTTTTTGTAAAAAAAACTCTTTTAAGTTGAACATATGCAAAATATTTGAAAAGTTACTAAAATCGAAAATTAATTCAAATAAAATATCTCTTGGCTATTATTTCAATGGTTCTTGAATTTTTGTTTATGTCAAAATACGAGTTACGCTCTTACCATGCCTTACGTGTCAATAATTTATCGAAATACTTCCACTCTTTTATAACTCTTGAGTCAACGATAAAACCTAACATTTGCTGCATCATAATTAATTTGAATTAGCGTTGTAATTAATTATAATTAAAATAACGTCAATTTATAATACATCAATTTAGTTTGTTCCGTTTTAACAATCTTTTAATCTCTACGAATAAAATGCCATGTTTAGTCTATATTCGCCAGACGTAACTAACGTACTGGGATTGTTAAAAAAATCCCTCCTCGCCGAAATAAAATAAGGAATCAAAACATATATAGTTTTAGGATTTTCTCTATTATACGATAAGTCTACAGTACAACACACAACACACTGTTTGTTTGAAGAAAACATGTTCCGTAGTTTTTTTTGCCCCACTATCCAGTAGTAAGCCTCGTTTGTAACAGCGCCATTAGTGACGACGCTGGTCAAAGGGAAACTTTAAATTAGTTTTTTAAACAAGAGTAGGTATCGTATCTTGACAAAGGAGCGTGCTTGTGGGGGAAATGACGGTGACGGTGTAATATAGCCCGTCAACCTTGACTATTTTTTTTTTTTATTTTCATTAACTTGTTCGTTGATATTCGGTGACAATATTCAATGCAGCATAACACCATCGAATCAACACAATCATTTACATACTCGTACAAGCGGCGCCAGCGTACGCGTACGATATAAATATTTATACTTGAATTTTGAATTGTGTAAACTCGGATTTTCTCTATTGACTGATGTAATATGTTAATAGCGCATGCCGCTTTATCACGACCATATGCATAAATTTATGTTATCAATACATGGCTGGTCGGTTGGTTGGTACCATCAAGCGATAAGGTTATCTTATTCTGCGCAATATTCTCAGCATTCCCTGGATGTTTTTTTGTATTTCTCTCGTTTGTCGTCTCGGTACGCATTACGTTTTTATTATTCAACTGTTTTACAATAATGTCTAAACGGAAAATTGATAACTATTTTTCCAAAACAATATTATGTACATAATTAAGGTCCAGCAAAAGTTTTAATTACTTTAACAATTGAAAAAAATAGTTGCGAGAACGTAAGAGTATGTAATAGTTCGATTTTCATTAACGTGTTATGTACTTATGTAAATTTAAAAAAAAAAAAAAATCCACACTCAAACTTTTCTCATTTCAAGATCTCGTTGAATTTCCTTCCTCGCCACGTGTAAACAAGGAATATCGTAGATAAGGCAGTCTTCAGATCTGTTCTTCTTCCGTCTTCCATCTATTGCAAACAAATTATTGAAGGTACTCTATTGTGTGTTGTCGGTGTCGAACGCTGCAGAAACGAAAGAAAATGTTCGATCTTAATGTACATGTGAAAACATGCCTACGACGGCGTACCAATTCGAATTTGAACAGCTAAAAACGAATTGATCTGGTTCATAAAATAAATAAACGAATATATTTTACAATATGGCAAATATTAATTATAATTCGTGATTACAGGTTTATATTGAAGGGGTAGTGTCATGAGTAAAAAAAAAAAAAACACGAAAGTAAAATATATTCAAATCGATATCACCACCTCCCTGAAAATACTGACCCGAATGTGTCCTGATTCTTATTGACATCGTTCACCTGGATTTCGGGTACATTACGTTCGAGAGTAAAATTTAAAAGTAGATACTGGTACGGTGTAATTTTTTTTATGAAATTCAATACTATTGGAAATCATAATCGCTACATTTTATGTATTATTTATCGATATATTGTTTGGTAAGACATTACAAACCGATAATATATTATATAATCCGCGGAGATACTACACGTTATAATATTATTATTCTCATTTTATCCGAGTATAACAACGATTCAACCGTTTTTCTGTGCCGTATCGTCGTGCCCGTGTAAAAAAAAAAAAAAAAAAAAAAAAAAAAGAGAATCATTTTAATTCTCACGGCCTCTACGGTATAATCGTTCCGTGTACACTACGATTCTTTATACGTACAAACTCTTGTGTATTTTTATTTATTTATTTATTTATTTCCTGAATTCAATATCCTACTGGCCGAATTCGGGAGCGATCGTTTTTTTTTTTTTTCTTTAGAAACGAACCGGAATATAAACTACGACATAAAAAAAAAATTAGATAGAAAAAACATTAGATAAAAAAAAAAAAAGAAAAAAAAAGGATATATACATACTGTCGTTGTGGTTTATTGTATCGTTCAATAGACATAAACATATAGTGTGATGCCGTGTCGTCCGAAATCTATACTCGAAAAACGTGATGTTTTAGACATACTATTTGGAATTCTTATAAAAAAAAAAAAAATTGAAAAAAAAAACCGTACGATAATGATTACTGTTCATTCCGTACCCGCACTCGTAAATATTTTTCGTGGTTTTGTTTTACGATAATGTACCGCGTGGATATTATTTGCTTATGTTGAACGCCGAAGCGTACGGTTCTGGTCGGGGGAAAAAAAAAAAAAATGTTTTTTACGGTTTAATCAATATTAAAATTAGAAAATTGATAATAATAAAAACGATTTAAACGAGGGTTTAAATTTGATAATTTCAATCATTATGCATCGTTATTAAATTGCATAATAATAGCGCGAAAGCAATAGTCCGTTTTCAAATAGAATTCCAACAAGATTCAAAAAAAAAAAATAATAATAATATTTTACGTTATGTAAACTGTCCGTGTTTATACTTTTTCTTTAATTATCACCGCCGGTTACGAAACCGTTTGAATAACGCGTTGGAAATGCTTTCGGACGCGATCCACGTTTTACGTGTCCGTTAGTAAAAAATCTTGTCGTTTGCGATTGAAATAAAAAACCAATTGTTCGAAAATGTATAAAATACGAATACACGCCATTCGTACCGTCACTTCTGTCCCTCGGTACATATCACAAGGACACGCTCCATAACGATTTAAAAATCGAAACAACATATACAAAATAATCAAAGACCAATTTTATTACTGAAAGAACTTAATCAAACAAAACATAAAAACCAAACGAAAAAATACATGGTTGTTTCAATGTCGGTTTACTTATATTTGTAACTCGGATAATGCGATTACGCTGACGATACGTCAACATATTATAAAACATCAAAAACGTGAACTGCTCATATAAAATCTTTTATGAAAAAATTCGAGTGGAATTATATTTTTTACTTATGAACATAAAAAGTAATTAAAACGTATTGTATTCTTTCTGTATTTTAGAAGACTCGTATATTGTTGTACTGTTGTCATATCTGGGGTGGGGGCAAAACAATATATTTCCCCTTCGCAAAAATTTAAGGGGGAAAGTTCTTCGTCCTGACACTACCCTCCTGCACAATTACGCCACTATCTTTGAAATTGGGGTCGTTTGCTATCGCATTGTCCATTGATGATAAAACATCGTGGAGGAGACGTATAATAATAATCGTGTTTTCCACGAGAGCTGCTATGAGTCCGTTTACAAATTTTCCATGATAAATTATAATCTATCGTTCGGGGTACCGATTATAGTTGGTAATATATTGTCCTGGAGGGAAGAAAGATTATTATTTTTTTTTTTTCTGTTGAGTTTGACTATATTATGTCTGTTGTCTTTTGTAATATATCCTATACGAGTTCAGTTCAAAAAGTTAGGTTAGGTTAAAAGTAAAAAGTAATTAATGTATTCTATTCTTTTTTTAATTTAGAAGGCTCAAATATTCTGACTGTTGTCATACCTGGGGCAGAGGGAGGCAAAATGATTTAAGGGGAGAAAGTTCTTCCTCCTGACACTACCCTCCTGCACAATTACGCCACTGTCTTTGAGATTGGGGTCGTTTGTTCTCGCATTGTCCATTGATGATAAAACATCGTGGAGGAGACGTATAATAATAACCGTGTTTTCCACAAGAGCTGCTATGAGTCCGTTTTCAAATTTTCCATGATAAATTATAATCTATCGTTCGGGGTACCGATTATAGTTGGTAATATTTTGTCCTGGAGGAAAGAGAGATTATTATTATTATTTTTTTCTGTTCAGTTTGACTATATTATGTCTGTTGTCTTTGGTAATATATCCTATACGGGGTCAGTTCAAAAAGTTAGGTTAGGTTAAAAGTAAAAATTAATTAAAAGTATTGTATTCTTTTTTTAATTTAGAAGGCTCAAATATTCGTACTGTTGTCATATATGGGGCGGGGGGAGGCAAAATGATATATTTACAGCAACTGGTTTCCATAAACTTCTTTAGATTCCATTCCAAATTATCAACACATCCCAATCCTATAATTTCCGGACTCTCGTGCAAATCTCTCTTGGGCAATACAACGCGTCGTCTAAAACGAAAATTGTGCACGGACATACTCAAATAAGTACATTAAAATAAAATTCACTTTGGGTTCCGTCACTGGATGGCCACCCTCCGTATATGATTGTGATTAATGCAATTCTTCATCCTCACATTTGCCTATTATGCAGGTAGCGTAGATTGTAAACTTCTCTTTAAATAATAAAAAAGTACTAATATACCGTACTTGGTTAATTTAAATAAATACCCATCCATTTGAACGCGGATTATTATAGCCGGATAAAATATTATGATATCGGTTCAATGGGAAATACACTTCAAATACTTTTTTTTTTTTTTACACGTACACAATGTTATTATCCCGTCGATTAAGTATTATAATTCCGACGTTGATTATTATTACGGGTAAAAAAAAATTAAAAAAAGACAAAAATATTGTCGATTTACATAATAATTAAAACTGCGAAATAGAATTTTTCAAAACAAACAATAATATTTCACATCGTATTAAACCGGATCAAAAGTGTATTAAATATTGGTACGATAATATTTTTAATACTTTTTACGTCGAAAGTATTATTTGTTTTGGAAAAATGTTATTATCGCAATACACCTGCTTGCGTATCCCGTGCTCTCGAGTATTTAATATTGCGGATGATCATTAAGAACAGTTGTAATCGTTCTCGCTGCTACTCTTTTCTTCGTAAAAAACCAATTGTTCGGATAGCATATTTTTACAGAAGAAGAATTATTAAAAAAAAAAAAAAAAAAAAAAAAACGTTTCGAATAATACGAATTCAAATTGTATTACAGAACAGAAAACATCTCGCGATACGTTATACGTTTTTTTTCTCTCTCTTTGATCGTGGGTAGATAATTGTTTTTATTTTTCAAATATATGACCTAGTTGTCGGTTCTTTGAAAAAAATAAAAATAATAACCGAGGAAACTTACGTTCTCTGTCGTTGAAATATACAGGCGCGTAGCTAGGTGGGGTGTTTTGGGTGTGAAAACCACCCATTACAAGTTGTATTTTAATATAAAAATAAAACATCTCCTTCTTTGAAAAATCCTAGCTACGCGCCTGATAATGTACGAGGTTTGTTCAAAAAGTACCAGGATTTTATTTTTAAAAATTACAAAAAACGAAAATTAATATTATTTAAAGATATCACCTTCGAAATACTCTCCTCCGGACGATATACAATGGTCCCAGCATCTTGCCGTTTTTTGAAAGTCCCTTGGAACTGTTCCAAAGTTATAGCTTTAAGTTCTGCTGCCGTATTCGCTTAAATGTCCTCTACATCTTGAAATCGTTGACTTTTGAGAGCAGATTTTAGTGTCGTATCCATAAACCCACGTCTCGTCACCTGTGATAATGTTTTTTTTTTTTTTTTTATGAAACTAACATCAGTAAAACGAATTAAAAGGTCTTGACAAATGGTTAAACGATTTCCCTTTTGCTCCAAAGTTAACAATCGCGGAACGAATATGGCAGCTACCCTTTTCATCCGTTAAATTTTCGGTTAAAATGTTATGACATGATCCAATCGAGATCTCTGCTTCATTTGCTAACTCGCAAACGGATAATCTGCGGTCATTTCGCACTTTTTCGCCAATTTTTGCTACAACATCATCGTTGCTAGATATCTTGATATCTTCAGTTGACTGTCAACCAATCTTGAACGACTTAAGGAAGTATCCCCAAAAGCAAACTAAATCATTTCGTACGTTTCCGTTGCATTTTTGCCAAGTTTCAAGCAAAACTTGATGCACCTACAACATTTGTTGTTCGTTAATTCCGGACACGTCGGAAACGGCGCACGGAACAAATTGGCTAAATTCAGACACGTGTAATATTAAATTGAGATAAGATAGCGACTTCGGGTTTCGTTTAAAATATTCACTAATACGTGAAAAATAAATCTAGAAGAATATATAATTTAAAATGTTATCATGTGTAGATTAGCCGTAGTGGCATTTGTAATGGTACTTTTTGAACTGACCCGGTATAGAAAATATTACCAAAGACAACAGATATAATATAGTCAAACTGAACAGAAAAAAAAAAAAAAATAATCTCTCCGTCCTCCAGGATAAAATATTACCAACTATAATCCGTACTCCAAACGATGGATTCTAATTTATCACGGAAAATGTGTATTCGGACTCATAGCAGCTCTCTTGGAAAACACGGTTTTTATTATACGTCTCCTCCACGATGTTTTATCATCAATGGACAATGCGAGAGCAAACGACCCCAATCTCAAAGACAGTGGCGTAATTGTGCAGGAGGGTAGTGACAGCAGGAAGAACATTCCTCCCTTAAATTTTTGCGAAGGGGAAATATATAATTTTGCCCCCTCACAGATATCACAACATTACAACAATATCCGAGTCTTCTAAAATAAAGAAAGAATACAATACGTTTTAATTACTTTTTATATTCATAAGATAAAAACATAATTCCCCTCGAATTTTTTCATAAATGATTTTATATAAGCAGTTCACGTTTTTCATGTTTTATAATATGCAAACCAACATTGAAATAACTATGTATTTTTTCGTTTAGTTTTTATGTTTTGTTCGATTAAGTTATTACTAAGTAATAATCTATTAGTCCTTGATTATTTTGTGTATACGTAGAATAAAAATATATCTACAACGGTCCCCGGTGGTTTTGATTTTGGCGAATAAATGTTTTTGCTTCCTCCTCCCTCCTGGTTTATATTACGCTGTTACGCCACTGATCGAACACATAAAAGGTTTGGTTGAAACCCGACGACGGTATAGACGTAGACTGTATTATGTTGTTGTATAGACCTGAGTATGGGCTTTGGCGTGGTTTGGGGAGGAAAAAATGAAAAAAAAAAAAAAAAAAACTAATACTTAACGTATGGGGTGTAAACGATGAACCCGTCGTGTGTCTTATGGGACCGTCACACCGCCTTCCGAATCTATCCCTGGCGCTATCGATTTTTTAAGCCTCTACGACTGTGTAAAAACCGCGTCTCCGGGATATAAAATAACGAGCCAATTGTCCAAATATTATATTATTACAACTAGTGACTTCTGTGGGAAGAGCGTATACGTATACAGGTCGCCGTACTGTACCGTAGTCGCCATCAAACTGATTGCACCGGATAACGCACATCGAGTCTAGAATTTGAAAAAAAAAAAATAGAAGACGCCGTTTTCGCCTTATTATTATTATTATTTTTTTTTTTTATATTATCATTGCGCATTGCGGATATAATAAGGCTTAACGATGTCTATGGGAAAAAAAAAAAAAAACCATAAAAAATATGTTTGTAGACAGTAAATGAAATACTAATACTACTCTGATAAAAAAAAAATAATAATAAAAAAACCGCGCGGTCTTGGTGTTTTTGCGTCGGCCGGAGATTGGAGGGAAAAAAAAACGTGACGTACCTAAAGGTCTCTCGGCGGAGGAATAATATTACACTGTACAACATATAAAAAAATGATATGTTCTAAAGTTTTCAATTTGTTTGCTACGATACTTTATAATAATCTATTTTTTTTTTTTTCATCTTAATTTATTAATTTAATTATACCAGTTTTTAGTCGAACTACACAGTGTGAAGCGCCGAATTTTTGACAAAACAAATGATATAAAATTTAAAAAAAAAAAAAAAAATCTGATTTGACATTAGTATTTTATTTCAGCGGTTTTTTCAGTTGCTCTGCAAACAACTCGTGATGATCGCGGTTTTTAATCAAATTAATGGTATATTTTTTCCATCTTGCCAGCGCGTTTTTTGCTCGATTTCGATGATTAGTCCGTTTTGAAAAGCGGAAGACTTTTTCACAGCTTGTATTGTGTGAATTCTGTTTTTCATATGTTAACCCTAAACTCCAAAACTTGTCCTTAAAAAAAAAAAAAAAAAGTCAATTTTAATCTGTTTTTAGAAATCGACTAAAAATAGTAGTTCAACGGAGAATAAGTATTTTATTTTGTATAATAGTAAAATACACACCAACTAAAATATTATTCTACGCGCCCAGCAAACAATTTCTGCGTACGGGCTATGCCCGGTGGATTTTGGGTGGTGCTCCCCAGATATTACAACAGTACAAATAAATGTTTTTTTCATAAGTGATTCACGTTGTTTTCTGTTTTATAATATGTCGACGTATTGTGAACGTTATCGTATCATCTGGGTTAAAAAAACAAATAAGATTAAAATAACGACGTTTTATTTCGTTAATTTTTTAATTTACGTTTAATGAAAATAAATTAGTCTTGAATACAAATATATATATTTACACCAGTGCTCATGGTTTTGATTTTTGCGATTATTTCGCTTACCCCCCCCCCCCACCGAATAATTTCTTACCGACTTGCGCCACTGCCTGTGCCTGTCCCGAGTTATCGAGTTTAGCTGTTTTGGCCTTGTGATGACAAAAAAAAAAAAAATTAACTGTTATTTCAGATAGGCATTTAAAATAACCATAACATTGACGATGATGTTGCACAATTCCCCCGTAAAATTTGGTGTGATTTTTAGCAAACACCAGTTGGACGACTAACAGTTGTGAAAGTTTTGACGCGAAATCAAATCTATTGTTTTGATCCAGGAAATCCGCACATTTTTATTCTTGTTGATAGTCTTTTAGGCAGACGTAATTTTATAATTACGAATCATGGCGACAAAAACATGTAAAAAAAAAAAAAAAACAAAACAAAAACCACTGGAAAAGGAACAATTTTTACTGGAGCAAATAAACAAATGTGCAAACTCGACGGTTTAAAAACAAAATATGATTATTTACATATTTACCAGCAACTATTTAAACGTTCACATTGTTGTCGTTTGTCATGTAAAATTATTGAATGAAAAACCAACGATCGGTTTTTTTTTTTTGCCCGTTTACCCAGACAATTTCAACAAAAGCACGCGCGTTTTTTTGTGAGACTACCGAATAACGGTAATTAGGCACTCGATTCGAACAACCAATAAATGTCTGTCGGACTCGACTCGCACAACCGAACAACTGTCCGCCGGACTCGGGTTGCAATATATTTTCGACTCGATTCGATATTACCCCGGGGGGGGGGGGTGTTTTTTTTTTGTCGTTGTCGTTGTCGTTGTTTTCCACCCGGCGGACGGGACCGGCAAAAACGGGCGAAAACGACTACGGTAAATCCGTCCTGTACGCCCTCGGAGGGCGCCTGCCACGGGCCATTAGACGTTATTGTACTACAAACGTTTTCCCGCGTTAATCTATAGACCCGCTCCCCGGGCCGGCGTGTACCGAGAAAAAGACGACGACGACGACGACGACGACGACGACGACGACGAGGACACGGGGCCGAGGCCGCGGACGACGGGCGCGGTCTCGTCGATCGTTAAGTAAAAACGATTTGCCGCCCCTCCCCCCCCCGCGTGAAATTGGCTCCGCCGCGCGTAGTCTTCGTACGAAGACGCGCGCCCCGCCGTCCCAACAAATGCCGCGCGCGGTAATAAATTCGGAATCCGAGACCCCCCCCCCCGGGGCGATAAAACGCCGTGGTCGCGCTCACTCTGCGCGCCCTGCGCCTCGGGATATCATTAACCGGTTGACATTCGGTTAAATTTGACAATTTCCAACGGGGCCCCGTTTTCTTTTCTTTTTAAATCTTTTTGAACGCCCGTCGTAGCGCCTAAAACTACGGGAATATTTACCGTAATGGCGGTTGAGATTTTCACAGACATTTTCGTCGTCCGTTGGCGTTATACACGTGCGGCGCGTATTCCTATTTCAATGGCAACTCCGAGATAAAAAAAAAAAAAAAAAAAAATCATAAAAAGACACACGCACGGGGTTGTGCCCGGTTGTTCGTCGACGAGGGCCATCTCAAAACTGACCCCACGATTCCCTCCTACCCCGTCCGGGCACCGTCCTCCGTATGTCGCTACTAGTACATTTTTCCCTCAGAACATACCGAATTTCGGTATATTCAATTTTATTATACGCAATATTTGTCGCCCGCGACGCGCGAAGTGCAATTCGGTTTTGGCAAGCCCGAAGAAAACGCCTATGCACCGCTTACGGCGATGTACGTAAAGTTGAGAACGGCAGTCCGGTACAAAAGACGAGAGGGACGAATGCTCGCCAATGCTGCGCGCACAATAACTGTAGTCGGAGCAGTTCAACTGGGAGGGAGGTTAGGTTTTATTTCACCCCTCGGTCGCCTATAGTACCGATTTGGCGCTAAGTGATCGACGCCACTTTCCGAAATTATAATCGGCAATCGCACATCGACGGTTTGCAAGCAATCGGGGAACTTAGAAACGGAACAAATCAATAGCTCAAAACACTGGCGGCGCCATTTTTTTTACTATACGAAAACTCGTCCTACGTTACAAACAACGTATAGCGGACTATTTAGAAAAGTAATTTCAATTTTAATAATACTATTTTATACAATTAATTATTTTTTTTATATATTTTTCCCTTCGGAGGTTGATTTTGAGAGAGCTCTCGTATTTTTAATCTCGCCCCTTTAACCGGCGTGCGTACACAAAAAAAAAAAAAAAAAAATTAAATTAAAAAAAATTTGAAGTTTTAAAGAGACATATATAAAATAAATTAACGATATTACTGCCCGACCCCATGTATGTCGACTACTTTTCTTATAAATTAAAGATTATTTAAACTAATGGCGGTTGTTTGTGGCAAAATTAATTTCGACCAGCGCCATTTAGAAAGCTTTATGTTCCTCAGCTTAAGTTGATCGTCGTTATAAAAATATATTAACAATTTTACCAAGTATACTTGAAAAAAAAAATGAAAAGAATTATACTATTTATGTAGATAACGTTTAATTTTTAACACTGCGATATTTGGAAAACGTAAGCAATTTATGTGTTCAATTCAATTGGTATCTGGAAAGATATTATCTATAAATAATAAACTATTTAACTAGAAAACAAATTTCAAGCTGACATGTGTGAAATGTGCAAAAAAAAAAAAATAATAAATAAAAAAAAAATAATAATGTTTTCGCTCGCAGCTAATTTTTTGCACTAGGCACATGGAAATATTTTAAAAATCAAATTCCATATGATAAACTAAGGTGAATTGGCCGGCAGTGCAAAAACGGTAAATTTATGTAAAATTATATAAACAATTGTGTTTTGATTGCGCGAAAAAACATATTTTCATCGTTGTTCTTCGGATAAATTAAAAATAACCTGTAAACACGTAAACCGCAGCAGTATATTTATAGGAACGAAAAATAATAATATGATAAGCCTTAGATACATATATCGTTTTTATAATACATACCGTCGCTATAAGAATAAATAAATAAATAAATAAATAAATAACAAAACAAACTACCGTAAAACATCTACTAATAATTTATGCAAATCTGCGTAATAATGTTTTAAAGACGTTTGACGGTACGTACAGGACGCTCGGAATATAAATCGTCCGAACGGAGGTAATGTTTATCGTCTCCGTCTTTTTCTAATGAGCAATTAATATATCGAAAACTATGCGTTTTCGGGGTTCCGGCGGTACTCTGGTCCCAATAGACCAGATGTAACGACAATTTGAACATCAAACGTTGTATATAACAACGTTTTTACTATGCGTTTAAAAAGACATTAGTTTTATATTTTTATGATATACTAGCTGTCCCGCACAGCTAACAATTTGAATTGTCCGTCGAATTAACGTCCTACCCATCGCCCATCACTGGTTTTTTTTTTTTTTTTTTTATTCTTTCTTCTCACCAATTTCTTTATCGGCGTTGATCAGTGAATGACCGATGATCGGGGCTATTCGACTTTAATCTGTATATTTAAAAACGGACGGGGGATCTCTGTACGAGATTAATAGACTCAAAAACTACTAGAACGATTTTTACGCGGTTCTTTTTAGGAAAATGTTCCGCGTTGCCCGGCAACACAGTTTAAAGCTATTGAAATTCGGTTTTTAAGTATTTTTAGTACGAATATTGAATTATTTTCGGTTGGTTTATGGGTTACCCCGGTAACACGGATGAAAAGAAAAACGATAAATATAAACCAAATCTAAGTGTGATAAAAAAATACTAGGATTTTTTAATTAAAACTTTATTAATAAAATTTGATACTAAATGTGATACAGTATCACCTTCAAAGTAATCCCTCTGAGAAGCAATACACCGCCCGCCATGTTCTTTTCTGCTTTTGAAAAAACTCCTGGTAAGCACATAAAGGGAATGCCTTTAAAATCGTTTTCCGTATTTTGTTTAATGTATAGATTGTTTGAAAACGACGTCCTCTGGACGTTGATTTCAAATTAGGAAACAAAAAAAAAAAAACAAAATCACATGAAGTCAGGTCAAGTGAGTAAGATGGTTGTGGAACGACTGGAGTTTGATTTTTAGCTAAACACTGACGAATAAGCGATGAGCTACGTGTCGGGCTATTGTCGTATACAGAATCCGTGATTCCAACTTTCAGTCATTTTCGTTTTTCTAATCATATCTTTGGTTAATATGTCTTGACATGAACCGTACGATATTCCTACGTCTTCCGCAACTATTCTAATAGTTAATCCGGCGGCTATTTCGAATAATTTCACGAACACGAGCCACAGTTCCATTCGGTCTACCAGGTCGATCATTTTCTTAAACGGATGTCCTACCTTCATTAAATCGTTTAAACCGCCCAAAACACGTTGACCGAGATGAAGCGTCGTCGCCGAAAGCTTGCTGTACGAGTGCAAAAAAAAGATTCACAAGAATTTTTTCAAAACAAAATTTCACGCGCACGGGGCCGTTCTCGAACTGCGTCCATAACGAAATTCGCCACACGACCAAAACAACGTTTACGTGAGAAATGCCGAGAAATAAAAATGAATATTGTTATCGGTTTCCAACCAACGCTCCGGTACTCGTTAGAAGTTTCTTTATCGAATAAAATCGTCGGTGTTTCGCTATCCTTATCGATATAAATACTATTAACGCAGACCGGGTATTTTTTTTTTTAATCAAACCACGTATGGCTTATTTTCAAGCATAAACCATTTAACGAAAGGCTAATTGACGAGACGTATTGAAAGCTAGACCGTATAATATTACCAGCCGCACACCGTCGGATAAGTAATATAATACCAAATCAATAAACTAATAATGATATTAAAACATTTATTTTTTTTTTTAAATTCCTATGGACATTTTACAACCATAGGTTGTGTATTGTTTTCGTCTCGGAAATGATAAAACATTTTGCAAACAGTCCGAATATTGTAAATGTATAATACTTTTCGATAATCGATATTTGTTGTTCCCCGAGAAAATCGCCGAGAAACGTGAAGTTTAACGTTTTAATTTCGAAAAAAACGTATTTTCCAATGATTTCAACGTTTATAATAAATAGTTAAGTATACAACAGTTAAAGACTTTCGCTCATTAAGAAAAAAAAATAAAATAAAATAGTGGTTTATAACAAGTGCGAAGTGTTTTGTTTAAGATTATTGTGCCAATTTAATGTACGGTATAGGCGTATTAATTATGATTTTTAACCTAATAAAAATTTTTTTAAAAAAAACCGTAATTGTATTTTTAGTTTGCACCAACCTATAATTCGCCCGGGCAGGACTGTTTTTTTTGCCTTTCTTTTTTTTTTTACGATTCCCGTTAATAAAATAATCGTCAATAATTTCTTATGGATGTAAAACGACAAACGTAATTTGTTTCTGTGATCTAGAAATTGTTTTCTTTCCTATATATATATTTATATTTTTTTTAAAAAAACCCTCCGATAATATTACGAGTGTATTCGTAAATGTAATTTCGAATGTTTCGATAATAAATAAACGAGTATTGAAACCAATCGCTGAGTATAAATGTGTACCTGTAATCGTATTTATTTTTTATGTAAATGTTTTTTTTTTTTTTTTTTTTTTTTTATTAAAATACGTACCCCGCTTACAGTTAAGCGTACGGAAGACGCCGAAAAAAAAGGAATTGATTAATTTTTCGGCAGACGTTATGAAAAAACGCGATTGCCGATTGTCAAAAATAGTTTTTCGATCATCCGTATTACGAAAATCGCACACGATCATATTTTAAACAGAGATTTCATTTTACGTTTGCAAAAATGTATATATTTTTTTTTTAATTGACAATTCTGAAATGAATTTGATTCGATTAATACGATTTACATATTACTCCGCAATCACTATATTACCATACCTGTAATTAATACATAAATATTTACCTATTTTTTTTTTTTTGTCGTCCATAGCAAAACGTACAAAAGTTTTTTTGCGAAAAATTCTCTTTTACAAAATCAACAAGACAACGGTGTGTACAAACTAAACATATTTTAATTTTGCATATTATATTATTGTGACTCGTGATTTAAAACAATGGAGGCTCTTGCGTAAAGTACAATTTCCTATGGAAAACCCCATTGTGTTGTTATTTAATTATTCATTTATATTATAACAAAAGTATTGTAAACGACGTTTCAATAAAAAAAATTTAAAAAATGTACGCGATTGTATAAATACAAAAATAATATTTGTATTTACTCGCAAACGTATTATAATTGTCTAATATGTCACTACGGGAAAAAAAAAAAAAAATGTACGAACATTTATCTAAAGTAACAATAAATTATAGTTTTTAATTTAAAAAAAGTATATGACAACAAGAATCGATGAGTTTAATATTATTTTAGGAAACGTTTTATTTTTTTTTTTTTTTTTTTTAGTTTATTCATTAATCTCCTTAAATCAGTCGTGTTGTCGAGAATTGTCGTCCGTGCAAGAAATATTCGTTTTAAATTAAAGACACCGCACTGCGTGACCATCTGCTTCCATTAAGTTTTCCAAAATCGCTATATATTTTAAGAATATTAATTTAGTGCCGTCTATCGTTTTACACCAATCCAACCGATTTTTGTTTGAATAATTTCGTTTTCCGTTCGAATCGCACGTTTAACGATTAAGAAGTTTTCACAAAAAAAAAAAAAAAACCGATTGTTTCACAACAACAATGCACACCCGTATGTGAAAATAGAAAATATTATATTGGCGTGGACATTGTAGTAGACGCCGAGTAAAAAATTCGCGATTAAATGTTTCAATCCGTCACCGAGCGATGCGTTATCGGCAATAATTGATAGTAAAAATGGCCAAATTGTAATTTTGATTAACATTTATTATCGTCTGGTAACCAACCAGTCGATATAATTCGTATCGCGTTCAAAAACGTAAAAAATATTATTTGATTATTGTCTCTATTCCACCGGCCGGGCAAATATCAGTGGAGATTTTTTATACCGAACCAATCAATACGTTTAAAAAATAATACGGGCCATACGAGTATACCCATACGCCAACGCACAAATTGGAATAATCGTTTGTTTCCTTATTAAAACGGGACACATGGGAATTTCGAACATTACTTAAACAAATGTAAAAAAAAAACTTTTTTTTTTTTTTTTGTTATCATCACTAATAAACGCGTAATTTTAAATTGGAAATAATACGTAAGTAATGGAAATTTTGTAATATAAAAAGACGTACATACGCACCATGGGTGGGTCACTGTTGTAGATGGGAAATTGGGAATGTAGTTTACAGATAGGAATTTCATTTATATCTTTATGCGACGATAGATTGCAAACGCAAAAAACAATTCTTCTTAAAGTAGTATCAGTTGTGTTTTTTCATCGTTGCCACGGTAACCATGAACAACCCGTATAAATCAGTATAAATAAAATAGAAATAATAAAACTCGAGTTTGATGGAATCGTTTTTTGGCAGTTTTATTCTGTCGCGTCAAACAACTAATGGAAATATGGAAAAATTACTTTTTTAAATTATCAACTAGACAAAATTTCCTACCGGAAACCGTACAGATCGGACGAAGTCTTCTGGTAGAAAAATTGTTTACAGAAAACAAAACAAAAAACAAAATAATAAACATTATTGTAATAACCACAAGACCCCTCAGAGTTCCGGTCAGAATCTAAAACAAAACAAGCGTCGAGGGGAACGAAATGAAAAATCGCCGAAAATCTTTGGCGCCGACGGCGGCTGCCTCGGTCAGCACCGAGGATTTATAATAATAGTAATAATATAATATTTTCCCGTGGCGGCAAAGAGAATTTGTAGTTTTCCCATCGAGTTCGTTCGTTCGGGGGAGGGTCACATAAATTTCCATCGAAGTCGTTTCCCGAGCAAATAGCCCCCGCCCGGAAAACGCCGCAGACGGCTCTCGATATACGACGACGGCCCACCTAGTCGAAATAGAGGAGACCGACTTAATACGTCCATTACTCTGGGGCTCAACGACACGATGGATATTTATTATACGGTCCCCGACCTCCGCCGTGTCGAAAAAAAAAAAAAAAAAAAAATCGTCGATATCGGGAACCTCGACGCGGGCCGCGATTAAGTCGTCCTTAAGAGGGGGTGCAATCCTTAAGCGATTGGATTTGTCGTGCGTTTAGACCGATGGGCGGAACGAGACAGAAGAAAAAAAAAAGAAAAAAAAGGATTACCACTATACTTCTAGTAGTCCGATTATTGTATTAATTTTGTAAAATATAATTTGAATTTGGTAGTCTGTTATTTTGTGTTTCGTAGGTAAAAACTATTTCAATTTTTTTCTTTCTTTCATCTCGTTGACCCTTTAAAAAGTACTAGTTCGTTCAGTTTCGAGTAATTCCCGAAATTCATTCGGGTCCGCACTACGAAAACTATCCGAAATATCGAAAATCTATTTCCTACTAAACACAGTAAATAAGCTAACGAATTCAAATTGTTTTTCAAAATTTAAATCGGACTCTTAGGAGTACCTAGTCGTTTTTAATCTAACCTAACCTAAATGCATACTTGTGCGCGTTTTGTTTCCATGAAATTTTAATGTTATCAACGATGTGATTGCGCATGCGCAATTCACAAACGAAATAAGTCGAAACGACATTTTACCGTTAGCTATTTAGCCGTGTTTTATATAACAAGTGTCCCCCCACACGACGTTTTCGCCAACGATTAATAAATATATTTTGTATATGTTTTACAAATTTTTATCATTAAATTACGACCATAGTATATATTTAAACAAAAAAAAACTAAAATAAAATTTAATTTCATACACAAATTATTAGATATGCAATAACGATGCGCTGGTAAATATATACTTTAATCGTTTATACAAATATTGGATAGGTACATTTTTAGTACCAATATGATTCTATAATTTACCGGTTCGTTCTACCGGGAGAGGCACACGGTAATAATTCAAATCTTTGTTCACTAGATTGTATGTTGTATTTGTACTAGATCGTACCACCGAGAGCCTTCATAAAAAAAAAAAATCCTCTGGTATTCGCGACAATAAACGAATGTGTGTGTGTGTATTAAGGCGGTCCTTATTGTTAAACATTAGAATTTCTGTTGCTGAACCCCCGAGGAGTTTTTTTTTTTTTTTTTTTTTTAATATTATTTCTATAGAAAAGTAACTTGGGAGAAATTTTCTCATGATAACTCTTCTACTAACCCGTGTCACACAAGAGTGTTGAAAATGTACAACATAGGGTAGTTTTATGGTTTTTCGTATTTAACGACGTTAATATGAGAGGTAATATAAGAATCGCCGCTGGTAACAAATGCTACTATTCACTAGTAAAGCTATTTAAATCTAAAAAACTATCAAGAAGAACAAAAATAAGATTGTATAAGACCCTCGTTAGGCCAATCGTGCTGTATGCATGTGGAGCATGGGCGTCTACTAAAGCTGACGAAAACAAATTAATGATCTTCGAAAGGAAAATACTACGAAGAATATTTGGACCAAAGATAAATGAAGAAGGTGAATATGAAATAAGATCAAACAGAGAATTGAATAGTTTATTTAATGAGCCCAGTATAGTGGCTATACTCAAAAGTCAGAGAATAAGTTGGGCAGGACACGTCTGGAGAGCAGAAGACCGATTGATATCGACCATCACGAAATGGAAACCAAATAAAAGCCGGCCGAGAGGAAGACCTAGGCAACGATGGGAAGACCGGGTCAAGGATGATCTCAAGATGATGGGAGTTACGAACGGAGAAGGAATGGCTGAAGACAGAAACGTATGGAGGGAGATAACGGAAGTGGCAATGGACATAAATGGTCTAGAATAAGCCAAAAAAAAAAAAAAAAAAAAAATATGAGAGTTATCGCGGAATAACGGTACTAGACCGTAATTGTAGAATAGAATCTGTGCTATAGAAAATGCATTTGTATTATT
Source organism: Tuberolachnus salignus (assembly GCA_956483605.1). Classification (NCBI taxonomy): domain Eukaryota; kingdom Metazoa; phylum Arthropoda; class Insecta; order Hemiptera; family Aphididae; genus Tuberolachnus; species Tuberolachnus salignus. The sequence goes on along the minus strand of OY101432.1, from coordinate 45,725,102 downwards.
TTCCCGGCAAAATAGAAAAATATTTAAAATTGATTTTGAAAAATCGATTTGTCCACGTGTCATTCGAATATAATATACGGCGGTTTCAATGGGATTTATGTAGCCGTAAACTAAACCCGTTCAACGTGTAATGTTAATAAACACCGCGCATAATTATTTATGCGGGGTTCGGGCGGGGTCTCCCTGCGGGGAGACGGAATCGGTTTTCGCGAAATACCGTCTGGCCAACACAGTAGTCGCGGCTGTGCCCTTCCAACGGCATCACCGTTAAACGCGTTTGCCTTTGACAGTAAAATATTTTTATGGAAAAACTTAGCCCGCGTTGTATTATTATTATTATTACGATTAGTTGCGCGTAATTTTCTAGCGGTTTCGTCTTCGAAACTCACGGTCGGGTAGTGTAATAATTCACAGTGACGCGTAAAACGCGTTTCTCCGTTACCGCGTAGAATTTACGTTCGCGTTGTCGATTATAAAAAACCGTAGAATCTAAATCAAAATGTAATTATAATATACGGGTTCAAATCGTTTACAAAATGTATTATTATCGAGATATATATATATACATATTAATATTCAAATTTACAGCGAGCAAACTCTAAGAACCTTGTTTAAACGATTCGAAAAGTCTCGTGATTTAGCGAAGAAAAGCCATAAACTATATATATTGTTTTAAGCCTTTAATTACTATCGGGAAACTGTCGGCCGACTCGGTGCACGGGAAACGAGCCAATTTCCGGGGCACGAAACCCATATATATATATATATTATACTTTACCGAATTCGGTAATCGATACAAATAACTGTAATTAGTTTTTTTCTTTTTTCAAATTAATTTAACTACGTGCCCGCCCAGAAGCGTAGATTCGCGCAACCCGAGCTCGGGAGTCGCTATCGGAGGCGCCGGAATCACGTGTAGCCCAAAACGCCCGCACATTTTCTTGATCATTACCCCGTGGAACGCGACAATCACGGTCTGAAATACACAACTATACTACCGTAAAACGTCTGTATAGAGTACTTCCATTTAACGAAATTTTTTGACAACCACGACCCACATTTACGCGATCATGCGTAAATTTATCTCTGTATAACGAATCCGACGATTCTATATATAACGAATAAACGATAAAAAAAAAAAAAAAAAAAAATCCCTGTTTTTTGTAAACTTTGTCACTATCGAATATTAAATATTGTTCTGGAATACCTACGGTTTTATTGTTTCCAACAAACGTAAGACATTGATCGACAAGCCGGTTAATTTGACCTGGCCAGTTAACTGCGTGCTTGCGGTTCCAATGCTGACGTAAAAGTAATCGTACAGAATGCGATGAAATCGAAGGAGACCGTGCAGGAGAACTGCCTAAACTCACAGAAAAAGAGATACTAAACGCCTTTTTCTGTAGTGAGAAATGACGTTTTAGACGACGAGCCGATGTTTCGGATGACGTTTTTGTTTTAAACTCAATGGAACCGAAACGTTTTACGAAAACAGTACGATTTATATAACTAATAAACAAACGATACTCACTGAATATTTATTTAAAATTAAGATTAAAAAATAATAATATATATGCAGGTATGATATTTTATATTTATTTGTAATATAAAATATAAAATAAGAAATTAAAAAATTGATACCTAAGGAAAAACAAAAACATGTAATTCTATTTAACGAATTTCTCTTTATTACGAATTTTTTTTTTTTTTTGTTCCGCATGAGACTTTGTTTTATGGAAGTTTTACTGTATATATATTTACATCTATTCATAGATATTGTCTGTCTATCCGACTATCTACAACCGTTTTTTTTTTTTTTTTTAGGACAGACAGCTGATACGGAATGCTTTAAACCGCGTGCAGGCTGCATTGCCTGCGATAGTTCCTAACCACGATGGACCTCGCGAACAATTAAACGTTTTCGTGAAAGAAAAACAAAATATTTCAAAATAAAAATTAACCAGCGGGCAAGTAGGAAACGGCTTTTCTTTCTGATCGTTAGAGATTAGGAACTCCAAGCCCCTACCCACTCCCACTCCGAGCCTACGTACCCGAGTCTGCATAAATATATTGTCAAATATTTCATAACGTTTCGCACACATATACTCGCTATTACTTTTGATTATACGAGAATAAACACGATTCGGGACTTTATGCACTAAAAAACCAATGGAAAATGTGCATACGTAACAGCCCTTGGTAAAAACGAATAATAAAATGTTACATAAGACCGATCATGACAAAAAATTAAAAACCAATACTCGGTAATGTTATTCAGTTTGCAGCGGCTCGTATTTTTAAAATTATTTATATTAAAATGTTCAATTATTGAACATTTGTTTGTTGTTGATTTAAAAACATAATAATATGCATAAATATGTTTAAATCCTTTAAATACGCGAATGCGCGTAATTTTAGTAAAAATGTGCTACACGAATTTTTGTATTTTGATTGTGTTTGTAATAAAATGGGACTTGTATCGAATCAGATTTTTAGTATTTAGCTCCGTGACAATTATGCAAATGCACAGAGTTTGCCGAGCCGTTTGATTAAAACGACCTAAACTGATACTACTAATCGTGTAGGTGTGTAAATAATGTTTTTTGTTTTTTTTTTTAATTTTTACTTCAGAAATAAAATTTCGATAACGGCGATCGGAATGAAAATACAGAATAAAAAATATATCGCCGTTGAATTTGGCGATTCCGGATATTCCGAGGGATTATTTACGATGATTAGACCGGGGGATGTATGAATACAGAGTACTAAAAAAAAAAAAATATAAAAATGTACAACTGTAAATGTCGAGAGTTGCAAGAGTTGACAAATGTGTATTTTTAATTAGGTATACTGTATATATATAGTGTTCAAAGTCTCGATTAAATAACATTTCGATGTTGTTATCGTTAAAACCGTAATGCTTATTTGAAGTTTATATACGGAGGAAAAGTTAATTCAACGACTGTTCATTAAATACATGGGTACATTTAAAACAACTTTATATATTAGAAACTTTATTTACAGTGACATTTTGTCCATTAATAGCATTGGAATAAAGTTTTGTAGTTTTAAAAACCCTGGTTTTTTGCCCCCTTTTTTTATTTCAAAACCAATAAAAAACTTTTCTTTATTTTTTCCTCCCCTCCCCCTTCTTTTTGCCCGTATATAGTAACTTTTAAAAATCGTTTTAAAATTGAATTGTTTAATTTATGCATAGGACGAACTGCGAATACGAATAATACAACTCTTGGTAAAATACGACTTTTATAATTGAAACCCCGTGCACATTAGATTTTTTTGTGTTTTTTGTTTTTTTCTGACGAACACCAAGAAACAAATAATTTTTTTTTTTTATTTACCGGGTAGGTATCTAAAATTTGTACACGTGCACATACGAATACAGTATTCTTATTCCGTTTAGCGAAAACGATCGTTGTTTCGAATTTTACGTACGTGCTTAAAAATGTACACATAAAAATCACAAATAGCGAATTTTCGTCGATCAAATGACGACACCTACTATAGTATTCGTTGCTCGATATCCGCACTGCTATCGGATTGATTTTGTAATTACCAATGAAACTTTACAGTTGACTAATTTGATTTTCACTATGAAATAAGAGAACTGAAGAAGGTTGAGAATGGTATTCATTGGATATTAATAGTTTTTCAAGTTAATCTCTGTCCGTAGAAGACCCGTAGAGTACGACGGTGCGATTCAATAATTTATACAAACATCAAAATCCCAATTCGAGCGCAGCAGAATAATACGAAATCAGAACAGACACACATACTTTTTGTAAGTAAAAACGTCGCGGCCATATTCCTATAGTGCTCTAGTCAGCGTAGTGTTGCATTGTGTCGTTATTCGTTATGTATTTTCTTGTTCTCTGAAATCAATATTTACATTCATTTTTTTTTTTTTTTTTTTTGTATTTACCGTCACAAAAGTGGAAAAACACCCCCACAACACCACATTGATCCAGTACTCAAGGTTTTTTAGATTCCTGTTTAATGAAACACAATACACAACGTAACTATTTACATATATTTATTTATGGGCGCCCATAAAAACCTTGAAACGTACAAGCCCGGGTCGGATAAATTAAAACATAACATTATATTACAATACTGCATTCATCACTAGGTTTTCCTCAACTTGAAAACTAATTAATTATTTAGATGGATTGCACGTGCCCGTAGTGTTCTATTACAATATCGTGATACCCATCTAGATATTATATGATTAGTATAATACTAATACGGAAGGTCATAAATTATTATTTATTGGTCAAGAACGATTAAATTGCTTGGAAATTCTACGATTCGAATGGTATTGCTTGAATCGTTTTAAATGTCGGGGATAATTTAATTTATGTTCTCTCGAATAACTATTTATATAAATTAGAGCGGTCCTTGGTTATAGAAGTAAAATATTGTTTAAAAAAATGTCCAATATTTGGATTAGTTATAGCGTTGTACGATAATTCGAATATTGTCACGTTCCTGATCTATTCCTGAATCTATAACCCGATTAAATAGCCGTTACTTAAATATGTATACACAAATTCATTTAAAAAACAAAAGGGCGGTATTTGATCACAGGACATTTAAAATAAATTTCATAAAAAAAATATCGTATAATGAATCAATCAGTGGAATAACAGAAGATAACAACAGTAATGATAAGTAAAGCGCACGTCGTTCTCATTTTTAAATTTATTCAAAAGTAATGGATTCGAGAACATTTTTATGAGAACAGTTTTTATAGGAAATATGAATATTAATAATATTAGCAAAAGTTTTATGTAAAGAAGAATTGTATTCGAGAAAAATATAAAATACTGAAAACTACCCAAAGTTAAAATCGATAAATCGTGACCAAATTGTATACACACATATAATAGTACTTATAAATATATATATCAATATAATATATCTATGTAATCTAAAGATAATATATTTATGTATATTGTATATATTATATACAAAATGGCTAGATACCTATGTACGATGGCATTTCGACGTATTTTGGTTGTGAACTGCGCATGTTCATTTACTCCATTGAAAATATTGAAATTTCATGGAAAGGATACTCAGCTGACAGTTTTTTTTATTCCACGACCGAATTTCTGTGCTAGTTGTAAATGTAATAGATGTAATGTCACCGCTATTGGTGAAAATGACATATGCGTATCATAATGTGTCCATTGTTTAGCCATAGTATAGATGTTTTTCAAACTTATTATAGAAAAATAAACCGGCTTTCTTTATTTTTTTGAATACTGCGTAGGCTGGGTTAGGTTAGGTTGACTGTTTTACTGAACCACTTTTGTAGTTTGTTGCAAAATATATATATTGTGTAGACGCACACGAGATCGTAGACATATTATATTTCCATGGAGTACATAAGATTTTTAAAAGTAATTTAAATATTTTTAATCTCTATTTTATTTTTTTCAAAATAAAATTTACTTAAAAACATCATTCATATAATCGTTGTTTTTGTTTGTTCGTTTGTTTGTTTTTTTTTTGCCCTTTTTATTAATCCAATTTCGACGTTTCGACAGTATTACCTCTGCAACTGTTTGTATACAACAATACTGTTCGAGAAACTTGAAACAATGGATTTCAACCGAGTAATTGTGCAACGAGATGTCATTGTTGGAGTTACGAGCATAAATAATAATATTATTATACTTTCGAGTCGTTAAAAACAAAAATAATTAAAGGTTCAGTTTGTACAATATAAATCAAGTTTCACCTAACAACGTCATATTCTATAGAAAAAGCTTCATTCGCGAATAAGGATTATTAATTATAAAATATAGGAAACCGTAGAAAAAAGTTTCACGTATAAAATAATTTAAAAAATCGATTATTTTAATTAAGTTACCGTTATTTAATTCTATTTGACTTCCTATACCGGGAGTCGCAATCATTTATATAACTTTTTTCGTAATAATAATTTATTACCTAACGATAACTGAAGTAAATAAAAATAATCAACCGGAAATTATGATTCACCCGTCCCAGACAAATGGTATTGTATTGCACACTTTTACATGTAAAATTGCATGCCTAACTCATTATTCGGTTTCTCAATGTGCTTGAAGGTAAGAATACGCATCGTTTTAAAACACCCACGCGATATTTGTCATTTATAAATTTAATACAATAAAATAAAGAGACATGTGCCTATAGCTAATGTAAAATATTTCGCTTACAAAATGTTTAGAAGCAATTTTCGGTTGACGCTTTTGAACCTCGGACAATAATGTCGAAATATGGAAAAATTACTCGTACAACTCGTATGCTCGTGTACGACCTTCACTATAAAATAATCCTCTTGACCGGAGACATTACATTTGCCCCACATATCCAATCACGATTTTTCCGTACGCGTACCGATTTTAGATCCTGCATAACGAGTTGCTTTATATGATATTATATTGGCTTCGCTGGTTTAAAATATTATTTTTTTATAAAAAAAAAGGATAATATATTTGTATATATTTTTTTTTTAACATGAGTTCCTTTAAATGCGGTTTGTCTCGATAAGACCAAACAATCGAGTGTATTTTATTTGCATCTGCGGGGAAAAAAACATATTATATTTTACAATTTTATTGCCCTCCGAAAGCCACGTTTTATTCGTGTGCACACAATATTTTCTCGGGTCGACCCGAGATAGGTTTAGTAATAATTGGAATGGGTTCAAGATTCGAGATTTGCGTTTAATTAGAAATTCGCACGCCGATCTAGTTTTGGTTTCGGAAATTGAATTGAACAATTGAGTACTATAAAATATCGATTATGTACAAGGGTGCGCGCGGTGTTTTAGGGCCCGTGTATATTTTGACAGTGTGTCCATCACGACTATCGGTGAATTAAAACAATAGATAGTAACAATACGAAACAGGTACCAAATAAACCGATCGGGACTAACGCTAATACAACGCTTATACAATGTCGACATTATTTAACAATAATCAATAATTGGTATTTATTTCATTTAATTTTCGCGGGTTTCGTTCATACATTCGAGTGTACTCTCGAGATACGACATACCGGTCTATTCGTCCGGTCGTGCAGTTTGGATGAAAATAAAAACCCTATCGACTAGGCCAGTGGCGTACTCACAGGAGGGAGAGGGATACTGGACCACCTCTCCCAGAAACAACGATAAAAAAAAAAACATAAAAATATATTTCTAATGAGTAAACGTATAGATATATACTAGGTCGGTTCAAAAAGTACCAGAATTTTTTTTTTTAAAATTACAAAAATGAATTTACATATTATTTAAAGATATCTCGTTCGAAATACTCTCCTCCGGACGATATGCAGTAATCCCGGCGAACTTACCATTTATCAAAAGTCCTTTGGAACGGTTCCAAAGTTAAAGCAATAAGTTCTGTTGCCGCATTCGTATGAATTTCCTCTACATCTTGAAATCGTTGTCCTTTAAGCGCAGATTTCAGTATTGGGAATAGAAAAAAAAAATCACATAGGGCCTGAACAGGACAATAGGGAGAGTTCGCGGAATCACAGCAAAAAATTCACGAATCGACAGCGCAAAATGTGCTGGTGCATTTTCGTGGTAAACAATCGTGGAACGAATTTGGCAGCGGGACCCTTTTCAGCTGTACATTTTCCTGTAAAATTACATGACAAGACTCGAATTGAGATTCGCTTTGTTAGCTCACGAACGGTTAATCGGCGGTCATTTCGCATTTTTCGCAAATTGTCGCCACACCATCGTTTCTGGATGACGTCGACGGTCTTCCAGAACGCGGATCGTCTTCAGACCGTCGCTGAAACTATAAAAACACTCGAAAGTCACGGAATGAACTTAATGAATCATCCCCAAAAGCGGGGTTTTAGTCGAATCCGTACGTTTCCGTTCGTTAATTTCGGACCATGTCGAAACCGGCCAACGGAACAAACTGACTGGATTTAACCACGTGTAATATATAAAATAGCGACATCGGGTTTCGTTTAAAATATTCACTAGTTCGCGGGCAATACATCTATTTACAATTTGAACTGGGACTTTTAGTACAGACCTCGTGTGCCGAGATAAAGTTTAGATGGTAATTTTATTATAGAGTATATTAATTTAATACGTTAATATAAATCTATTGAACATACAGAGAACACTTGGTTACACGTACTTCAGTTTAAATCGGAGAGTTTATGTAATGGCAAAGGAAATTAATCAACATGTGTGACGAGCCAATCAATGAAATGGTTATATTGATTATGTGCAATAAACACATGTATCTGGTTATATTCATTTCGATATTGAAGCTAAAAAAAACCTATTTGCGTAATACTTCTTTCTGAATGAAGTATTAACACTTCAATAAGTAAAATGTGTATTTATCATTATTTGAGTAAAATTTACGATTTCCTTAGTTTTCCAGAACAGACCTAACTGATTGGCAATTTTATCGATATACAAATAAAGATTCTCTCTCTCAGCTGATGATGTTTTTTACGAACAAGACGTAAAAAGAAAAAAAGGCAATTAGATTTTCTAATTTAAATGTGCTTTGTCTATTGTATTGAACAAAATGCACTTTTATTAGCTTTGATCATGTGAACACACGTATGCAGTTATATTAATTTGCTTAAAATATTAGCAACAACCCCGGTATCAACTGCATCGAATGATAGAGCACATGTTCGATATTGAAGCTAATAAAACCAATTTGCGTAATACTCCTTTCCGAATGAAGTATTAACACTTCAATAAGTAAAATGTGTATTTATCATTATTTGAGTAAAATTTACGATTTCCTTAGTTTTCCAGAACAGACCTAACGGATTGGCAATTTTATCGATATACAAATAAAGATTCTCTCTCTCAGCTGATGACGTTTTTTACGAACAAAACGTAAAAAGAAAAAAAGGCAATTAGATTTTCTAATTTAAATGCGCTTTGTCTATTTTGTTAAACAAAATACACTTATGTTAGGCTTTGATCAGTCCAAGGTATTTTTTATTTATATCTAATATAATGTTGGAATTAAAAAAAAAAAAAAAAAAAAAAAAAAAAAAAAAAACAATTTGGAATAGCGTATCGAGGCAATCAATGTTGTAACACTTCGAACGAATTCAATTTACATAATATTATAATTATTAAGTAAATAACCACTTCGACGGCTCCGCGGAACGAAATCGTTTTAAATACGTACGCGTATTATGTATTAACAAACGAAACCGTATTTGTATATATTATTTTCGGAAATATATCCGAAAACGGAACATATGGGAATAATAGGATTTTTTTTTTTTTTAAAAATTCGTGCCGGTAGCGCGGGGTATAGAAAACCCGAATCGATTTCCACTCTTCGCGTGACGTACGCACATACGTAGGTATCCGCTACGAACCAATATCGGCGGTGCACACACAATAATCCGATAATAAAAAATGCGATAAAAATATATATTACGTCTTTTTCGATTAATACTGTTTACTGTGAATGTAAAATAAGTTTTATACATTCCCTCGGGCTACGGTTTTTTTTTTTTTTTTTTTTTTTTTTTGCGAAACGCCGCACATATTAGGGATAATATTATAATACGCCCGCGTGCGTACGTACGATTATTTTATTACGGCAATCGGTACGTATTGTGATGAGAGAAAAAAAAAATATCCGTACAATAGTTATTTGTCGTCCGCGCACGATTTCAATCACTTTTGAAAACTAATGACGGAATTATTTGGCGGTTACGCGTTTTACACAACGATACCAAAAAGCGCTAGAAATGGGAAATTTTACGTACCGGAACGCTTAAAAAACTAATGGGCCCGTATCACGATTGGTTAGTATAGAGAACACCTTTTTCTTTTTTTCTATCGGTTTTTTTTTTTTTTTTTTTTTATTGCTCGTAAACAAGTATTAGCGATACACACAGGAGGTGAGTATTATTCGAATATAACTGAATTAGAAGACTGAATTTTACGCGTTTTATAATTCATTACGATGCTTGAAAAAAAAAAAGCATTTGGTATTTTTTGTCGATTTTTTTTCACGCGTTTGCGACTCGTAGTGGCATCGGCAGACTGTCTATCGTCTATCTTAGACTAGTCGTGAGCGTTCGCATACTTTCAGCTAGTTAGGAGGGCCGTCTCGGGGGGTGGTTTAATTTCATTAGTTTTGCGGAAATTTCGCTCGCACTCGTTTGTGGAAATTGAAATAATAGCTATGGGTTTAAAAAAAAGAGTAGTTTTAAGCCTGTTCCGAACGGCTTGTTTTCCTCCCGGTAATCACCCAGAGGACTCGAAACGCCCGCCTAAAAAATTAATTATCAAGCCTACAATTATCCAATACAGACGTATTCGTATATCGTCACCTCCGAAACGCGTAAATTAAAACTCGATTGATCCTATTGGTTTTTCATTGGCGACCAGGAGTGCCGGAAAAACGGTTGGGGGCAACGGGGACAATGGTCTTTACGGGAAAAATTCCTAAGCCCCCTATCGCAGGTAAATCGTATGGGTTTCAGTCGTACTCAATAATTTCCACGTTGGACGTATTGAAACAAAACTCGAAACAATCGAATAACCGTCGGCATTCAATAAAAAAAAAAAAAAAAAATGATTGAAAACTATTAAAATGAATTCCGTTGGCAAATAAATCGGAACGATATTAAAAAAAAAAAAAAACTATATATTTCTGAAATAATTTTATGAGCTTTAATAACGAGCGTGTTGAACGCCATCGGCCCTGACGGTTCGAAAATCGTTCCGGCGGCGGCGGCGGCGGCGGCGGCGGCGGCGACGTTTTCCGGAACCTTTTCTCCGGCCCGACCGGCGGCGAGGTGTTCCGCCGAGTCGGTTTTCAGACGACACGGCGATTTTATAACCATACGTATGGAATTAATATCGCGCGTGTCTGCGTAACGATTCGGCGGATTTCCGTGTACGAAATACGCTCTCCGATTATTATTATTATTGTTATTATTATTATTATTGTATCAATCTCACGGGAGTGTGACGTCGTTGCCGACGAAAGTTTTCCCGTATAAACACGCGCCTCTTACGCACACGGTGTTCCGTACACACGCGCGTAAATACTATACGGCGTTAACCCCCGGCCGGGTTATTGAATACCGGCGTGCTCCGTATTATGTGTATAACCGGGAGCTAACCGGCGGGCGCCGCTCCGGTTGCCGGGCGCTCCCGGAAATTCGGTTAATCTGTCGTGACGTTTATACGCGCAGCCGATCAATTATTGTGTACGCGCGGCGACGCTATTGTGCGCGTTTGTTAGGCCGGCGCGGCCGTGCTGCCCCCCCTCCCCCCCCGGAGCATTGTTTTCCGCGGGCGGCGGAGGCGGAGCGACTGTATAATATCGTTATTATTATTACTATTATTATTATTATTATTATTATTATTATTATATTATTATTGTATATATATATATATATATATACGTACGTACGTACGTGCGTACGGATAATATTATATTATATTGTTTGGAAATTGCGAAATGCCATTTGCCGCCGATCTACTTCCTGCCGCGCGGTAGAGTTACGAAAAGCGACAGGACGCACGCACGCACGCTGTACAATTATCGAGAGGGAGAGAGTGTGAGAAACAGAGAGAGAGAGAGAGAGAGAGAGATTATATTATAACGTAGGCCGAGCCGAGGACATACCGTGGGTTTTGACGACCTTTGATCATGATCCGAATAATATAATAGAATCTAATATATATATATATATATATATAATGGGAATAGGAGGTGGCGATAAATCACATATATATATATACACATATATACGAGATCTGGTCAAAAAGTACCAGTACCAAATGTTTATTGAATCATTATTGTAAATCGATAAAATTGCCGATCCGTTATGTCTGTTCGAAATAATAAGGAAATCGTAAATTCCACTCGAATAATAATAAATAAACATTTTACTTAATGGAAGTGTTACTACTTCATTCGGAAAGGAGTATTACGCAAATTGGTTTTATTAGCTTCAATATCGAACATGTGCTCTATCATTCGATGCAGTTGATACCGGGGTTGTTGCTAATATTTTAAGCAAATTAATATAACTGGATACGTGTGTTCACATGATCAAAGCTAATAAAAGTGCATTTTGTTCAATACAATAGACAAAGCACATTTAAATTAGAAAATCTAATTGCCTTTTTTTCTTTTTACGTCTTGTTCGTAAAAAACATCATCAGCTGAGAGAGAGAATCTTTATTTGTATATCGATAAAATTGCCAATCCGATAGGTCTGTTCTGAAAAACTAAGGAAATTGTAAATTTTATTAAAATAATGATAAATACACATTTTACTTATTGAAGCGTTAATACTTCATTCGGAAAGGAGTATTACGCAAATAAGTTTTTTTAGCTTCAATATCGAAATGAATATAACCGGATACATGTGTTTATTGCACATAATCAATATAACCATTTCATTGATTGGCTCGTCACACATGTTGATTAATTTCCTTTGCCATTACATAAACTCTCCGATTTAAACTGAAGTACGTGTAACCAAGTGTTCTCTGTATGTTCAATAGATTTATATTAACGTATTAAATTAATATACTATATAATAAAATTACCATCTAAACTTGATCTCGGCACACGAGGTCTGTAGAAAAAGTCCCAGTACAAATGATATTACGGCTAATCTGCACACGAAAACTTTTCAAATTGTCAATAGATGTATTGTCCGCGAACTAGTGAATATTTTAAACGAAACCCGAAGTCGCTATTTTATCTCGGTTTAATATTACACGTGGTTAAATCCAGTCAGTTTGTTCCGTTGGCTGGTTTCAACATGGTCCGAAATTAACGAACGGAAACGTACGGATTCGACTAAAACCCCGCTTTTGGGAATGAGTCATTAAGTTTATTCCGTGACTTTCGAGTGTTTTAAAGTTTCAGCGACGGTCTGAAGACGATCCGCGTTCTGGAAGACCGTCGACGTCATCCAGAAACGATGGTGTGGCGACAATTTGCGAAAAAATGTGAAATGGCCGCCGATTAACCGTTCGTGAGCTAACAAAGCGAATCTCAATTCGAGTCTTGTCATGCAATTTTACAGGAAAATGTACAGATGAGAGGGTCGTGCTGCCAAAAAAATTGCTGTGGTCTCGCTGACTCTCCCTATTCTCCAGATCAGGGACACATGTGATTTTTTTTCTATTCCCGAGACTGAAATCTGCGCTTAAAGGACAACGATTTCAAGATGTGTAGGAAATTTATGCGAACGCTGCAACATAACTCATAGCTTTAACTTTGGAACGGTTCCAAAGGACTTTTGTAAAATGGCATGATCGCCGGGATCACTGCATATCGTCCGGAGGAAAGTATTTCGAAGGAGATATCTTTAAATAATATGTAACTTCAGTTTTGTAAATATTAAAAATAAAATCCTGGTACTTTTTGTACAGACCTCGTATAAATGTATAAGAAGATTAAGCGCACAACGTGTTTGCGTGCTGTGCGTTTTAAAACTACACAGCCGATTTCGATAAGTTTATTCTCGCGTATGTGTTTTGGTCCAACCTAAAAATATAGAACAGTTTTTATCCCAAATAGCGACCGTCAATTTGAATGTTTATGGCAAATTTAAAGATTTTTTATATAGGAAAAGTTTATATATATGTACTTCAATCAATAATTAACACGTAATTCACATGATGAGTTTTAGGCCCTTTTGTCCCAAAAGTTTGGAGATTTTTATGTGAAATCTTAAAAATTAATTGTATTTCAAAACACGACGATTATGCGAACTTCCCTCGGTTTAGGTCACATTTTCTTTCCAAAACCCACCGCGCCACACCGACCTGGTTAGGTCAACCATCCGTCATTTGTTTACGAGTCCGGACTTTTTATCAGCCATTCGACATCGGTGATAATTATATTGTGTTCGTCCAAGTCGATAAGTTTTATACTTACGACTGGTCCGTTTATTTCAATGGTACGATGTTTTTTAACATTAAATATTTCAATCGATAATACACCGTAATGCACTTACTTCCGTATTACTTTTCGCTTTAGTCGAATTCAACCGCGTGTATACGGCAACAATCGAGCAGAATTGATCGAATTTAAGACAGTTGCCCTTTTGACATTATCTGTGACAATCGGCTGGTTATTATAGTATGTGTTGAAGTGCTATCCGAGGTTATCACCTGCCTATTCCATCCGGAAAAAACGAACGTTTCAAAAGTTTATCCCGCAAACGTAAGTTTATCCTTGTTCGCTTACTGACACAATTTCACGACACAAAAACCCTTTTTAGTCCCACCTTTATAATTATTTTTTAAAGCTTTTTTTCGTCAACCCTAAAGCCCCGTCCGTTTCCAAATTAAAATGGCAATGTTCGAGGTAACAATTGTTTTATCAACGTTGACGTTTTGTTTTCGGTCTGTTAAGTGTATTTATTCATTAATACTCAATCGGCTTTGTTGTCCGCCAACAATAAATACGAATATCTGCTATTGCCGAATGTATAGGACCGCAGGATAGGTTGAAAATTATAATTTTCAATAATTAAAATAAAAATATAATTAAACATTCGAAATAAATATTTCAAAGTTTATATGCGTTGCGGAGCTCTTCTATACAATAGACATATATTTTGGAGTTAAATTTAAGAAGCCGATGACGATTCCGTCGAACAAGGATTCGCTATAGAGCAAATTCTTAAATATTATTATCTCCAACGCGTTAATAACGTTCGACGAAATGTTTAATTTATATACAATCGTTTTTTTTTTTTTTTTGTGTGTGTAACAAACTAGCAGTACACCGTAGATGTAATTGGAAAAAATAAATAACAATTTTTTTAAAAAAAAAAGAGGCGTACCTGCAAAATAATCCCGAAAGTTAGTTATGCAATTCAATTATATATTATTTTTATACCTAATTAAAATAATAATTAAGACCGTTACAGCGGAAAATCCATTTTATAAACATTAAGGTCCCTTATTTTTTTTTTCGTTTTAATTTGATAAAAAAAAAAAAAAAAAAAAGTAGGTATAAATTACTAGAGAATGGACGCTAATGTTAAGTGAACTCGGAACGGAAATATATTTATTTTGCGGTTTAAGTATAGTGTTCGGTACGCTCGTAATATAATTTTTTTTTTTATTTATTATAATTATAAAATGATTCAGCACGCCTAGTGCTATTACAACTTTTTAATTTTTACAATTTTATTTGTTACAAATTTAAATGATTATAAATTTATTAATGTGTTACATATATGAATATAATAATAATAACGATGAGGTCTAGTATATTAATAATGATCTGCATTTTCTGATGATGAGTCTTCTGTGTCTGTTAAAAGAATGTCCTGAGGAAGTCGAGGCCGCAGACGTCTTGTCAGTGAGTGTTTTTTTTTTCCTATATTGTAATGACGAGCACTGTCCAAGTTTTTTAGTTTGGCGTGGACATTTTTAAATTGGGTTATAATCCATGTATTTATCAGGGGTATTTTCGTGTCATTATGGATCTGGCGATTTCTCATGAACCACGGTACTTTGAGACATATCCTTAAAAATTCATTTTGTAATATAATAAATTCGCATGGTTTTTTTTCTATATTTTTATAATCATTTTTACGTACAGTATTTGAATTTAACCCGAGTCTCGTTGAGATTTACCGCGTGTCGTCAGTAAAAGTCTGAACTACCAATAATAACCGTTGATGTCCGGGGCCGACTATTTTTTTTTTTCTACCACCTAGATTTTCGAACACAAACTCGGTGTTTTTCCGGTATTCGTACTATTCCCGTTTTGAAACGTTTGTTCATTCTGTACACGACTCTGCGGGTTCTGTCCGGGCACATCAATATCAACACCGGACGCCGTTACGCAGTCGTATTCCGACCGAGTCTGTGCTGTTGCAAGCCAATCCCTTTGGCGTCCAGTTTCTCGAAATTACCTATCAGGTTCGCAATAATAATAATTAATGGACGAGAAACAACCCCTGGACGGGCCCGGTAGAAGAAAACAAAGAAAACGCACGGTCGGCGAGCCGGGCCGACATTAATTTACAGGTTGTATTCCGTTGTGGTTTTTTCCTGACAAACGCAAATTATATTATTATCTATCGATTGTAAGCCCCGAAAGAAAATTAGAAAACATTTCACGTCCGTCACTTGGTTGGGGTCGACGTCGATGTGGACGTGGACCGAAGTCACGTACGCGCGTCGGCTTCACTCGCATCGCCTCGGCGCAAGTTTTGTGTTTTGTTATTGTACCGTTATCGATTCGAACGACGACGGTTTACAATTGGTCCGCAAACGAATTTTACGGTGTATTTTTCTCGTATTCGAATCAGAAATTCGAATTGTCAAAATTTAAAAAAAAAAAAAAAAAAAATGTGTTCGCACTGCTCGACAAAAAAAAAAAAAAACATCGGTAGACCATAGGTATCCGAATAAAATCGAGTAAATCCGAGTAACCGTACATAGATTAAGATAATATTTATGTTATAAAAACAATACGTGGGTCAATTGGGAAATTAACGAAGCATTTGGCTGTAAAGTGGGAACGTACGATTTTCATGGAATATAAAATTTGATTAGCTAATGTTCTCCATGTTTTATTTACTTTTTTCAGTAAACAGCGTAAATTATAAATAGAAAATACAAATGCTTTTAGTTGATAAACTTAAAATTGCGCAAAGAGAATTTATTATTGCGGTACTACCCGTCTCGTAAAGAATGAATTACAAAAATTACAAATGTTTATTACGCGACCATATAATATAAAGGAATGGCCATTTTTTCTCTCTCCCTTTTTTTTTTCTCTGAATTTTTTTTTCCCCGTAGTATTATTTGTGTATTTATACGGATGCACGCCGTAACTCACGACTCGAACGCGTACTCGTCATTCGCATATGTATAAATACATATATGTAAGTGCAGTAGATACTCGCATGTAAAACGTGCCAGTTGTGTGTGTTTTAATAACAAGCTATTGTATTTTTGATTAAAAAAAAAAAAAAAAAAAATGACTAGCCGGCGGCGGCCCGGTGACGAAAAACCGAGGGGAATAAATGAAGTATACTTCACGTCATAATAATATCATCGTACGAGTATGATGCGAATTAGTATAGCTTTCGGCGATCGTTTCGAGGACGACATAAAAGCAAACCGACTTTGAAGTCGGCCACAATACAGAGACAGACTAAAAATATAATATCATACACCTGCGGTAGTGCCGGACCGCTCTAAAAAAAAAAAAAAAAATGATGACACGACGTTTCGTAATTCCGCTAACTAAAAATTCAAGTGGTACCAGTGGCGCAACCGAGGGAGTTTTGCAAATTGATAATTTTTACATTTTTTTTTTCTTAAATCAAACTAATATATATTAACCGTTAAATATTTTGATTTTTTTTTGATAATTTTTGAAACGTTATCCTCGCTACGCGCCTGCTTCCCGTAGTCGGATATTTGAAATTTTTGATTGTTTTCTACAATTGTATGTTGAAAATGTAATAAAGAAATTAAAACCTTCCGGGGGAGGGGTATGATAACGTTCTGGATGGAAGTCCCCCCCCTCTAATATCCGCAACTGCTGCTCTCTCTCAAAATTCCCAATTGAGTCACACTATACTACAGTCATGTGGAAATCAAACGTATTTTAAATGTTGAATGTATTATCAATACGATTTCTAGTACACAAGTATATTATACTCAAAATAATTACTATAAATTTCCAAAACGAAAACGGATCTTTTAGTGTAAATTCATCTATTCCGTCGTATTTTAAATTTATCTACTACAGCGTTAAGACGAATAATTCGATTAGTTTTCTTCTTTTATAATAGTACTAACCAGCTCTCTCTCTCTCTCTCTCTCTCTCTCTCTCTCTCTCTCTCTATTTCTCGTTACAATCAGTAGGAAAAATACTTACAGCTTTTTTCTTTTTTTTTTTTTTTTAACGTTAACGGATAACATGCAAAAATGTACCGAAAGAAAAATATTCAATTAAATAATTATACTTATCGGCGAACAAAAATAAAAACGGAAAATTCCAGATAGTATTTCCTTTGATATTTGATGGCGAATGAAAAAAAAAAAAAAAAAAAAAAAAAAGGTCTTAGTAGGACAAAGACGAAGAGGACGAAGAACACTATTTTTTACGGATAATGTATAAGTTTAATGAAAAGACCTAGAATATTGAATGGCTATTCAAATTATTTGCCAACACGAACTTAGACAATCCGTCGGAAATACACACACAATATACACCCAGAGAATAAAAAAATATAATAACGGCAATTTGAGTGGAAAAATTTAAAGAAATTTACTATACATACAGTGGGACGATTTAATACTCATATATAATTTTTTATGTTCACGGACGGTTGGGGGGAGTTGAATTAAACCTCCTATACCTTTTTTCATAACACAATTTTATACATAGTATACATTTTTGTTTTTTTTTTAGTTTGGTATCTTTTTTTTTTTTAACCACTTTCTCATCTACATATAAGTGTATTTTTGTACATTATGCTTTTATGTTCATACAATTTATAAGTACTAACAACATACTATGCACTTACATTATACCATTACACAGTACGTGTAAAACAAAATGTAAAACCAAACTTTTTTTTATACGCAAATTTTAATGACGACAAAATTGTTATGTCGCAACGTGCGATCTTTATATTCTGTTATAATAATAATATTACACCAGAAACACTATTCATATGTAACAAGGTTTTGTAGTAAAATAATAAGCTAGTAATATAATTTGTCTGACGATAAAATATTAAAATAATGCGATTTTCTTGCATTTTATGCATAAACAAAATAATCGTGGTTGTATTATTATATTATAAATATAATGAAAAAAATATCGGACAAACATTGTTCTCATGAAAAACACCAACGTAAATCGATAATCTCTGTATATGCTCGTAAGAGGAATGCATTATTTTGGACCGAATAAGTGAAGGGATGGAAATTACGAAAAGTGGTAAGATGTAATCCCTCCCCACTACTTTGACTACTATAAACTGTTATTGTGTAACGTGCAAATATATATATATACCAGGTCTGTTCAAAAAGTTCCCGAACCATAATTCCTAAAAATAGAAAATTTATAGTATCGTAAATGTAGATTAGATTAAAATAAAATAGAGATAAGCAATCTCTATCTTTTCAATTAAATCTCAAATGTTTATTGCTATCTAACCGTTAACAACTGTGCGCGTTCAAAGTAGACACGAGTCGTGTGTATTGTGTGATTTTTATGATGAATAACATTCACGAACAACGTATTAATATTAAATTTTGTGTTAAACATTGTAAATCTCTTACTGAGACTCATAAAATGTTGCAAAATGCTTATGGTGATCAGTGTTTAGAACGTACTCGGTGTTACGACCCATGCGTTCAGGACGTCCGTCGACATCGACAAACGATGCTCATGTGACAAAACTCAATGAAATTGTGCGGTTTTTTTTTTTTTTTGACAACTTGGGAGGTATTCATCACGAATTTCTACCAGTAGGATTAACTGTTAACCGATGGTACTATCTAGAAGTATTAAAACGTCTTCGAGAAAAAGTGCGGAGGAAAAGGCCTGAAGTGTGGAAGAAAAACTCATGGTTTCTCCATCACGACAATGCTCCGGCACACACTTCCCTGTTAATTCGAGATTTTTGCGTGAAAAATCACATGACCGTGATGCTTCTTCGTCCACCATATTCTCCCGACTTGGCACCAGCAGACTTTTTTTTATTTCCAAAACTAAAATCTCCGTTAAAATAACAAAGATTTTCTACGATAGACGAAATAAATGAAAATTCGCTAATGGAACTACGAGCAATTCCAGAAACTGCTTTCCAAGATTGATTTCAACAATGGAAACGTCGTTGGCAAAAGTGTATAAACCAAGCGGGAGAATACTTCGAGAGTGATAAGTCTCAATAGCTTGTAGGTAAGCGCTAAAAATAAAAAATTGAATAATTCGGGAACTTTTTGAACAGGCCTCGTATATATTTATATATATATATAAATTTTTTATAATATAAAAGTCATTTTTGTTATCTGGAATAAAGTAGAACGTCGAGAGTGGTTCATGGATTGAGAACAAACAAAAATATGACAATCCGATTTGTCACCACGAGCGCGACAGATAGCGGCCAGTCGGTTGTCGTTTCCAGTTACAAAACCATAATTGTTTTTTTTTTTTTTTTTTTTAGTTTTTTCAGGGGAGAGAATTATGAAGAGGATACAGAAATACGTTTTGCCCGTAGCGAATTTCACGCGTTAAAACCCCGAACTTTTCGCCGTCTCGAAACCGTCCGTCGTATTATAAATACAAATAAAATTAGCATTTGAGTTGTGAAAGATACTTTCCGGTTTTCCATAAGTGTTCGGATAGTCACCCGCTACAATCGAATGACTTATAATGCAATATAAATATTAATTCGTACTATACCTTTTTTATCTGCGTAACCAGAAATATATAAAAAAAATGTATTTATTTTCGTATTATATAAGAGGTCGTATAAAACGTGAGCTTCACAGGCGGATATTTGATCACATCTATGGATGGCAGGGGGTGGTGGTTGACATGGTGTAAAAATGATTGAAAAATTTATTTTGATTATTTTCTACAATTGTGCGTTAAAGGTGTAGTGGAGAGATTAAAATCTTCCGAGGGGGGAGGGGAGGAGGATTGATAACGGTCTGGGTGCTAAAGTCCCCAAAGTCTCTTGCCATTGGTGAGCTCCCTGAACTCCTCGGGATGAATCGTAAACAAAAAAAAAAAAAAAATTCTTTTTTTTTTATAATACCGCACCTCTATAGGGCGCAACAGTAAGGGAAATCCAAGTACCAACTTTTAATATTAATTACTATTTATTATTATAGTATTTTTTTTTTTTTCTCTGTGCTTTAGTTCGTTTCGGAGTCTATTGCCGCACGTCCGGCAACGGCGTCTAAAAAAATAGTCGTAACAAATATTAACACCATCATAGCTCGACGGATCTCCAAGGTCCAGCATTGTCACTATTCCGCCAAAAACATCCTCAAGGATCGGTCTTCTCAATCGTACGCTAAACCCTCTGGCGTTTTAATCAGATCCGTCGGTTCCGGAAACCCGCCACCGCGCCCAGGAGACGTCTTTATTACCTCTCGTTTCCGCCATCAGCAGTGTCCGTTTAATAATTTGTCCGCCAGCTCCTCGGGACGGCGTTCGGTCTTCCGCGGTGTCACCTATGTAATTCGCCGGTGTCTGCTCCCATATGGTTCTGTTTCTCGTTTGTACTGTTTAAGAACCGTACGGTTTTACTAAACGTTTTTTTTTTTTCCCCCTGTCAAAGACGACAATTCGATTCCGGCGGTTTCGCTCGGTAATCACCCGGGTTTCACAGCCGGGTTACGACGGGCGAGACGGGCACATTGATTTAAATATAGATTCCGTTTATTAGTGTTTTTTTTTTTTTTTTTTTTAATCCGCTTTTCATTCCCTCGATATTTTGTAAGCAGACGATTTTCAAAGCCCACCACCAATAGCAACTGCATCGTAATAGAACGCATCGCGGAATATTACGCGTCGTATTAAATACATTCCACTTGTTTGATGGTTTATTATTATTAATTGCACGTGCGTATTAAATGACTAATAAAATTACAGCTTGTTAATGTCAGAACATCATTTTTTTTTTTTTTTTTATTATCAAATTTATCCAATCGTTAATACGTTATTAAACAAATTATATAACATATAAATATATACACAAAAACTTACGCGACCGGTTTAATTTTCAATTCAATCGCCGAGACAAATCATATTCGTATTATTATTTATTATTCCCCGCACTAAGTACAAAATCAAAAGTCTAAAAAGAGAAAGAGAGAAAAAATAAAAAAAAATATAACGAAAAATGAATAATTTACGTAGAAAAATAAAATACAATATATTACTTTTTTTTTTTCGTTGCTTTGCTTGTAACTATTGATTAACATGATAAACTGGAGAATTTATTTGATTTTTGATTGAAGAATTGCAGTACATATATAGTGTACGGTTTTTTTTTCCTTAGGTTTAATACAAAATATATACATTTTTTTTATATATATATATATATATATATATATAAAACGCGTATACTGTCTACATGAAAAGAAACCAGGAAGAATAATTTATAGTCCTTGTTTATTTAATTTAATTTTTTTTTTTTTTACATTATAATAAAATGTTCTTCTACTATAAAATAAAACGGTAACGCCGTATAGCTCCGAAATAACTTATTTTCAGTATTATATATTACTTTTGTGGATCTCGGATATGCTCTTTCGGTCTTAATTTTATAAATTAAAAAAAAAATGTTCCGTATACCTAATACAATAGTGATGATGGTGTTCTTATACGAAACACACGTTTATCGATTGTACGCGTTTCGGTCTTCTCTGTGCAAGAATTTAACGTCCCCGGTTCGTTCGTTTCAATAGATTCGTAAAAAAATATTCCTCTAATACAATATTTTAATATATATATATATTTATTAAATAGATTTATAAATAAATAAATGAATTGTCTAGATTATATGTATTTCTGAGTTTTCGGACATTGAATTGAATTCAAAAAACGTAATTGCTCAATGAAATAGGTAAACGATATAATTACCCACTCGTACAATTTGTCTAATAAACACGTTATACAATAAATTAACGATATAATTGCGGTTTTTAATGACGCGGGCCGATTCTGGTTTTTTTTTTTTTTTTTTTTTTAATGATCATTGGAGATCCTATGTACAAGGTCACTATATATTTTATTACGAAGTAGCCGATTTGTTCATACCGTCGTATTAATTTAGCACCGAAAGTGCCGGCTCCCAGTTAATGTGATTACCATTGGCAGTAAATACTTCAGCAAAGAATTACAGAATTTTTGTCGGCGTTTGAACCGATTTCGAAGCAAAATATTATCCATACAAGTGAGATGATGGGGCATAGATTCGGCATTTATTGAAAATTCGTCTTACCGGAATCCGATTATATCCGGATAATTGAAATGGCGAAATCCGAATTTTATACTCGTATATCATTCGAATACACATTCAAAGGTTTTTGAAATGTATATTTTTATCGTGACCCATGAGATGAATTTTATGCGGCTCCGAATTGTACGTATTTACGTAGTTTTACATTTACAACAATAGTTATAAACGAGTGGATCGTTTTGTGCTTATCTCTTAACTATAAATATACTATAAATAGATAGATTGTTTAGTACTTTTTAGGGCGATTTTCGTGGATCGAATAACTCTTTTAATATGTGAGCAACCGTTTGTAATGCAAATATTCTTGATTACATTTTAGGAATTATCAATTCATAAAGATACCCGAGTAGTGAATAAATAGGTACGCTATAACAATACCCGAATAGTACGAACATCCGGATATGTTTGGATTACGGATAGACGAATTCATTTTTATTGGTAGTTTCGAATAACCGAGTATCCGAATGGTTCCCCTCCAACGCTTATTCGTATGTTTCGTTAAAATCGAAATTCGTGTAGAAAAACTATTAAAATACATGTTTTTCTATCTTTTTTTTTTTTCTTCGATATTCTACTAAATTAGCATATCGTACCAATATTATATTTATATAAACCCTTTTGAATAATCGTACAATAAAAATAATAAGAATAATTTTTATAGTTTTTACATGTATTCCTACTCGAGTACTCGAGTATACACAGTTTCTTTTTTTTTTGTTCATTTATTGAAATTTACGATGTTCGTTTTTTTGTTTTAGATATTTTGAAATACAGTGTACCAATACCGTTTATTCGTATATGATGATGATGATGATGATGATGATTTCGACGATGAACAATATTCGGAATAGCGGTAAAATTCTCGTTGTTCTCGCGGTATTTAATATTTATTTGTTTTATGCAAAAAAAAAAAAAAAAAAAACTACGGGTTTATACTGTAAAAACCGATACATTTAACGGAGTCGACCAATACATATATCAAATGGATTCATTTTACCGTTGTATTTTTTTTTTTTTTTTTTTGCTAACCAATACAGAATTATTATTGTTCTCGGGTTTATAGGTGAATATTATTTACCCATCGTAAATGTGAAAATGTAATACATTCATCATATATCTCGATGTATTTAATCGTACCGATAAGTGCAATATAATGTGTTATTATAGGACAAAGTTTTAGCGACGCCGTGCCGTGCCGTATATCGTCTAACTGTTACTCAGATATAAAGAACAATTAAAAATGCGTTTCGTTGCGTTCAAACTAACACAAAACATTAACTAGTTTTATAAATATTATAGCGATTCATATCGCTCTTATTTGTACTAATTTTAATCGTGTACCGCAGTTTAAACAAGATTCAAACACTATTCGCGCGAATCGTAAAATTATTGCAAATTTCGTTACAAAAATCAAAAAAAAAAACATAATAACGCGTACAATATTTTTGCTTTGAATTCTCAGCGTGGCGAATGTATAGCCAAGGTGAGTTTTGATTTTCTCTTTTTTTTTTTTTTTTTTTTTTTATCTTTCGGTTGGTAAAACGCGCCGAATTTTTCACGGCGTACCGTAAAAAGGGCGGATTTTCCGTCTGCGTTGTACCGTCGACGGTTTTTCTAAAAATAAAAAAAAATTTAAAAATAATTTTATCGATTTCCGAGCTGTTAGTGGTGCCCCGGGGGGGGGGGGGTAGGGTAGAAGAAACGCTTTTAATAACACTACAACCTTATGCCGGTTTACCGAACTCCGTTCGAAATCGGTTTCTGATTGCAATCATCAAGTTAATTTTTTATACATTATATCGTATAGTTTTTAAACATTACGCCTAACACTAATGAATGGCCCGGTACCGCAGTGGGCGAGAATTTTTCGTTTCTAAAATTTATGGACATTAAATTGTATTTAACCCGTCGGTGGAATAACGATTCTGCGGTAGGTAAGTAGTTTTTTTTTTTTTTATATATATATTTTTAGCCATGTACATACAGCGATAACATTTTATCCGGTTTGTTTTTACAAAGTTAGTAAAATTAAATCTGCAGAATTTCCAAAGGAAATACTAAACCGAACCCCGTGCAAATGTCCCGTGTGGCCTGTGACCTATATAATATTATAATGACTACGTTGCCCGGGAAATGGTCCAGAGCGGAAATTTAGATAATAATATCGCAAAAATAATAAAAATTATTATTTTTTTTTTTCGTCTAGATGACCTTTACCACGTGCCTGTTTTGTTATTTTGTATTTTTTTTTTTTTATTATTTCCCCAGTCCCTCCGTTACGTTGCCGGTAACAATAATATCATCTTCAATTTAACGATGTCGTTATAACAGTACCTATTACTAAAAAAAAAAATGTACCTAATCTAGGTACCTACTCACCGCAACGTCGTAAAACAGTGATGACCGACTTTTTTTTTTGCCGAGGGCCATAAAAAAAATAAACATTTTTTGGCGGGCCAGGAGTTTTAAATTTTTCCTAAACAACACAATTATTGACGGTCAGCAATAGGAAAAGAAGAAATATTCATTTATAATTTATTATGCATTACATTTCTGAAAGATAAATGTAAAGCTATTTTTTTTATTCAATTTATATTTAATATTTTGGCGGCGGCCGGTTAGTAAATAATCGCCGGAGTTTGTCGCCACTGTCACGAACGAATAGTACAAATATTCGTATCGCGTACAAATATCCATATACGTATTAGATTCTAATAAATAAACGGCATTATTCTTTATCGAAAATATAATTAAATACGTTTTTTATTTATACAAAAAAAAAAAAAAAAATAATAATAAAAATAAAAGGATTTTTTTTTTTATTAAAAATGACTACTTATTAAACGTTTGAAATAATTTATATCGTATAATATACACTGTTTCGGAAAGGGACAGTTTGCTAGCTGTGCTAACTAATACGTATACGTATATAAAACAAAGGACCAAAAAAAAACAAAAAAAAAATAGCGGAAAAAAACTTGTTTTAACAAAAAAACGCACACGCCCGTGTGTGTACGTCGAACGATTATTATTTTTCAGACGGCGTTGCTGTTGTCGTTTACTCTGTACAACGACCGGCTGAAGTAAATGATACGTAATAATTTATTTATTATATATATTTTTTTATTTTTTTTTTTTATCAGAAGAAAAATACATATAATATTTACAACAGCGTAATTCTTGCTGTATTGTTCGTGCGGGTGCATTTTTTTATTACGAAGTTTAAAAGGATAAACCGAAATGATAACAATAACTTAGGCGTACACCTCGTAAAACCGTTACTTGTTCGGCTCCGCGTAATAATATGTACTCGTACGTATACGTATTTAATTTTAAATATTATATTATAATATCGTAAGTGCACGTGTTCGGTACATACAAATATTTTGGGCAGGCGGTAACAATATCCGTATAGAATTTTTTTTTATTTTTTTTTAAACTCGTATCAAACATTACGGTTGCTAAAAAAAAAAAATAAGAAAGAAGCGCACGTATCTTTTACGTGAACACAGTAGTCACCGAAGAGCACCGTACGAATTTCGGTAAAATTAACGGTTCCATAACACTGAACGAACATTTGTTAATAATTGACCGTTATTATATTATATTCGTATTTTATCATTTCGTACAAAATATTATTTTTAAATCAAAATTTACGTACTTAACTATACTAATATTATAAAGAGGAACCGAAGACTTGAACAGACTTAAAAAATTCGTTTACTAATAGAATGCTAAACTATCCCTGATTATCATAGGCTATATTTTATTTCGACGAATAAATAAATTCCGGTGAATTGACACGGGGTTATTGTTATTTTCGGTACGAAAATCGAACTATTCGTATTGATTTATGGGTTTCCTAGGTGATTCGGATGGAAAAATAACCAGTAGCCATATTACCTATTCGTTTTAGTTGCCACGGTGGAACAGAGTCCCGGTTTTTTTTTTAAATAGATTAGAGAGACTAAAAAAAAAAAAAAAAAAATTTTTTGACCATTCTTAGGTACTATTTTTTTGAAACGATTTCGGATAACCGAGCACGGCAGCCAGTTTATTATGTTGAAACAAAATGATTGTCTTAAAAGCGCATATCATTGTGTGCATAACGTTACATAGCATTTTAATGAAAAATGAGGAACGAAACGAAACAAATCTAAATTCGTTTAACATTAACTTAGATGCATTATGTATAATTGTATAAACTAGAAGGAAAAAAAAAATCATCTTTAAAATGTATTACGCAAAATTATTTAATAGGCAATACAGTTTTTCTTTTGTTGAACAAATATAAAGAAATCTAATTGTTTTAAAAACAGCACAATTTAAACATCTCAGTTTTAAAATATATTTTTGATGTTTTATGATCGTTACCGGCCTATATATTTCGCTATGTCTACTATGCGACGAACATCCAATGTTTTAAATAATAATCATACAAAAATCGATTTTTATCCGCAAACGGTTTAAAAAAGTTATCAAATAAAAATTAATATTAATTACTCGTAGTTTACATTTTATTATGTTAATCAACAATATTTCGGATAACGTCGCGTTACGTTCGGTTTTTGCGTACGACTTTATTGGCATGTGAAAATAATTATTAATTTGAAAAGTTTTTTTTTTTTTTTTTCGTTGCAATTTTCCGCGTCATTTGATCGAGGATATTTTTAAATTACGATCAGGAGAAGGAGGGCGACTATTAATTTCTTATTTTATGATCCATAAGCTAATTGCCCGCGTTATAATATTTTTTACACGATATTCCTAATAGTATTATTATTATTATTATTACGAACTCGGGCCAGCAAAAAAATATCGTTCATAAAATACAAATATCGAATATATAAATAAATAATCGTTAAGAAACATCAATAATTATTATTTTATTTTTTCGTGCTTAACCGATGTTTATGCATATTGTTACTAACCTTATTATGTTAACCGTTAACGGTTAGAATCGAAACTCTACGCGCTTTATTAGTTTAAAAAAATATTTATATTTATTAGTATACGATAGTACCGGGCCGGTGGTGAGACTATCCGGTGGTGGGCCGGTGGGTTGGGGGTATATTTACTGGCCTAAGTGGACTAGACGTATAGGAGAATAAGCGTAAAAAAAAAAAAAACTTATATTTAGGGTGCCTTCGTTTAAAGCAGTGGTTCTCAACCTTTTTGGATTCATGTCACCCTCATCTAGGATAACCCAACACTACGTCTCCCTAACATCAAAATAATAATAATATAAAATACAAGCCCTATAAAAAATACAGTACGCAGAAAAATAATAACTACACATTTTATTTTTGCTTTGCTGTTAAATAAACATTGAAATTTTAAATTGGAAAAAAAATAATTAAGATTATTGATAATATATAACAATTGAATAAACTATGAAATTTAAATATTAATGAGAAGTTTGACTCTGATGATTTTTACATAGTTGTGGAATTCGAGGATTGATGGTTGATAGAGCGAGTCTCATATCGTCTTCTAGTGTGGTTTTTGTGAGTCTTTGACATTTTTTGGTTTAAATATTCATGAGCGCGCTGAATCAATGTTCACATAGCCAGGACATATTTTAATAATGTTTCTACACGTATCGGTGAATTATATTTGATTTGACGGCGTCTTGTTAAAATAATATATTTTATTCTCGTGGTTTTAAATAACGGTCAATAATCGTTATATTATTAAATTTTTTTTCAATAATACAACGGTTAAAATAATACGATTTTTTTTAAAAAAATGTCTATATTTTTAAACTTCTTCCAAGATTTTCTTGTCACCCCTACATTGGATCCATGTCACCCAAGGGTGACATGTCACCCCGGTTGAGAACCACTGGTTTAAAGTGACGCCGGTTGGCCTAGGCGCGCCACTGATGTGTCTTCGGTGTCAACGATCGTTCCTGTTGAATCCGTGTAACAGTGGCGGACGTACTCGACGTCGACGGGGGAGCGAAAAAAGCAAAATACCATTGCCCCTCCACAGGCTAGAACAACGTAAACTAGTAAATGGGCGTCACTGGAAAATCGTTTTGGAAATATATTGAAAAATCGTGCTCGGCCAGGTTATTTTCAAGTGCATTCGGTGAGGTACGGATTGCGAAAAACTGGACGTTTCAATAATGCTCTTTGGCCCCGGTAAAAATGATTACGGACACGCAGGCTGAAAAGTGGTGTCTGGTGCCGGGGGTATTTGTGGATTTTTATTTACGGAAATTCTCTAAAAAAAATACGTGTCGCGCACTTGGAATAAAATTCCAACCTAAACCTAAACCAGCGACGAAACTCGGAACGTTTTGTATAAACTCAGTTTGTAAAACAACGGTCCGGATTATCGTTTGAATTATTTATTCTTTTAGTGTTGTACTCGTATATCCGTACCCGTGTTCGACGGCCCACTAGTCGGCACCGGTAATCCGATAGTTTCGATATTAATCGTTTAATTGCGATGTGATTAGATAAATACGAGGTGCGACAATAAAATAACGAGACTTTTTGAATAAAAGTTGTTTATTTTAAAAATGTTATAATTTAATGATTATCACCTTCAAAGTACCTTCCCTCAGCATCAATACACTGTTGCATACGTCGCTGCCATTCTTGAAAACAGTGTTGCCAATTGCTTTCATTCAGCCCTTTTAGAAGTTCTGCCGTTTTCATTTTTACGTCATCAACTGTTTGAAAATGGGAAAAGAAATAAGAAGAAGTCACAAGGAGCAAGGTCTGGCGAGTACGGGGAATGTTGAAGTACAGAATTTTTTTTTTTCAGTTAAAAAACGTTGAATTGAAAATGCACTGTGAGCTGGAGCATTGTCTTGGTGAAGAACCCAGCCATTTTTCCATAGATCTGGTCGCTTCTTTCTGACACGTTCTCTTAATTTAATTAATACCTCTTTATAATAATATTGATTAATTAATTTTGTCGATTTTTTCAACGTTTTCGTTTGTTGAAGACGTGGTAGGACGTCCAGAACGATCATCGTCTTCGACGTCATCCCTTCCACTACAAAACCGTTTGTGCCATTCAGAAACACGAGCTCTTGATAAACATTCTTCACCATAAACTTCACATAACATACGAAACGATTCCGCGGCAGTTTTTTTTAAATTTAACAAGAAATTTAATGTTAACACATGTTGTTCGATTTTTATATCTAACATTTTTCGGCAGTATAGTCGAACTCGCACTAATAACAAGGCTACTAACGTATAAGAAAATGAATCGATGCCATCAGTGTTCATAGTACTTTTAGATAAGTGTTTTCTAATCATATTTCAATAATCGTTTTATAGATAACGTTAATAGTTTTGGTTATATTTAGAAAGTCTCGTTATTTTATTGTCGCACCTCGTATAAGTACGCCTCCTAATAACACCGACTGCTTATTTCCTACAATCATTACCCGGCACTTACCATCCGTCAACCGCCACCACCACCACCACCACCACCGCCGCCGCCTCCGCCGGTAGTCGATTTATGGTATAGAGCAAGAGATGGTCGAAAATTGTTTGAACATCGATGTTTCCTATATATCGATATATCGAAATTTTAAACATTGTTATTGTCCATACGTTGGATTTTCGAGGAAAACCATCGATGTGTTTTCTCGACATTTTAACATAAAATATTTTCATGGCATAAACAAAGCGTGGAAAAAAGTCATCCATCCGACGACGACAGGCAACCATCCATTTTTACGAACCTTGTGGGGAGGGGGGAGAGGGATCGTGTTTTCAAACCTTTTTTTTTATTTTTGGACGAAAAAATAGGTGAATACTACATTACCAAATAAAAAAATCAATTTAATTCAAGGCACAGGTATATTACATTTTATTATATTTGAATGTAAAGTAATTCTTAAAAATATGTCATATACTGAATAACATTACCATAGTGTATCTCATCTAAGGATTGTAAAAATTTAGAAATTTGTTTAAATGCTTCGATGTTAATCGATTTCTTTGTTTATTCAATGTCAATCGCAATAAGAACTGCGCAAACAAATCACCTGCCCATTTCCACCCCAAACAAGAATAAATATTTAAATTTATAAAATTGTTTTGCAAAAGTGTTAAAAAAAAAAATACAAATACAAATACAAAAATTTTAAAACATCGAAATAAAACCTCGATGTTTTCTTCGATATTTCGAAGATTAGACATCGATGTAGTTAACCAAAACATCGATGGTTTTTCCCAACCCCTATGTACAGTTGCTACGATGAAGACGATGAAGTTTATTTTTTATCCGTATACGTACGTGTATGTTTGTAATATTACATACGAAAGAATCCTATCACTGGATGGGCTCCCTTATCACTGTTTTCATGTTTATATTTAATGTTATTTTTGCGAATTTGCTTATTGTGTCGATATTGTACATAATTGTAAATGTTATTTTCCTAATAGGAAAAGAAAAAAAAAATTACATACGCGCTAATATTAAAATACATTATTATTACCGCCGTGTATCACGGTCGTTTTGACGGAATTTGATTTGGCTTTTTTTTTCCCCCGGATTTTTTTACAAACAAGTTTCTGTTGGATCATCGTCAATTGACGGGACGGACGTTAATATAATAAAAATAATAATATTATTATTATTTTTATTATTATACGTCCGAATAACCGTAATATCCAAACGAGACGCGGGTACGTCGTCGTCGTCGTCGTCGTCGTCGTGCATATAATTATTATAATTTACGGTATTTAGACGCGATATTAAAACGCTACGACGACGTTATCAATAGCGCGCCACTCGTATTTTTTAATGTATAAAATATATATATATGTAGTGATTATTATAATATTATGTACACAAGCGACGGAAACCGGCCGTAAACCGGCGTTCGATTGGCGGGCATTAAAAAAAAAAAAAAAAATCCGTGCGCTTAATATATATATATATATATATATATCCGTATAATAATACGAGTATTTATACTAATATTACGAGTTCGCGTACAGCAAAAATAGAAAACAATACGGAAAACGTTTAAAATAAAGCACTCCGTAATGCTATCGAAAAATAACAATATTTAACATAATGAATAAACGTTTTACGAGAAACAATGAGCTCCTGTAGGGCATTTAAAAAAAAAGCAAAAAAAAAAAGTAACAAAACGATAAACATGTTTTGTTCTACGTTATAATATATACGTTACAGTTTATATGCGCACCGGGTTGGTGCCCTCAATTTTGAACAGTTGAATTTCGTATTTCTCATCCACCGTTTATTTTCACCGCTATAATAAAAGTAACTCTGGTTAAATTTGATCACGAACACTCGTGCCGCAATTGGGTTGAAAATGTCTAAATAGAATAGTTTTGTAATTGTTCAAAAGTAATTCAATAAGTATAACTCTGAGAATATAATTTATAGAACATTTATATTAAAGATCATAATATTGTCTATGAAACGCATTTTTATACAATTTCTCATAAATTGGTTAGGTTTTACACGAACGATTGAAGAAAAAACAACGAAATATTTGATTTTTTTACATATTCATTATATACGAACATATTTTTAGCTGATCAAGTTTCGTTTTGAACCGGTATCGGAAAAACGATAAAGAGCAAACGATTTCCGAAAATCCGTAATTTACACCACGACTGTAATAATATTATTAGAACAGCCGCCGTTATTGCGCGGCTCTTTTTATAAATTCGTATCACTTATACAATTTTAACTTTGGAAACTAACTAACTGTATAATGTATAATTAAGTTATCGAAATAGCATTTGAAGTTATTGTACGACGAGGGAAATGTTTTCTTCCGACATACTGTAGTTAGACTTTCAAAGGAACGCCTTTATTTGCGAAACGTGGTCTAGCACTAGTGGAAACGAAAGAAAATTACCAGGGTTACCAGGGTTACCGGAGTTTAGAAGGAAAATACTTGAACGAATATATTTGGCCGGTAAATAATAATGAATCGGAACGATTCCAATGGAAATCTGTGGCCAGTGTATAATTGACCGAGTGTATTATAAATCTCTTACGTCAGAAATAAGCTGGAGCCGGTAGGACACGTCTGGCGAGCACAGGGCTCGCGTGTAAGGTTTGGTTAGGTTAGGTTAGAAGGATAACGAAATAACTGGGGGAAAAAAAAAAAAAAAACTAAGGAAGCCAGTTTCGACAAAGATGGTACGATACCGTAGTGATAGATCTAAGGAAAACCAATGCAACACTGAGTGGTACGGACGCGTCGATTGACAGAGTCGGGCGAAAAGCCTTTTCAACCAGACATTTCGTTTCTTTGGAAACATTTACGAAAACATTCTTATAGCCCATTAAATCTTGTCGGTGCATTAAAGAGGTCATTTTGTTTTTTTTTAAATATTCCTTATTGTTTCTTAACAATTTGGAAAAACCTGGGGATAAAACGGGAATACATTCGCAATAATGGTGTCTGTTGTTTTCGATTTTATCCTACTCGGTGAAAAATAATTATCATAGAAGGCTATTGGGCAGCTTAGCTCCCTCCGAAACCCTCCGAATAGCTCTTCTCTGTCCTTGGCCCTCCCAAACATTGGACTTTGATAGTGTCAAATGTGTAATAGTCTAATAGAATTTAATTATGGAAATTGATAAAGAAAGTACTTTTTTTGCGGGGGGGGGAGGAGGAGGTTTATTTTTTTTGTTTGTTTCAGTAACGGGGGCGACACTCGTCCCCGGTGCCACCCACTTCTGGTGCAGCCGTCGGACGGATCCCGTTTCAGAACGCACGCGGGTTCCGCAATAATATTCGGGGCGTCGCCGCACGTGCATATTGCCCGCGGTCGGCCCTCTCCTCGTATAATGATAATCGTTTAAATTTAAATCAAAACGCCTCGGCCTCGGCGTCTACGTGTAATAATTGTTGTCGCGTTCGTCCCCCGACCGCACAGCCGCGCGATTGTATTTCGGAAATAATTATTTCGGACGCACAATGGGGCCATTATAATAATATTATTATTATTATATATATATATATGATGACGTGTGTGTCTGTATGTGCACGGTGTATAATACGAAATACGCTCCGGGCCGTTCCCGGCCCCTCTCGTGCACCAGAGTTCCCGTCCCTTCGGCCGTTCGCGTTTCCACGTCCGGTCCGAATTTCGCAAACCCCGCCGCCGCCGCCGCCGCCGCCGCCGCCGCCGCCGCCGCCGCCGCCGCCGCCGCCGCCGCCGCCGGCCGGCCGGCCGGCCGACCGACCGGCCGGTCCGCCCGTTTCCGGCATAACGTCGCCGCCGTTCAAATAATTCCGTAGCACACGCGCACGCCCCATTCACCGGCGTTGCTGTAATATTATCGCAAATATACATATATATATATATATATATATAAACCACGGGCCCCTGCGACCAATTATATATACATATAAATCTTTTTTTTTTTTTTTATTTAGAATTTATTTATTATAATTATAAAATGATTCAGCACGCCTAGTGCTATTACAACTATTTAATTTTTACAATTTTATTTGTTACAAATTTAAATGATTATAAATTTATTAATAATTATTTAATAGTGAGAGTGATATAATAATGTGTTACATATATGAATATAATAATAATAACGATGAGGTCTAGTATATTAATCTATAATAATTGATCTTCATTTTCTGATGATGAGTCTTCTGTGTCTGTTATGAGAATGTCCTGGGGAAGTCGAGGCCGCAGACGTCTATTGAGTGTTTTTTGTTTTCCTATATTGCAATGACGAGCACTGTTCAAGTTTTTTAGTTTTGGCGTGGAAATTTTTAAATTGGGTTTTAATCCATGTATTTATCAGGGGTATTTTCGTGTCATTATGGATCTGGCGATTTCTCATGAACCACGGTGCTTTGAGACATATCCTTAAGAATTTATTTTGTAAGATTTGTATTTTATTTATTTTAGTTATAGAGGCAGCGGACCATACAGGACAGGCATAAGTTATCAGTGGTCTGATTATTGCGGTGTAGAGAAGGAGAGAAAATTTCATTTGGAGAGTTGATTTGTAGTTCACGAAGGGGTAGAGAATTCTCATCCTGGCATATCCCCGAGTAAGTTTTTTGTTTATGTGGATATTCCATGTCAGTTTTTCATCGAGAAGAACTCCAAGGTCTTTTACTGAGTCATCTTTTCTGTTCCATTGTATGATCTGGTTGTTTATGCTTATATTTATTATATCTTTTTAATGTGAATATTTTAGCCTCGCTTTTAGTCGGATTTAGTTTCAGCTTCCATTTTTTGAACCAGGAGGTAATTTCGTTTAATGAAGATTGTAGTTTTTCGATTGATAAGTTTAATACGCTATCTTGCGTGAGTATTGTTGTGTCGTCCGCAAACATTGCCAGTTGAGAGTTATGGGGATTGGGGATGTCATGGCAGTAAATGTTAAATAGCGTTGGCCCCAATACTGATCCTTGTGGGACTCCAGATTTGATTTTGTGTTGTAGAGATAGGTCTGTGTGTATTCTCACTTGGAATGTTCTGTCTGTTATGAAAGATGTGATGGTTTTTGGCAGGTACATGGGAAGATTAAGTGCTTTCAGTTTTATTTCAAGCCCATGATGCCAGACCTTATCAAAGGCTTGTGTTAAATCGAGAAAAACTGCTGTAGTATATTTTTTGTTTTCGAAACCATGCACAATTATTTCTGATATACGTTGAATCTGGTGGCTTTTATATATATATATATATATTTTTTAATATATATATATATGCAAATTAAGCGTACAACGTGTTTGCGCTTTAAAACTACACAACCGATTTCGATAATATTATGCTCGTGTGTGTGTGGGTTCAGCCTAAAAATATATGGCAGCATTTATCTCGATAAGTGACCGTCAATTTCTTTTTTATTGCAATGTTAAAGATTTTTTTACACACACAAATCAATAATTAATACGTTGCTAAGGGAAACTATCGTTGCTTAGTTACCAAAAAAAAACATATAATTTTTTCGTTATTCTATAGATTATAATAGCCGAATACCACTAATTCGGTCACTGACCAACAGGCCCGGGACCAATCCGCTGGACCTAGAGACTTTTTGAAATTTTCGCGGTACGTATCTCGTACGGCGTAGGCGCCTAACATCCTAAGAGTCACAAACCGTAAA
Source organism: Tuberolachnus salignus (assembly GCA_956483605.1). Classification (NCBI taxonomy): domain Eukaryota; kingdom Metazoa; phylum Arthropoda; class Insecta; order Hemiptera; family Aphididae; genus Tuberolachnus; species Tuberolachnus salignus. The sequence goes on along the minus strand of OY101432.1, from coordinate 45,688,961 downwards.
CGACCGTTTTGCGTATTAATTTCGATTTTTAATCAAACGCCGCGAAGAAAATCCGACCGCGTAAAAACCGCGGTCGGACAGCACAAAGTTGGGCCATAGGTTAAATCCACGAGTGATTCCAATTTTTCACGGGCAACGCCGTGGGGGGTGGGACAGCTAGTGCGTATATAAATATAGTTATATTAGTTAAAACTAGTTGTGTGTGAAATATATCGACGAAAAACCAGAATTGCCCAGAAGTTACAAATTTGATTTCCAGAAGTAATTTTTATATCGTTAGTTTAAACTAGGGAATAGTGGAAATAATTTACGTATTAGGATAAGCATAGGAATTTGTTAACGTTAGAAACGGGATAACCTAACGGTAGTCTATACCGGGAGTCGGCAACTCAACGGTAGTTTAATTTAAAAGTCGGCAAAACTAACAATTTCATTGTAATTCAATACGCGATTACTGTTATATTAGATAAAAATTTCGGTCGCGTGACTGATAACAACAGGTAAAAACCTTTTCCGAAGTCGTCAAACTTGGTAGTTGGGGTCAGCGAACATTCGAATCGCACCCCTGCATCGATTTTTGTTACCGCCGACTTTTCCCTGTGTCCCGGTGGCCTTGTCCAACCCCGGTTCCCGGACGTAAAATGCGCACAGAAATCGATCTTTTTACGAAAAGAAAACCGCCTCGTTCACACTTCGCGAAGTACACAAATATTTTATGACAGAATGGCCCGTTTTACGTAAAAAAAAAAAAAAAAAATTAAAACTTTATTATTATTTTTATAATGAACTCTATTTTATATGAATTTACAACAGTATTGCACCGATGCATAAAATGCATTATAGATAATAATGTTTAAGAGTAATACAATAATAATAAAGTCGATTATGGCAAACGTTACATTTCAGACTACACCAAGTGGTCGGATCATATCAAATACGAGTTGGCCATTTGACGGAAAAGTATCGCGAAACATATTTCTATTGAACGAAGTGTGAAAAAGACGTTTCTTTTGAACGGTTGAATTGACTTTTGCATTTTTCATGAAAAGTTCGATTTCATTTAGTGGCTACGACAAATATACTGAAATCGACTAGCGACGGTTTTTACCCGCACCGCACTAAAGGCTTAGTGTTTTTTTTTTTTTTTTTTTTTTTTTTAATTCTCGACGAAACGGTCCGACTATACTTGGCATTTTGCGAGGGCGTATTTATTAGTATTCTTCCAAGGAGGGGCGCGTAAGTTTTGTTTTTCTACCACGTGCCGAAAAATTAACACAATCAGAAGTGTGGCCAGGGTTTCATAATGGGGTAGGAGGTTCAAAAAAAAAAAAAACCACACGTTTGTCCATTGACATATGCATAGATATTAGTTGTTTATTATCTATAAAAACCGCGGTTTATCGAATATAGCTGTTGATAACACCAAACAAATAATTCGTTAACGCCATAGATTAAATTTCTTTTATTATCCGCACGGGGTTATTGTTCTGCGGTTGTACCGCATAGTTCGTGTTTGTTATCCCAAAAAAATTACATCGATCTAATTTATCAATAGCCAATAGGTACTAAAATCGCATAAATATGATACGATTACGACTAAAAATTAAACCGATTTTTTTCTTTACATAAATACGGCCAATTGGGGGGATGGCATAGCTACGCCATCGAATACATTTTTTTTTTTTTTTGTTTTCCGGAATATTTGAACCAAGACACTCGAATTTGTACGGTTCATAAATGTGCGTAAATTCATTAGCGTTTTACTGCCAGGTAATTCGTTTAATCGTTTTTTTTTTTTCTTTCTTTCTTCACGTGGAAAATCTCGTAGTAAAAATTCGACAACCATAACTTCTGTACGGTTTGTTTGAGTTTTACTATGATTATTGTTCGTAGAATTTATTACAAATATTCCGTAAACATACGGCATTATTTACTCGATGACTTATAGTCGTCGGATTTGTGTGCGTGACGTGTAAATACCGTTTGCAGTGACTAATAAAATCGGTAGAAAATCCGTTCGATATATACGCGCGGCTGTTCTTTAACCCGCGGCTTTAGAAACGTCCGCCGCGGACCGTACTCGGGGTATTTATTAGCTATTACGTGTACGAAAATCGGTTTTTTTTTTCCCCCCATTTCTCTTCGAACCGGGCGACGACGACGTTACGAAACCGTCCCGAAATACAATTAATATTATTACTATTATTATTATTATTATTATTATTATTACCGTCCACCGTTCGGACGTTTCGAAACGACCTTAGAAAATCGTGCGTTCACTCAATCCGCGAACACCGTCCCCGTACACATTCGGTAGCCCCGGGGCTGTTTCGGGTGTTCAAACAGCCCCTCGGCCGTATTCGATAAGTCAGTAAAAAATTACTAACATAATAAATAAATATCGTTACGGAAGCACCCGGCCGCCGTTGGAAATTTCGATCGATAAAACGATGTCGCGCGCGCGGACCGTCTCGAGTATTCTGGAATATTTTTTTAACGATAAACGCCGTGTGGCGAGACGTTGTGAGATCCCCCCCGCCGGCCCTATTTATCTCTCCGCGAGTTGTCTGTCGAATATGAAATTAAAAAAACCACAGTTCTTTAAAAAAAAAAAAAAAAATCCTGGTTACCCGCCTCATTACCGGTTACCGTTGCAAATAAAATAGTCTCGGTCGGACATAAACACAACAACTATAATAATTGCGATAAATCGAACTCTATGAACAGTTTATGGTTATGCAAAACGAACATTGCGCGTTGTATTATTATAAAAATCGTGTTCGTTGTACTAAAAAAAAAAAAAAAAAAAACTATGCAACGGCGTTTCGTTGTGATGATGATAATAATACGATAAATTGCGCGCGCATTCGGATCTATCGATCGACGTCTATTACGATTGCGGTTATAAATCGTTATTTTTGTGTTCGATATCGACGGCCCGAACGCAATAATTATTTTATTATTAGTTTTTTTTTTTAATCAGTAGACGCCCGTAGTCCGGTGTCAATTCCACAATGCGCTTTCGTTACACCGACCGGCCACACTATAATAATACAATATAGACGACGAATTGCATTATTGAATTATATAAAAATCCTATTATAACGCATAACAGTACCCTTATACGCCCGCCGTTACGTCGACAACCGGCAGCATTGATTGAACCAGTGGTTGCCAACCTCTTCTGTTCCCACTTGTAGACGTCCGGTAAATTGAAGAAAAAAAAAACACCGATCACCTTTCTTCGTGTACTTAACAAATAAACAAATACGATATTCGGAATGTCTACCTTTTTTTTTTTTTTTATTGATGATAATAATTATAAAATATAAATAATAGTAAATAATAACAATCATTTTATTTCGTTGGTAATTCTCCGGTACCGTCAAGTTTCGTTTTACTTTTTTTCATTTATTAATAATATACACAATCTGTACACAATGAAGCACAATAAGAGTATGAGCTATAATACAATAGGAGATTGAAAAATTTGAATGAAGAAGCCACCCACTGATGACACTTTCAACTTTTAATTATTTTGTTTTAACCTATTTTGCATTAAGGGTTTAGCAGGTCTCTACACCATTCTCGCTTAAGGCGCCGAGGAGGATTACCAGGGATGATTAAAGCAGCTAGATTTTTTATCAGTGCTTTTGGATGAGTATTTAGGCGTAGGTGAAACCGTTTATAATAATTTTTTGCCTCTTCTTGAATTGTTTTTATGTGTAGGTCTTTATGCGGGGTGTGATTTGATACATATGGTGGAAAGTTGGTAATTTTTCTTAATATCATATTTTGGAACCTTTGAATTTTATTTAGATTAGAAATTTTTGCTTTGCCCCAAAGCTGTAGGCCATACGTCCAAATTGGTTTTAAGAGAGATTTGTAAATGAGTAATTTAATATTTAGTTTTACTTATTGAATTTTTTTTAGCAACAAAAAAAAAAAAAACTCTTTAGGTTTTTCTTTTAGCGTCGGATGAGCTGTGGTTAAATGCCGTTCCAAGTCGACTCGGTCGGTGAGCGTCGGTACTTAAATACAACGCGACAAATATAACACACTGTCGGCATTTGGATACCATTCGTTTTCAATGAACGCGAGACCAAACTTTAAATAATCGACGTTAAACAATCGTATTTTTTTTTTTTTTTTGCGGAACCGTTATTTTTACGTACGTGCACTCGCGACGACTGCGTACTACGGCTCTACGTGCACCGTGCAATTCGCAATACGAGACTAAATCGAGTCTAAACTAATAGTCTAATAGCTTTTTCCCCCTGACGTCCTTTTATCGTACCCATTAATTTACAGATAACGCGGCATAAAACGATTGAGTTACACGCTGCGGCCAAACACTTTATCGGTCTTTATCGGTTATCCGTTACTGATACCCGATAATGGATAAAGAGAACCGGTCAATTAATTTTATTTTTTTTCCTCTACGTTTTAAAATAAAAATAATGTAATCGATAAAAATCGTATTTCGTAATAACTGCTCGCGCCTCCCCAGCAATGCGTTCACGCCCCACCCCCACCAGTTTGGGAACCGGTGGATTAAACGGTGCTGTTCTTGTAAGCGAAAAGAAAATGGAAAATAATAATACACCGACAATATACAATTATTATAGATTATAGGTAATAACGAAACCCGTCCGCTGTTTTCTCTGTTTTATATTATGTATACCGAAATCGAACTTACGCCTTTGCAACGACGCCATTGTTGGCAAATATTATAAAAAAAAAAAAAATATTAATACGTTTGGTATAGATACTACGATTGCGGTGTACGTATTTATAAGAACGAAATACGAATACCGTTTCAAACGATTGTCTGCGTTATGAAATTTGTTTTGCAGCCCAATCATAATATATATATATATATATATATATATTCATGCCACTCAATTTGTCCATTATTGTAGACTACACGTTTGCACAATAGTACCTAGTAGTCTTACGTGCACAATGACGGAATTAAATGTCGTGACGTGATATATATTTGTGTCCGTTTCTCTTCGTCCGAACGAATAAATAAATATAAAATCCAACGCCGAGTGTATTTGTAATTTGACGTTCGGTTATACAGTTAACGGTATCGAAAAATCCACACAGAGTAAAATTTCAATGAGATAAATTATAACTGTTTGTATATTATTGAGGCTGATTAATTGTCCGTAAGAATATTCCATAAATTATCTTGTGGACGCAGTTTCAGTCGAAAACTGCGGTTTAAGCGTTGAAATATTCATAATTTAAAATTCAAAAATAAAACGGTTGTTATTGTGGGAATCCGGCTAAGTCGAAAATACGAAATTGTCAGTATTGAAATATTAAAACTCGATCGCGAATTTGGAGCGAGATAACATTTAATTTTATTTGTGAACAAACATTTGACTAATATTTTACATAAAATTTAAAAAAAAAAAAAACAATACATTTTTTTATTATAGAATTAAGTAATTATAAATTACACGGCAACTTAACTGAAGAATTAGGCCGACTCAACTAATTATGCACAAAATATTTGTTATAAAATTTTGTGAAATTCACAAATGTATAGAGGTAACAACTGATAAAATCGTTGTATGACATGGATCGTTTAACCCAAAACCCCGTATCATTTTTCTGAATCTACATACGACACCAAACTCATTTTCGCACATTTTTGACTTGGCACGTTTTTCCCGAGTACCCGTCGAATTTATCACCCTGGAATATATTTTTTATCGTGTACGCTACAATATTGCACCCGTCCAATATAACAATAATAATTTACACCGTTTTAGATTCTGAACGTAACGAGAAATATATTAGTTTTACTGTGATGTGTTTGTGTTTTTGTTTTTTTTTTTTTTCCGCCCGTGAAATACTGTTCGACCCGAAATCTTGCTCCAAAAGACAAAAAAACCACGTTTGTAACATTTTTGATCTGGTTGGTTCGGCATTGCGGTAGTCGTTTTTCGATATCTCTCGTAGTTGTCTTGCGGCAGAAGGGCACACAGCGGGAATATTTAACGGTTTCTGTTATTTTCGATTATTTTTGTAATTTTTTATTTAAATCAATATTGTAAAGACCTGATATTTCCAACGACTTCAATAATTGCCTTTATCATTCCCTTTTTTTTTTTTTTTTAGCTATTTTTAATTTCCGAATTCAATTAAGTTTGATGTGCGGTAGCGTATTGCTGACCGAAGTCTCAAAAATACTCGAAAGTTCGACACGGGGTTAATTATTTAATGTTATAAACCAATACGGTTTTCGATTTTAGTTGATCGTAACATTTTCAACCGGACTCCGCTCGGAACCGTTTTTTTTTTTCTTTTTTTGTTTTTCGTTACCGACGATTTATTATCGTCGAGTACGGATACACGCGAATTTAATTCCCCTCTAAACCGTACCCACACAGCTTGCCCGCCATCGTACGGCGGTTCGCTTGCCCACGAGCGAATGTATCCTCCCATTTTCTGATATTTTTACAAAAAAAAAATTTCTTTTTTTTCCTTTTTATCGTCAGCAAAATTATTATTATTATTACGGTACTACTATTGTGTTAATATACAATTCGCGTTAACACTCTATTACGCAATTGCGCGTAAAATACCAGCGGGCGTACATTTGCCGTACTGCCGTACACCGTCGCAAACAATCACGATAATAATGAACGCTTACAATATTCTATAGGCGTTTTTTTTTTACAAATATTTATATTTTTTTTATATTATAATATTATTGGTTGGGAGTGTGTTGTCGCGTACCGCCGGACACGTTCCCGACTGTATTATGCGTATGAATTATTATTCAAACGATCCGTGTAAAATACACACGGGCCACGCGGTGTGATATTACGCGTGAAAATCGTTTTTTTTTTTTTTTTTTTTTTTTTTCTGTTGTTGTTTTGTCATAGTCGTTTAAAGTTGTCGGTACGCAGTCGACAATAGAACGAAACCGAAAGTGTAATACGTAATAATAATACGTAATAATACGAGAGCGTACGCCCGTTATTATTTCCGCCGTTTGTTTTCAACAATACAACCTCCGAGGCCTTCGGTGTCCGCACTTAAACTTGTCCCGGTGGCTTATTTTGTCGGATATTATTCCGCGACCGCGTCGTTTGCCGTTTGAAATTCGATTCCGACATTGTATATATAAATATATTATACACTCGTAATCGGGGGTGCCCGAGGGGCGTACCTCTGCCCGACGAAATAAGTTCACGGTTAATTCGCTAATTTGGCGGCCAGTTGCCTAGCCGAATTTAAAATAAACGCCTTTGTTACTATTCGAATTGTCGGGCTGTCGGTATTGCGGGCCCCCGAGCCGGTGGCCGCGCCCTACACGCGACAAACGCGTTAACGGTTTTCGGTTGGGTAATCCGATCGGAAACGGCAGAACCGCCACCCGGCCTTTGGATACAAATCTAAAATGTCAAAAAAAAAAAATCCGGCAACACAATCAAGTCCAGTACCGTGGCCACGTGCGAGTGTAAAACTTGAAATTTAAAACTAACGAGCTAAAATATATTAAATACTAACCGTTGCCCGCGATTTTGTTTCGCTTTTTCGTGAATACGAAACACCCCGAAACACTAAAACCTAACAATCATAACGGAAACGTAATGAATACCAGCTTTACAATTTCAAACCAACGCTTTCTATCCTAGTTGATCCTTAATTTCGACAAATTCTGTAAATAATTATTAACAATTATTATAGTTACCCGCTTACGGTGGCAAATTTGAACTATCTAGTAATTATAGTTACGAAAATAAGGCGACTTTATGCGAATATATAAATTGTCTTTATTCCTTATCCCGTGAAAATTTGGTAAAAAAAAAAAAAAAAAATCAGGCCTTATTCCTTGTCTACATCGTAAGGGGATCTCTCTGTGCGAAACTCCACCTTTCTAGGCCCGAGGGCTTCTATGGGCCGGGCGCGGATAAATCAGTCGGTGAGTCTGGACTTATCTTTTTATTTATATACATACGTAGATTAATATGATTTTATATAACAAGACAGATATCGTTTTTTTTAAATATTGTTATCAAACAAAGTTTGTAAGTATTCGAATTTGTATGGATTATTTTTATTATTAATATAAACTTGTCCGTACAATATTATCAATACAAGTGTGGGCTGATATATAACATTTATTTACGTTCAACTTTAAAACTAGAGAACGTAAATTAATGAAATAGAAGCGCATGCGTAGTAAATTAAATTATCTTTATTCGCGTATTATTATTTTTCAATATAACTTCCTCCTAAGTCAATTCATTTCTGCCAACGCTAAACAAGTTTTGTAATGCCTTCCAAATAAATTTGTTCGTCTTGAGCAGCAAACCACCTCTCGACATCAGCTTTAATTTTCTCATCCGAATCGAACTTTGTACCTTTAGAATTAATGATGTTTTTTAAGTTTGGGATAAAAAAAAAAAAAAAAAAAATCACGAGGTGCTACATCCGGACCGATGGGTAGATGCGGAATGACTTGAAATCTCAGCGATTCAATTGCTTGCACTGTCGTGCTCAAGCAGAACTTTATTGGCATTTGGTTCGACACATTTTATTCATTTTTTAAGTCTTCCCGAGGTCTCCTAACGCTGATGAAATATCCGCTGCTTAACTCTCCGATTCGCCTGAACCAAATCATCGAATTTTCGTTTATGAACCTCGTCCGTCACCGTTATGGGCCGTCCACACAACGATCCCGGTCGGAAAGAACGGCTTTGCCGACTTCACTAACTTTAATCCGTAGTACCCAAAGGCGAACCGAACTGATATCTAGAGTTTTGTTACTATAGACCGAGAGCAAACGTCTATGAATATCGACAGGTTAAATATATCCTGTGCCAAGAACTTCAATTACAGCAAGCTGTTTGAACCGGAGGGGCCATAATTGGAAATTACGTATGAATAATTTAAAAGCCGTTACACTATCGTGACTTGGCACACACTAAACTAATAACATTAGCCGTTTAATTCTCGACAAACGAAAATCTTGTCGGAAATTTAAAAATAGTTATGAGATGAAAGGCATTACTGATCAGCTCACCACATCATATATAGAAACACGCGAAAAAATTGTTTTATCAAAAACCGATTTCGTACGTTTCTCGGTTTCGAGTATTAGAATTTATGTTTTCCCTCAGGGGCTTTTTTTTTTTTTTTACACGTTTAACAAAGTTCGTCATATAGGTATTAAAAAAAAAAAAAAAAAAAAAAAAAATGTTTCCCGTTTCTAGTTATACATAAATACAAGGCTCGGAAGTTGTAGCGAATGCTAATTTTTTTTTTTTTTTTTGATACAACTAAAGAGCATTTTGAGTAAGACACAAATTTGTTTCTTACATCCCTGGTGTCATATACGAAATCTGTTGTTGCTATTCTTCGGGTATTTTGGACTTTAAGAGGCGTTTTAGGCATATTTTTTTTTACAATAAAGGCAATAAACACATATTGATGATAACGTTTGATTTTCAAATAGTACGACTGAGCGCAACCGAAAAAGACGGTCGTATTCGGTTGCTATCGTCGATCTTGTCGGACAATACCGTTGGTTTCCTATAATTTGGTTATTTTTTAAATCGCGTCAGTCGCACCGTACTGTAATATTATCGGATAATCCGGATCAGGATTTGTCGTATTTACGTGGGTCACGCTGTTATCGTCGTATAAATTAGTAATCACGAGTGGACTGACCGTGCGGTTTTACTTTTGTTCACGGCCGTTTTCGATACGTATTGACGTTTTCCTATTTAAAATTGTTTTTTAGTTTTTTTTTTTTTTTTTTCTTATTCATCAATAACAAAAATCATACAATCTGTACAACAAGCACAAGCGAACGTAATAGGAATAAAACAATAGTATAAGTGATTAGTATTAAAAGAGTATTTATACAAGTTACCTGCTTATATAATATCACTGATATTATTTTGCTTGAAATGCATGAATCGAAGAGACTGTCCGGCTACAGTGCTTCGGCGGGAATTTTTTTTTATTATTGTAATTATTTTTTATTTATTTATTTTACATTCGCTCGTGGACTAAGCTTTGATCATCGACTAAGAAATCTTTGGGCCACATTCGCCCAAGTCGCCTTATAGTATTACCGGGAAAGGGAGTTTGAGGACAGTTCAGAAATAAGGGGGCTGGAGTGATTGTGGAGTCATTTGTGGAATTGTTCGTAGTGGTGCTCCTGCGACTTCTTTATCGAAAGGTTTACGTAGGTCAGTGTGAAGAGTGTCATTGGAGACGTACGGAGGAGCGTTAGCGGTCAGACGAAGTATTTTTGATTGAACCATTTGTATTTTGTTAGTGTTGGTTTTTTTGGCAGCTCCCCAGAGCTGGATTCCGTAGGTCCATATCGGTTTGAGTAAAACATTGTGTAAACTAATTTTAGATTTAGGATTGTTATTTGAGGTTTTACCCATAATACTGCGGAGAATAGAAAGCGTTCGGTTTAGGGAGAGTTTGGGGTCATATGTATATGGTTGGTTCAGTTGAGTTTTTTTTTCATCTAAATAAAGTCCTAAATATTTCACCGTAATTGAGGAAGGTATTAGTTCGTTGTTTAGTGAAACTGGTGGAGGATGTTGTAGTTTGAGGGTAAAGGTAGTATTAAGTTCATTTATTTTTACACACCATTGGGTATACTAGGGAGATGATTTTGTAATGAATTCGAAACTGTTAAGGGCTATTTAAAATTGAAAAAATAAATATATATATATATATATATATATATATTAAAAATGTCTTTAAAAAATTAATTTTTTTTTTTATATTTCCAATTTTCAGTGCTATTTATAGCGCTTATTTTTGGTGTTTTTTAGTGTTACAACTTCCGAGTTCTGAATATATATATATATATATATATGATTATATATGTATAAATATATACTCGCAGCATAATATTAACCTTTAATTGCGTATATAGGGGAGTTCTCGATACCACACATACGTATTTATTTTCGAAAATTATTATAATTATACCTGTTATAAGTGTGATGAGTTTATGCGCCAAAATCGCATGGAATTAATTGGCGATTCATGATCGGAAGGAGAAAAATCTGGTAGCGATTCCACAGATACTGTTTGATTTTTATTTTATTTTATTAATGATAAAAATATTGGTTTTTTTAAATTTTATTTATTGTTTAAAAATGTATTTTTTGAAAGTCCATAATTTTATTTTGTTCCCGACAAACAGTCGCCATTTGTATTTTAACATAACAATATATATGTTGGATTTGATTCTCGGAGTTATTAATCGAGGACTTCGATATCATTAGTTTATTCGAATTTAAACGTATTACAATCGTGTTAACACGAGTAAATATTGAATTTAGGAAGACACGAAGACTATCTTTGCTGTATTTTTTTTTACTCGATATCTATCTGTTTGGGTAGGAATGGGAGTCGTTGAAATGTTCCTTGTGCCGTTAATGCGATTTAAATATCGATTTATAATGTCGTATAACGAAAACCAGCCGACTCACATACTGGTGAGTTACGGGTTATGTGTATCACATACTCAACGAAATGGTTACTATCGATAAACGCGTACCGGAATCCGAAGAAAATAAGATGAACGCGTGATAAATATTATAATAATATGGACCGCAATAAAAAATAATAATAATAATACCGACGGATACGGAAGACGAAAAAAAAAAAAAAAAAAAAAGACGAATAAAAAATTCGCTTAGTCGTGTGTGAATATTATTACGAATGCTTTTCGCGTCGACCGGATGTATGCGTCGTCGTCGTTCCGGTTTCCTGTATGACATTTTCGAATAGAATTCGCGTTCTTTTTACGGAAATAATACGACTTTGCCTTGTTGTCACCGGGATCAGTGGGTTTTTTTTTTTTTATTTATCCCCCTTCCCCTCGTGACGATTTCAATATTCTAATGTGTACACTATACGAACAATATACAGGGTGATTTTTTTTTTTTTTTTTAATTTTATTTCTCGATCCAGCGATTTTCGCAGACACGTTTTGGGAACATTCCGATTTCCGGTTCTTTTTTCTTCTCCATTTTTAATCGTTACGGAAGCGTTTTTTTTTTATTTTTTGGTTTTTTTATGTTAACATTACTCATACTCCATGACTCGTTATAATTCGAATGAATATTATTTTTTCATTGTCCAAGGGCGACCACGGCCGTTTTCTTTTATAAATAATAATATTTTACATCGGGCAAATGAACTTTCAGGAAAAACATATCGGATAAAGCGGTTCCCCCGTATAATAGTTTAGAATGTTTCGCTTTTTTTCATTTTTTTTGAACTGTTTTAACAAGGTTTCGGGACTTGTAGCACTAAAAACGATCGAAATATACATGCAAATTTGCAGTAAAAATCATCAAAATATGCTGCTGATTTTTTATTATATTTCGGAATATATATCCATAAAACATACTAAAGTTGTAGAAATAAAAATCTCAAAAATAAATAGGTGCATAGTAAAAATCAAATAACCGTAATACGCAACTGAATTCTTTTCTAATAGTAAAAAATTAATTTTAATATTAACAAATTTGATATAAAAATATAAATATGCGGAACATTTGTCGAATATACTTTTTGCCTGAATAACGGGAATATATGCAATTAACAATTTTATTATTTCGGCCTGTTATGTCTTTTTTTTTTTTTTTTATTATTATTTAAAAAGAATATTTACAATCTACGCTACAAGGCATAATAAGCAAATTTGAACACATACATAAACAATTTTTACAACCAGAACACATGAGGAGGGAGGCCATCCAGTGATAGAACCCAACGTTATTTTATTTATTTATTAATTATTAACTTAACATAAATTAAATTAAAATTAAATGGTTTGAACCATCAAACATTTAATAAATCACGACACCATTTTCTCTTTAGACGGCGTGGGGGATTATTAGGAAGTCAGCTGGAAGCAAGTTCAGCGATTCAAGGGTTAAAGTGAGACTGTAATTTAGAGTGAAATTTTTATAATGTTTTGTGGCTAACTGATTTACTGTTTCTATTTTGAAGTCGTTTTGAAGTGTCGAATTTGAAACGTACCATGGTGCGGAAGAAATAATGCGGTGAGTGATACATTGGAAGGCTTGGAGGGTACGTATTTGAGATGGTTTAGCGCATCCCCAGATTTAGATTGCACAAGCCCAGATAACAAGCCGTAATAAGGATTTGTAGATGAGGGGACTATTGAGAATTTTTCTATTTGACTTGATATGAGGACCCCAGGTCAATCTTTTGTCAATGAGGACGCCGAGGTATTTTACTTCTCAGGATATTGGGATTTGGTATTCTTTGAAATTCCGTTATGTCTTAAAACAAATTCATAACTTACCCAGTCGTCATTTAAGAACATGCCAATGCAACATGTCCTGAACCCTAGCTATAACTATATGGACGATTTTTAAAATTTTTAAATCCAATATTTGTTATTCGTTTTTAGAAAGACATTTCTCTAATCGAATCCTCGGGTTTCGTTTAAACGATTGGAAAATAACTGAAAACAAACTCGAGACGAGAATCGGTATGGACCGGTATAAAAGACATATTGGATATCGGGTAACGATATTATTTCAAACAATTTTGATAACGAATCGTAGAATTTTATTTTTACTATATATATAGAAATCACTAGGTCAATAGGATATTTAAATAAACAATTTCTACTGTCGATGAGGGTCTTATAGGACTCTCCGAAAGACGCAAAAACTAATCTAGACATTGTGGACTGTGAATCGGCTTAAAAAAAAAAAAACAAAAATCGATTTTACTCGCATTTTTTATATTTCGTCCGTACAGACAACCGCCGGATCGTATGATAATCAAATCGCCCTGTATAATAACAACACATTTATCGTACGTAACAATTGCGGTTTCCGACATGTGTACACCGCGAACGTAATATTATTTTACCGTTACGTCGAAAACCGATAATAATAATAATTATCGGTGATGGCCGTGTCCGTTCTCGCACCGGTTTATAAACTCAATAAATAGTAAACGTATTTATTCATTTTTTTTTTTTTTTATTGTCTCCGTATGATACAAGTCGTGAGAAAGAATATTGGGGGGAAAAGAAAAACTAATAAAATAATAAATGTCCCCCATTGATTAGTGTTCCGACGAGCGAGGTCTATAATAGAATTATGGCCGCGAAATCGGTTCCGCGGATTTTATTTTATTTTCATTACCTGTACTATACGGTATTTGCTAGGGATGGAGTGGGGCGGGCTTTCCGCAGACATAAAAAACTAATTTCATATTGTAAACAGTTACATACAATGCATAACAATAGCTTAGAAGCTCGTACGAGTGTACAAAAAAAAAAAAACCATACGTTCCTAAATTGTTATATTTGTTTTACTATACAAAAAAAAAAAAAAAAATAAAAAAATACGGCCCGATCGATTGTCGTAGCAGTAGTTTTCTATCTATCGTTTTAGTTATACAAGCCGGACCGGGAGGGCTTGGCCTCTTCCTGCCCATTCCCGCCGAACGTATCGTTTTTATTTATCGAAATACCGTGGTTTTACTTTTTTTTTATTTGTAGTTTTTAACGCATATTTTTAGCACACGTTTAACCGTTTTTTAGCGATACGCACATAGAATCCCGAATCTGAAATTGTTATTCGTGATGTTATACTATTTTGTACAAAACCACTATAACCACAGACTTCTGCTAGTTTTATTGAACAGAGTACGCGCTCGCACATAAGTCAAAGCTAACAAAAAAAAAAAAAAAAAAATGTTAAACTATCATTAATTTATTATAACAATATTGATCATGATCAATACCAGGGCCGTATGGGCCTCAGGATAAACGCGAAAATGCACGGCGAAAACGATTATGCTTTTTTTCGATATAATTTTTCTGTTGTTATTCGGTTGAAAATAATAGCGTAGAGTCCTGCAATTTTCACAGAATATTATAATATTGGTCCTATCTAGGCGTGGGAAACGTTCTGGCGATTTTGACCTATTTATATGCATTTTACATGTTCATTTTAGTTTAAATTTGGTATTATGTCATTGAGAATATTGTTTTTTGGCCTAGTAGGAAAGCTTGAACATTTATCATAAGTTGTACGTTAATAGTAAATAATAAAAAGTCGAGTGTAATGTAGTAGTTTTTTTATGAATACAATTTTTTTTTTTTTTTTTTTGGCCCAGCGGAAACGCACGAAAATTTGACACGAGGTCGACCATAAGTTGTATTTAATGATAAAAAAAGAAAAAAAAAGTATTCAAACATATTCAATACCTTTTTTATATATATATATATATATATATATATATATATATTATTGCATAAATCATTTATTTTTATTTTACTACATTTACAGGGCCGGTTTTAGTGATTTTCTCGGGCCAAAAATGCATGCCAATCCGTCCCAGATCAATACTATGGCCTGTTTTATATACACACGAGAGAAATCCTACAAAATAAAACCACGGTCATACGCATGTTTTTTTACAAGGCTACCCGTTAAATATTTCAATTATATTTTTCAACAAATTATAAATATTATCACAACGAACAAATTGATTTTGTTCGACCGGAATTTCGGGATATCGCCGGACAAATATATTTTTCAAATTGCAATTATTATTTTTAACATTTAATTTAAATTCGACTATATACGTACAGTGATGTAAGTATATTTATGACATATATAAATTAGGCGAAAAAAACAAGTTTTATTATTTTAATATATTTATATAATATTTGTTATTTTGTATTAATTTCTTATCGATAAAATGCCCATAGCACAAAACTATCAAAACGTCGCCCCGATGTAGTTTTGTGTTCCGCGATTTTATTTGAACGAATATCGTTGAAATATATCGATTGTTCTATTACAACGACGTATATGATTATGGTCATTCAAAACATAGTTTTTTTTTTGCACATATAAAACACGAGCGGATTAAAAGACCGGAGAAAGGTCACGCCGAAAATACCGGTGAACGGTATACGCGATGAATTTTGAAGAAAAAGAAAATTTATTTTAAGGATTAATATAAGAGGGGTCGCAATATAAAGACACATATATATATATATATTTTTTTTGTTACTTTAGAGATTGGAAGTTTAAAAAAAAATAAAAATAATATATGCTTCAAGATAGATTTCAATAGAACGAGAAACGAAAACTTCCGATAAACACGCCGGGAGATAGGAGAGATAAATTGTTTTTGAAGTAAATCGTAATTAAGTAATAATAAAAAATATAAAAGAAAAAAACAGGGGGGAAAAAATACAAGGACAACCTTGACATTTGTAGGCAACAGCGAGGCATCGCGAGAGCTTTTACTTTAATTGCTATAGTTTTTAATCAGTTTTTGAACACCGGACCGTAGTCCGTAGTAAATATACCGTGTAGGTAAGTAGGTACCTAGGCAAGCCGATAAACTATAGACGGTTTAAAGGGGGCTGCAGACGACACAAATAGTCACGTAAAACAGACGCCAAAAGCCAGACAAAACTGTGGCACTTGGGTTTGGCGGGTTTCTATTTTGGAATCAAATCGACAATCTATAATAAATAACGCGACGACCTAAGTTATTTTTCATTATTACAAACATTACTGGCGTACTTCAATACAGAAAACCGTCACCGTGTCAAATATATTATACTCGGATACATAATATAAAAACATTTTTTTTTTTTTTTTTTTTTAAATTACCACAACAAACACATATTTAATGGCATATTTTGATAATCTCGGAGGAAATTCAATAGCGTTTTCAAACGTGACTAGTGCTCGTCGGGAGCATTGTATAGAAGTCAAAGGGCACTATTTCTAAGGCGATCCGTTAAAACGGTACGGTAAGTTTGATATATAATTTTTAATACATTTTATCTGGGTATTTGTTGAACAGCACACCTCGTATATATAATCAGGTGGTCCTTAAGTTTAAACTTCAATAGTTCTGTGTCACGTGGCTCGAAATTTCGTTAAGTCTATTCGCGAGGACGCGTGACTTCCCGTACCCGAAATTTACCAAAAATCATTTTTACAATACCGTTATTTCAGTATATAATCGTTTGATCGTCATACGGTACGGTGTACTATTTTTATAGATTTCAAGCGCATAGAGTAGCTCGCACCGATTATCATAACGTTTCGCATTTATCGAATACAAACCGCGAGCTATATATATATAATGCGATGGGAAATTCGCGTGGACGTATACATACAGCATTGGAATTCGTCAACGAAAACTTATATACGGGGATTCCAAAATTTAATATTGTACGCTCATAATACGCGTAATATAATTATACGGTCGAATAATAAGCGTGTAGCGCGCCCTAATCCTAGATTCTCCGACAGACCGCGACGTGTGCAATATAAATTTATATACTCGCATATACGAGGTGTGCTGTTCAATAAATACACGGATAAAATGTATTAAAAATTATATTTCAAACTCGCGTACCGTTTTAACGGATCGCCTTCGGAATAGTATCATTTAGTTTCTGTGCAATGCTCCCGACGGTCTCGTCAATTTTTGAAAACGCTTTTGAATTTCCTCCGACATTATTTCCGTAGTTCTTCTGCCGCACTATGGGGATGGTTTCGTCAACGTCTCCGAATCTCGAGTGTAACGATTTTAATCTCGGAAACGACAAAAACAAAAAAAAAAAATCGCCGAGAGCTGTCAATGACTGGTTGGATATAACGATGTTTATTGTATACTGAAATAATTGGTATTGTAAAAATGTTTTCGGTAAATTTCGGGTTTGAGAAGTCACGTGTACCACGAATAGACCTAACGAAATGTCGAGCCCGTGACGCAGAATTATCGAAGTTTAAAATTAAGGAGCACATTGTTATATATACGAGGTGTGCTGTTTTAATATATACCCGGACTAAAATTATTATAGAAAAACGTTTAATGTCGTGTAGCGTATCCTTTACGTCTCTCAAACGGGTTGTTTTTTTTTTTTTGGTTTTTTACGTTTTTATTTTGTAATTTTCAGCATACAAACGATTTATCAGAAACTTTATTATTTTAAAAAAATGATATCCTAATAAATATTATTCTTTAAAACGACCGTTTTATGTATAAAATCGATATTAAAACTGGCGGTTCATGTATCTTAATTATTACTATTTTTGACTATACATGCAATTTACTTCTGACAGTTCATTTAAATATTAATCACGTAGGTATATATTTAATATCAAATCTATTGTTTTAGTGCATTTATGATTTTCTTAATAAAAAAAAAAAAAAAAAAAAAATCAAGAGTAAATTATAACAATAGAAATAAATAAGTAGTTTGTAAAAATTGTCTTTAAAATTTACAACCTGGACACTGTTTGCGATATTCTCGATCGACCCGAAAAAAATAAAATTTATTTAATTTTATCACCACAGTAATCGCAGATACCATTGGATATTATAATTGTTCCATACTCGAAGTGTTTTTACATACATATTTCTATGATGTTTCCGAATGTTCCAAGTCGGCTACGGGTGATACGCGCGAATCCCGCCCTTTGTGTCCGGTTAGTCGACACGAATCGGTTTTGTTAAAACAATAATTCCGCGAAACCGGGATACATTTTTTAACCATAAAGATTCGGTTTTTTTTTTTTTTTGTCTTACCAGTAGTATTCCTCGCAGTTTCCCAGTACCATTTCAAAGGTACGGACAATATTTTCAATACTAGTGTAGCATTTATTTACGTATACGTTTGTATAACACAAGCAGAACATTTGAATTTCTTTAGATACGTGCGTGTGTGTGCGCGCGCGCCTCTGCACGCATTTCGCGTATACGGAAAACCTTTGAACTGGCATTTATCCCGTATTAGCCTTTATCGTATTGCGCCGTATATTATATCGACGTCGACACTTTTGCGCACACGTGTATATACGTGTACATGCGTGTGCAGAGGTTTTAAATCGTACGGAATGGAAATTCCATCATTAATTCTGTTTTCGCGGCCGTATATTTTCCCTGACGTATTATATAATACGGCCGTATATATTATACATCCCTATAATACAGTCGAACGTTCAATATTTAAACAGTTTTCGAGTTCGGATTAGAATTGAAAATATAAATAAATAATATAATAATTCGCCAGTCGATAAAGTGTATAATATAAAAGTGTAATACTTTTTATACCGCGTATGAGTAATACGAGTATAAAATTATATATATATATATATATATGTACGAGGTGTGGCTATTAAATAACGAGACTATCTACTTAGCGATAAGGCATGACTAGATAATGGTATAATGGTAGTATATTTGTAATCTATGAATATCACTGCATCGAACAATACCAGTTTAGTCAGTTTCCGTTTTGTAGTCTATGTGTAAGCGTCGTTTAAATTGACCTCTTACGTGTTGAACGTCGAAATCATGCCGGACGAAAAAATTGAACAACGTATTAATTTAAAATTTTTAGTGAAACTTGGAAAATCTGCGACCGAAAGTTTTAATTTATTAACTGAAGTATATGGAGATAGTGTCCTATCACGACCACGTGTTTTTGAGTGGCACATACGATTTCGTGAGGGTCGTGAAGAAGTTGAAGACAATCAACGGGTGGGTCGTCCATGTTGGTCGTATTTTTCGATATTAAGGGTGTAATAATGACAGAATGGGTACCTCAGGGACAAACTGTGAATCAACATTATTACCTTCAAGTATTGACAACACTCAGAGAACGAGTTAGAAGAAAGCGGCCTGAGTTGTGGGAAAATGACTCTTGGATTGTCTTGCATCAAGACAATGCGCCGGCTCACAGTGCCTTATCTGTAAAGCGATTTCTAGCTAAAAATCGAACTCCAGTGCTTCAACACCCCCCATATTCACCAGATCTCGCTCCATGCGACTTTTGGCTTTTTCCAAAATTAAAAAGTGCGTTAAAGGGCACACATTTTGAGTCAGTTGAAGCTGTAAAAACAAAAGCGACAGAGGTGTTAAAGACATTGCAAGAAAAGGATTTCCAACACTGTTTCAACCAATGGAAAATTAGAATGGAGCAATGTGTCAAACATGGAGGGGAGTATATAGAAGGGGGAAAATGTTAAATCATTTAAAAATATTAATAAAAAGTTTTTACAGAGAAAATCTCGTTATTTATTAGCCACACCTCGTATACAGTGTGATTCAAAACGATTCATCCGATTTTAGTAGACTGTATATAAATATTGTTCCTCTAGTTTGTGTTAAACGAACCGCCGACCGTCCGAATGGTAGGGCTATCGAGTTTTTATCGATTACCGATAAGTTAAAAAAAAAAAAAGTGCACCTTAGCCGAGTGGCGTGATTCAATTGGTCGTTATCGAAATGTCGACCGAGCAACAAAAATCGCGTCCTGCGTGCTCCGTTTCGAAAAATGCAAATCTTTTATTACCGTGCAGCGTGACTTTCGACAATAGTTTAACAATGAACCTCCAACAGCCCTGAGCATTCGAAGATGGCACAAAACCTTCCGAGATACCGGTGGCTCGTGTAAAGGGAAGTCATCAGGTCGACACCGAGAACTTTGAATGAAAATTGAATGAGCGAATTCGACAAAGTTTCATAAGAAGTCCGCAGAAATCAGTTCACCGTGCATCTGGAGAACTTTTTATTTCACATACATATAGTTTGGAGTGTTTTGCGGACACGGTTGAGATATAAACCGTACAAAATTCAGTTGTTGCGGGGTCTCCACGACGGTGATATGCAAATAAGGCTTGAGTATTGCATATCTGTTCTTGAGAAGGGTGAAGTGGTAGTACAGTTCTCTTATCGTATAATTTTACAGCGGTGAGGCCAATTTTAATTTGAATGGAATGATGAATCGTCGCAATATGCGAATTTGAGGACGAGGAACTTCGCGTGTAGTTGTCGAACATGAAATGAATTCGCTCACACTAAATGTTTTATGCGCCGTTTCCATAGACAAAGCGTTCGGACCATTTTTCTTTGACGGGAACACAATAACAAGCATTTCATACCTACAAATGATTGAAGACTGAGACTATTCCTACAACTGCAAGCCGATGGAGATGATTTTATCTTACAGCAAAGTGGTGGGGCACCACCACGTTGATCCCTAGAAGTTTTCAAATGTCTTAACGATCAGCTACCACAGCGATGGATGATCGGTCGCTGTAGTGCTAATGGTGCTACATTTTGTTCTTGGTCGCCCCGTTCACCGGACCTTACAATCTGCGATTTTTTTTTTTTCTTTAGGGCTACATAAAAAGCAATGTTTATGTACCTCCTCTTCCAAAAGATCTTGATGAATTGAAAAGTCGCATTACAGACGCCATAAACATGATTACAGGGTTTATGAGGAATTTGAATATCGCTTAGATGTGTTTCGTACAAGTAAGGGATGTCATCGATATAATCGAATAACTTGTAAAATATATCCTAACCAGATTATTCAAATTTTACAATAAATATAATTTATTGAAATCGGATGAATCATTTTGAAACACATTGCTGTAAATACAGCAGAAAACCCTTGGCCGTTGGAATTGGATTTTTTTTCTCTGATAAACGATCATATTTCGACATATTTTTTTTTTTTAAAATGACGACACACAATTAAACTTTATTCGGATCTTTAACCGCGAACTTCGATAATCATACGAATTTTGTTTGGTTGTCTTTTATATCGTTCAGTTCATATTTGAATTAATCATCATTTGTTTAGATTCTGAACGTAGCGAGAAATACATTAGTTTCACTGCATTGTATTTTTCGTCTGACACATTTTCTACCAGAAATATCGTTCCGATCATCAACTTCACCGGGGCACATTTTTTGACGTTTTCTTTATTTTTCGGAGAAAATGCACAAAACACGAGAATAAATTATAAAATAGACGGTTTTAGTCAAATTGGGTGATTAATTTAATTTATGGTGCGAAGTACGTCCATCTTACTTTTTTACGTAAATATTTGATATTCGATATACTATAAAACTATTCTGTATCTGTTATAAATTAAATTTTATATGTTTTTTTCGGTGTTTTTTCTTTTGTTTTTGCATACATTATTAAAATAACAGCTAGTGGTATCTATAAAAAACAGGCACATAAAATATGCAGTATCTATTAATACCGGTAAACTGTCTTGTGAATATAAAATATATTCGTATAAAATTCAAGTCAAGTGCAGTCTATCGTTTGTTACAGGACAGAATACAGTATGTATTCAGGGCAGTCGCTAAGTAATATTTATGTTTTTTTTTTTTTTTTTTGGGCGGTCGTATATACCGTACGATTTATACCAAAAAAATATAATATACAACATAAACATTATCAACTAGTATACCTATTACCTACAGATAATTTTTTTTTTTTTTTTTTGTCATTGTGCCGACCAGTGGCGTAATCATGGAGGATCCAGGGTGTGTGAGTTCCCACCCCCTTCTTGGACGGCTTTTTTGTTTTAGCACTCCTACTATTTCAAAACAAAAACTAAGTAATTATTTTAACTTTTAACGATTTCTGTTGTCTTGTTTTTTTTTTTTTTCTTCAAAGACAACATCACTGCCAAAACTCGTTATCAGTTCCCGTGTTTATTCTGTGGCTATTACCGGGTTTTCTCATTTTACATTGATTTTTTACTGTTATTTTTTATGCGATTTACTTATTATTACACAAAATAATACATTTTATATGGCAAACATTACATATCTAATGACTGCAATTGTTGTATTTTATAATCGATAAAATGGATTGGCGGTGTTGTCAGTTCACAAAAATTTACCCATAGATCCAAGAAGATGTTTTGATTGAATTGGCTCTAAAACCAAGATAATAGAGTATATATATTTTTTTTTTTTTTTTAAAATAAAGTTAATTAATTAATTGACAAAAAACATAATGTACATCTATTGTGTTCAATACAAGTTTATTTATTTTTTGATTATTTATATTTTGAAAGATCCTCTCCATGTCCTAATTACATCACTGGTGTCGACCACAAAACTCGTGTTTTATTTTTTAGATTGGAGGGATTGTGAATCTTGTGATGGTTCCCCCTCAAAAACCCCCTTTTCCCTTTCCCTTTAATCTAACCCACCCACCGTTCACGAGTACTATACGACTAAATGAGTATTTCGTTTGTAATAAATTAAAATCGAATTTTCCTTACAAGTGACGTATTATTGCTGTATATTTTATTTAAATATATCGAGAGAAAAAAAAAAAACGGTACATTTTTCATTTGCAGTACAGATAGTATTATAAGACACGAGTAATGGATCCAATTATTTATTTCTTCGAGCCTGCTGCGATGGAAATTAAATTTCATCCATTTTCCGCGTAAATAAGACAAACGTGAAAAATTACTTATTAAAAAAAAAAAAAAAAGTTTCCAAACGCTGCTGCCTACGGTTACGGTTCGGTTCGAAATAAAATTCCGTTGTTTTCTTATAATTTTGTTGTTTTTTTCGTAATGAATACAAATCACCTTTATTTTCGCACGACCAACTACAACGGAAGCTGCAAACTTACAATTGGTAAACGATATCAATTTTCAGATATAAATATAAATTATTATTCCTATTCAGTTGTTTTAAAAACACGAAAATGTGATTTTTCAAAAAAACTACAATTGTAAGAGCTTGGTGTTAAAAACCATTTTATACTTTTATAAATACCAATAAAATACCCGAAAGACCTCGTGTCGTTGACAGCAGACGTCCAGTCGTTTGGTATTAATTTTGTTTTATTTTTTTCATAGGTAATCTCGCAATATTTAAGACTGAAATTTTCGCATTAACTTGCAGTTCTTAAACAACATTATCGTATGTAATATAACAAGTAATTTGGCAAAAAAAATAATCAAAAGTATGGTGCGTATGTTTCCTGAAGCTCCCAATAAATACAACCAATTCAAAAAATCGATATTATGATGTAGAAGTAAAAAAAAAAAAAAAAAATTTAAAAAGTTTTGATCTTCTCACCCGAAATCTTTACGAATTAGACAAACGTTAGCGATATGACAAAGAGAAAACGTCATTAAAATAATTGAAAAACAACGTTGTACTTTCATTGAAATCTTTTTTCCATAGCTACGGCCTTAAAACATTATATGTGTAGTTCTAAAATTTTCTTGGCTCTGGTGCGAATCGCGACATTCGTCTAGTTTTACGCGCGGAAATGTGTTAAAAGCGTATGAAAATTTACCTTTAAGCCGAGGTGTAGGTTCATCTTAAAATAGTCTGCGTTTTCTATAAAACGGGCCGGCGGACATACGGTCCACAATGGATTTAAAAATATATTGCCTTCGGAAACCGTGGACGAATACAGAGCGATTCTCTTGTACCCTAACGAACCGGATACAATCGTCTTAGAATATTTGGATTTTGTTATAAATCCTGAACGAAGCGCGGAATCCGGAATTGATTTTACACGATTTTCATGGTAACATGGTGGGTGCTTTTTTATTCCGCATACGGTGAAAAAGAATAAAAATATGATGAGCGTAATGTAGTAATTTTTTTTTTTTTTTTTTATTAACGGAGTACGCTTCGTTACAATGATTTATCACTGTGCACGGATATACACATTCACATCCTTTCTGTATCCTACCTTCCCAACTCGCCACTAACAACTAATTTTTATTTTTTTTTTGTCAATCGTTATTACCTATACAATACCGATCTTATTTCAAATATGTTCAAAACTAATTTTTTTATATTAGTAGCGTGCTTTTTTCTTTTTCTCGTCACAATTGAAAACGTGCCATGCAATTGTTTGAAAATCGAACACTTGCCCCTAATGATTTGTGTTTGTGGCACAAACTTAAGTGTACGTTTTTCGATTATATCGTCAAGTTAGATGTACTTTTCGACGTTTCATCGTCAGCGGTAGAGAGAATTCACGTATAATACGCACATCAACTACACTATAGACGATCAATCTGCGAAGCTAGATAGTCGGAAAATGATTTTTGGCACGCGGTAAGCAAGGAAGAATACCTCGAATTTGAGACGATGCGCCGAATCAGTCTGTTCCTGCTTTGGACCGACATATCTGTGCGAGTCGGCCTTTTCGTGTACACTTGAGACCAATAGTAAGTATCGATCACGGTACACCGATATGCATACCGAAGATAGCTCGAGCCTATATTTGTCATCAGAAACCCCGGAAAAAATGATCAAATCAAACATGTTTAAATAATCTAAATAATTAAAGGGTGCTCCGATGGCGAAACAAAAAAATAAATTGTATTAAATGTAACCGTTGAATATTCTCCATTAAAAAGTGTCAATTTGTATTATCAAACACATAATAAAATGTCCGTCGTGTAAAACCGTAAAATAAACCGTTATTCAAATTATTCGTATTTATCGAATAAGAAACTTAGAATAAAACTCAGAGGTCGAACACAAGTCTATGGAAGTCGGCCGCCACCGATTTATACGACCGTAGAGGCGCACGGATATTTCTTATGTCGGTGTTATTTCATTTATATCGAACGAATACGCGCGTGCAAAATGAAATAAATAAAATACCCACCGCACCTGCTCGCAAAATCGTAATAGCATAATATATATATATGTATGTACGTACGTATATATTATAGGCAGTGGTCTTGGGGGAAAAAAAAAAAAAAAACGGAAAACATAGACAGTGTCGGACCGGAGAAACGTGTCGTCGTAGAAATATGAGAACGTCACGTGTACACCGCCCCGGTTCTCGTTTTAAGTTTTTTTTTTTACTGTGCGGATTGGCCTCGGGCAATACAAAGTTCCCCTCCCCGAGTCGCTACTAAAACTCTGCGAGACGGTATCGTTTAGGGACACGGACCATACCTATACCAGGTTAATGGTTTAATAATTTTTTTTTTGTGCGTACGCTATACAATGTAATTAATCGGGCGTCCCGGGTATACGTCTGGATGTCGAGACCGACGATTATTTACTATTATTATTGACCGCTTGGTTTTTTTTTTTTCATTATTTATATACGAAGTGCGATCGAAAAATACCCGGACCGTGTTAATAATGCCATACGATAAAGTAACTTTTAACGAGAATTTGAGCGTTGGTTTGAAATCGATAACAATATTTAGTTTTATTTTATGGCATTTTCACGAAAATATGTTGCAGTCATGCGGCGATGTTCGTAATGGAACCAATAGAACGACAACAACGCGTGTGCGTAAAATTTTGTTTTAAATTAGAGAAAAGTTCTAGTGAAAATTTTGAACTTTTGCAGCAAGCTTTTGGTGATGATGTTCTGTACCCGGACAACGTGTTTTCAGTGGTTTAAACGGTTTAAGGAACGTAGAAAATCCGTTAATGGTAACGAACGACCCGGTAGACCCTCGACCGGTAAAACGAATAAAAACTGTTGCTCGTGTTCGTGAAATTATTCAAAAATAATCGTCGGTGAACAAGCAGAGAAGTTGCGGAAAACGTCGGAATATCTTATGGTTCTCGCCGAGAAATATTAACCAAAGAGAATTGGGCATGAGCCGATTCGCAGGCAAATTTGTTCCTCGTCTCTTATCCATGATGAACAAAAACAAAACCGAAAGACCATCGCTCAAGAACTATTTGAAAGAGCAGAAACTGACGTAGACTATTAAAAAAAAAAAATATTAAAACAGGCGACGGAAGTTAGATTTACGGGTACGACGTTGAAATTCCCTATTTTCTCTAATTTAAAACAAAAATTGTGCGCGCACACGTTGTTCTTCTATTGCTTTCCATTACGAATATCGCCGCGTGACTGAAACGTGTTTTCGTAAAAAAATGCCATAAAATAAAAAAAAATATCGATTACAAATCGACGTTGGAATTCTCGTTAAAAGTTACTTTATCGTATGAAATTGTCGGGGTTTCCGTCATCTTAATTGATATAAAATACTATTAACACAGTCCGGGTATTTTTTTGTTCACACCTCGTGTATATATATATATATATATAACGAACAACCGGGGCACCGACCGAACGTTCAAAATGTTAATCGAAAATTATTATTAAAAAAAAAAAAAAAAAAAATGCTTTACCACCTCTACGCCCGTATAATATACACGGTTCGGCCGTACGAATATTTCGCTCGACGGACAACCGCGATTCCGGTGGAAATTCGTTAAATCCCATTATCATCGTGTTTTTTTTTTATAGATATATTTATATGTATCGCGTTGATTAATTTCTGTACGGAGTTTTTTTTTAAATACCGCATCGCACCGACGTTTAAGAATTCCCAAATAATCGCCGTGATTAATTAACCGGGCTTTTATACCGTTGCGCGGGCTTTGTTTAAAAATATTATTTTGAGATTTATGTAAAAACTAATGGTTTCATTTAATACGAATTGTGGGGTGGGTGGTGGTGGTGGGATATAAGGTATACCGACGTATACACATATATATATTTTTATATACGCGAGCGTAATGGGTCATTTTAAAATAAAACTACGCACAATTTATCACGTTTCGCTATTATCTAACGGTCTCTGGGCATCGGATAAATAAATATTTATTCAACTCTCCCGGAAAATATATATAAATTCAATGTATAATGCATGAGCGTACAAAATGTTAATAATTTTGATATTGTTTGGACGGCGGCGGCGGCGGTACACTCTGATAGGTATGGATTTATTGTGATTGTATAATGTAAAAATACCAATAATAATGTATACGTCATTGTTGTTATAGCTTACAAGTATACCAAGGAAAGAACGTATTTTTATTTTTTTTTAATTTTTTTTTTTTTTTTATTAACAAATGCATATTATTAATATATACTATTTTTTTTGTTGAACTTCTGTATAAATTCGTTTTCAACGGAGAAGTTTGGACTCGTGTAAATTATATATTCTCGAGTATATTATATAGTCCATAAATTATTTTTACAATTTTATATATGTGTGTGTGTGGGTTTTTTATTATTTTTTTTAACCAACTACCCAAAAGCTCGATTACTCGATTACTCGGAATTCAGTTTTTCGATTGATTGATTCGATTGATTCGATTGATACCAAGGATTCGGAACAAAATAAGTGAGAAATTATCATCTCGAAAACTTTAAATTCAATTTTATACGTACGCGCAACAGCGGGCAATCAAATTACAATATTATGCAAATAATTATCGACGTCTACATTTCTGCTACAATGGACGCCGAAAGCGTTAATGTCTCACGACATACGAGATATGAAAAACCTAACCTGCAAGTATGACGTTTTAATATCCAAAACACCGAATCTATACTCGTCTCCCCTAATGCTGTGAAATGATTCTGAAAAAAAAAAAAAAATAAAAAAATAATAACAATAATAGTTATTAACTTATTTAAAGTTTTTTTTTTTTTTTAGTTATTGAAGTACCAATAACAACACAACCCGTGTACACTACAATGATGCACGATAAAAAGAGAAAAAAAAAATCGATTTACTTTCAAATATAATTGTAATCCGTTGGTAACGTTATTTGAAAATAGTTGAAAACCGAGAGACAACCACAATTTTCATCGGAACTTTTTTAAATAAAGTTTTGGTCCGTGCAAATTATATAGAAATTAATACATAAAAAAAAAAAAAAAAAAAATGTTAGAATTTTTAATTTCGGATAATAATATTCATTTAAAAAAAAAACCCCCCCGGTCCAGAGATTCGACATACCGCGTTGCAGCAACATTTGTCGCAAGATCAGAAAGACAACCGCGTAACTATCCGTCAATAATTGTTAGATCGCGCACGCGGGTCTATGGCTATGATATCGAGACAAAAGTCCAATCATCGCAGTGGTTTGGTAAATTTTCTCCAAGACCAAATAAAGCTCGTCAGGTCAGATGAAACGCCAATGTCCTGCCCAACGGTTTTTTTTTTTTTTTGACAACCTGGGAGTTATTCATCGCGAATTTCCACCTGCAGGACAAACCGTTAACCGATGGGTACTATCTAGAAGTGTTAATAACTCGATAAAAAAAAAAAAAAATAAAAAAAATACAGTTTCCTATCGCATAATATTAACTTATAAACAGCAGCTATATTACGCCGTACAAATAAAGACTGGCGTTTAGTTACCGGGTTAATTAAATTACGCTAAAACCTATGAAAAAGTCCACCCGCAAATTGCCCTCGATTCGAGGAGCGGTGCACAGCGCGTATTATAAAATAATATATTTTCGGATGATTTATACTTGAGCGTTTAAAATTTGTTTTTTTTTTTTTCTCGAATTGTATTGTATTTACGTCAAAACGGCATCCATATCTCATTTCTAACACAAAAGTCGACATAACAATAAAATTGTTATTAAAAAATTGAAAACAATACGATCTCTATTTGAAATGCAATTTATCCTCATTTATTTATTTTTTTAAACTCGAATTATTTTATGCTTAAATAAATCCCTTCTGACGTTTTTTTTTTTTTTTTTTTTTTTTTTTTTTTTTTTTATTCACAATTGTATAAACGTTTTTTTTTTTATTCACACACAATTATACACCTACTATAATAGATATAGAAAAATATCCGCGTTAAAAATCACGATACAGTTAAAATTGTCTTAAAACCACTGTACTTGCTTATAATGACTATTGTTGAACGCGTGCAACAATAAACTGACCGTTCGTTATTGCAATAGTTTGGCCATGTTGCAGAAAGGACTCCTATGATTTATCAATTCTATAAATAACCACTTGTCGGTTCGTTAATTTGAATGTTCGATAAATATTAAAAATAGTATCAAAAATTTATTGAACTTATAACACAATATATTTTCCAGTTGTTTCTCATCATAGAAATTACACAGTTTGTGCATCTCTGTGTTTCTTTAAACGTGTTTCGCACGAAAGCCCACGAGCGAACGGGAATATAACAAATCAATTTTGGTTTGTTTGATAATGACCGAAATATCGTTGTTTTAATTGTAATTGTACACCATAAAACAACTACAACCATGGTAAATTTGTAGTGGTCAGTATTGGCATAAACCGACATTGTGGATATCGGGGATTTTTTTTTTTCCGAAGCCGATATTTGACCCGATATTTATGGAGAAAACACGCCAAAATAAATGGCCTTTGGACTATGATGAAGAAACCCTTTGGTAGTAGTGATTTAGGGGTTGCATCACGTGGAATTCCCGGTGTTTTTCTAGTTATCTTAGCACGATTTTAGCCTATTTTCAAAAATAATTCCATTGTTCGTAACCGTACTAATAACCGATCCATATTATTTCGTTCGCGTTAATGCGGTTTCAAAAATAATTTCGGTTATAGTACAGTTGCATACGGTGAAATTATGTCGAAAACCGCGTTAGACAATTTTAAAAATTTAAAAAAGGCTACAATTCATTTTTTGAAAAACAAACCAAAACCGCGGTGAAATATGTAGGAACGCCCGGGGAATTTCGCGTGGTTGAACCCCCGAATTACCAGTACCGACCGGCGGACCGATTTCTATTGCAAACATGGGATGGGATACGCCGATTGCACACCGATAGCGAATGTCGGCGCACAATCGTATCGCTCGCTCGACACTAAAATATCTATATCGAACGGTTGATGCAACGATTCCAATGGGCACAGTTTAAGTCGTTTACGCGTCCAACGGTTTATCGGTACGATGTCACGGCGCAGGTTGTCGAACTTTTTTTACCGCGATCAATAAACCATATTGGCGATGTTCGGCCGAGATGAATTCGGCGTGTGGCTGATACTGCGCAATGCCACGTGTCGGATCGGAGATTAATAGGTGGGATGCAAATGTGCGTGTAAGTCGGCAAAACGAATAATTTCGGAGTATTATTTTTTTTTTTTTTTATGAAATTATTCCAAAGGGCTGTAGCTTTTTTTTTTTTTTTTGTGTGGCATCGATGACGGGCCGGGAACTGGCCTTGCGGAAATGCTACCGGCCCGCCACCATCATTTATTAAAATGAAAATGACATAATAAATACATACACGATATAAAATCCCGTTTTCCCCTTCGCGGGGCGGGCTCACATTAGTACTTACTACTACAAGGTATATGCAATCTTACAAACTACAGTATGTACATTCTTTTTTTTTTAGTTTTTAAGTTTTTTTTTTTTAAAATTAAAGAAAAATATAAACAAACACTTAACCTAGAAAAAAAACTACAAAAACTTACGGAACTAAAATATACATTTCTCAAACTCTTTACAAAATTTACAATATGGACAGCAAATGCTACTGCCGTCGCCGCCGCCGCCGCCGCCGCCGCTCTGGCCGCCTCCTCCCCCTTCGCCCCCATGACGGAGATTGCGAAGGCCCTAACGGCTGACCACGCTTCGGTACTACTCAGCATGGCCGGTCCAAGCTCTTCCGGAGAGACGCTGCCTAACACCGCGACTAGCGCTGCACGTTCGGTATTCCAAGCCGGGCAGTCTAGCAGGGTGTGGGCCGCATCGTCCACCTCCGATGTGCAATGGGCGCAGTGGGGGGCGTCGCGCTTGCCGATCCTATGCAAGAAAAGGGGCTGTAGCTATGAGACGTAGAACTATCAGAGCGTTACACAAAGATCTCCGGTTTGATACTGTTGACCAGGTAGCCAAAAAATATTACTCAAAATTATTCACTCTAAATTACAGCACCGTCCAAATCCTCTCATCCGGCATTTATCTTCAATTACACTCCCTGAAAACCCCCCACGCCGTCTCAAAAGACGCTGGTGTCGAGATCTATTAAACTAATTTAAATTTCGCGTTCTGCAGGGTTCTATCACTGGATAGCCTCCCTCGTCAAGCAACCACGTTATTGTCATTTTTTTTTTTCTCTATGTACAAAGTTGTTCTATTTACTTATTGTGTTTTTTTTTTTTTTTTGTAAATACAGGATTGTAAGTTTTTCTAATAAAAAAAAAAAAAAATGAAATTATTCTGTTCTCATATTTCAATACCACCGCGATTACCGTTGTATTGTTATCGGTTTGTTACGGGACGAAACAATCGCGGTTTTACCGCGACCGACCACGAGTAATTTGCATTTTTCGAAGTAGGCGAATTTTTAATCGCGTCCCTTCGTCGATTGCTTTGTTAGCGCCGACTTACGTTAGTACGCTCGCGGTCCGGAACGGTTTGCGAATAATTCGACAAACGCCGAAGGACTTCCGAATTTTCGGATTTTCGCGTCAACGTGCGAAATACGTACTTTTTAGAGCGGTTTTTTTATTTAATTATTTTATTACATTTAAAACATTTACCGTGACGACCCCTTAGTTTTATTTTATGTCTTCAAATTATAGTCACGGTAAAGTTTTTTTAGTACAATATGTGAACCCCTTTCCCTTACCCCTAGATATGGGGTTACATTATTTTTTTTTATAAAAAGGAGTTAATTCTCGTGGTATTTTTTTTTTTTTTAGTGTTTCCTCTCTTAAATTTTATTGTTACGCATAACTTATTAATCGCCATTGTTGTAGTTATTTATGGTTTGTATAATAATAAAAAAAAAGTATCATACATTTTTGTAAAATTGTTTTGTTGGCGTAAAAATAGATAAATAAAAAAAAAAAACACCGGTCGACGATAAAATTGCAGAGAAATGGTTCGAGTTTTAATTTGTTCCAATGTGTTCTCTTGAATTGTTCTTATTTATCCAAAATATGTAAATATGTAGTGAATTGTTTTAATAATACGTACAATATAATTTTCGGTGTTTATAATACTTGATAACTTGATAGTTATCAACTCGAATCGTTATCAGTTGATAATATGCCACCACCTGTCGAGTGAAATTGAATCGCTTGTCCCGCGGAAAAGCCGTTGGATTCCTACTCCGCTGCGGATTTCCCGAACAGATTCGCTATTATATCTATTACCAATATTGTCACTCTTATTTTAATGATAAAAAAAAAAAAATAACTACAATAATTTTATATACGCGAAACACGGCGCGATTGCATTACGGGTTCGTCTCGTTATCTACGCTGTTTTGGCGTCGGTCGTAAAATCGGATTATCGTCGGGTATCCGATTCGGACGTTCCGGATTTATTGCCGATACGTACGGTAACGGTCGCATCCGCGAGTCCGTGCCGAAACTTTATTTTCGATAATAACCCGTGGGATATACGCGTGTTCGGACGTGGCCGTCGGACTTTGGCAATACAGAAACGCGCGCCGACAAGGACCGGTGTTACTCCTACACTCATTGCACATTTCCGGAAAAACTGTTGAGTAACATCTGTACGTTAAACCGGGAAAATAACGTCGTTTTAATAAATAACGCTAATAAATAGTTCGAATCAACTATAGAAAATCGTTCGTG
Source organism: Tuberolachnus salignus (assembly GCA_956483605.1). Taxonomy (NCBI): domain Eukaryota; kingdom Metazoa; phylum Arthropoda; class Insecta; order Hemiptera; family Aphididae; genus Tuberolachnus; species Tuberolachnus salignus. The sequence continues at coordinate 45,655,716 of OY101432.1, read as the reverse complement.
ATTTTTTTTACAAATTTTGACAAAATTGTCAGCGGCCATCGCGATCCAGTAATATTACATAATCGGTTTGGCCTACACTCTCTCAGAGCGTGCGAGCGAATTCAATTTTAAAATTTTTATATTTTCCAATTATGGTAAGCCGGCGAAACACGTGGGTACTAAATTGAAATTTCAATAATCTCCACCGTTGAATTGTGCACACGTATTCAAACTTCTATACAACGGAAATCTTCGGCTGCGGGCAGTGATGGCGACGAACGGACACATCTTTGATTCCTTTTGGATTTCCAGTTTAGACACGAAAACAAATATCGGTGATATTTCTCCCGGTAACTCGAAAATTATGAAAATAGACGGCCGCTGATGTCGGCGCATTGTCGGGGTAACCTTAGCCGAGTAATAAACACAATACGATCGATACGTATCTCGCTGTATCATGACCAGAATCGTGAAATATCCTACGCTCGGAGTTTATAACGAAAAAAAAAATCAATTAATTAATTTGTCGATCTGCACACGGCGAATTCTATCGCGCCAGACTTGTAAAGCCTCTGTTTTGACTAAGTCCGTCGGCTAAACGCGTTCGCGGAGTACTTTCCGGGCGTGAAATTTAATCTCCGACTTCAGACGTTAACCCGTCGGAATATTCTTTTAGCTATATATATATATATATATATACGCGAAACTGCGATGAAGGCGGTACACTATATGCGTAAATCCGATGTTTTCCACGCCACTTACCAACAGGTTAAGCTTAATACAGTATTTTCCACTATTGTTATTTTGTTTTGAAATTAAATTTGAGATTTTGGGATCACCATTCCCAAACGTCTCAACGATGTTGATATATACAAAAAAAAACCGGGTCAATCCCCCAAAAAAAGATTTGATAACAATATAATCAATAGCGAAATCCCCGAAGTCCCGGTGGGGAATGAACGGGAGTGGGATGTTGAAATATAATGAGAAAAAACCGATCCATTACTCGTACGCAGCGTTGCGACACAGAGAAGTAAAATTTATCCAGATAAAAATAATTGCTCCAAATTAATCTAGATACAGATAAAAACTTGTACCTAACCTAACAACTACTTACATTATTTCGGATAAAATAATAGACAGGTGGATGTTAGCTAAATTTAAAAATGATAATTTGTTTTAAATTGTTTATCGTTTAGAACAGGGTGATAAAAATTTAAACGGTAAAAATAATTCTGTAAATTCAAAGAGGTGTGTAAATCACTATGGCTAGTAACTTGGAATGTTTTTTTTAACTAAAAGTATAACAATATTACAATACAATAACAAAATAGTTGGGTATTTAATATTTTCTATTATGGATAAAACGTCTAATTTTTTATCTTAGATAAACTTCAGATGAATATAAAAGTTATCCTATTGATAAAATATAATAAGACGCAAAAATATTATTCATAAAGAAAGCTTTTTTTTTTAGATTAGTCTCAACACCGCTGGGTACAGTGGACCCGTTTTTCGCGATGAAAAATCATCAATTTTCCTTACAAAGTGCGTATCGATTACGGATTTATAGGGATTCGAAAGGCGGCCTGTGTACTGCGTATTTCGTATACATGAGCATAACATTATTAACCTCAGAGAAAAAAATCAACGCATTTTTAGATAATTCGTGTAAATACAATGTAAGTAAACGATTTGTTCCTTGAAAATAATGAATACATACATTTATGTAATAAATAATTAATACTTTTGTTTAAAAATAATCGAAAATATAAATAAACATATTGTACTCGTAAATTTTAACGTCCCGGCATAATATCAAAAACACTCCCGGATTTCTATATCTCTGCCCGTAAACGTAATATTATTTTTTTTTTGAAAAAGAATATTTACAATCTGTATTATAATATCACAATAAGCAAATATTATTAACGAATATTCTCGACGAAGGAATGGTACAAACACCGAACCACCCTGTTGAAGAGTACATTCTTTCCCAGGATGTGTGAAAGGTCTCCTCGTTTTAGAAGGGTACGCGGTTCGATAGCTGTCCGAATTTAAAAAAAAAAAAAAGACATGTGATACTTATATGATTAACTTGTAAACGAATATTGATCATAACCTATCATAACATATATCTATACCATTATCCATCACATCCCCGGAGACAACCAAATTATCGAGTAAATACCAGTCTAAGTGAACATTCAAAAAAAGGAAACATCGAGTTTTGTCTATAACAATTCATTTAATGATTTAATTCGGAGTTTTGATACTAGAATACAGATCTATACTGATGCGTCCTAAACTAAAACTAGGGTAAGACTTGCAGTCGTACATCAATACATAACGAAGTAATTGCAATTAAATAAACATAGTAGAATTTACACGGTCCAATAATACTTAGCACTTCTTAAAGGAACCGAATTAGCCCTTATGGTTGACCAAACAAAAATAGATATATACTCTGACTCACTTGGTGCCCTATCCAATATAGAATTGAAAACACTAACAGAGCACTTGGCTTTAAAAATCAACAACCTTATTTCGAAATCCAATAGGGATATAAGATTCATTTGGTCTTCAGGACATCGCAACGAGGACGCAGACATAGCTGCCCGAAATGCAATAAACATATCTGACCAGCGGAATATTTTTTTCGTTTTCAACACTCATAGACATAAATAAATACTGCATGGATGTTGTATGGAACACATAACGACACGGCAATACCGCGGAAAATAAACTACGTGAAATCAAACGGCTCTGTTGAACCGTGGCCCAAATAAAGAGAATTAAAATCGAAACGAAGAAGTAGTCCTCGACCGACTAAGAATTTCGTCACGCCGCATTTGCACATGGACATCATACGGAAAAGACGGTACCACCCCTATGTCCAACGCGTAATACAATCAACTCGGCCTAGCATATAAATCCGCTGTGCAAAATCCGTCGAAGCCAGAAAGGAATTTAACATCTCGGACAATCGACACGATGCAATTGGACCAGTACCCAGACGTCGAAAACATACTTCCCCGTGTTAAAAATAAAAACAAAATAAAAGAAATAATAGAACCTTATACCGGGTGGGGCGTGGTTACTTCCTTATTTTAAAAAATCATAACACAAAAAGTGTTGGTAATATTGATTTAATTATTGTTCTTGTGTGTAGGGGTACATTAAAAGTTTTATTTTATTCGGTTTTAAATACTATATCTCGAAGGTGGCCGTTCTCGTCAATGCACTGAGATAGTCGGAATTCTAAATTTCTGTTCACTTTTTCCAGCATACGTGTGCTTATATCGGCAATAGCAGCACAAATATTGTTTTTGAGATGACGAACGATCTTTGGACGATCCGTGTATACCAACAATTTAAGATAGCCCCAGAGGAAAAAATCACATGGGGCTAAATCTGGTGATCGTGCTGGCCACTGACGATCGCTTCTAAGAGAGATGAGAGTCGTTCGGGAAAGTATTCAAGCAAGATATTCATTGACATTTTTGCCGTGGCGCCATCCTGTTGAAACCACACTTCCCCTACATTCATTTCTTTAGGTTTGGGCAGAAAAAAATCCACAATCATGCTGACATAACGTTCAGAATCGACCGTAACTGCTCTTTCGTTCTCTTCAAAGAACCCTGGGCCAATAATGCCGATTCTCGATATTGCACACAAAACAAAGAGGCCGCTCATGATGTACTCTCGGGTTCCAATACCGCATGTTTTGTTTGTCCAGAAATCCTGACATATGGAAATGGGCCTCGCCACTAAAGAAAACAAGGGCGTCCTGAGGCAGGTTTTCGAGGAAAGCTTCACGTGCATTTTATCGCGCAACATAATCGCGTGGATTATGTTGTTGCACCACTGTCAATTTGTACGGGTGAAAATTAAGTTCCTCGTGAAGAATTCGTCTCACTGTGCGACTAGACATCCCTAAAGCAGCCGGACGTTTGTGTGCAGATGGCCTAGGGGATTTTAAAATCACCGCCCTCGCCCTTTCGACGTTTTCTGAACCGTCCTGGCGGTTCTGGAAGGTCCGTTATGTTTCTTTTGCACACCACCGGTATCCCTGAACGCGTCCACCCGCAAACAAATCGATTTCCGATCAGGCACACGACCCGCAGGTGCGATATTGAAACGGTTTCTGAAAGCACGCCGAGTTGCGACGGTCGAACGGCCGAAAGAATTGTAGGCCTCCACGGCGAACGCGCGGCTCTTGCTTTGTCCACTGTATTGCTTTTTACACTCGGACTAGTTAAAAAAAAAACCTTAGATCACGTGCTTTCGAACAGGCCATCAACCAACGGTCTACTATGTTAATAGCCAGCGGTCCAGATAAAGAAGTAACCCGCCCCGTGGAATGTTTGCAACTGCGAACAATGTAAAAGTGTCGTGTTGAGCTAATGACCGCTGCAGTCGACGCTATAAACAATAATCGTATAATTATAAAGAAGAAGAAAAAAATGAACGCTTAAACGTTTACGAGTAAGTCGCGCCGTTTGGTCGCTAAAGGAAATACGAACGAAATACGACGCGCCACGGACAAACGATAATTGTCCGTCGCCGGGGCGTTTGTGCAAGACACGCGGCGAGGGGGGGGGGACCCGTCGGGCGGGCGGCGGCGCGTCTTCCGCGCCGCACCCCCGGGGTCGGCATAAATTATTTACGGTACACGGACGCGCGCACCTGTTAAACGCTTCACCTGCGCGCTCGGACGGCCTTTGTGTGTGTGTGATAATATTGTACGTTACAATGGCGTTACAATAATACGTATATCGTATAAAAGCGCGGAAAAACGAGCGAAAAAAAAATAATATAATAAAAATTGTTTATTCGTTTATAATATCTATAGTGTTGTATAGAAATATATATATATATATTTATAACACGACAAAATAAAAAAAAAAGTAACAAAACCTTCGTAATATTTATCGGTTCTCACGCCGTCGTCGAACCGAATCCCGCGAATCCCGCGACTGCTGCTGCTGCTGCTGCTGACCAGCGAACGGAAAATAATAATAAAACGACGACAATCGTATATTATTACTATTATTATATTGCGCGAAATGTTATTTATCGTTTTTTTTTTCTTCTTCTTCTTTTTTTTTTTTTTTTCTCCGGTCGCCGGAAAAATATCGTATAACTATAAATTTGCCCGTAACGATATTGTATTTTACGAACCCCCGCTCGCCGACGCGCGGCCCGTCGTTCTTCTGCCACGACCCCTGCCCGTAAACCGCTTACCGAGGTCGCGGTCGCACGGCCGCCGCCGCCGAGACGTCAGTATTAAGTAACAATTATCCCGATACAAATCTAGGACAATTGCTCCGAAATCGTCTAGATAATACGATAGACAAGTATTTAAACGATCTCCGATACCGATAATCGAGACAAGTAGAACTTATCTAGCGACAAAAAAATGATTTTTTTTTTTTTTTGTAATTGTCGTTCGCGAGAACATCGCGGTACGGAGATAAATATGTAAACGGTTAAAATAATTGTACTATACTAGAGATAGTAACTTTGAGTTATTAACTAAAAGTATAACATACGAGTACATTTCTGAGATATTTAATATTTTCTACTACGCAGCATTAACAAAACATTTATTTTAGTATATTCTGTCTAGATATTCGTTTTGAAAAAAATGTAATCAAAAAAAAAAACCAACACACGGTAAAACCGATACATTCGTCGAGAGACTTTTATAAATGGTAAAAACCATTAATTGGATATTTCACACAATATTATGATGTAGATTTACTCTTGTAAAAAAAATAATATTTCACTATACAAATAGTAAATATAATTATATTTTTAATGATGTAGTAAAATATTTGTAATGAATTACACAAAATACGTGAAAAATATTCAAGAAAAATAAACAAAAAAATTGAAATAGTCAAAAGCCACTGGTATAACGATATTCTTTCCTCCGGTGAATTATCAATAAACTATGAGGTCTGTTCAAAAAGTACCAGAATTTTATTTTTAATAATTACAAATATGAAGTTACACATTATTTAAAGATATCTCCTTCGAAATACTCTCCTCTGGACGATATGCAATGATCCCGGCGATCATGTCATTTTTCAAAAGTCCTTTGAAACCGTTCCAAAATTAAAACTATGAGTTTTGTTGCCGGGTTTGCATTAATTTTCTCTACATCTTGAAATCGTTGTTTTTTAAGCGCACATTCTAGTTTTGGGAATAGAAAAAAATCACATGGGGCCTGATCTGGAGAATCCGAGAGAGTCCGCGGGACCACAGTAATTTTTTTACATTTTCCTGTAAAATTCCATGACAAGAATCAATTGAGATTCGCTTTGTTAACTCACCAACGGTTAATCGGCCGCCATTATTTCGCAAATTGTCGCCACACCATCGTTTCTGGATGACGTGGATCGTCTTCAGTTGATCGCCTCTTGTCCTAGAAACGTTTAAAATACCCGAAAATCACGGAATGAACTTAATGAATTATCCCCAAAAGCGGTTTTAATCATTTCCCGTACGTTTCCGGTTAATTTCGGACATGTCGAAAACGGCAAACGAAAAAAACTGACCGGATTTAATCACGTGTAATATTAAACTGAGATAAGATAGCCCGACTTCGGGTTTTGTTCAAAATATCCACTAGTTCACGGGGAATACATCTGTTTACAATATGAAACGTTATCGTGTGTGGATTAACCGTAATAACATTTGTCCTGGTACTTTTTGAACAGACCTCGTATATTAAACTTTTAGAAATTCGGTAAAATATTTATTTTATAATATAACTGAACGCACTTTGGTCCGTGTTCGCGTCCCAGAGACACCCGAATACGAGAACCACTGGCCGCAATGACTTTTCGAATAGGTGATATCCGGACTTATCGTTGTCAATTTAAAATATTTTATCGTCAGTACGATAAGCAATTTGATACGTATATAATTTAGCGACTAGAGGTGTGTGTACTCTTGACAAACATTAATTGTGAATTTAAAAATTTAACCGTTTTCAATAACGAAATACTAAACGAAAAATAAAAACTCCCAACGATCGCTCTTCGTTTCGATTTATAAACGTGAGTTTATTTGGTTAATATTGCAACTGCGATCTTTTTCAACGTTTAATTTAGGTATTTCGTTTTAAATCAATAGAAAATTAAAATAATATTTTAATTAAAAATGTATATTTTCACTCGAGGTTTTATGTAAATATGTACAAAAAAAAAAATAATAATAATAAAATATGGTTTATAATATAGTCGTTTGAAAAATCATATTTTTTTAGTATGTTAAGCGCGAGAAATTGTTTTTAAATAAAAAAAAAAAAATGTATATATTTATAAAAATACATTTATATACGGGTTTGATGTTTTATTAAATAATATAGTTTTTTTTACATTTTTGTTAACGCGCGAAGTTTCGCGAAATTAATCAAAATCATTACGCTAGGTTTTTTTAACTGACGCCCCACTTAAATAATACAATAATTATGATTACCATTAAAACAAAAACATTACAATTACATATTGTAAAAAAAAAAAAAAAAAACCACTACTATTGCCTACTGTTGTACCTAATTGTAGTGTTTAAGAGGACGTCTGTCTCTGGCAGGCGAATATTAACGTGCCACCGAGGAGCAATACTGCCTAATGCCTTACAGTACGAAACACACGAAAATTCCTATAATTTTTTTACCTGGGACATGAAAATGTTGTCCGTTGACGGAGACGTCGTAAAATCGGGTGTTCCCGATTAGGCGGGTTTCAGTGTATAATTACTTTTTTTATTTTTTAACCGATATACAACTGAATCGGTATTTTCGAAAACGACATGTCGTCAAATTCGTATTTTACAGGAACCTTGTTAAATTTTACTTATTTTGCATTTTAAATTCTTCGAGGGTCATTCGGAAAATAACGTTTACAGCCGATAAAAACGAAATCGCCATCGTACGTGTAATGTTATAGCGTTCGACCCGTTATACTAGTACGTGTATCAAAAACACGATTCCGAAATGCTTGAGCCGACGTATTATTTATATGAATAATACGATTTCTTTGTAGAAAAAAAAAATAATAATAATAATAAAAAAATACTCAACAAAATTCGGTCGGGATAATAGCGCGCCGCGGAATATCGTACACGAGAAATTTGTACTAAACATTTCGTTGGCGAAAAATAAACAGAAAAAACTCTCGGGACTTACGTTCTCGTGAAAATAAGATACAAGACTTATATTCCTTACTCGCTCGAAATCTAGTTATATAGTTTTACGGAAAGCCAGTAAAAATGTGACGTTTTTGTTTGTTTAAAAGTAAATGTACTGCGTAACAAATTGAATTTGTTTAACGGAAATCGAAGTACAGCTGGAATAAAAATACAAGTATACATAAATAAAAATGTTTGGTTATTATTATTATTATTTTTTCTCTAGATCTCCGAGACCGGTACGAACATTAACCTAAAAAAATAATAATAATAATAAAAACCACTCGCGGGACCAACCGCCGTTGTAGGCGGGAAGTCAAAAAGTCAGGGAGGATTCCGTTAAATTTCCGCAGCTGAAAAACCTCCGTTGGCCCGATAACAATCAACAATAGCCTTTTATGTCGTCTTCAAAGCCGCTGGCGAATTCGTTATTTTTCATATTTAATCGCGTACAAAAAAAAAAAAAAAAAAAAAAATATCAAATACGCGCAAAATCGCACTGTGTTTATTCGCTTTAGCTTTGTGTCGTGTTTTACGACACGGGTCGCGATTTTCAAATGCATATTTTCGCACCCGTCGCACAATCACGGGGGTCGCAAGTCGAATGGAGTTTAGGAACGTACAGCCGTACGCTAAACGATTCCGGGCCACTGGTTCGAATATGTTTTGAACAATTTTTATTTAAAACTATTAGAAAAAAATTAGAAAAAAAAACAATCAATTTATAACAAAATTACCGTGTATTCTTCGCACCATATGTACGCCACTGTTGTTGGTGGGAAGTTGTGAAGGTTTTATATAGCCAGGAATTAAAATTACATCTATACGCGACGATAGATTGCAAACGAAAAACGATTCTGAACGTGTTTTTTTTTTTATTGTTGCCACGGTAACCCAGAAATCAACGTAAATAAAAATACGTAAATAATAAAACGCGAGTTCGCGAGAAATCGCGTTTTTGCCGGTTTTCCGTCATTTTTTTTTTTTTTTTTTTTTGATAGTTTTTTCTGTCGCGTTCAAAATACCTATCGAAAAATGGCCTTTTTAAAGTGCTAACTAGACAAAATTTCCTAACGGCAATACAGTATAGGGGCGTATAGGTCGGATGAAGTCTTCTGGCAGAAAAAAGTGTTTTATAGAGGAAAAAAAACAAAGAAAACAAATAAAATAAAAATTAACATCATTGTAAAACCACACGAGCCCCTGGCTTTGTCCGGCGTCTAAAATTTACCAAAAATCCGCTACTACCGTTTTAGAAATAATAACGTAAATTTTAACAAAATACACACGCAACCGTATTACAATAAAAAAAAAAATGGTTGTGGCGGTACAATAAATTTAATCAAAAACCTAATCGAATACGTCCCGAGGTAACCAGATGCCCATCGCAGTACACGGAATACAGAATGTGTTATACGATAAAAATATCGTGCGCCTATAATATTGTTACTCTAATGTTTTAACACTACCGTGGAATACGATAAAATATTTATATATATATACCCCGGAATTTGTGATGACGTACCCGTAACAATCACGTAAATGGTAATAATTCGTGTAAAAAACCGGTGAACACCGGGTGTCACCGGGTGGCGCCGATTTGCATTTCGTATTCTGATTGAAAATTCGGCATTTTCTATGACCAATTCTTACTATCAAGGCTTGGATTTTTAACTGAAATATGCGCTATAAAATTTGAAAAAAAGAAAATTTAGTTATTTTTTCTTCTGTTAAAAATTGGAATAAAAAAAAAAAGCCTAATATTTATTAAATAATTATTACAATAAACGAACGTGTGGGTATTTTTCTTATGGATTCTCGTAAATGGCAAATTGTTTCTACCATACATCAATTGAAATGATTTTTGAAAAATACAAAATAAATCGTAATATTATGCATATTAGCAAAAATAACACTAAAAATCTAAAATACTTAAATTATGCAAAAAATAACAACACGAAATTTTATATTACGGGTCCCAGGTACGTATCCTGTAATAATTAGCAAATGCTATAAAATCCGAGCACTGCTTATTATTTATTAGATTTTATTCGTGCTAAATGTATGATATACTTGAAATCGGCACAGAATATAATCGTTCAAACTTCACCTTAATTTTCTTTTTTTTTTCTTTTTTAGATTGTATTCCTAAAATGTTCATAATATTTAATCGCGAAGTATTCGGAATAATTTGAAAATACTGTCGTTAGTATATGTACGTTAGTAATACCATTCTTTGTATGTATTCTGAATGCAGTTAAAAGGGGTACTCTTTACCGAAGGCTGGGCGGAGATTACTTCGAGAATTATCGTACACATTCGCAGGGCACAAATATAACAATGTTTTTAATTCTTATTTTTTTATATATATATATATATATATATATATATATATATACGAAAAGTAAAGACATAATAGACTTGGAAATGTCTGCTTTGTAGCATAGACAAATCCTCTATGATGTAGTGAATATCAAGTAAATAAAAACCATCGGGAATCCGCGGTGTAGAAGACGGTTCGAAAGTAATTTATTCGTGTGTGTTTAATGTCTACTAAATTTATTACGTTTTAATACATTTCAATTGAAATTAACAAACACCTAAACCGCCTGTGCTTAATGCAACAGACGTTCTCTACGAACCGATTTGCATGGTAACCGTATATTGCATATACATAATTTACTACATTTCCAACTATCGTACGCCCGATTCAACAATTTACCACCATCTGTGTAGGAATTAAGACCTTAAAACATGTTTTTTTTTTTTTTACAATGTGGGATATATATATATATATATATATTATAACTAGTAACTATCACCCGGCCTTGCTCGGGTCGAGCTGTCCCGCACATAGGTTTTTTTTTTTTAAAAATCCAAAGCCAAGCGTGGAGTGTATTGGTTATATTATAATGTGTGCTTTTTTTTTTGAAAATTGTTTTCCTCTCTAAATCTAAAACTTTTTTTTTTTTAAAATTCTATATTACTTTTTAAATTTTAAGTTACAATTGGCCTTACGCATAAAATGGTTTCTAGAACCAGCACAATCAGATTTTGTACGCACGAGCCACGTACAATTGACAACGGGAAAAACATTGGACGGTTAAGGTAAGTCGAAACCCGAAACGTTTAACGTTTGGCCCAATCCCTTATTTATGGTCATTGAAAAGCATAATTTTATGCTAAGATAGAGCCGTCTAAACTGGTATGGTAGATCGGTCGGTACGATTGGTATTCTAGGATTTAATACCGTTTCCCCAGCTCTCACGATCAGTAAGGATCATACTAAATAGATCGTACAATCGAGCAGACAGTTTTATTTAATGATTTTATTCCTTGGTTCCTTGCAAAAGACATCACGTGGAGCATAATTATTAAACGAAAACATTCGCTGTTAGTCGGACGAACTACCTATATCCCGCCAAGGGCGTCCGATTTATGACGGTGGTTCCTCTTTTTCTCCGTTGGAATATGTTGGTAGATCTACATATGTATCGACCGGACTGAAATTGTTACGCTTCATGTTGAGAATCTAAACTAAATCTAATTCGATTAGTACTTTTGTTTGTATATTTTGTGGAGGAGGAACGAAACGTAACGCTAAATTATTTTGTATAGTTATTTATTCCGTTTAGTTTCCATGGTAAACGAACAAATGTTTACCGTCCCGTCTTGAAATCGTTATCGTTTTGTACCGTCCGAATTTCCGACTATTCCGGTGGATTTTCCAATAATTTTCATTCGTAAAAACCTTGTCCTGAGAAGAAAAAAAAAGAAGAAAAAATCAACCGTATCGGCCGAGCCGTTATCAAGTGAGTTGATTGATTTTTATATTAATAGGAAGAGAGTGAGAGCGGGAGGGTGTGATTCGTATTACTATTATCGGCAGTAATTCCCATAAAAATGGCGGACCAAAACGCCGATTCGACTCTTGTCGTCTATACAGTCTATTATTATTATAATATATCGCCTTCTGTGATTAAACCACGTCAGTGTCGCGGGCGTATTATATACGTATTGTATAAGGGCAGTCGGCAGGTATAATATTCAAAAAAAAAAAAAAAAAAAAAAAACGAGACTAGAATCTGCAGTAGACGCCGAGCCGTTACGATAAAATATACGAGTATTATACGCATAATAAACGTATTAATCCGTCCGGGGGACTATTATTATAATACCAGCGGAAAAACATCGTTCCGTCAAGACTTTGGATAATGTCGTATGAAACGACGGTATATATATTATATTAAAATGGGCGGTCCTGTGCACACCTGCAGGACTTAATCGGAATAGCCGACGACTGGTTTTTTTTCCCCCCTTTCGTTTTCTTCGTCTTCTTCTTCTTCTTCTTCTTAAATTAGACGCGGGCGTTTTTTTTTTTTTCTTTTTTTATCGCTCGGCGTTTTCATAAACTTTCCCGGCGCGTTATTTTTTTGCTCAAAAACTCTCGTGTCTCGCCGAGTAAACAGATTTCAATCGATCAATGTTCTCACAAGGCGCGTCCGACTAGGATTTTTCAAAATTATATTCCTAAACTTTATTGTAATTGTGTTAGAGTTCGAATATGACCGATTTTCACAATTTTTTTTTTTTTTTTTTTTTTTAAACTCGTCGTGGTTTTTCTTTGCACAGACAATAACCCAAGACCAATGCGTCAATGAATGTGGTCGTCTTACAATCGGAATAGAATCGGCTATAACTATACATTTTTCCCGCAAACCGTGTTTTGAGTTGATTTGTTAAAATTTATTAATTCCAAAACGGTTTGTAAAGAAAAAAAAAAAATAAATAAAATATAGTCAGTCCGCGAACCGATTTCTGCAGGTGGTACGCGGAACAGAATTATATTATCGGCGAATTTTCCATTGCAACTAAATTTTCACTCGGAAATCAACGAATTGGTTTACGGGCGAAAAACAATATATACTCGTTAAAAAAAATCCCGGGCCGGTAAAGGCCGGGAAACACAATCGTTTATAACGGTGCGAAATGTAAAAATCCAACAAATTGTATTTAAAAAAAAAAAAAAAATACACCCGCGAGTGGTATAAACGATGAATTATTATTATTATTATTATTATTTTCACGGGACGGTTGAACGTCTGAAATATTATTTACATCACTCTCGGGCGCCACGTGCTGCAGAAAACGATAATTTGATTTGCACACGAATCCCGGTGTCGTATACAGGGTGGTCGGGCACCGGTTGTGCCCATCCCAAGCGTAACGTATACGCGACGCGGCGACCCCGTGGCGACATTTATTTCCTACTTTCGAAACATTTTTCATTTTTTTTTTTTTTTTTTCATTATTATTATTATTATTATTATATTTACCCTTAGAATGTTTGCGTATATTTTCCGCAAAAATCTATTACAGATAGATTTATCGCGTATTATTTATTTGTTTTCACAGGGTTCGCCTACACGCAGCGTTTTAAACACGTCAAAATCAAGCGAAAATGTGAAAAATTGATGTGATCGTATCGATTCGACCTTGCAGGAAATATCGTTGAATGTAACTCACGCAAATAGTCGAAATGTAAACGCGGTGTAAAAGGAACAAACGGCTTCTGGAGATGGAAAAACAAATTGCAAATAAAACAGCTCCGTTAATCTGTAATTTATTGTTAATTATTATAAAATTAATAAATACATAATATATAAATGTATTGAGTTTCCTGTTGAAAATATAAAACGTTTATATATTTACAAAAAAAAATATTAAACACTTTTAAACGTTTTTAAGTGTGATTTAATACGAATAAAAATAAAAACACTTCTAGTTTGACCGACGACTATAGGCTTTCAACAACAATAACAGTATGCATATTGTATATAATAAAAGCCTCTTGAAAATCTGTTAGCTTTTTTTTTTAACTTGTACTGAAAGATTACAACCGGAAGAAAAATAAAAACGGCAAACATATTTTCAAGTGCCGCCATTCGACACGATAGCGATAAATTATGTATCGCCCGAGAAATAATAATTGTCCGGGAAAAGTTATATTTAATTTTTTTTTTTTTTTCTTCTTCTTCTTCTTCTTCTTTGAAAGTTACACAAAACAGATAATATTTTATTGAACAACTTGTGCAACGATGGCGTCCAATAAAGATAAAGCGTAAAATATATAAAATAACGATCGTTAAATATACTTTGTCGGTTACAATAAAGGCGACGCGTCCACTTCGAAATTATTTCTCTCCCATAAATAAACTGCGATAGTCTACGGATCTATTAAAAAAAAATATTCAAGTGCTTTTGGAGAACGAATTGGTGTTTTGCTTTTATTTATTTATTTTTTTATTTTTTTGTGAAATAGATAGGTACATTTAAAAATATAAAAAGTTTAAATGTCCACTATTTAAGCATTTTAAATTACGTACAATTAAACGAGCCGGAATTTTTTTAATGAATATTATAGTTTTTTTTTTTAAGTAAAAAGATAAAAGATTAGATTGGTAATTTGTATTATTATTTTTTTTTTTTTTCCCCAATTTACGCAAAATCATGATTATTATTATTACTATTTTCACTCGGCTTAGAAATAATAGTTTGCGTTAAAAAAAATAAATGAAAAAAAAAATAAAAGTCTCGCGGAAAGGTCGCAGAAAATTAATATCCACACCGCACAAGCGACGAGCACTTAAAAACGACCGTCGTTTAAGCGGATAATGAGTTTTTAACGGCCCGACCTCCGGCCCTCCGCGAAACAAATTGATCTATTCCTCCAACACGTTTTCTCTGCAGTTATGAGACGACTTGTCGTGATAATCACCGCGAAAACGAGAAAATCGTGCGATTTTAATAATAACAATACGCGTGTGTGTATGGTGGTAGGCCGGTCCTTATTTTTAAATTTGTTAAATTTGTTACATACAGTAAACGGTACTGCAGAACGAGGTGCATAATTCAAGGGAGAGTGTAAAATGACAACAAGTGCACCGAAAACTAAAACCAAAAACCAATTTGAATTAGTCGAAATAGTTAGTAAAAAAATACTGTTTTACAGTTTCTAAACGAGAATATTTAATGTTTTCGATGTATTTATAATTGTTTTTGATTTCCTTAGGTTATTCAAAAACACAAAAACCTATCCGGGATATACGAAATAATCACTGAAGCATATTGTATAAAATTCTACAATATGGGGCACTCCTTTTTTTTTTTTGATTTTGGGGGTTTTAAAATTTGGTTAGGTCGTTTTCGAACAAGTGTCGTTGTCGACCAATTAAGTAAATATTTTTTTTTTTTTTTTATTTCTTTAATATAGTTTAAAATTTGTTTGTATAAAATTCTACAATGTACAGAAATTTTTCCATTTTTAAATTGTTGAAAAACTTGATCAAATTTTTTTTTTAAAAATACAAATAGGGGGCACTTCTTTTTTTCTTGTTTTTCAGGGGTTTCAAAATTTGGTTAAGTCGTTTTGGGATAAGTGTCGCTTTCGACCAATAAAGTAAATATATATATTTTTTTTTAATATATTTTTAAATTTATTTGTATACATTTTTACAATGTGCAGACATTTTTCAATTTTTAAATTGTGGTCCAATTTTATTTAAAACAAATTTAAGTGGAGTAAAAATACCATAAAATTAATTTTTTTTTTTTTTCCCTATAAGATAATATAAAAGTGATGATATATCGATTATCCGCCAATATATTAACATAAATCCAAGGGTAACATTTTAATAACAGATCCGATTATTAAGTTTTTATTGATTAGCTTTTATTTTAAATAATTAAATTCTTAATCATTTATATAATAAACGTTCCTTTTATATCTTCGTCCATTTGACAAATATTAAATGAATAACCATGAAAAAATTAGTTTTGCTAAATACATGACATATTTAGTAATTTTCATATTTTTTCTCGGGAAAAACACATTTTACAGTAAATAATATAATGGTGAATTGAATATAGACATTAAATATGGCTACCAAAAAGTCGTTTACTGTTTTATGATCGGTGTTTTAGTTATTGTATTATGTGCGAAAAGTCTCAAAACTACCATATTTCTTCAATTTTTAAACCCTCTTGCGGTTCAATAATGGGGGTAAAATTGACATGTCGAAATTTCACACAGATAACATATTACATGGTCTTGCATCAAAAATATTATGGTTATTTTTTCTCTCCTATGACCTATGTACCACGTTTCGGGATGCGGAGCAAAGCGCCGAGTTGGTCGGTTTGGAAAATTACATTACAAAAAAAAAATTACATTGAATAAAGTTCTGGGTTGCCGCAAGCCTGGAAAACAGAAACCCCGAAAACGGCAGGGTTAATCTGTGTCGAACTGTCTTTTGACCCGACTTGGTTAGCTTTTGTTTAAAAAAATAACTTAACGCGACTTATAGTTAATATTATTCATCACCATATTAATCGCCATTATTTATAGTATATATTGTTTAGTTTTAAGTTTCGACTAAATTTTCGACTCTATATATACTCGTATATATATATATGTAAATATACAAACATGTGTTTAAATTTTTCGAGGACGTCGCCCACACGATTTTCAGTCACAAAACTCCATTGTCCCCGGTAAACGTACAACGGCTGAATCAAGCCAATTGCAACAGACCATACAACTAGTCGTAGTGTGTACATAACAAAAAAAAAAAAAAAAAAAATGAAATCGTGCAATTTTTCGTCGAATAAAAATAATAATAATTTATTTTTTAAACTATGATAAAAAAAAAAAAAAAACAAAATACAATTACGACAATGGATTATAATGACGTTATATTCACGCCGTCTGACAATGTAAGTAATCGTAAAGGAAAGGAATAAAACGTTTTGTGTTTTAGCTGTATTCGAAATATTCGGCTATTATCGTGTACCTATTACCATTGAGTTTCAAACGTTCGAATAACAGTCGTCTTTGTGCAGTACAATATTATTCGGTCGTAGAGTGTTCGCCTTTAACAGAACGGTTTTTTTTATTTTATTTTATTTTTTTTTTTTTTTTACGTTTAATAATGGTTTGGGTTCAAACAAATTCGACAATTTGACCTCGGCAATGTACACTTGCCGGTACCCCGGTGCCGTATACATACACTTTCAGTTATCTATTAAATCCGCGTTGAATTATTTTTTTTTTTTTTTTTTTACTACTCCCGAATAATATTTTCGTAACGATCGTCGAAACGGATCATCCCGCGCCGGTTCGCGACGCTTTTGTCGGTTAGCCTTTTTTTTCGGATTTGTGTACGACCTCCGTTTCCGCCGTTGTCTCGTTCTTTTTTTTTATATGTATACGGTTACTCGGTGTCGTCGTTCGCACTTGGTTTTTTTTTTTTTTTTTTTCAAACAATTTATTTATTTATTTATTTATTTATTTTTTGTTCGCCCCTTCCGTTTCGACGGTATATATACGACACCCAAATGCGGTTTCCGTTGCCGCCGCGGTTACCCCGCGTGTAACCTATCCCGCCTAAGGTACGCCACCGTAAGTAGAAAATGATAAAAAAAAACGAAAAAAAAACGACTTCGGTGTGGCGGCGCATTTTTTTTGTTCCGGTCGTTTACGGCCAGGTGCCCGCATAAATAATAAATAACCGTTTCGAAGATATAACGTTTCAGTCTACACACATGCCGCCGCTCTTATGGTTTTCGTATTTTTTTTTTTTTTATTCTATTTTATATATATATATATATTGAAGTATTTTAAATAGAGTTCGAATACTTTTAGAATATAGTTTTTTTTTTTTTTTTTTGTTTTCCGCTATTCAGACCAACGCGATAATTCCAATGTATCGAAACAACCGTTTAATCGCACGATTCGATTGTAGATATATAACTGTAAATATCTTGTTCGTATCATTTATCATGACGTGGCCGTATAAAGTCTACGATTTAAGAAACAAAAAAAAAAAACGATAACATTTCCTTTGTAACAAACCCAAAACCGTTTCTCGGTTTCGATAAAATTTATTATTTTTAGCGAATAAAAAAAATACGAAACAAAATATCCAGAATTCGATTATTCGGCTATTTTCGTCGAAAAACATTCAATCATAGTATTCGAATAACAAATAAAAGAATTTTAGAATAGATTTTTATGAATAAATTACAGTACTAAATATCGGTGTGTGTGTGTGTTATAGTTTTGTTCACCGTTCAATTTTACACGATCAGCTCGAGAAAGAAACAAATTAAACAGTAAATACTTACATTCAAATATTGTACCATTGGAAAATATTTACTGCTTTCGAATATTAACACCTACACTCGGAAACATGTTGTATTATTACCCGCATTGCAATTATATTTTTTCGTGTAAATGTCGAATAATAGCACGAGAAAAAAATTATTTTAGACTGTGTAACGCTTTATTAAATTTCCCAGAGTTATTAAAAAATCGTAAATAATATACATTTATTTAATTACGATTTACTTGCGTGCTCGCAGTTCATAACAGCTTTCATATTTTTGCAAACTCGTACAATCAAATGTTACTTAAAGTAAAACAGTTTTATTTATCGTACGATTACGCCTAAACGTTTGTAACGAGCAGTGTTGAGCAAAGACAACTAAACATTTATCTAGGTCAAGATAAAAGATGATTTAATAGCATATATCTAGGTATACAGATAAAAGATATAAGACTATTTTATCTGGATACAAAATAGGATAAAAAAAAAAAATTCGAATTTTAATAATTTACCTAAATATATTTTTCAAGGATCAATTTTGAACAAATTAATGAAACGTTTCAAAAAATAACCATTAATCGTCAACCGCTTGAATTCGTTTATCGCATGACCGAAAACGGCTCACATGTTCGTACCTACCACAAAGGAGAGGTGAAACGAAAGGGTTTTTTAGTAGTTTTTTTTTTTTTATCATATTTTATATTTCAAAAAAATACCTACAAAATTGATCTAGATAAATAAGTTTAGAGATAATACAATTATTCATCTATGATAATTCTTTAGATAGTCAATTTTATTAATTATCTAGACAAAATAAAAGACGATGAATTATTTGTCTAGATAATAATTTTCAACACACTGTGACGGACAATTTTATATTCGATTTAAACTGAAATTCTATTTAATATTCTAAACAATTTTTTTTTTTAAGAATATCGTCGTCAACACGAAAATCGATAACTTTCGATAATATTATTATAGTTACACGAAAGAATTGATTTGATTATTTGTTGTTTGAGCTGCCCGACCGAAAGTCTATTTTATTTTGTATTCCTTTTTTTTTTTTACAGGCCAGTTCGTTTAAAACAATGGAAATAACTATGCAATCGTAATATTTTTATAATAGTGTATGATGGGAAAATTATTATATCGGAGAACGAATAGTTTTCACTACTCTCCTTTTTTTTTTTTTAGAATTTGCTTTTACATCATGGGATTATATTATTATATTATATACTCGTTTCTTTATTGCTACAACATGCATAGAAATTGCAAATTCTTTCACACGCTCCAACGCAGTTTAGATATTTCAAAATACGCTATATTAATAACGAAACAACGATAATTTATTTTACTCCGCGATATCTCCGTCTATATATTACGCCGAGAAACCGTTCTTGAAATATAAACACAAAAATTACATTTCTTTGTGCATTTTAATAATATCGCCAATGAGTTTTGACGAATAATTCCCAAACTGATAAATTCGATTTTCCCGTCGGACAATATAATTATGTTATGAAATCCGTTTTACGTGTACCGGCGTTCGGAATAAATCGTCTGCTGTCACTGTGCTTAAAACAAAATCGTTTTTATTTATTTTAAATAAAATTAATATTAATATTTGTATGCAATAGGTAGAGAAACGAATTCCCTCGTTCGGCGACGTCAATACTGCGCCGGTGGGGACGTTTCGATATTGCGTAAGCGTTTTGTCAGGGAAAAAAAAAAAAAAAAATTTATAATAAACCTTTCCCTACAGTAATAATACGAGTGGTCCGTAAATACATTTTTTTTTTTTTTTTTTTTTGTTAAAACGTTGAACCGCGGTTGAATTTTCCGAAAATACAATCGTCGCGTTCGTTTTTAATACGACAAATTCAGATTTATATATAATATATATTATGTATGTATGCAACTCGCGTGAATGAATATATAAATATATAAAAAAAAAAAAAATTCAGTCAAGTCACGATAACTCGAAGTTGAAGGGGGATAAAAATTCACCTCGAGATATGTATTATTCGAGATGCCTAACTCGAATTTATCAAAATAAATTAAATACTTCGAGTTACCTATGTAATGAAATATAATTTTAAAATTTTACGATAAAAACGTTATGACAAATATCATACATTTATGTATAAATGCATAAATGCTATACAAAAACTAAATATGTATTATTTATGAGATACAGTAGAAAAATAATTTTTGGTTTTTTGGCTGTTTATTGACAAAATCTTCTAATTTGCCTATGGATTCGAAAATAGAAGTATCCACGCCTTGGACAGATTCAACAAATTGCCTAACAGTTTGTAATGATGACATTGCTCGGTTCGCCGTAATCATATTCAAAGTCGTTTCAGGCTCATCATTATCATTATTATCGGAATCACTATTTGATATATTTAGTTAACATTCCCACTGACTTAAAAAACATTCAAAAATACGGACGACAAACACGACAGGCAGAGTGGTAGACGCATACTAACCAACCATACTTATTATTATTGCGTGTGGTGGTGCGCTAATAATCAGTAATCTTTATTATACAATACTGAGGTAGATATAACATAATACATAAAAATTATCACGGAACACCCAGAATATCCAGATATAGCAGATATAAAAATATACTTCGATTAAGCTATATTCATGACAATTTTATATTTGAGTTAACAAGACTTATATAATACATCGAGTGTTATTATAATTTCTAGGGGAATTAAAAAAAAAAAATCGAGTTGTCGAGGTTCGACTGTATATATATATATATATATATAACGTGTATGCCCTAACGTGTAAAACTCCATTAGGGGGTTAATTTATAATAAGCCGTTAGTAGGTTCAGACATTAAACGGATACCAACACCGCGAACAATAGTACGTACTTATACAATACGGGGACGGGTTACTTAAAAGTTTTTCGGCGGTATAATAGTTCCTATAAATATATATATATGCGGGGGGGGTTGTATAGGTACAGCGGAAAACGGCAAACTTATCGTACAAGTATGTATATATATATATATATATATATATAATATTTCACGAACGTGTAAGAAGGTTTAGCGTGTTATTTTTTAACTTTTATTATTATGGTAAACATCGGGATAATTTATTATTCGATATGTGTTGTATAACGTGCAGTTTATTATTACGCGGTGGCGTCGTTTCTACGGTGTTTCGGCGTCGACCGGGGCGAAAGTAGTGTTTATTAGTAGTTTTTTTTTTTTTTTTTAGTATTTTATAATAAACGTATTATTTACTGCAAAAATATGATCGCCCATCGTTCGATAAGATTGCACGTTATAGATTTTCATACATCCGAGTGAAAAAAAAAAAAAAAAAAATCAGGTGTACATACACTTTGTTCACTATTGTAGCGTATAAATAGGAATTTAATTTATATCTGTACGCGACGATAAACTGCAAGGGAAAATCGATTCCTAGCTCAGTAGCGATTCTGAGCGTGTTATTTTTTAACTTTTATTATTATTATATTATTATGGTTAACATCGCGACAATTTGGTATTAGATGTGTTGTATAATGTGCAGTTGTAATTACAGTGGCGTTGTTTCTACAGTATTTTGGAGTTGACTGGGGCGAACTTATACTAAACGTATTATTCACTGCAAAAAATAAAAAATTATCGTTCATCATTCAATAAGGTTGCGCGTTGCCGATTTTCATACATTCGAGAGAAAAAAAAAAAAAATCAGGTGTACATACACTTTGTACACTATTGTAGCACATAAATAGGAATTTAATTTATATTTGTACGCGACGATAAACTGCAAGGGAAAATCGATTCTTAGCTAAGTAGCGATTCTGTGTGTGATTTTTTTTTTTTTTTTTTATTGTTTCCACGGTCCCCCGAAAAACGACATAAATAAAAATGTAATAATAAAACTCGAGTTTGACGATAACGTGTTTTCGCCGTTAATTCGTCATTTTGTCGGTAGTTTTTTTCTGCCGCGTTAAAATACTAATAATTTTATCGAAAAATAACCTCTTTAAAGCGCCAACTAGACAAAATCTGCTAACGGAAACACTATAGATCAGACGAAGTCTTCTGGTAGAAAAAGTGTTTAGAGAGAAAAAAAACAACAATAATAATAATAATAAAAATAAACATAATTGTAAAACCACGAGTGTACCCGGTAGAAAAAGTGTTTAGAGAGAGAAAAAATAACAATAATAATAATAAAAATAAACATAATTGTAAAAACACAAGTGTACCGCATCGTTGCGCTCGGAATCTAAAATAGTTTTCGTGAAAATTGTCTATTTTATTTTCATAGTTAAAAATCGTGAAAATCGGTCAGGATACAGGAAGATTCGCGAATAAATGTTATATATGAGGGTTGGGAGGGGTCATGAGGACAAAGCTTAAATGTAGACTGGGGGAAAATGCCGGAGTTTTCGTCACGCCTCCAGATGGCGAAACTTATATTTTCCACAATATAGTCAAATCGGTACCCATATTATTATCGTGAACGATATTTGTCGTGTAAAACATTTCGAGACGTCGTCAAAAACTCGAATCCGTTCGGTATATTACAATGAAATACATTGTAACGTATTCGATTGAATATAATTTGATTTGATTTGATAACCGAGTCGGTATTATAATTCGACAAACCGAAAACAATAACTCATCAGCGCAATAGTCGGTTTTTTTTTTTTCTTTTCATCTAGTAGTGAATAGTCCAAGAGAACGGCTATTACGGAAAACGAGCCCGTAAGCCGACAATCGACCGATGAAATTCAATCGAAACGAACATATACGGACGACACTGTTACGGTACAATAATAAAATAATAATATATCCGACCACATATAAGAAAAAAAAAGAAAAAAAAAACCCACGAGGAAACGGAAACTAAACGAACCGCTCTGTATAGATAAAAGATTTACGCCGAAAAGTATCGCGCTACTGTGTCCGGTCGTTTTTTTTTATATTTATTTTTTATATACGACGCCGTTGTTATCTGTTCGTGCTTGCAAAGGCTCCGGCGAAACGAATATACGTTTT
The DNA here is from genome assembly GCA_956483605.1 of Tuberolachnus salignus. Taxonomy (NCBI): domain Eukaryota; kingdom Metazoa; phylum Arthropoda; class Insecta; order Hemiptera; family Aphididae; genus Tuberolachnus; species Tuberolachnus salignus. The sequence continues at coordinate 45,632,330 of OY101432.1, read as the reverse complement.
AGGCTTAGATTTATATTTTATATAGTTTTTAGGTTAGGTTTATATATATATATATATATACGTTTATCGAATAGCGCGGTATATACGCGGCCGAGACCTTTTTTTCGGATTTTTATAAAAAAAAATACCACCGAAGAGTACATCGAATTCCCGGTACCCCTCTCGTACGCGCTGACTGATGGCTTTTATAAAAATAAAAAAAATATATAAATGAAAAAAAAAAAACCCGTAAAAGTTCAAAGACAACTCATTTCATAATATGATCGAATAAACTGAGAATAATATCCGATAATATGATAAAAATATATCTACCCGATCCGCCCATTTATTGCGCTATTGTGAAGTTCTAGAAAAAAAAAAAAATGTGTAGTTTAAAACCTATTTTATCATCGCAAAAAAATTACTAATTTACCACGACTATAGAGTAATAATTTTACGATTTAGGGCTGTGATGATATTTATTCGCCAGACCAGCACCAATTTCGATTCCATTTAATGATAAATCTAAATACGGATTTCGTACGGCGATAAAACGCAAATTTAGTCGTGGCAGGGGGTAAGGTGTGGCGGGGGTGTGGCGGAGTAGCGAAATTTGTTTCTATCGTGTCTTCGCATAACTTAGTAAATATTTTACTGTACTATGTCAAACCGACGGATTCGGAACCATTTTCCGTTTATATTTCGAACGGAGAAATACAAGTGACGACGAATGCACGCCAGTTATTATACAAAAAACTACACGTCCTCCGCCGACGTAGAAATAAGAATTGAAGTTACACCGGGCGGAATACAAGTCGGTCGACAGACTAGGAAGATTACAAAAAAAAAAAAAATGCCGAGTAAATAATGTTTATTTCGTCGTCGAAAATTACCGGAGCATTTAATTTTAACGATTAGCCGGCCGGATCGGAAGGAACGGGAACACAATTTATTCGCGCACTCGTATTTACCGGCAGAGGAGGGTGGAATTCATACGAGTATATATATATATATATATATATATATAACGAGTATTTTTTTATCTTTCCCGCAAAAATCGATTGAGCCCGACCATAATATTATATAGAAAACAACCGCGAAAACATTGCGTATATAATTTTCGGATACGGATTGTGACTTTGGACGGCACGTCACTGGCAGTTTTCCACCGAGACCCAAAACCATAAAGGGTCGCGGCCCTCGAGAGTCGGCCGACCGCAGTTCACACCGTCACCTTTTTATGCAATATACTATCCGTACGCGTCACGGTGAAAACAAGGAATCAGTTTCGAAAACGACGGTTTACCGGTAAAAAAACGAATTTCCACAAACCCCTCGCGCCAACGCCGGTTGCGACTATAGTCGAAACTACCGTCGGCTGTCCCGAAAGTAATGCACACCGCGCTCCGGCTCTCCTGCAATACGATATCATCGGCTGATTTTCAGTATCGGTTTGTAGCTTTTCGTCTAACGAACACGTCGGTCTCCGGTTTTAATGGTTCTAGTGGAGCATGAATGACACCGATTACAATAGTGAAAACGGTTCGTCGGCTTTTTTTTTTTTTTTCAGAAAAAAAATTGTTGTTTCCGAGCAACGCGCGTACATTAAAATCGAAACGGTTCGAAGGTTAACCTAACAGTGCCTGAAATTCGTGCCCCGTTAAATAAAATGCGTGTAACGGATACTGTGGCGGTCGTATAAGTATTGATAACAAGTCAAAACCGCCCTGTATGTACACGACCCCACAGTGAATACCGTATAATAGTATCCCTTTTATTAGATAGCCACCGACGATATTCGTAACCTAATCTATACCTAACCGGCGATAACAAATTCGATTTACGGCCATTGTATCGACAAGTGTGCGTTATGCTGGGAATATAATCCGGAAGTTGGACTTTCAATAACGTATTTTCCTGTAACAGTTATTGCTACGGTACAAAACGAATAACACTTAAATGAATTATTCCAATATAAAAACAAACCAACTGATAAATGGCCCGACCGAGGATAGTGATTCGAAAATGCGAATATAGAATTCTATGTTCGGTGTACGGCGTGCCATTTGATTATAATCGTGAATATACCGCAAAGTATTCGTTCTTTAAAATTATAATATAACTAAAATCAATTTTAAGGTCGTGTGTAAAAACTAGTATTGGGACTGGGACATTTAGTAGAGGCTAAACAATTTTGCAGCAATATTGTTACCGATTTCGCATTTGTATTGTACCACAGTAAATATTTTTAAACTCTATTTCTAAAAGATAATGTTAGATAACCCTACCTAAAATAAAAATTAAAACCCGCTTTTTATGTACTACCCAACACGTTTTCAATTCTAAACGCGTGTTAGAGACGCAAAACACCTATGAAGATAGCGGGCGGAATAAAAAAAAAGACCACCCCCTCCCGCGGTCTTTCATTCTTTTTCACTTTTTTCGGAATCGATAAAGTTCAACGTATAATATAAATTTGAATCCATCGGAAATATTTAGTACCGAGAAACACGAACGTCTCGGACGATGCGACAGACATTTTCACGTCGGTTTTGTCTGTTTCAATTGGAAATAAATTTTAAATCGTTTAAATTCAAATCGTTTGCCAAGCAACTCCCGTAGGCCCGACAGCGGTTTCATATGTTCATCAGTGCCGACACGACGAGAGAGTTTTTTTTTTTTTTTTTATCTCTATACAATCATATAATAATAACGCGACCCAAAAAATTAGTGTACTCGTAAGCCTTGAATATGGATTTTGATTTTCTTCTTGTTCTTCTGCCGGTGATAGTGGACGACGGATATGGTCGCCATTGTCGCCAAAATAAAACGGCAAAATCAATTTTTATACACGCGATAATAATAATTTTCTTGGTGTCCGTTGTAATTCCGGAGACGCGTGGACGAGAACGTCGTGTCCAAGAGTTTCTATTCTAATAAAAACAGACAACAACGACATCGCGGAACTTGTACCCGAACGAGATTATTTTAATTTGAAAAAAAAAAAACTAAAATAGCAAACGAGAAACAATATTTCGTTCGGGCGTTCCGGTGCCAAACACGGGAATTTCGTCCGAGTAAAAATATCGCAAAAACGTAGCGATATTACTACTAGCAGACAATATAAAGGGAAAGCCAGCCAGCCAGCGTATATATGAATATTTCCATCGATCTCTCGCAACACTGAGCGTATACCGGAGGTGTACGTAAAGTCATTGGACGTGTACCGGCCAAAAACCGACGACCAATAACATTGTTTGCTTACGCCGCGAACCCGGCCCGGGTTTGACTTGCCGGCGTAGGTTTTTGGCAAGAATTTCGATTAAGGTCTTTGCACATCGTAATAATATTATACCGTTTGTACCCATACCGTTATTGGACAGTATAACCGAGTAGGGTTCACCGTCGTTATTGCGGCCTCGCCGGCGTATTTGATGGCGTATTCCGTCTGGACCGAACGTTTACCCTCGATAATGGTTACGGGCCCTGGCACTAGGACTATTGATAGTGTTATTATACGGGGGCAGGGTGGCACATTTACAATTTTCCAAAAAAGAACAAAAAAAAAACTAAGAGTATCTACACTACGTACAGATACATCGGTACATGTATATGTCTTGGTTCTACTGAATATAGTTGACATAAGAATGTCGATGTCAATTTGGTATTAGATACGAGGGGACGAGGATTAAACTGTAGGTAACTTTTTTAACACGTGTAAAAAATAAACAAGTTTCAAAGACAGGAATTATTTATTTATTTTTCAAAGACAGCAATTATTTTTATTTAAATTTTTAATTTAAACTACAGAATCGTCATTTACAATGCTTTTAGTGATGGATAATAAAGGACGGTGTGTACTGAAATATGAAACGTACTCACGAGTTTCAAGCTTCTCGTTGTGTCGATAAAATACGGCGTCGATACAAGTTGAATTGCGCGAAGTAGAGGTTGCGAGATCGTTACTCAATTCTAATCCAAGTTCGGTACGCATAAATTCGATGAATTCAGTTCCGTGTGATCCTCGTAAATCCAAATTTAAGTCTCCGCCAACGATCATGGGTAAATCGTGATTATTATACTTTTTGAGCACCTCGAACATTCCTTTTAATTTAGGGCTGTATGCCATTAGATTTAAGACGAAAAATTCTTTAATTCTTTCAAATGGTGTATTCGGAGAGATGTAAACTGACACAAGTACAGTTCGTTTACTATTGATCGTCGTCTCGATCGAACAAATGTCACCGATATCGTCATGAGATGTCGCAATTCGCTTCACGTTCCTATTTTCTCGATTAAATTTGAACAAATTGTACTGGATCGATTGTACTCCATCGGGAGAACTCATATTTTTATTTTCGCATATAGCAACACCGCCCGAACGAATCGTATTTCGTTTGAAACGCGAAAGCGTACGAAAACCCGGTATTTCGACAGGTTGATCATTTTTGATCCATGTTTCGGAAATGGAAAGTAATTTACAGCGTGGAAGTACAAAATCTGTAGTTATATCAAGCGAGTGAACGTTTAAAGATGGTAACATTCTCGGTGTCGGACAAATTAACAGAATAACCCCCAGCCATAAGACATATGCATGTCAAAGTAATACGTTTCGCCGTTGAACACTGTCCTTAAGTTGGTACTGGAAGACCGCGATAACGATATTTTCCGACAAAAAAAAAAAAAAACAACGAAACACTACCCCTCGCGTCGTCTCAAATCTATACGGTCGGGGCCATGTCTCCGGCACCGTCCGATAAAAATTTTGAGTTCAGACCCGGCGCTTACGATTGGCCTGCAAATAGTCCAAACATTAAATATCGAATCCGGAGAGTAGCCATTCGACTGTGCTCCGAATTTTCCCGTTTACGGTCTGGATGTAAAAAATCGACTATTTGTTGATCGTTAGCCGATTGGGAACCACGTTGTCTGCGAGGTCAATGACGGTTTCAGACACGTGGAAAACCACCGCGGTGGACTGTCGGCAATCGATCAATGGTAAATTGCGATTATCAACGGACGGGATTTCCGGTACAAACCAAAGTCCCGGGTTTGATACAGAAAATTTTAATCGGGCGGTGCCGGGGGCACGGACCAAAGATCTATGTCATTACGATTAAGATTACCATACATCGGTTTTTATAAAAAATATTATGTTTAATTCGCATACCGAAATATCGTAACTTATGTTTTTTGCTTAAAAATGCATCAGTGTAAATAGTTGCAAAACAACTCGGGGCAAATCAAACGTTTTAGAACAACCCCTATAGACCGTGATTACCGGTTAACCACTTATAACACCTGGACTACAAAGGCCCTGGCCTGACAAAGAAAACACGATTCTTTCGTTAATAATTGACTTTATTCATCAATATAATCTCCATCAAGAGCAATACAATCATTCCAACGCCGCTGGAGAATACGGTGGATGCGGAAGCAATTCCATCTTTAATTCGTGTAGTTTTGAAATTGTATTTCTTGACATGTGACACGATGCGTTGTCTTGATGAAACAAATGTTTTTCTTTGCCATATTCGGTTGATTTTTTGCAATTTCGGCCTTCAAATGACGCTATTTAATATTCACTGTTGATGGTATTTCCCTTCACAAAGTAGTCGATGAATATTATACCTCGCTTATGCCAAAATACTAAGGCCATAAACTTTCCAGCTGATTGTTGTGCTGTCGAGCGCTTTGGACGAGGTTCACCGGTTGCTGTCCACTCAGATGACAATCGTTTTGATTCTGGAGTAAAGTGATGGATCCATGTTCCATCCATTGTCACATCTCGACGTAAAAATGCTGGTTTAGGACGTTTGAACATGGCCAAACACTGCTTAGAATCATCAACACGTTGTTGTTTTTGCTAAACAGTGAGCAAACGTGGCACCCACTTTGAACAGAGCTTTCTCATGGGCAAATGATCATGCAATATAAAGCCAACACGTTCTTTTGATATCTTTACGATGTCAGCTAACACATGCAACTTAACTTTGCGATGATTCAGAAGGATTTTCTGGATTTTTTCAATGTTTCCGCCTCATTTGGATGTCCACTGGGTCCAGTGTCTCTACGGCCTCGTTTAAAGTCGGCATACCAACGTTTTATTTTTGTTTCTAACGGTACGGAGTCCCCATAACACTTTTCAAGCCATTTCTTCGATTGAACGATATTTTTTCCCATCAAGAAGCAATGTAAAATTAATACGCGAAATTGTTTTTGATCCATTATTTTGAAAATAACAAAAGTAGCGTCATTCTTAGCACAATAACTCACACACTAATGAACAGGTTGTCGTGAAATCGTTGATAGCGAAATCTCGACGTTTGTCGAATGTCACGGTGTCTTATCCGTAGATAAATTTACGCGTGAACCAGTACCTACCCGATGTTTTTTCTACGGGGAAAAAACTGTATTTAACGAAGAGCATAATAAATAATACATGTTGTACCGATCGAGTAAAATAACAAAATTTTGTTTTTAATTGATGCGTGTCGTAATTATTATTAATATTGTTTTTTTTTTTTTTTTTTTAATAAGATTTAAATTTATTCGTACAATATTTATCTTTACGCGGCTATTCGAATAATCTCCGGGTTATTTCACGTTGTTTGATCGATTTAATACTATATAATACACCGACAAATACCAAGTACACTTGACATGAGGTTTTTTTTTTTAGCGGAAACAGTGAATTTATGGGAGGTTGTCGCCTTCTCAAGACGCTTCTCAACGAAGAATACGGAGGGCAAATACCGTAAAGAAAATCCGAGGATTCGATGACGGTCGCTGTATTATCAACGTTTTTTTCGCGGGTCGGATAACAATAAAAGGCTGACCGGACGAGCTCCCCTGGCTGTTGCTGTATACTGCAGTCGGTTGTCCTTTATTACTGAACCTTTTTCCGCGGATCAAAATACGAGACGAGATTGTATAGTATAAAGATTCGACCGGAATCGTAACAGACCGACGGGCACCGTCGGTATCGTTGACATTAGTTGTTGGTAAAATTCAATATATATATTTTGGATTCCGAGCTCCGAGATATCAATCTCTCAGGCATTCGATAGGGACTGATATGACGGGCTCCTTTACAAATTGGAAACATTTTTACATCCTGTATACTTTCTGATCATTAAATCTTATCTAACAGACAGATATTTCAGTACTCGTTGCGGTAAAACACTCTCCAGCATAGCAAAAATCCCGGCGGGTGTTCTTCAAGGTGGAATTCTATCGTCTGTGCTCTATAAAATCTACGTCTCTGATCAACCCACCTCGCTGAACACTCTAGTCGCTGACTATGCCGACGATAAAGCAACAAAATCAGTAAATCATGATCCGGTTATTGCTTCCCACCGTCTCCAAAATCTCGTCTGCCCCTTGGAAGAATGGTACACTAATTGGCGGTTGAAAGTAAACCAATCAAACTCCGTGCATTTTACATTTACCCTTAGGCTTGCACCCTGCCCAGCTCTCTCCATCCACAGTATCTCTATTCCAAATTCTCAAACAGTCAAATATCTTGGGTTAACACTAGATCGCAAGTTAACCTGGGCCCAGCATATTAAATCTAATCATCTAATCCTAAACTTTCGATTACGCCTGCTCAAAACATTTATTAACAATAACAAATATACTAATATCAACACAAAACTGTTCATATATAAATCTTTAATCAAACCAGTATGGACATATGGTATTCAGTTATTTGGTAAAAAAAATCCAACTTAAATAAAATCCGAACATTCCAAAACAATGCACTCAGGAAACTTTTAAATGCCCCTCCTTACGTAGCAAACCACACTATCAGCTCTGATCTAAAAATAAAATTAGTGCGCAAAGAATCTATAGCTCGTTATCAACGTTTCCACCTTACCTCCGACAGCAACCCGTTAATACGAAATCTTGCGGGCCCTTCTATTTCTGGTAACCCGCCCGGACGTCTAAAACGGAAATGGTGACGTGATTTACTCGTCCGCCCCCTCCCATCGGCTAATTTGTAGACAGTACACCTGTTTTTGTTTAAATAAATTTATATAATTTATAAAAAAAAAAAAAAGTCTAATAATGAGTCTCGTTAGTGGATGATTTCTCACATCAAGTGCAACCTGTTAATTTTTTACTCTTTCCACATAAGCTATTGTGTCCCCCTAAGGTATAGATAGTTTATTTCAAATTAAAAAAAAAAATAAAAAAAAACCGAGCGAAGCAAGGGCGGTTTTACAATGATGATATTTCTTCTTTTTTTCTGTAAACAATTTTTTTACCAGAAGACTTCATCCGGTTAGTATCTATACTGTTTCCGGTAGCAGATTTTGTCTTGTTGGTATATTTAAGAGGTCGTTTTTCGATATACCCATTAGTTAAAAACGGCAAAAACCCAATTCGAGTTTTATTATCTCATTATAATTCCGTAAATAATTGTTCTAGAGACCTGAAAGTTTCACATAAAATTTAACTCTATAATATAATGATACGGATCAAATTTCAAATAATGTATTTCAATTTTGGGGTATTTATAGACATTTTGATTTTTTCAAGGTTATAAGTCTTTAAGTGGGAAATTTCGAATTTTTAAACCTGAACATTTATTTTAAGGTTTAATGTATTTTATTCTAAATATGTTCAAAAAATTTCCAAAATCGGTAATCACATTTTTTAAAATTTATAATTTAACAACATTGTCGAAATGGTACGTCATAATTGAAATCAATAATATCACTTTTTTCATAATTTCATCGTATTTTTTTACTACACAGTACACAATGTAAAACATACTCAAATTTAACAGTCCTATAATATTGTACCGAATCTCTGCACAGAATCGTTGTATTGAAAAAAGCGATTTATCATTTCTTTCAAATTCAATACATCCACCAATAGTAACCAATCCGACAAACGAAGTGCCATCGCCAGTACCAGACACCCGCCGTGCGAAATATGTACGCCGGTTTTTTTTTATTTATTTTATTTTTTATTCGTAATTACGGATATTGGCAGCGTTAGTTAGGAGATATATGTAATCGTTTCGTGTCAATATTTTTTTTCTCTCTCTTCTGCAACTAGTTTGAAGACGACGAATTCGGTCGAAAAAACATTGATGCGGTTTTGCTCGATAAAACGTCTCTATAATATTTACGGCGGTATTCCGAAATATCCGCAGTGAAATAAAACGATCGGGGGCGTCGATGATCGCGGTTATAAAACCGAGTGAATAACCACAGTGAGAGTCCCGACGCCAACAATGGAAATTAACGAAATTTCGCGACGCACCGGGCATGATATTACAATATCGAACGGTTTCATATGAATTATAATATTTAGTTGAAAATTAAATTCTCCGCTAATTATTACTAGTCAATTGTTAGTCAATAGAATTATTACAGGATAATGAACCTACGTTCATTGACGGAAACAACTACTATTATATATATATACTACACGGGCCATAAAACCAAATATTCTATATTTTAAAATTGTACTATGTGCGAATCAGCTAAACGCCTAAAGGGGATTTCTATATTTTTTTTTTGAAATTTGTTTTTTTTTTTTTTTTGTACATTTTAATAGGTACTAGGTCGGGATGATCGTTTGATGTCGAAAGGAGATTTTCACCGATTAGAACAACGGTTTAAAAAGCGAAAAGGGAACTTCTACATGTTAATCTCTACTTGATTTTTTTTTTGGTTTCCCTATAAAATTTAAAAAATGCAGAAGTCCCGTTTAACGTTTAACGAACATTCAACTCGAGTACCCCCAAAAATCGTTCGATTATTTGCATTGGCCCACTCTGTATCAACTGAAAACCAATTTATTAGGTAAAAATTTCCCTACACTTAAAACACGTTGTTTAAATATGATTATTTATTTACGCGTGCCTATCGTGTTTATATATTGTTTAAAATTATATTGAAAATAAAACAATACAATGGACTTGGTAGTTAAAACCGAAACCTCGCCGGTTCTGTTTCACGCGACACAATGAACCGTACAGCGGAGGATAAATAAACGAAAACAAAATTACGACCGAATTAATTATCTTCTGAAAATAATTTTAATACTGTGAGATATAATAATGGGTAATGAAAATCTTGAAAACGGCCAAATTGGTATCGAAACGAAAAGTGATAGCGGTCGTGGGGATTTCGAGACTTTAATCAGTGACTGTGTGGTAAATCTGCCAATTTACTTGATTTACTGCGATTTTCTCGTTTCGAAATCAAATTAAAACGGTCGGTTGTCGTTTTCTCGTATATAATTGAAGTATACCAAACAATTTATGGACAAAGCCATGTTGTACGTTTCCCCCATAAATATCCAAACGGTCTTTCCGCTCTGAAATTAAATGAACTTATTTGTGCTATATGAATGATAATTTTTATTATGCGTAGTCAAAATAAACCGTAACAATGTTTGTTTTATGTTTAGTTTTATTTCCAATATCACAAAACAGTTAAAATGTTAAATTTTATTAACGTGATTTATGTGCGAATATGTTTTTGTAGATTCTGAGCGTAGCGAGAAACGCATAGGTTTTACTACGATGTGCGCTTATTTCCCTTTTTTTTTTATTTTTATTTCTTGTGTCTGTACCGGGATTTATAACAAATATGATTTTAAGTACCAAAAGAAACATAAAAACTGTTTAAATCGTTTAAAACACGATTTTTTTTTATGTTTAGAACGGGGGGGAGGGGTTAACTGTTTTCAACAAAAGAAGGTAATTGATTATGTACAAATATTGGTATGGGCGTATCGAAGACGAAAAAAAAAAATGCATAATAACATAATAATACACGAGTTCTTGAATTAAAATTATAATATATAGTATATTAACAGCAGTGTACGTATAAAAAGATAACGCTAATGATTGGAATTTTTCGAATTAAATTGAAAAGTATTGGTGTAAGCACAGCCGACCCATTGCTAATAATTTCTCGAAATACAACGTCGAGATCGATATAATATAAAACCGTGGTCGGAAACGTTTTAAAGAATAACAAAACAGTTTACAGTGGGTGTTTTTTGCGTTTCTGGAGGCGTACACTGTACTACGGCGTAATCGATTATTATTTATTAACGGACCGGTGAAAGGTACCCTAAAGGACAAGATTACTAATAATTCAATCGTTCGCAGTGACGTCTGTTTTATAATTACGGTAGCTATCCGAATGATTTTATAGTGTGTACGTTTGACCGCGGTTAACGGTCCAAAACCGTGAAACATCATTTCACACCAGAATCAAAACGATCGTCATCTGAGCGGACAGCAACCGGTGAACTTCGTCCAAAGCGCCCGGAAGCACAACAATCAGCTGGAAAGGTAGGTTATGACCTCGGTATTTTGGGACAAGCAAGGTATAATATTCACCGATTACCTTGAGAAGGGAGAACATACCATCAACAGTGAGTATTATTATATAGCGTTATTGGTGCGTTTGAAGGCCGAAATTGCAAATAAAAACGGCCGCATATGGCAAAGAAAAACATTTCGTTTCATCAAGACAACGCACCGTGTCACACGTCAAAAAAAAAAAAAAAAAAAAAAAAAAAAACAATGGCATAACTACATGAATTAAAGATGGAATTGCTTCCGCATCCACCGTATTCTCCAGACTTGGCTCTCGGTGACTACTGGCTATTCGCAGATGTCAAAAAAAAAAAAAAAAAATGCTCGCCGATAAGAAATTTCGATCGAATGAAGAAGAGGTTATCGGTGAAACTGAGGCCTATTTCGAAGCAAACGATAAATCATTCTACAAGAATTGGTATTGAAATGTTAGAGTGGCGTCGGAAAGATCGTGTTTCTATTGATGGAGATTATGTTGATGAATAAAATCAATTGTTAATGAAAGAATCGCGTTTTCTATGTCAGGCCAGGGAATTTTCAGCCCGTGTGTTATTACCAATTGATCCAGCAAACGTTGTTCTACTCGTAAAAATCCAAACGTTTCCGGATTTGTTGGCCTTTCGGATAATTCGGATCTATGTTACCACCATCAGTGCAAATATCCAGACGGCCGGTGAAACCAGTTTACAAGTTTAACACCAGAGTGCGCGCTGGATTTAAAGATTTCCCAAATGCGAAGAGCGTGTAATTTTTTTACCTCGCAAAACTGCCGATTTTTTTTTTTTTTTAACATTCTCCATCCCGTCACACCGAACACGGCATTTTAAGCGTTTGTTTATCGCGTACGCGTATCGACTTTATATTCGGGACCGGAAAAAAAAACGCGGTTAGGTTGCACGCATTTTTTTATATATATATATATTTTTTTTTTATTATTTTTTCGCAATTTCCTAATCGAACGGACGCCGCCGCCGCACGCGTACAGCGGTTATTACGTATTCGACAGGCAATTACTCTGATTTTCGGCTTATTTTTTTATATATATATATATTTTATTTTTATTTTTCTCCTATCGTATCTACGCGCACGGTTAATGTTTTACCGTTTTCCCTCTCATACGCCGTATACAGCCGACACGGACAAACGAACGCACGACGGTCCGCAGGGCCCGGAATATATTACACGGCTGTACGGGGGGTACACGCGCTCGCGTAGTTTTGTTAATTCGTAAAAAAAAAACAAAAAATTTCAATGCACTTTCCACGCCAGTACCATCGGGAATGTGCCGCTCTTTCCGCGTGCTGCCTATTAAACACGATGATCGATCAGATTAATATTCCGTTGTATTTCCGAGTTCCTCGGACGATTTCGGACAACCCAATGCCCCCCCCCCAAATCCTATTGGCCGCATTACGGTGTATCAAATTGAGGACGACAACCAACAAACGTGCTCGGTACGCGAGGCGATAAAATTGATAATTTTTTTTTAATAATAATTGCCGAAAATTCATATTAATTTAAAAAAAAAAAAATAAAAATACTAATTTAAAATTTAAAATTCCGCTGTCGAGACCGGAAACAAGAAGGCGAAAGCCACTTGCGTTCGAAATGTATGAATTCCGCGTCTATGCGAAGTCATTTTCTATAGCCCGGCAGACAAACAGGCGGACAGTTTTTGTTTAATTTGTACAAAAAACACGATTAATTCGATTTAAGATCGTTACGGTACATAAATATTGCGTCCGTCGGTTGTGTTCTATTTACGACCGTACCGTGTCTTTACCACACTTGACAAACTTATCCATCTACCCAATAATGAGTTTAACTGGCTTCGAGTGTTTTTTTTTTTTTTTAGAGAAGGTCGCGTAATTATTATTTTAGGGATTGCAAGGGATAGGCAATTTCAACGAAATCGTTGTTGACAAAATGAAAACTAATCGACATAAAAATGCATACAAATTTAAAAACGGTCCGGGTCCCGGATTTCGAGTGTTCATTGTGTAATCGTGAAATTTGTCCAAAGACACCACCTTCACGTAAAACATAAAATAAAAAGTACCCGTTTCCGAGTGATTTTAGAATTTTTACTCATTGTGATAATGATTAAAGACAATGGTCCCTTGACTCTACAAATCGAGTGTTCCATCCCAAATTATGCGACGAAGACAATTATTGTTTAACGAGAAACACACGATATATAATAACATAACACATTGTGTTATAAAAATTATATTCAGTTATCTCGTTCGTTCTCGCTTTTCTGTACGCGCGCAAATCGATTTTAAATTTATTACCCTTTTAGTATAAAATATTTAAAAAAAAAAAAAAAATGACCGAATGATTATAATACTATCGGCGTTGTTGATCCTAACAATTGCGCTATAGTTATAAGTGGTAGGTATCGAGAGCTCGACAAATAAAACGTAACACACGAGGTCTGTTGAAAATGTACCAGGGGACACATGTTATTACGGCCGATCTACACACGAAAACGTTTCAAATTGTAAATAGATGTATTCCCCGCGAATAAGAGTATGTTTTAAACAAAACCCGAAGTCGGGCCGAAATCTTCTATCTATGTTTAATATTACACGCGGTTAAATCCAGTCGGCTTTTTTCGATCGCCGTTCATTCCGTGATTTTCGGGCATTTTAAACGTTTCTAGGACAGTAGGCGGTCAACTGAAGACGATCCGCGTTCTGGAAGACCGTCGACGTCATCCAGAAACGATGGTGTGACGACAATTTGCGAAAAAATGCCAAATGACCGCCGATTAACCGTCCATGAGATAACAAAGCGAATCTCGATCGAGTCTTGTCGTGGAATTTTACAGGAAAATGTACAGATGAGAAGGGTCGCGCTGCCAAATTCGTCCCGAGAGTGTTCACCACGACAATGCACCAGGCATATTTAGAGCTGTGGATTCGTGAATTTTTGGCTGATAAAAAAATTGCTGTGGTCCCGCGGACTCCCCCTATTCTCCTGATCAGAACGCATGCGATTTTTTTCTATTCCCAAGACCAAAATCTGCGCTTAAAGGACAACGATGTAGAGGATATTCAAGCGAACGCGGCAACAGAACTCATAGCTTTAACTTCGGAACAGTTCCATAGGACTTTTGAAAAATGACAAGAGGAGCAGAGGTATTTTGAAGGAGATATCTTTAAATAATATGTACGTTCATTTTCGTAATTATTAATAATAATATCATGTTACTTTTTCAACAGACCTCGTATGCACGGACGGTCAGACATGGGACGCGGTGCAAGCGTAATAATTAAACGATAAGAAAATAAAAATCGTTTTCAAAATTATTGGTATACGGTAGGTATATATTTGATCGAGATTGTTTTATTTTCTGCACAACCGACCAATCGGCACAATATTTCACTGCAGGATTAGAACACACCGATTATCCGGTATTTATCCCAATCAATTTTATGGCGGTAACATTTTAAATAGGATAAAGTTGACATTTTAAAAAAGACAAAAGTCAATGTTTGAGTTTAATCGATTAAAAACATTAAAACTATTTTTTTTTCTTATCCAATAACTATGCGAGCGTGAAGACTAGTACTTTAGCTATGCGCCTAAGAAGATTATTTGTTCGTTTTAAGTTTTAAACGAGCTACGAATCATTATATGTTTTTTTTTTGTTTGTTTTACATTAATATAAAACTATAATTTGTAAAAAAAAAAAAAAGATATTGTATGTCTATTTCTTATCGACAAAATCATATTTTATATAACAACAATATGACATTACGATTTGTTCTACGATTGCAATTATTGTTTTAAAGTTTATCCCTGTAATTTAATCATAATTATTATACTACTCGTACTTGAAAAATAATCGATGTCATTCTAATATTAATAAATATTTTTTTTCCTCAACAATACCACGGTGCGGATAGTATTAATTATTAAACAATAGAATTTAGTTGAAGACGATTAAAAAAAATATAAAGCTTGGCATACATATACTTCGCGCCGCGGGCGTCCAAATTTCACAAACAGACCACTGTTGCAGACGGGAAATTGAGAAAATATAGGATAAATCATTGCAATAATAATAAAAATAAAAAAACGATTCTGAGAGAATCACGGTTAACTGGCAAGACTATAGTCGTGTTTTTTTTTTTTCTTCTCCGGTAACCAAACTAACTTAAAAATTAACACCAATTAATACGAAGAACCGTCAGTTGTTTTCGGGTTTTTAGCGACTTTTTAGAAATACTGCGGGCAATGTTGATAATGTTTTAAGAACAAAGTACCGCCGGACGAAAATTCCGTATCTTTTAGAGTACTGCGTGAAAATTTCGAAGCGTTATATTCGCCATAAAAACGCTTTCAACCAAATAAACACACACATCTGAGTAAGACTACTTATTGTATTAGCATCCTATTGATTGCTGTCCGCTGACAATGCAACTTAGGCAACTTGCTGTAACTCTTAAATTAAAATTATATTGACGTATTTCATAATGAAATATATATTTTTTTTTTTTTTTTTTTTATAAAAAAATCGGCATAATTATTAATTTGCAAAAATATCACTCGTTCATTTTAAGTACTCGGCGAATATTTTCGTTCCTCGATTTTCACAAATCCCTCAAAAGACTTCGTGGACTTCATCGTCCCGTCATTAAAAATATATAAAGTAAAATAAACGTCCGCGGGTTAACGATAGAGTAATTTTTTATTATTATTTTTTTTTTTTCGCCAATTCCATCACCTTACGAAATAATTAATCAATTAATAATGTCAACTCCCGTATTATTTTGCCGCTACGAGAATTTAATCCTATTACGAAAATAATAATTATCAACTCAATCGATTGTGCTTAATTTTGTGTTTAGACAATAATAATAATAATTTATTACTTTTATTATGGTAATTTATGTTATTTTTATTTTATTTTATTTTTTTTTATTTTTTAAAACTCGAGTTTTATTAATTTATACGAAATATTTATTTTTAGTGTAGTAGACCGCGGCAGGCTTGAAATAATAATCAACAAAACATTTTATAATTAATGACGGGTTTTCAATTGGCAATTCTTTGTTATTATTACAATTTGCATGTGTGTACTCAAACATATAATATGAATGGCGAGCGCGCGAAATACGTTTTGCAATTACAATAATTAAATTAAAACATTGTGCCTATTTGTATAATGTTTACGGGCGTTAGATAAAACGGCGAATGATAAATTTCAAACGATTTGTATCGTTTTTGCGTTTCGATCCAGTCCGCCAAAAATTGCGACTACGGTTTTTGGAACACTCGTTACACACGTTATACACGAGGCGTGGTCAAAAAATACCCGGACTGTGTGTTAATAATTTATTTATATCGATTAAAATAACGAAACCCCGTCGTAATTTCGTTCGATAAAGTAACTTTTTACGGGCATTCGAGCGCCGGTTCGAAATCGATAACCATATTTATTTTTATTTTATGGCATTTTTACGAAAACATGTTTCGGACATGTGCGGCGATTTTCGTAATGGAAGCAATAGAACGACAACAACGTGTATGCGTACAATTTTGTTTTAAATCAGCGAAAAGTTCCAGTGAAACTTTTTAACTTTTGCAACAAGCCTTTGGAGATGATGTTCTGTCTTGGACAACGTTTTTTGAGTGGTTTAAACGGTTTAAGGAACGTAGAACGTCCGTTAAGGATAACAAACGACCCGGGAGACCCTCAACCAGGTAAAACGAATAAAAACTGTTGCTCGTGTTCGTGAAATTATTCAAAATAATCGTGTCGATTAACTAGCAGAGAAGTTGCAGAAGACGTCGGAATACCTTATGTTTCTTGCCAGGAAATATTAACCAAAGAGAATTGGTCTCATGAGCCGAATCGCAGCCAAATTTGTTCCTCGTCTCTTATCCACGATGAACAAAAACAAAACCGCAAGACCATTTCTCAAGAACTTTTTGAAAGAGCAGAACCTGACCTAGACTTTTAAAAAAATATTATGACAGGTGATGAAACTTGGATTTACGGGCATGAGGTATGAAGTCAGCAAATTCTCCTAGGCCATAATAATCAAGGCAGGTGAGTGAAAGCCACGTTAATCATATTTTATGATTTTCGTGGTATAGTTCATCGTGAATGGGTGCCTCAAGGACAAACAGCATTATTCAGCATTTTTATTGAGAAGTCGTGAAAAAATTATGTGAACGTGTTAGGAAAAAAAGGCCAGAAAGTTGGAAAAGTGGTTCTTGGACGTTCACGTCATTGCTCATTCGTCAGTTCTTACCGAAAAATCATACTCCAGTAGTTCCACAACCACTATATTCACCCGACCTAGCCCCGTGCGAATTTTTTTTTATTTCCGAAGTTAAAATCTACGCTCAAAGGACGTCGTTTTCAAACAATTGATGACATTAAACAAAATACTGAAATCGATCTTAAGGGCATTCCGATTAGTGCGTCCCAGGAATGTTTTTAAAAGTGGAAAAGAATATGGCAGCGGTGTAGTGCTTCCCAGGGAAATTATTTTTTTATGGTGATAATGTGTATTTAGAATAATATTGTGTTAATAAAATTTTATTTGAAAAATCCTGGTATTTTTTTTTTTATCAAACCTCGTATACCAGTATTTTAATAGAATTTCGTCTGGTCAATTTCGCAAACTGTATTTCGACAAAATGCAATTACTACGAACATGATCGAAATGTTGAAAACCATTAACTATAAAACAACAGCGATTGTAGACCGGACGGGCCATAATAGTCAAACTTTTGTACATTTCACACGTACGCGTTCATTAGATCGAATAACATTCATTTTTTACTTTTAACAATAATTGATTGACGCTCGCCGTTATGGCAATAAATATATATTTTTTTAATTTTAATTTTTAGTCGTTATTGGATGTAAGTAATAGGCACTCGCTCCGCCTTACTCCGCTACGATGATAACATTTTAATAACGATGTGTCCTATAGTCCGAACAAGTCGGTTCACGGTTATCTTTAGTATTATCCGAAACACATGTGAAAATTTTCAATTTTCAATTTTTCACGTCGGAAAGAACGGAGATGCGAGTGGAGACCAGTTGGGAACAGACCCAAGAGACGTCCGAATAATATATGAGTGCGCGGGGTGGTTACAAGACCTGGAGAAATTAAGTGTAGCGAATTGGCAAGGGAGAGCGATCGAGAGAGTGCACAATCGCTAGGAGTGCAGTGTCGCAAAAACTCTCGAAGGTTTGCGATGCCAGGAAGAACAATAAGAAGAATTATATTCTATCAACCCGTATTGCCGTCCTTTCGCGATCCGTCGTCCAATATTGTTTTTTTTATTTTAAATATATACGAGTATACACACGAGGTTTGTTTAAGATTCGCATTGGTTTATTTTTTATTTATTCTTGTATAAAACAATTTGAACAATTCGTATTTAAAATATTGTATTGGCTTTGTTCAACCGCATTAACGTCTGTATTAACGAACCGTGTTAATTAAACGTTTTTTATTGACTGACAATAATCGCGTTGGTATTATTACATTATTTGAAACGGTTTTATATGAACGCCGCCATACCGCGTGTATTATACAACCAGAGCTAAAAAGTTCCGCATAAAATATAACGCCGATTAGTTCGGATTAAAATTTTGCATTTTTATCGATTTATTTGAACGCGTAGTACACAGAGAGAATCGCAAACCGTACAGTAGGTATTGCCGTTATTAATTATTACGTGTTTGTTCAATTATAATATAGTAACCCGGAAATCGATATTGCGCGCGTAGAGAATTATTTTTCGCGTTTGCCGTAATTTAATTTTGAAATTCAATTGCAACATCGAGGCGGAGGTCCGTCTACACACCCCGAGGGTCAACATCATTATTCCTATCACCTCTTAAGGTGATACGAACCGATTTTAACGAAATTTGGAATACAATAAACTCTTGTCGGCCCCAAAAGGTTTGCGTATAGAACCCCGATATGGACCGTCTGGGCGTTTCCGTTAATAAATTACAATTGCAATTTATACGCACTGTACACGTATCTAATAATATTATAAGATAGGCAATTTAAACGAATCGGTTTTGAAAAAAAAAGAAAAAAAGTAATCCAAGTGTCGCAATTTCGCGTAATTGTGAAACAAACTATAATATATTGCCGGGAAACCGCCGATAATAATTCCGACTTTTTTTTTTTATTATATATTCTTACGGTTTGAATTTTTATCTCCGCGTAACAATATTATTAAAAATAGACAATATTCGAACAATTGTTCGCTAATGGGAATGGATTATCGTGGATTTAATGGAGGTTCGAATAAAGTCGGAAAATCCGTACGAAACGTGTCTGTGACATCATATACTGCGGTAAATCATATTTGACTATTAACGTTGTAATATCTAGTCAAAACTAAAAAATGTATAATATAATTTTCATTTGCATTAAATTCATTTTTTTTGAACTAAAATACACAATATGTTCTAAGTACAATGGCGGATTTAAGGGTTCGAATAACGTCTGAAAATCCATACAAAATGTATCGATAACATATACTGTAACGAATGATATTGCGGTTGGCAATAGAATTATTTTTTATTTTTTTTTTTTTTTTGGCGATAAAAATTAAAAAAAAAAGAATGAACTATATAATTCAGATAGAACCGCAGTACACAATTTAGAAGAGGGGGCCCGTCGGTATTTGCCGATTAGACGACCGTTAAATCCACCGCTGACTAAAGTCGTCTTTAGATCTTTTAGTCTATGTCTATGACGATTTTGGAACGATCTTGGAACGGTTTTTTTTATCATTATCGTTGATAATGTTTTCTTATCGGCGTCTCGACACTGCGAATAAATTTCTTTATATTATTACATAAAAAAAAAAAACCGCGCGTAGGTGGGCCACCGGTATAAAATAAACGCACAATTATTGTACACTCATTTTCAACGTTCGTACGACTGAACCAAGGCGATTTTCGCAAAACGACGATAACGGTTATCGTATGAAATAGTATTAGTATAGTACCACCGACCTCAATAACTACGCATTTATAGTAGTCGAGAGATTATTTTTTTTTATTGCGACCGATTTCGAATGTGTACAGACGTATATGGTTTTCGTATAATATATTATAATATTATATTGCTGGGGCGAAAAAAATAAATAAATAAAAAAATATATTATATTTTCGAATGAGAGTAGTAAACGATTTCGTTTATGAAAAAAAAAAAATAAAAATAAAAATAGGAACGTACCTATAATAATATTTTAAACGCATCGAATGCCATAAACGTTATCTCACCTACCAAACGTCACGTCGCATCGAATAAATTTCTTTATATTATTACATAAAAAAAAAAAAAAAAAACGCCAGTTTTCGATATCGCCTCGACGAAGCCGGGCGAATACGACGACGGTTTAACAATAATACTTGATAATATATTTACTTGACGAAAGTATTTTTTTTACAAACATATACATACGTATATTTAAACAATAAATACCTGATCGGTTTTTTTACGATTATATTAGTATTGCATGGTGCTATTTTATGTTATTGGATACTTAACCTTCTCTATGAGAACTATCATACTCTATGTGTGTATATATATATATATATATATGTCATATATGTACTACCCACAGTCTTATGGGGAGTGGGGTGGGTATAAAGGTAAAAAATTAATATTCTGCGAACATTTCGGGTCTCTACAATTATTTTTTAACCGAATAATAACAAAAAAAAAATCGAAAATAAAGGAACAGTAATTGCCGTAAAAATTATCCTGTTTTTCCTACGTTATTTTGCACAATTGTCCAGAAAATTACGTCGGTAAACGATCGCTCCAGCTCCAAAATACATTATTTTTTTTTTTTTTTTTTTTTTTTTTTAATAATGTTTGAAAACCGAAACAAGATTTCAGGTAGGAAAGTTGTACGGACGGGGGCGGGGGGAAATAAGTAAATAAAATATAAATGTATAGAACTACCACTGCATTTGCCAGGGGGGCCGGGATCTCCGTGTCCCGGTGTCGCGCCCGACCGATCCGGCCCCTGTTGGGTGCACATTTCAAACGAGTGACATTAATAACAGCCCGGCGGCGGCTATACAATGCGACCAAGACTGTCCAAGAACATTAATAAAATAATAAATTACTACTGTCGTCACACAAAATAATAGTAATATTTCATCATGTGGGGAAAGGGGTGGGTGAGGATGAGAAGGTGATAGGTTTTTCATAGGTTATTCAGAGGTAATCATTTGAATATCGATTGCAGCCCGACGTCGTACATTTTATGTCTTTGAATATTTGACGAAAACACAACGAATTCGGTACCGATTCTGAGCGGTGGTTAGGTGGGCGAGTGACCCCCCCCCCCAATGAAATTTTAGTCGGCAGTGGAAATTTAATCATTGCAATTTACTTAATTTCGCCAACGACAAATTTAATTTATGAAAAATGAATATTCTGTAACTACAATTATATTATAGTTGCGTTCTAATCAACGCAATGTTAATGCATAAATTATTGTTGTATAAATAATGAACGCACGCGGAATTCGAATTAAAAATGCAAAATCAGATATTCAAATTGGCAATAGAAAATTTCCGGAAGGAGTGTTGAAAACCTCTTGTTTTTTTTTTTTTTTTTTTTTAAGACGACCTTTCAGTAGGAATAGTAGGCGGCATTTTTAGCGCCGCGTGATTTTCGTCGTCGGGACACCGCCGGATGAACGATTTGTCTATACGCCGATGGAATAATTTTTTAAATAAAACGAAATCGGGTACATAGGTAGAAAAAATATCCTACTTCGGCCGTGTTTGCCGAACAATTACGGATTTTTAAAATATATTCGAGAGGGGAGAATATTTTAAGTGAAGTATAAAAACGATAAAACGTCGGCCCGAACTCGGCGTGTATTTGTTTGTTTTTTTTTTACAGAGTTTCCGGGCCCGTATTTGTTTTGGACCGCCCTGTACACTGCACGCAGAATACGCCGTACGACGATCGGAATTATTGTTTTTTTTTTTTTTTCGTCCTCTTATCTAAAGTCGTTAATTAAATATTGTGCTGTATACCGTTGCCGGAGTTGTTTGTAATTGTACTGTACCGTTTACATGTTACACGCAATATTCCAACCGTCGTCGGCCGGATGACGGCCGGATAACCGTTCACTCGCCGGCAACAATATAAACCCGTCCGCTAGGGGGCCGTCCAAAAAAAAAAAAAAAAAAAATTGTTTAAAAAAAAAAAAAACTACAATAATCATTGAACAATAGCGTATCGGACGGTAGCGTAGCGCCCGGACGTCGACGTCACTTTCGGATTTTCGACGTCACGGACAATCTCCGCGTAACGGCGGACGAACGAAAATCGTATTTTCACACAGCGCGCTGCACGCGATTCGTACGAGTTTCACTATAAAAGATTCGGAATTTTCTTCCGGTGGTAACATTATTTGAAATCGTTTACAAGATTGTCCACGGTTTTTCAAAACAAAAAAAAAAAAAAAAAAAAACGCTAAAAACCCGACGACAAACGACGGTTGTCCGTATTTATTGGTGGTAATGTTCACTGACTTCAGTGTGGTTACCGGAGGAAAAAAAAACACGGCTATAGTTTCCGTTTCAATTCGATCGGGTCGTATAGAAAATACGTTTGATCCGAGATGCCCGAGGACCGGTGATAATTCTGCGGCGGTCGGTTTGAAATAGTGCAGGCGTGACATAAATCCGGATTACCCGAAATCCGGGTTTCGATATTTGAAATTGCGATTTTACGTTCATTAATTCGTTTCTCATATGAATAATTATTATTATCTTATTGGTAATTTGGTAATAGCATTGAATGTGTAAAACATTAAATACCTTTTTGTAATTTTTAAAAAAAAAAAAACACCACAAATAGATATTTATTTCAAAAAAAAATAACAAGTATTACAAAAACAAATCATACATATATCTAATTTATATAATATATTACTAGCTGACAAATCCTTTATGGTAAGCATGCCTTAAAATGGATAGAATTATTTAACTCATTTTATAATGTATTACAAATAAATTAAAAATTTAATTTCAAGATTTAAAACTATAATCTGTACAGGGTCGAATCAAATTTTAGATTTTAAAATCGGAAATACAAAATTTCGAATTTTGGAACTTGAAACATGAATTTCCGGATTTCCGCCAGCACTAGTTCGAAAAGAAACTATAGAACACATTAAAAACTAATTGTATAATTCGGAATGAAATAGTGACGAAGGACGGTCGACATTTTAATACTTGAAAATTGAATAAGTCGTATAAATATAAAAACAAAACCGAAAGACCATCGCTCAAGAACTATTTGAAAGAGCAGTAAACGACCTAGACTTTTTAAAAAAATATTATAACAGATGATGAAACTTGGATTTACGGGTATGGTGTTGAAATACCCTATTTTCCCTAATTTAAAACAAAATTGTACGCACGCGCGTTTTTCTTCTAATTGCTTCCATAACGAAAATCGCCGCATGACTGGAACGTGTTTTCGTAAAAACGCCATAAAATAAAATAAAAATATTGTTATCGATTTCAAACTAACGCTCAAAATTCTCGTTAAAAGTCACTTTATCGAATGACATTACCGGGGTTTCGTTATCTTAATTGATATAAATATTTTTTAACACAGCCCAGTTATTTTTTAATCGCATCTCGTATATATGTATATATATATATAAAATATTAAATTATTATTTGATTTATTTTTCTAAAAATTTTAGCACACAATACAGAATTTTATTTTGCATATTTTTTTAATTATCGTATGGATAATTTTCCGCATAAAAATCCGCGTCTCGATCGTGACGGTATTATAATATTTTTATATTCTTTCGGTCGCCGGAAAGCGACGGCGTCGACGGTTTCCATATGCGTACTCGTGAGCGGGATTGTCCCGTTCGACCGGTACACAAATACGTGCGCAATATAATAAAAAAAAAAAAAAAAAAAAAAATAATAATATTATTACGATTATTATAATACGGTGTAATAACGTTAATCCGTGTTCGCGGACTATCCGCGTGGCCGTCCCGGTCGCCGATTGCGTATTTTCTATATTCGTTTCTATCCGTCTCCCAATGTGAAATCGCTCTCGTGTCGTGTGCGCGTTTACAGCTGTCCGCGCGGGTGACTGAGTCGGCCGCGTGCGCCGGAAACTCCACCGCGTAGCGACCGGTACGCCCCCCGAGAGACAAATCCTACTCGCGAAAATACGATTTTTATCGGGGTTAATAAACGGAACTTAAAAAAATAATTTTGAAATGTTCACGTTTAGACGCGAGTTTATATTCAAGGAGTTATGTTCGGTGTGGGGGTAACCATTAACTGCCTAGAGGGTCCCGTGAACGTGGATGTCACTTGTGGGGTACCCCAGGGCTCGGTGCTTGGGCCGTTCCTTTGGAACCTCACATATGACGCCGTGCTACGGGTTGCAGTGCCACACGGAGTCAGGGTAATAGGGTTCGCCGACGACACGCTTGTCATCGGCAAGAGCGATACTTCCGAGGGAGTCGAGGGAAAAGTCAATTACGTCTTGAACCTGGTGGCCGAAAAGATACGGAGTCTCGGGCTTCGGCTCGCCGTCAACAAGACCCAGGCCATCATGTTCAAGCGCAAGTACAAGGACAGGGTTCCCCAAATTACACTGGAGGGGGAGCCGGTGGCTCTCTCGAGGACGATTAAATATCTAGGCGTGTTGTTCGACGACACCCTAGTATTCAAGGCGCACATCACAAGCGCCGCCGACAAGGCCCGTGGGGTACTCGCCGCCCTAGCGCGGCTGATGCCCAACGTGGGGGGTCCCAAGGAGCCCAGGAGGAGGTTGTACGCCGGGGTGGCCACTTCGGTAATGCTGTATGGATCTCCGGTGTGGGGCTCCATGGTTCCCTACGCGACCAGGGCCGTGAAAGAGATGCTCCGCGTTCAGCGGCGCGCAGCGTTGAGGGTTTCCATGTCCTACAGGACGGTCTCCCATGACGCGGCGTTGCTGATCGCGGGTCTTCCTCCGATCGACATGCTCGCGCTAGAGAGACGCAAAGCTTACTGGAGCCGGCGCGGTGGCGACGGCGGCGACATTCGCGTCGAAACCGCTGCACAGAGAAGGTCTGCGACCCTCGTGCAGTGGCAGGTGCGACATAGCACGGGTACCAGGGGTGAGTGGACCCGTAAGGTGATTGGTCCTGTTGCGCCTTGGGCCACAAGGTCACGGGGCGAGCTCGACTATCACCTTACCCAGCTCCTCACCGGACACGGGTGCTTTGCCAGCTTCCTGCATAGGATCGGCAAGCGCGACGCCCCCCACTGCGCCCATTGCACATCGGAGGTGGACGATGCGGCCCACACCCTGCTAGACTGCCCGGCTTGGAATACCGAACGTGCAGCGCTAGTCGCGGTGTTAGGCAGCGTCTCTCCGGAAGAGCTTGGACCGGCCATGCTGAGTAGTACCGAAGCGTGGTCAGCCGTTAGGGCCTTCGCAATCTCCGTCATGGGGGCGAAGGGGGAGGAGGAGCGTCGGTGGGAGGCGGCCAGAGCGGCGGCGGCGGCGGCAGCAGCGGCAGCAGCAGCAGAGGCAGCAGCAGGAGCACCGCCGGAGCGTCGGCGACAGCGTCGACGGCAGTAGCAGCAGCTGCAGCTGCATAATAACTGTGTATATATTGTGTACAAAGAATCTTTTTCTTTAAAAATTGTAAAAAAAATAGAATGTATATATTTTAGTTTCGTAAGGATGTGTAAATACCTAGTTGTAATTGTCAATGTGAGCCCGCCCCGCGAAGGGGAAAACGGGATTTTAGACTGTGAATATATTTATTATGTGTTTTACATTTTTCAATAAATGATGGTGGCGGGCCGGTAGCATTTCCGCAAGGCCAGTTCCCGGCCCGTCATCGATGCCACACAAAAAAAAAAAAAAAAAGTTATGTTCGGTGTAGCAAACTGAAGTGGACCGTTAGCACTCGGGGGGGGAGGGGTTGGTAAGCCGTTTTAAGTAAATTTCCGTCACTAAACGGCGATTAAGTGAATCGCGCCGGTGGTCAATTTTTAATCGTCTAAGTCAGGGGTCGGCAACCTTTTTACCTACACGGGCCATAATTTGTTTCAGTTTTTTATGGAGGGCCGCATACAAAATTAAAATATTAAAAAATATAATACTAATATATTTACAGATAGCAACAAACATATTATGAGTTTAATATTGCGGTTGTCCTTATTAACTAATTTTTAATTAAATACATTAGTACAGAAAATTTAAAAGTTTAAAAATAATTATTAATTAATTCTTGAATGCATTTTGGTATACAAATATTAAGTTACTAGTGTGATTTTTGAGGTTGAATTTTTCCTGCTAATTCGATTATATCCGCTTTTATGTTGGATGTTGATATCCTTAAAACAGCATCCAAGTGTTCATCGCTTAATCGTGAACAATATTTATTTTTTCGAAATTTAAGAATTGAAAATGTCTGCTCACAAATATATGCGCTACCGAAAGCAGTAATCATTTTTTTAGCAAAACTTTTAATGCCTTTAAAATCTATTTCAGAAAGACTTGAATAAAATATTTTTAGGTCATTACTTTCTTTAAAAGCATTTTTAAGAATATCGTTGTTTTGCAATTCTATGACTTCCATCTGTAAATTAGATTCAACATCGTCAATGTCGACAAAAAAAAGGTTTTGAAACAATTTCGATCTCGCATTGTTATACAATAGTCATGATTAAATATTATTTATATATTTTATAACAATTTAAGCATTAAATTGGTTAAAACGGCCACGGGTTGCCGGTGCCTGGTCTAAGTCAATCGTTTTACCGGCGAGCGATTGACAAATTGACGAATTCCACAATATTTCATCGGTTCTATGTATACGTACAAACCTTGATTGAACATACCAGGATAACAATAGTCCGAAGACGAACTAACATTAACCGACCTAGGGAGGCCGATCGACTCGACCGAACGTTCGGTCAACGATCGAGAAATTAACGGACGCGACGCCGTACCGGCACGACAAACGTCTTGATCATCGTCGATCGTATTTGCCGGTCAACCAGACGAAACGGCCGACAAACATTCGGCGATAAATCATCAGTTATACATTTTAAACGCATCGGATTACCAATGATTATTGATTTTAGTATCGTCGAGTCGAAACGTTGAAACTTGAAGCCTTCCCCAGTATTCAACTATGTTCAACATATGGAATTATTTAATATCATATCGTCGGGCACTATAATACTATTAAACGTATAATATTACTGCGCGCGGTACTCGAAATTTAAATCGTCATCGTGCGGCGGTGACGGTCTCGTTATTATTCGCACCGTAATCGATTTTGTTCCGATATTGTAGTCATTATAATAAACGAGTACGTGTGTGGGTAGGTATAATAATACGAACGTGGGTCGGCATACTTAGTCGGAAATCTTAAAAACCGGAAGTATCGTTACGATAGTAATCGCCATGACGAAATGTGCGATTTGTTTGTCGTTCGAACGACGCGAATTTCGCGCCTTTCATTATAGACAGTACGAACGCGTGACACGAGCATCCCGTATACGGGCTGCGGTTGATTTTCACATAAAAAGTACCGTAGATTTGGTATGCGCCTGCGCACCGGACACATTAGGAGATAACCGTAAAAATCGGGAAAGGTTAAAATAATTATCCCGTATTGTAATACGGCAATACCGATTACCACTGTACTAACCGGCGTTCTCGCACGAGTTTCAACCGGGACGGGGGCGATTTTATTTGATTTTATTCCTGTTTATCGCGGCCCGGCCATTATCCCGTACGAAGATAGATACCTCGCAAACAGTGTGTGGAATCCTGCGGCCCGGGCGAATATAAATCGGACTTACGGAGATTTTAAAACTTTATAACGTACGTACGAGTAAAACGCCCGCGCGGGTTCAGCCCGGATTTCCGCTGTTTAAATTTTATACTATGAAAATAAGTAGTTACTTTACAGTGATTCGGGCCACGTGTAGCCGACATCACGAATAGTTCCCGGTGGGGGGGGGAAGAAATGGAGAATTCGAAAAGATGAATAAATCGAGCCGATCAAAATACTTGATATAATCAGGGAAACAACAAAAAAGGAGACCCCAATGGGCGGGGGATGCGTGGAGAAGAGAGAGAGTTCCAGTTCGGACGATTTGATGCGGCGTACCGGAAGGAAAGACGCTTTGGGGTTGACCACGACTGAGATGATAGGACCGAGTAACAAGAAGGGAAATAAATTTTGGCGACGGATAGAGGAAAGTGGCGAGTAATATGTTCGACAGTACGAATTTAATGGTCGATTACAAACAAAATTGAAAATATTACAATACGGTTTAATCGAAACGGTTAATTACACCTAGACACGTGATAACTAGTAGATTACTTTTGAATTTACATAATAGCTATTATAGGAAAAATTCCCGATTTCCCGATCGGCGTAATAGATTTATTCGGTACACGAAAATATTTTCGAAATCGCATATCTATCGCTCGCGTTTACGTGACCGGTGTGTCCGTTAATTCGGGCGACCTAAACCCATTGGCCGAGACCTGCGGCGGTTGCCGGCGCTGCAGTCGGACAACGGCCAAAAAAACTAACACAGGATTTGGCATCGTGCAATATTTATATATAAACTTACCCGGCCTGCGGTCGGCGACAGTAATAATGAACTTTTTTTGAACTCCGACCGAGTGATATATATATATATATATATATATATATATACAAATACGAACAAACGAGCCACCCACCCCCGCCGGGTGTAGATTATTTCGTTCCGAGTTTCTAAAGTGAAAAAAAAAAAAAAAAAAAAAAAAAAGAAATAGGCAATTAGACGGTTTTTTCCCCGTCGTCGCGTATTTCGAGTGCGGTAATTATTACGGGGCCGGGGGAACGGTGTTTTTTTACGTACAAAATCGATACGTCGCGTGCCGGTATAATAATTCACGACGGAATTGTCGGTGGCCGCGTCACACGATATTTTATGCAAATATCGTAAAGGGCGTGACGAAAACGTTTTATGCCTACGTTTAATTTGTCGTCCCGCGTAATGACGGCAATATTCGAACAACGACGGGCGCGACACGTTGTTTTTTTTTTTTTAAACGATACGTACGAGGTCTGTTAGTCGAAAAGTTCCCGAACTATAAAAATAGAAAATTTACAGTATCGTAAATGTAGATCAGATTAAAATAAAATAGAGATGAGCAGCTATCGTTTCAAATGTATCTCAAATGTTTAACGCTATCCGACCGTTAACCGTGCGCGTACAAAGTAGACACGAGTCGCGTGTATTGTGCGATTTTTATGATGAATAACATTCATGAACGACGTATTAATATTAAATTTTGTCTTAAACTTTGTAAATCCCTTACTGGGACTCATAAAATGTTGCAAAATGCTTATGGTGATCAGTGTTTTGAACGTACTCGGTGTTACGACTGGTCTAAACGTTTTAAAAACGGTCGGGAATCAGTTGATGACGACGACCCATGCGTTCAGGACGTTCGTCGACATCGACAAACGATGCTCATGTGACAAAAGTCAATGAAATTGTGCGGTTTTTTTTTTTTTGACAACTTGGGAGGTATTCATCACGAATTTCTACCAGTAGGATTAACTGTTAACCGATGGTACTATCTAGAAGTATTAAAACGTCTTCGAGAAAAAGTGCGGAGGAAAAGGCCTGAAGTGTGGAAGAAAAACTCATAGTTTCTCCATCACGACAATGCTCCGGCACACACTTCCCTGTTAATTCGAGATTTTTGCGTGAAAAATCACATGACCGTGATGCTTCTTCGTCCACCATATTCTCCCGACTTGGCACCAGCAGACTTTTTTTTATTTCCAAAACTAAAATCTCCGTTAAAATAACAAAGATTTTCTACGATAGACGAAATAAATGAAAATTCGCTAATAGAACTACGAGCAATTCCAGAAACAGCTTTCCAAGATTGATTTCAACAATGGAAACGTCGTTGGCAAAAGTGTATAAACCAAGCGGGAGAATACTTCGAGAGTGATAAGTCTCAATAGCCTGTAGGTAAGCAATATAAATAAAAAATTGAAAAATTCGGGAACTTTTTGAACAGGTCTCGTATATTATATAGCAATTATACCGATCCAGCGAATTGCCCTCGATCTATTTTGGCGAGACGAAATGCCGAGATATTGCTACGTCAGAAAAACTTTCCTGATTTGTGAAATTTATAAATACCAAACCAAGTCAATTATTAAAAAGTATGTTTCATTTATAAACTGTACATATAATGCCATTTTTTTTAAACTAAAATTTATATCAAGTGGCGGCCCTCGTTTTTGAAACATTGGTTGAGTCTTTTCCAGTAGTTATCTATGACTCTACGGATCGTTTCGGTCGGGCTGGCAGCGACTTCAGGGCTTACACAGTTTGGGGACGATTCTGGTACACTTGGCTTTTGCGATAGTCCAAAATGAAAATATCGCATGGGCTCAAGTCTAGTGAACGCGGTGGCCATCCAATGTCACCACTTAAAGAGACAATACGGCCGGGAAACGTTTCTCGCAAAATGCCGAGTGACCGATGAGCTGTGTGTGCGGTGGCACCATCTTGTTGGAACCGCCCATTATCTTGTCCATACTCAATAAAAAAAAAAATCGTTAAATTTCGGTCGAAGAAAGTTTGCAAGCATCACACAATAACGATTAGAGGTCACCGTTGCCGTAACGCCGTCTTCTTCAAAGTTGTACACATTTTCCAGACCTATTACGGTCTGAGGTCGACCAGTGGGATTTGTTTTTAGTGCCGGACCTGTTTGTCTAAAATTCGAAATCCAATTTTGAATAGTTTTGCGTTCGGGGACGGGATCATGTCTCGAACAAGCGCCAAACGCACGCCGGGTCGATATTAGTGAACCGCCGTTTTTAATAAATTCCACGACAACAAACGCACGATGTCTTACCGACCAAGTCATGATAAAAGCATTAAAAACGGCATAAATAAAGCTTTCTGTCGAAGTAAATCCTATTAGTTTATCTCGATCCGAACCCAGATAACAACCTTATCAAACTAGGGAGTTCTGACGAATCCTGTATATTGAAATGAGGTTTTCGGAAGGCGACATGGAGTACCGGAGTGCACATTTTCAAATAGATTTCAAATTCGTATCCCTCTTGTAAACGGCAGTTCTAATTTTATTTCTA
Source organism: Tuberolachnus salignus (assembly GCA_956483605.1). NCBI lineage: Eukaryota > Metazoa > Arthropoda > Insecta > Hemiptera > Aphididae > Tuberolachnus > Tuberolachnus salignus. The sequence goes on along the minus strand of OY101432.1, from coordinate 45,600,784 downwards.
CAGATTCGAGTAGAGTAATTTTTGTTTTGTATAAAAAGTCTTTTTTAATTTTAATTGCAAAATTGACAGAGTAACAGGATGTTAATAAAATTTAATACTTACGAACAATATGTTTTGAACGAAATTTTAACAATAATCATTTTATAACCGAGCTATTACCGATATCAGAAATGTTTTATTTGTGCCCAGAGTAGACACTAATAAACGCTTAATAGTAATTTTCTATCGTGATTTATCGGACACCCGGAATGCTATCTTTTATCGAGTATACTGTATTATAACTGTTGGTACGTAGCAATTCAAATGTAACGATAACTGAAATTTGCTCGGTATATGACCGATTATTTATCAATTCTTCGTCTTATTTTTCTTTTCGGTTGACCGATTAATAACGTCAATTCGTTTTTTTTTTTTTTTTCAAATTATTAAGACCTACAACTCAATAAGTGTGAGCTTGACCGGGTCCTTAACCGGATTTTTTGTTCAGAGTTTATCGGTGGGATAAACTAGCAGGTTATTTTTCACTAGACCGCATTTGGAAAATCAATTTTTATATTTTGAGTTGAAATTTTGAATTCGTATCATAGTTATGGATTACAATCGTATAAAATAACAAACGCATCATTTCATTCCAATAATGCATTGTTCGTTCCGTTCCAGACCGTCAGATTATTCAAACTCGTTTATTTCCGAAAGTTATAGAAATGCCCAGATCAACTGCCACAGCCATTATTTGTAAAGCTCAATAATGATACTGAAACGATACTTTGAATTTTAACAATAGATTATTTGTTCTTATTTTCCGTTAAAAATTGTTTAATTAATTTAACGACCACCTCCCACTATGATTAAATCGTTTTTTTTTACGTCCCAGACACCTACTAAAGTTATTTAAAGGTTTTCGAAAATAATTGCTGTAAATCTTTTGATACGTTGAATAATACGCCCGAATAACTCGTTGTTTCTACAAAAAAAATAAAAAAATAAATAAAAATAAATTGGACGTTTAAATATATTTTAATTAATTTTTTAAACGATTAATATATATATATATATATATATATATATATATATATATATATATATATATATATATATATATATTTAGCTTCTGGAAGAAAGGAATTGAGGTATTCGTTTACAATATTAGTTTTAAATTATAAATTAAAATGCTTTCTTTTGCCCTTCCATTACTCGTTCACTCTGTTTCTGTCATGTTTAAGTACTTTTTTTTTTTTACTTTGCACTTAAGACTTACTATAACTCATTCCGAGTACAATTACTGTTAAGTAAAACGTTTTAAAAATCGTTATGTATACAGAAACGTAAAAATCGGTCTATTTATGAAAAGCCTCGTAGTCTCAAGTTACAATGCGTACAATGCGGTAAAAATATCGTTTATAAAAGTTATGTCCGTCACATATTGTTTTTTTTTTCTTTTCCTGTACATCTTTCGCACAGTTTTCACATTTCTAAACATTAATCGTATACACCTAATAATAATATAATCTCAACGGCCCCAAGAGAGGGAAAAAAAAAAAATGATTTTTCTTTCTTTCGCAATTCAATTGCCGCGATACAATAATAATAATTTATTATTCATAGTACCTCTATGCATAATGTTTATTTATGCCGATTTCCAAATCTTTTTAATATTTATCGCCGGGTAATCTCGGCACGCGCAATAATATTATTTCCGAAATTGTTTTATCCGTGGGTACCCGTCCGCAAAAACCTACTGCGCTGCTGCGGCTCGAATAAATTTCCAAAATAATGTTCGGTTACGGTTTGAATAACGGGTTATCGAAAAAAATAAATAAAAAAAAATAATAATAATAAAAAAAAAAGCTCCTGAAATAAAAAAAAAAAAAAACGTAAAGTATTACGCCCCGGCCTCGCGTATATCATCGCGAATTCGTATTTAATTTTTTTTTTTTTTTTTTTTTGTTTTTAATCAAGGCCAATTTCCCGCCGTATCGTATCGTCGTATTTTTATTTATTTTTTCACGATCCGGTCGTGTACGGTCCGGGTAATTATGACGGGGGGGAAAAAAAAAAAACCGTAAGCCGACCCTTTACACATACACACGTCCCACAATAATAATAATATCGTTCTGTACTCTCTAACCGTACCGGACCGGACCCACGAAATCGTAAAAATATTTTACCTCGACCTACGTGCGCGTCCGGTTATATTATAGTAATACATACGCGACACGACAATACCTAACCGTGTGTGAGGTCGATTACAACAACAGAAAAAAAAATAAAAAATATATATAAAAAAATACGTCCGATGCCTTATCGGACTATGTAATATATATATATAATAGGTATTGTAGGTACGGGAGAGAGAGGAAAATAGTATTTTTTCATTTATTTTTTTTTTTCTAATCTCTGCCGAGCGTTTTCCACGGGTTAGTGGTAGGCAGGTGTAGATACGTACCAATAAACGTTCGGCGGAATTTTTTTTTTCGATTCTAAACGCCGTTATAATATATATTAGTTTTACGAAAACGTGGTTTTTTTTTTTTATCTCGGAAAACGTTTTTGCTGATAGTAAAACTGCCCAGATTTCGTCCAATTTTGTTACATCTCGAAAACCCCGACGTTTTAGAATTTACCAATACTATATTTATGGTTTTCTTTTCTTTTTTTTTCTTTTTTTTGAAAACACAATTTTGCTAAGACAAATGCTCCGATTTTATCACGCAGTTTTTTAAACGAAGTGAAATTTGTCTAATCGGGGGCGGTCCTTTACTTAAAATATTTCACAATGTTAAAAAGTTAAACAGTTCATCCCTAGGTGCTGTTTTTGTCCGTTTTCTTATTCGACTAGAAAAACTAAAAATTCTCTTGATTTTTTTGCCCCATCAGTCGAACAACACAAGTCTACATTTCGAACGGTTTTTTCGATAAAATTCAAAGAAAACCGGCAATAGAGTTCTGGTGATTTCCGGATTACCTTGACGCCAATAGGAAAAAAAAAACAAGACTAAATACTATCGTTTTCCGTTTGCAGTTTATCGTTGCATAAACTATAATCCTGCCTTTTCGCCGACAACACGGTGTGAAGTGTGCCAAAAAATGATCAAACGGGGAGGATGACGGAGATATATCGTCGTTAATGACCTCGTTTAGCTTCAATATTTACAGTAACATATATATTATATATTTATAATAAAAATAAGATGATGTAAATAATAATATTTGTTAAAAAAAACAGCCTTTCCCCCACACCGCCCCCTTATCGTGACAAAATCATTTGACCGCCACCGGTCCTTATACCTTTTTTTATTCTATTATTATTATTTTTTTATTTTTTATTTTTTTTTGATTTACGGCCAAGACAAATAGGGCGTATTGTAATACGCACAGATGCGGGCCAGTGTAAATATAATATATGGTTGGGCACGCCGACGACGGGTCTTGGCGGTTATATATTTTCCGTTTGGCGATTTTTTGGTGAGATTTCATATTTTTTTTTCCCCTGTTTTTTTTTGTTACGTCTACACATAAAAATCCAACAGTTAGATACGCCGCTCCCCCGGATATATAATACGTATACCTACCTATACCTATACGCTGTTATAGAGATCGCATCTTTTCGGGTCAACAACTGTCGCACGTTATCGACGAAGACTGGCCCTCGGCCCGAGGGAATAATAGTGAAAAAAAAAAAACAAATAAAGTTTTCAGCATTTTTGAAAAGCCAAATCAATTGAACACAGACAAAAAACCCCCCCCCGTTTTAAAATAGCTAAAAAATAATGCAAAGAACGTGAGAATATTTTGAAAATCTCACCACATCGAGTTATGGAAGTCAACGGTTTTAGAAAAATATGTTCTCTTCGAATCTGTGTTTAAAACAAACGGGTGTGTACTATTTGAAAATCCAATGAGTATACACGTTAAGGTAAAAAGATTTGAAGTAATATTTTGATTATAGTGTTAAAATAAAGCTTAAACGATTTTATATCGTATTTATATACATACATTAAATACACTCGAAATCCTACGCGAAAATCGATGGTTCGTGATAAATGGATCACTCTGTATATATTTATAATATGTTATACGGGTACGTGAAATAATAATATAACACGGTTGAATCTCGACTCCGACACGAGCCGTAATTGTTACCTTTCAGTAATTTGTAGACGCGGACGCTGTAAATTTGATAATAAATCATACTCGTACGACGCGCTTATTTAATTATATTGAATACCTGCAAAAAAAAAAAAAAAACGACGAATGCTTTTTTTTTTTTTTTTTTTTTTAAATAAAACCCCGGGGTACTGAGCCCCGTCTTGAAAATCTCTTGGGGGGACTCCTCCTCCCCCCTCCCAATTTATTGACCAAATCGATACCCAATCGAATCGCAGCGAAATATTAAATACCCTACGGGTAATTAGCACTCCGGGGCCTCGGTGATATGTTAACTATGTAATATCGTGGCGTATTATATATTATTATAATTGTGGCGAGGACAAAAAAAAAAAAAAGGAAAAAAAATCGTTCCGACCGTTTCGCGTAATCGCGGGCCGGTTCGCCGTACACGTTTATCCTTGCGGTGGCGTTGAAAAATGGGCAAAACAGCAATTCGTTTCCGAAACGAGCCTGACAATTACACCGGGGGGGGGGAAATGGCCAAAGCGATTAGTCCGCGGTCCGTCCGTCCGCGTTTCGGGAAATCCTCGGGCCCGGGCGAGCGGAAAAAGAATAAGAACGGGCCGGGCCGGGTACGCCGAATCGACGGGCGAACCCCTGTCCGCGGACAACGATTCCGCCGGCGAGGGGACCGTTTGTTAGGTCCGCCGGCGAGCGATTGCGCGAAGACGGTTTGCGTGGACGTGAAGGGCCCCGGGCGCGCGTAACCGGGACGAATTTGTGTTTATATCTGTACAAGTACGAATGTTATTTGATTTGCGGTGAAATGCGAGACGTCCGGCGGTCAGCGGTACGGTTGGCGGAGTCGTGTTACGCGGCGTACTAATACGCACGATAACGTGTAGTTGGTAAAAAAAAAAAAAAAAAAAAAAAATACAAACAAACAACTAAAAGAGTTTTCCGACGGCGGTTTCGGCCTCAAAGTTAATGCCTTTCGCGGGATCCCGGAAGTCATTATAATTGTTTTTAGTGGGTATAAAAGTAATACCCTACACGCGCACGCACACACACACGCGCACACACAACAATACGTTGTTTCTCTGGAAAACTTTTCTATAGACCGTCTAAAACAAAATATATTGAATTACATATTGTTCAGCGTACTGTACGTGGGCCACGATATCCATAAGCATTGTCCCACAGCAAGGAGGACCAGACGAATAGTCACCATGTACCGATGGCGAAAGCAGGCAGCGTTCTCAACCCCTCCCCGTGAAATATCAGGAAAAATGTCACGGATAAATTACTCGACCTAAAATCGAATAGTTATTATTTCAATGTTTCCCGTGAGATTTACAAATGAAATAGATTCTTCGTGGATCTTCTGCGCTCGGTCGCTACAATCACCAAACGGCTGAAGTGTTCGGCTCCCGGGGCAATGGCGCGTTTAAATGTTCGAATAAAGCCGGCAAATACATACAATATGTATCGGTAACGTAAACTTGGGCAAAATGATTTTCGTGTGCCAAAAATTGAAAAAAATTAACCGCATAATTTAGGCGGGGCTCCAGTATATCATTTAGGAGTGAGGCCTCCATCGGCATTTACCGGCTAAACGACCGTTAAATCCACCACTGTCCCGGAGTACTGAACCGTACTCGATAATGTGATAAACGTTGACGACGTTCTAGTAGCTCAATTGTGTCGCTTGTCTGTTGGCCATTTAAACCATTTTCGGTTGGTTAAATTAAATCTCAATAATCACCGTCTGGTCTTTGAGTAATGCCCACTTTGGACTTCTGTCCCTAATAGGTACTATTACGCAACTGGATACGATAAATAATATCTGTTCGGCCTACGAGAAGAATAACTTGGATCTGTTACCGTCATTATAATCATTTATATTATTTTGTTTCGGAATTGGACGACGGTCTTGTGGTCCACACGGCATAATAAGAAGGCCCGGATTCGGGATTTTAAAAAGCACTTTAAAACACGATTAATAAGCGCTAAAATATTCACTAAAACCCCGTAAAATAAGCATACAAATTTAAAATATATATATATATATATATGCATTGAAAATATTTATTAATTAATAATTATTATTCAAGTAGCTGTTAGTATTTCATTAAAAATTTTAAAAGAATAATACAAAAATTTTACTTTAAATTTTGAAGAAATCTCTATTATTTCTCGAAATAAGTATCTTCTTTAGCTATTGACACATGATAGCTTAATTAAATTATAAGCTACGATTTGTAGTTAACAAATACAAATAATTGCATTCATATTTTTATTTTTTTTTCGATTAGGCGTTTCTCTTAATTTCACTGATCCGTTCAATGTTGTATAAAGTTTTTGTTTCAAATTATAATAATTTGTCAATATAAGCAAAATAAAAAAAAAGGAAAGAAAAATAAGCATTTTCCTGCTAAATCCGTGAATTACGTTAATAAGTAATATGCACGTTCAAATTTCAGATTCGATATCGAGGTAACCAGAAATTAGTTTATTTCGCACGCCGCTTTATTTTTATAATAATTGTTAATAATTGTTTGAATGGTTTAATATATTTAACATATTGGTTTATTTATAATTATTCGACGATAAAGACCAAAACGCATACGAGCGGATTTTTTTTTAACGCCAAGTCGCGCCACTGAAATATATTATTGTATAGTGTATTGAAATAAATACATATATAAATATATATATATTTTTTTTTTTTTATCACCGCGACAAGAGTAAAACGTGATAAGACGTGTGTAACAAGTCGTATAAATATTATACACGTATTGCGGCTTAAAAATAAATTTAATGTATATCTATGCAGGAGGACATAAGATAGGTAAGAAAAGTTTCGTATGAATAATTGAATTTTGCGGTTCGATGCATTGGGAAATGTCTACTGCGTTCTTATATATATATAGATATATATATAAAAAAAAAATATATAACACACACACACACATATTGTGTATTATGTATTCGGTAACTGAAATTGAAAAACGCGAAAAGTATAGCTACACAATACAAATGTACTCACAGAAATACTTATAAACATAATATTGTAATATAAATTATAAACGATGTGTAAAACGATATTTTGTTCCAGAGACGCAGAGCCGAATAATAAACTCGAAAATGTGCATTATACATATGATTTACATAATATGTTTCTGAAATGTTTTTACAGAAAGTATTATAGCCTCGTTTATCAAATGTGTATTATGTATTTATGTATATACATACATATTTATTATAGTCATATGATACATTGATACGACACCGCGACGTTAACCGCGGTGGAAATTGAAAACTCGTAACCCTACACGTCCTGTAAATATGAAAAAAAAAAAAAAAAAAAAAAAAAAAAACCACATATCGTTTACTATCGTGTGTTTCGCCGAAATCGTAATATTAGTACCGTCTCAATCGTAACACCGAAATAACAAATAGTCTTTGCCTATAGAGCCGGAGGTGCGCAATGTCATTAAAACTGTATACGCGCAACTGTGCAAAAAAAAACACAAAACACACGATTCTATTTTGAAACAATTCAATTTTCATATAGGTAAGGTATAATAATAATTTTTTTTTTTTTTTTATACGATACATACGAATAATCGTCATTACCATAGTTAACAGCTATGACGGTTCCGTTGAACGTATACCATTTGTCTATTATACTATAAGACTACTCTGAGACCACGATTTACTATTCATATTACTTATTTGAGCGAGAGTGGATTTACTAAACTATTTTATTTGAAAAACAAGTACAGAGAAGTAGGCTCGATTTCGATAGTGATTTGTGAGTCGAAACTAAGTCCCGTTCGCATATTGACGTTCTAGACGTTCTGGTACTTACGCGAGCACAAATGTCGGAATACATTTTTAAAATCATAATTTCTTTACTCGTATAATTTACACACTTTTAGATTCTGAGCGGAGCGAGTGGTCTTGTGGTTTAACAATGATGTATATTTATTATTATTTTTTTTTTTTTCTGTAAATACTTTATCTATCGGAAGAATTTATCCGATCTATACACTCCTATTTTGTTTCCAGTAGCAAATTTTGTCTAGTTGGTACTCAAAAATGGTAATTTTCGTTATACGTATTAGTTTTTTCTAACGCGGTAGAAAAAACTAGCAAAAAATGACGGAAAAACGGTAAAAACACGATTTCGTCATACTCGAGTTTTATTATTTATTTATTTATTTTATGTTAATTTCTTGGGTTACCATGGCGACAATGAAAACACGCTCAGAATCATTTTTCGTTTGCAATTTGTCATTGCATAAATATATAAATTAATTTCCTATCTATACACTACCTTCCAAACTCTCTACCAATAAGTAGGCTCGATTTTGATAGTGATTTGTGAGTCGAAAATAAGTCCCGTTCACATATTGACATTCTAGACGTTCTGGTATAAAACTTACGCGAGCACAAATGTCGGAATAAATTTATAAAATCAAGATTTCTTTACTCGTATAATTTGCATACTTTTAGATTCGGAGCGGAGCGAGTGATCTTGTGGTTTTACAATGATGTTTATTTATTATTATTTTTTTTTTTTTCTGTAAATACTTCTTCTACCAGAAGAGTTTATCCGATCTATGTATTCCTATACTATTTCCGGTAGCAAATTTTGTCTAGTTGGTACTCAAAAATGGTAATTTTCGTTATACGTATTAGTTTTTTTCTAACGCGGTAGAAAAAACTAGCAAAAAATTTGTCGTTGCATAAAGATATAAATTAAATTCCTATCTATACACTACGTACCCATGGTGCGAAGTAAGTACGCTTTTTTTTTTTATTTGCAATAAAGAAATTTAAAAAATGACAATTGCATACATTATCAACGAATACGTATTGTAAAATAAAAATAATATATTTGCATTTCTCTTCGTAATTTTCTACGCCTCTCTCGGTATCCCTACGGACAACAAAGTCTGCGATTTACGCCGAAAACCGGTCGAGTGATTTTTTTTAATCTATAAACCACAAACCACATATTGGCCTTCTATATCATATAAAATATAGACGAAATAAGTAAATAATAATTCTACGAGCACACCCGTCTGTGTATTATTTTATTAATTTCTATCCGCAAGGAATCTGCTCCTAATATATATATATATATATATCTGTAAATAACAGAGAACATTTTCATGCCATTTTTTTATTTATTTATAGATAAAATCCATTCGTCTATATATTTTTTTTTTATTATTACAAATTCATTGGTTACTTTACCATAAAAATCTAAATCATTGTTTTGTTTTTATTAATAATTATTTTACAATAGACGTTATCGGCAAAGAACTCGATTTCTAATCTATCGAGTGTGTCGATCTTTGATAAGATTTTATTCGTTTCATTGCTGAAAATTACCTATAACTGAAGCAGTTGCACTAGGAATAGTTAGGACGAGTCGCCCAAGTTTGAATACTTCTTATCTCGGTCGTGGGACAGACGAATATATTATTATATGAGGCCATTTTGTCCGTGACTTTGTGCAGCGTGTGTGTTCATCTGTGGTATTTATTAACTACGGGCGTTTTATGGAACGCACGTAGCATATGAATTCTATTTCTATATATTCAATAATCACGTGAACTGTACCTCGTTACTGCATTTGATCATGCTGTTGTAACCCGCGGGCAATTCATTTTTAACGGTACGTTACGGTTTGTTCGTTTAAACTCAAAAAATATAACGCATGATGTTCTTCTTTTTCTTCTTCTTCTTCATCTTCTTCATCTTCTTCTTCTTCTTCTTCTACTTCTCCTCCTTCTGTATTACTAAGATTACCCGGGCTCGGGACGCAATTGCATACGTATTTGTTCGAGAAATGCGTAGGAGAAATCGGATTCGATACAAATTTGTTTCGTGATATAAGGATTTTAATTAAATTTAAACATTTGTATTGCATATTTTTGCGTATTTTAGGGTTTTTTTCCTCTTTAATTCGCCTAGCATATTTGTACAGATTTATTCGGTTTTATTGCGTATTTCTTTTATTTTTTTTTTTTTTTTTAATTTATTAATAAGAAAAATTAAATATTTGAAAAACAAAAATAATTAAAAAAATTACCTGTGTAAGATTTTAATTTTTCACGCGTTATAAAAAAATGTTATTTGGAAAAAAATGATCGTATTATTTTTTTTCGGCAAATAATTGACTCCATACTATACGGTATTGTCATTTAATTGTTTAGCTCTGAAGACGATATTATTTCGTTCGTCTGACTTTATGCACGATTATTATGTTTGAATTGTTTGACGAAAAAATATGTTCAACGACATTTTATTATATGTATTGTATTTTTTCGCTCGACATATTTTTATTTAATATCACCGTCGTCGCTCTGGGCTTTGAACGTTTTGAACTTGGACGCGCTAAAATTCACTCTATTGTATTGTTTGGCGTATACCAATATCGATATTAAACGTTGCTTTTGTTAGTCGTAAAGCGTGTACGAACGTTAATAAAAAAAAAGTACATCAAATATATATGGTCTGTGCACATACATTCGATATAGCAATCACGATTTTTAGAATACATATTTAAAAAAAAAAAAAAAAAAACCCACCGTGACGTTACGAAATCGTTCAACAGACATTTGTGCAACCAGCAAATCCAATCCAAGCCGATTAGTCAAAAGTTAACGTTTTTGTAATTTTAGCGGGTCCGCGGGTATTCGTGTTCCTCTCACTAGTCGTCCGACATCAAAATCAAAGTCGTCCATCGGCTAAATCGGTTTAAGACTAACGCAAGGGAATCTTTTTTTTGTGGTATCGCTACCTATGGGGGGGGGGAATTCTGCCGGACAAGCTAATCCTTCCCCCGTAGGCGCATCGCTTATTAAAAAGAATCAAAATTCCTAACACAATCTATGTTCTTAATTACTAAAAACGTACACTCTAATGGTCTTAATTGTACGGTTTGTATTTAAAATTTGCTGCTTAAAATAGTATTTACACGCGAAATTTACAACTTAGTTTTTAATGTTATAACTACGGTTAGGCTTAGCTGCAATACTATTTGTTCTCGCTAATAATTTAGACGCTCCTCTTCGTCTCTCTCGTCTTCAGCACCCCCTCGATGGGGTTTATCGTTGTCTCCCAATTCGTCGGGCTCCCCGGCGTCGTTTTCACCGCCGTTTCCGGGTTGAAGGCGTTGCCGTTGTTCGCCTCCGGCTGCCTACGTCGCCACCACCATCGGTCGCAGTGGAAGAAGGCGCGGTCCGCGTCGTCCACGGGGGCCCGGCAGCCGTGGCACTCCGGCGTGCCCAGCCTCCCAATCCCGTGCAGGTACTGGCCGAAGCAGCCGCGACCCGATAGGAATTCGACGAGGTGGTGGTGGTGGTGGTCGGGTGCTAACGCAAGGAAAACTGGAAGAGCTATACGAAAAATTCGTTTTCATAAGCGTGAGAGTCGGGAAATCTGGCAAACGTGTAAAGGGCCGCCGGTCGACGAATTCGAAACATTTCCCTAGTGTTTGTTGAAAGTGTTTTTTTTTTTTTTTTGTTTTTTATAAACGGCGGCGGGGATGAGGGAAACCGTATCCAAGTAAAACTTACGGCTTCTCCGCCGTCGCGCCAAAGATTGTGAAATAAATATTTTCAAGTGATTCGCGAACGATATAATATTATTTGTTGCCCTTGGCCGGGTTATAGGCGGACGCAAATATTATTTCTAATGATTTCGCTTTGCGCGGACAAAACGAATCGTAATAACTTTTCGTTAACAAAACGCATTTCGCGTTGTTATAAATGCAAATGTTATGCCATACCGTTGTTGGCCGTTATACAAAAACGAAAACGAAAACGATACTACCGGCCCGAACAATAAAATATTACATTCACCGAGAGCGCGGCGGGTGTAATTAAAACAAATTACGTACTCCGACGACCCATTATTATTATTATTATTATTATTATTATTATTATTATTATACAGTGACGGTTGGTTATAATTTATACAATAATTAATTAACAAATCGTTTACTATTCGACCGGTTTAAAAAAAAAAAAATTACGCCGGCAGTGCGATATTTTTTTTTTTTTTTTTAGATATCGTTAAAACTATACCAGACCGCCCCACCTCCAGCCCTTCTTAAAATTTCCATTGTTCGATCGGGAGCCGTCGTTTTCCGAATACTCTTTTTTTTGTTTTTTTTTGTTAATTACCGTAGTTCCGTAGATTTTACACGTGAAACCATAAGACCGTACTGCTTTTTACTAGTTATTCGTACCGGTGTTTTTTTTTTTTTTTTTTTTTGTGTACCGGAAACGCGTTTCGAATCAATAGTTGAGATTTTTTTGTTCATGTGTGGTGGGAGACGGCTACGGGATTTACATACATTTATCGCGACACGTTCGATTTCTTCGGGGGCGACCTTTTGCCCGGACCAGGCAAACCCGGTTAGCAATCGAGGCTTGCGTATAAAACGTTTAAACGTCATTTTATCGGTTAAATATTTATTTGGTGTTTGGTTTTTTTTTTTTTTTTTTTTTACTACCGGCCCCAAATCCAGCCACCGCGGCATCCGGCAGCATATAAAACACCGTCCGAGCAGAAATTTCACAGCTTAATAGACCAAGCCACGAACACGGCTAAATCGTAATATTGTGTTGTACAATACTCGATTGGTCCCCGGTACTCCGGTCGTGGTCGTAGACAACGATGACCCCTCTCTCATCCGCGCGACTTTTTTTTTTTTTTTTTAATTTTTTTATTACTTATCTACTTATTATTCGACGGATATAAGAAGAAGAAGAAAAAAATGATTATCATTCGTTAGCGATTTGATATGAAAACCGGAACGTTATTTAATTATTCCGTACACACCGATTGGAACCCTTGAGCTAACGCCCTCGTCAGTTTGTCGGACAACTCGCCAGTCACAATCATAGAAACCCCAAACTGACCGGTAGCACGAGGTTTGCCGTGGTCACTACGGCCGGCCCAACGAAGGAAACTGAGACGTTATTCTGTAGAATATAAATTAAATCGAATTTTAAATTGATATTAAAATCACGTTTTCGTAAACGACGCCGAACCCATTCCAACCCACCCACCCTCCCCCCCCATCAAAGATCTTTCCGTCCAGGAAATCCTAACCGCAGATTAAAAAGGAAACGGTGCCGTGACCTTTTACAAGACTTCGACGTCTAACGTCTCATAGTGGGAAAAGAAGAAGAAGAAAAAAAAACCGACTAATCAATAGCCAAGAGTCACTACTCTAATGGGTGGCTGCTTAAACACACCTTTCACGTTATTTTTTATTTTTTTTTTTTTTAAGTACTCTCATCGTATAAGCTGATTGTGCTAAATTGTATAGATTGTTTATGTCGAATAAAAAAAAAAAAAAAAAAAAACAGATTGCATTGGGATAATTTTTCCGTATACTATTCCGAGGCTAATAATCTTGGGAACAGAGAACCTCCTGACTCCGGTTATTCGTCTATGTCCCGTCCGCCGTTACCCGCGATATTTCCCTGTGGCCAATGGTCCGACCCATTGCATACCAACGCAACGCTACAAGATAATGGGTAAAACGATTTGCGCTCACCACTCGGATCATAACAACATAACCACCAATTGAACAATACATAATAAACAACGTAATAAAAAAAAAAAAAATTCAAAATTCGGGGGGGAGAGGAGGTGATAAACGGTTCCTGCTGATAAACGGCGATGAATTATTTCGGTCGGCCCCGTCGTCGTCGTCGTCGTCGGGAATTTACCGTTTCTCTGGCAAATGCGTATTGAATATATTAAATTATTACGATTTAAACGGTCGGCCGCCGTATAATAAATCGCTAAATATTATTACGCCCGCGATCCGTTTGTCGGGTCGTAATATTACTTACACCCGTAGCCCTTAAAAAAACTGACGATCGGGGCTCATAAGCTTACGGCGGACATAATTATTCTGCACACGGATTACCGCGTATAAATTTGCACGTACGCGTATTGCATAAGCCGCACGAATATAAACGTAACCCGTATAGGTTAATTTAAATGTGATATTACACATTTCGCGATACAAATATAATATTATGAATAATTGAAAAAAAAAAACTCTAATGTCAAACTTGCGCGTGTGTGTTTAATAAACCCATCATATGAAAACCGTAAAAAAAAAAAAAAAAATAATCGTCCCGTATTACCAACCACCAATAGTCGACGTCAAATTCGGATTCCGAAGAAACCGTTTTGCAGTTTTATCACACGGATCCGTTGTTCTATCTCGGCAAACACTTTTTCGGATAACAAAAGAGGAGGACGCGGTTTCTCGACGTGGCAGCCCGAAACATTTTTTTTAAAATTCTCGACGGTTCGTCCCTAACCCTCCTCCTCCCATCGCCGATCCTTTTTTTTTCGGCTATGGAAAACACATTTTTGCTACAATTCATTTCGTGCCGGCGGTGCCCACTTTATTATTAACGTTTTTTTTTTTTTTAGATTCACAACAATTTTTCTAAAATTAAAATGTCAACAAATCGGTTTTGTAGACTATACCATGACCCTGCCAGTTTACCGAACTTCGCTCAAAATCGTTTTTCGATTTCAATCCCTTAACGTTGTTTTCACAGCGTGTATACTAGGGTAGTCCTTGTTTATACGGAGTGCATTTTTTTCTTTTTTTTTTTTTTTTTTAAATTGAATTTCGTTAACAATACCTTATTTTATTGTACTTTATATATAGCAAATAAAACACATCTGCGAAATTTGGGATCGATTTATCAACTCCTTCCCGTGGCTCGAACGAGTAGACAATTGAGAAATAAAAGGTACTTTTGTGTTTTTTTTTCTTCAAAATCCTAATTCGAAATATTTGAGTTACAACAAAAATCGTTGATTACAACTTATAGTCAAAATAATCGTACACACAAAAGACAGAACGACAGTATTTATTACATAATTTTATATACGAGGTGCGACAATAAAATAACGAGACTTTTTGAATAAAACCTAAACTATTAACGTTATCTATAAAACGATTATTGAAATATGATTAGAAAACACTTATCTAAAAGTACTATGAACACTGATGGCATCGATTCATTTTCTTATACGTTAGTAGCCTTGTTATTAGTGCGAGTTCGACTATACTGCCGAAAAATGTTAGATATAAAAATCGAACAACACGTGTTAACATTAAATTTCTTGTTAAATTAAAAAAAACTGCCGCGGAATCGTTTCGTATGTTATGTGAAGTTTGTGGTGAAGAATGTTTATCAAGAGCTCGTGTTTTTGAATGGCACAAACGGTTTTGTAGTGGAAGGGAGGACGTCGAAGACGATGATCGTTCTGGACGTCCTACCACGTCTTCAACAAACGAAAACGTTGAAAAAATCGACAAAATTAATTAATCAATATTATTATAAAGAGGTATTAATTAAATTAAGAGAACGTGTCAGAAAGAACCGACCAGATCTATGGAAAAATGGCTGGGTTCTTCACCAAGACAATGCTCCAGCTCACAGTGCATTTTCAATTCAACGTTTTTTAACTGAAAAAAAATTGTCTGTACTTCAACATCCCCCGTACTCGCCAGACCTTGCTCCTTGTGACTTCTTCTTATTTCCTTCTTATTTCTTTTCCCATTTTCAAACAGTTGATGACGTAAAAATAAAACGGCAGAACTTCTAAAAGGGCTGAATGAAAGCAATTGGCAACACTGTTTTCAAGAATGGCAGCGACGTATGCAACAGTGTATTGATGCTGAGGGAAGGTACTTTGAAGGTGATAATCATTAAATTATAACATTTTTAAAATAAACAACTTTTATCCAAAAAGTCTCGTTATTTTATTGTCGCACCTCGTATGTTGCGTAAAGTAAATTAAGCTAAATATTTTTTTTATTTTTTTTTTAATATCCCGGCAGTGGCCTACCGTTACCCGCGGTGCCTAATATATATATATATTTATTGTGTCCGGGTTTTTTTTTTTTTATAATTTCCAGACGTTTGTACAATATTATGCGATTATTATTTAAGCTCCGTTCGAGGTAAATGTTGACAAACCGTCACACCGACTTGATGGTCGTGATTTATCGTGATTGTTCGTGTTTCAGTGGCGGTTGGCCAGTGTAAACGTTCGGTTTATGTTTACTTTCCGGCGGTATTTGACGAAATAATTTATCGAAACACACGGCGTACAGTCGGGCATATTTAAACGCACAGTCCGTCTTTCGGTGGCTTTGTTTAGATATTAACAAAGTGACGTTTACCCACTCTCTCTCGAGAGAGAGAGGAGAGACTCGTCGGGACGTATACGTATATCGCGTAGCGTTTTCCATAGGGCCGACGCGTTTTATTATAAATGGTCTTCGCGATAATAATTAACTTTTACCGAGCCAATTTCGGCGGGCAATGCGAGCAGGAACGGCAGTTATAATTAATATACACACGCGAAATTTTAGGATTTCGTTATACCGAACTAAAATCTGTCTGTTCAAAACAATATGTTGTCGGTGTACGTACACGTCTACGCATAAAAAAAAAAAAAAAATGATATCGCGGCGTCGGGGTTTCGCATTACGGGATCGGGTGTCGGGCGCCGTTTTCGATTTCCGAAGAAAATACAAATCCAAAAACGTTGAATAATCAAACGTACAGGCGGGTGAGAGAGAGCGCGAGCGGATAATTTATTATATACAATTGCGGTTATTGCGGCGTTAATCGATTGAAAAAAAACGGCCGTAATTTAATTCAATTCATTATTAATCGTGTTTCGCGGTTCTTAAGGTACGTCTGGCGGATAAAGCGTGCAAATTCGTTTTGAAAATTATTTTTTATAAAAAAAGAAAAAGTAATTATCTAAAAACATAATATCCAGAAAGGAGGAGGAGTAGAAGGCGGTCACTCTAACACTCATTGTCTTCAAATTATATAAAACTGCGCCGTACTAAACGCTAGACAAATTATAGGCGCTGGTTATTATTATCAGTTTAAAATACTATCGCGTGGACGCTGATTCTGTTATAGTTACTGTCGCCATTAGTCGCGACACCGACTCTCGCGAAAGCGATATTTCGTTTTAAATATTCGCATAATGTGTACTATATATTGGGTGTTCTAGTGTTCTACATTTTTTTTTTTTAGAGCATCATTTATTTAGATAAAAATTCAAATACAAATTATTTTGATTTCTAATTATTTCGTTTTTATTTTTTTAACACTAGTAAAGAAAACTTTTTTTATATTTATTTTTTCACGAAATTTGACCAAAAAATGTTCTAAAAATTTTAATCGTACATACGTACATGGCGTATGTACGTTATAGATTTTTTTTTTTTAGTAATAGCCGTTTTAATTTCGAGAAAAACCGTATGAAAAAAGTTACGTACAATAGACCACCCCCGCGTTATGCGATAGGGAATCACAATCGTAATACAAGACGATCTAATTGTCAAGTGATAACTATTTTTACAATACGCGGGTCTTTTTTAGGTTAGTTTGGTGGATACATTAAAATGTGTATATTTGCGAAATATTGAAAAGTGAACAAATTTATTTTCAGTGATTAATAGACGGATAAAAGTTTAATTTTTCTCAACGTATCTCTCTGACACAAAACTCGATTGAAAAAAAAAAACATTTTAAATATTTACAGAGTTATTAACATTCGGGAGACATTGTAGAACACTCTGTATATGAAAATATTACAGCGGTTTCGTAAAAAAAAAAAAAAAAATTGCTTTTTGCTAAAAAATATTGTATTAAAGGACCATAGTATGGATTTCTGTGTTCGAGTCTTTGAGAAAATCTGAAGTTAAAAATTCAATTTACATTTTATTCGTTAAACAATTCAAAGGTAAGGAGTACATAGCAAACTTTGTTACGGTGTAATTTATTCTTGCCCCAGTTTATTTTAAAAGAATATCATTACTTTAGTTTGTTTTTTTGTTTTTACATAATCAATAACCAATATATATATTTTTTTTTTTTTTTGAAATCTTAAACTCGAAAACCACGCACTACATTATTATACCTGCTATGTCTCGGTATAAATAGATTTTTTTTTTTTTTAACATTTAGATTTCACGTGTTAATTATATAATATATATAAATGCGTATATTATAACATATGATATAAAAAATAAAAAAAATAATAATAATACATTATAATCCGTATAGTCTGTATAATATAAATAATATAAAACGAATAAAATTGAAATTAAACATAAATATATGGTAAACCTAACCTGGCGATTACAAAAATAAAAATATATATTATTAACAATAATTAGCATAGAATTAAAAAAAAAAAAACTCATACACATACGAAAAGCTCGTTCTAAAACGTATATAAAACAGTACTTTTAAGATTTTCTTTAAAATCCTTTAAAAATTTAGAACACACGTTCTGGCGATGTTGACATCCGATACTATTATAAAAAAACGCCTCATATCCAGGTGCCTCCAATGCACTGACGTTGAAAAAAAAAAACGTCATACATGAATGCTATCAGTGGTGTATCCAGTGGTGAGGGGAAGACACGAGGACCACGCCCACCCACATTGGTCGTTTTTATGTAATAAAAAAATAATTGTTCTAATTGTTAGTCATAATCGTATCATATTTATGCAATTTTGTTGCCATAACCATAGATTAATAAACACGGACTAAGATATAACCGCAGACCAATAACCCTACGTGGATCATAAAGGAATTATTGTCTATGTTTCTTAACATGTGGTTTTTTTTTTTTTTATTTTTATTTTTTTTTTTGGCTTCTCCCATTATGAAATCCTGCCTACGCTACTGGGTGCTATGACACCTGCTCGTGAACGGTTATTGTTGGCGATTATCGTCAAAGTCCTCGATCGGATTATAATCACAATTTCTACGGGATGATCGCCAAAGAACTAAACTTAAAAGAAAAATCGTCCGAATTGATGCGTGTTCGACGGAGTTATGCGTGTACCATAAATTTAATGAAAAAAAAAAAAAAAAAAAACCATTGCGTTGAATACTTCATAACTTTTCCTTTTTTTTTTTTTTTTTTTTTTTAAAGTCGGTTAACTTATTTAATGTTCCATTTTCAAACGAAATTTCAATTCAAATTAAAATCTACGGCATTTACGCAATAGTGTTGTTTTTTTTTTTTAATCGATTAATCTGTTATTTTAGTGAAAATTCTAAAACTCGATTGGCGTTCCCTGTACGGCACCGATTGTTTAAACGCCGGATTTTTTTTCTTCGTTTTTCCTAATCTGTATACGTATACAAAACAATTGCCCGTGGACGTAACCAACCAATTCATCAAGTATGATACAATTAGCAAACTAAATCCCATTCAATGTTTAATAATTGCTGTTACGTCTATTTCATCTCGAATTAGTATAAGTTAATGTCATGGCATGTCGTCTGTACCTTGGCTCTTGTCTGATAACGTCAAATTATAATTCTTAAGATACATCATAAATGTAATGGTTACACTGTACTCGCTCATGTTCGGGCCCCGCGCTGTAACGCATATAAAATAAATAAAGTACAATTACAATTTAAAATGATTTACTGTTTGTTTGGTGCATGCGTTATGATTAGAGGTCGGAATAATATTATTTTTTTTTTTTTTTTTGTTGCATTTTAAGAATATCTTGACGATAAATGAATATTTCGTATTAAAAAGACTATTTGGAGAATATGATATCGATTAATTTTCTGGATTTCGACTCTGACCGGGCTAGAAATTAATTGGAAAACATTTCAAAAATCAAAGGCCCCGTGGTTTTGAAGAACGTAGCAAAAGTTTTGAATGGAAATAATGAAATACAATTTGTAGATTTTCACCGACTATGGTAACTGATTGTTGCAAATCACGTGTGACATCAGTTGATGTAGAACGTTCATTCAGTTTCTATAAAATCATTTAAACGGGCCGTTGTACCAGAATGACATTAGAGCACATGGAGCAAAACATAGTTGTTAACTGTTTTCAAGTAGGAAAATTTAATTTAATTTAGTAAATAAAATGTTTAGTAAAAAAATTTTTCTGATGCTATGTTATATTTTATTATATTTTCTATATCAGTTTCTATTGTAAAATTTCCAAGCAATAATAATATCGACATATTTTAATATTTTTAGTAAAACAAAAGAAAAAAAAAATTATTTCAGTAAATTAATAAATTGTATCATATTATTCGTATTGAATAACCTTTAAACATCAGTGTTAGGTTTATTGATTTTTTCTTTCTGTTTTTTTTTTTGTTTGCATATAAAAGCGTATTTTACTACAATTTTTAAAAAAATATTTTAAATTTTTTAAGAGAACATTAACATCTCATTTCGGTTATATTAAGATAATATTATTCCGGCCTATAATTATAATATACGCGATCAAATATTAATATCGATTGCATTTCGAAATCAATAGAATATTTACAGCAACAACTGTATTATATTGTATAGATATTGAAAATAAAAAAAAATATATCAACTGTTTATCAAACCGATGCCGAACGTTTTGATTAACTATAGTTGCGGTACAAAAAAAAAATAAAGAAGAAAGTTGATTTTTATTTATTGTGAACGGTACGGGAGGGGGTGAGGTTAAAATGCTAATGAAAATACGAGTATATTCAAATGAAAACCCAAATCCAATTTGTTTATTATAATGTTTAAATAATCACTTTGTTGGCGAAACGAAATCACGGCGGGCAGATAGAATTTATGTCGCATTAAGCGAGCACTACGTTTGTCCTGACCGTAATATTTACTCGTATAATTTGTATATAAACATATATATATATATACATTTTTTTTGAAAAAAAAAAAAAGGTCAGTATTTAAATTTAAAACACACGTCCGTGTAATATATTATATATTCGTACGCTCACGTAGGATTAATTGTATACGGGACAGGCAATGCAGGGGTAGGGGAACGAGTAAGGGAAATAAGTTGTCGGGGACGTCGATCGTGCGATAGATTACGCGTATCCGAAAGTATAACTCAAGAAGAATTTACGAACCGTCGGGCGACGTGAACGACGACACCGGAAGAGTGTTTGGACGCGGATTTTTGTGTAACGGCGACGGCGGCGATAATAAAATCGTATAATATTATTAGAGTCGATATCGGCGAAATATTTTATGTCGTTACCGCAAGGGCGTGCTCTCGCCAAAAGCCACTGATGACGGCAACGCGACGCGGGCACTGTCATGTTCCGACCGGTAACAACAGGACAAAGACGGCTATTTTCAAGCGGCTCGATGTGTGCCAGTCACTTACTGGCAGTCCGCATCCCAGTTGCTCGCTCGCTCGCTCGCGCGTTTATTTTATTGTATCTGTGGTCTAGACATCCGTTTCATCTCCCATTCTGTTCAATCTATACGCGGCAGACCAACAACCGACGACCCGCCGGCCACACATCTGTTGCGGATTTCGCGGACGACAAAATCATTTACTCCTCACACGTAAACCCTGTAACTGTTGGTTATAACCTACAAACTCATTTAGACCTCGTGTCGTCCTGGTACACGACACGGAAAATAAAAATTAATCACTCTAAATCGTCTCGTTTAACCTTTACCTTAAAACGAGGAATTGTACCACCAATCACTTTAAATAATCTTATCATCCCAAAAGCTACTAGCTCTCGGTACTTAGGCTTAATGCTGGACAATCGTCTAACCTGGGCAGACCACATTAAAACTAAACGAATTCTCTTAAATGCTAGACGAAAATCACTCTACTGCTTAATCGGATAAACACTCAAAACTCGACATCAAAACCAAACTGCTTTTATATAAAACTCTATTGATGCCTATTTGGACTTATGGCGTTCAGTTTATGGCAAGCTGCCAAAAAACCAAAAAAAATAAAATTCGAACCTTCCTATCCATAACTCTTCGCATAATTACAAATACACCATTCTATGTTTCAAATCACAATCTGCATACCGACCTAAGAGAGTAGACGAAACTGCAAAGCTACTATATAAACGATTCCGTTCACAACTAACCAACCACTCTAATCCCCTAATATCAGCACTAAATTCCGACTCCATTCCTGGAATCCTCCTCGTAGGCTAAAAAGAAGATAGTGCCGCGATCTAAACCATAATAAGAAATCAAAAAGAAAAAAAAATATAATAAATATAAAAAATTCTATAAATTAAACTAACTTCTGTTATAAAGTGTCGCTATTGGGTGGCTTCTTTTTTCACGGGTCGCATGCCAACTAATGTATTTATTCCGCACACGTGCTTATTGTACATTTATATTACAGATTGTATGTATTAAAATAAATTTAAAAAACAATTTTATTGATTTATTTAAAACGGTGGCGAATGAACAGGAGAAAAAATGTCAATGTTGTACAACTTATAGAAAACATGCCATGCATGTCTGTATGGTATGAAATCGTCTAGTCGTACACGGCAAGATATCAGAGAAAAAGCGTGGAATGACGTTACAAAAATAACATACGATTCTAGTAAGTAGATTTTTTTTTTTTAATATGTATTAACTTATGTATTCGTTAATGTTATGCGTAAAATATTAAACTTTGTAATAGTATGCCATCAGTAACTAAAATTAAATTTAAAAAATAATAATTATCATTTGTCGAATAGGTATTATGTTAACTAAATTATATATATTTTTTTTCTATTTTAACTATTTATATTATAGTGTACCGTTGATATGGAATAGAACCGGCTGGTGACATAAAATAATCACATAATTTTCCCCTGTCTTGTTGTGCCTCTGATAAAGGTCTAATTACTTATTGAACTTGATTTTACGACTTTCGCGAACGCTACAAGCGTGCCCCCAGTCCGGTGAAGACATTTTGACAACTGAATTATGTGAAACTGAAAAGTGCACAGTTGTATTTCGGTTTTTACGCGAAAACAACCGGGCAACTCAACTAAAACTAAACTCGAATCTCTGTTGCGTTGCCGTCATCGGTTGCTTTTGGTGAGAACACGCCCTAAGACTGCATATACTGTGCATGTGTCGGACCGGAGGTACTATGCGACGAGGGGGTCACAGGCGTAACCGGAGTCCGGGACGTGCCGGGGAATTTTCACAATGCGAGGGGACGTCCCCTAATTAATTATCATGAATGAACCGTTGAATCATCGTCCTCTAACCCGGCAATGGAAATTTAGAAACCCGATTCAGAAACGCCAATTTGCATTTCACAAGTCCAGTTTTCCCATGTAACTCGGTCGAAACATAAACGTTTCGATATCGAATTGCTAAATAAATACTTGTTGCTTTTACTGTTTAGAGGGAGGAAGAATATAATCCCTCGCGTCTTCCTCTCTGCGCACACTACTGAATGATCTCAGAACACCGAGATGTTCATTTATAATTCGATACGATTTTCATATACGGACAAGTCGAGATTATTTTATCGTCGTAACGGCCGGATCGGCCGATCGTATTATATTTATGTCTGCGGCTTGCTTACAATTAAAATGTTACTTATATAATATTTATTTTTAGTTTTATCTTCTGCCTCGGTGCTGGTCATCGTTTCCGGCTTCCTTTTTAGTCATGTAGTCGTGTAACTAAATATATCGTATATATATATATATTAAATATATATATATATATAGCATTAAAACCGCATAATTCGGGTCATCGGGGTCCATTGCTACGAAACAAACTCAATTTTAATTTCCCTCTGCCTTGAGCTGTTAGTTCACTAATGTGGTCTATCCCCTAGTTGTCTTTGATTTTATCCATCCATTTCGGTTTTGATCTTCCCCCGAGGGTTCCCGTTTAGGACATCGTTTGTTATTGATTTAGGTTTTATTACGTGACCGGGTAAACTCAGTCTCTCGTGTCGGATTTCGGCCACTATATTTGGTTTGCCAAATAGTTTCCGATTGATCTTATCTCAGAAGTTTGCGTCCGTAGGTCCTCCTCCAGGAATCGTCTCTCTAAATCTAAAAGCTCGTATAATAACAATAATAATTATTATTCCAATTTTAACCTATACTGCCCAATCGTATAATTACTAGGGCAGAGCACTTGTTGCTCTAAAAATATCACTAAATATGCAAGCACTTATTCAACAAAAAAATATGTTTAAATTATTATCGTTTATGGAATCTCTATCGTCCTAACGAGAATGTTATGATAAAAGACAACGTGTTAACTGTTTATACATAAAATTAATAACCGGAAAATTAATCTAATCGGCAAACGTTTGTAGGAAAAACGTGCGTCCGCGAACAGTCCACAACCATTTATATGATATAAATCAAAAATTAATTTTCATTCAACGATTTTGGTTGTACTATTAATGAACTCAATAAAATCGTCTATGGAGAAAATATTAAAAAAGTCATTAATTATTTAATAAATATTTCTCAAAAAGTATAAAATGGAAAAAATTGCCCGAAAAATAAACAATAAAACTCTAAATATGTATTTATATGCAAAAAAATAAATATAAAAATCTAGTATTGTCCTAGCATAAAACGTATTTGTTTCTTGTTCTGCTATTTTTTTTTTTTTGGTCCTGTAAAACAAATATGGAAATGCTATAAGTCCTCTGCCCTAATAATTACTATAACACGTAACATATTTGACTATTTTAAAAATAATTATGTTACGGGCCCACAGCCTAAGTTAGTATTTTCCAAGTTGAGCTCTCGTGACGTTTTGGCAGTGCAGTCAAACAGACCCGGGTTTCAGTTTTCATTTGGGGCGAGAGTCAACCGCGTAAAACCGTTTTATAATGTTGTTTAGTTTTTTTTTTTTGTTACTATATGGATTTAATCTGCCGTATACGTGAATTTTATCGTTTTCCGGTCGTTTATACGGTTACGACTTCCGGTCCCGTCGTAACTTCGTAACGTGAACTCTTTTCGCCGCGGAGCACTAAAGTGGTCACCATCACGTTGAACCGAAAACGATCGCGTGGAGTTGGACCGGATAGGAGGCGAGGCTTTAAAGTTTCGACCCAAAAGCTTTACGGTTCGGTAAACTGTATAACATTATCGGTCGAGATATAAGATACTAAATGCCTACCTTTCTTACGAGTATTTCAGTAAAAGATATTCATCGATACGCATTTAAATACTAAACAATTTACGTAGGAAAGATTAACAGGTTTGGCATTAGTTAATATACGATGGTATGATCAAAAAATACCCGGACTGTGTTAATAATTTATGTATATCGATTAAGATAACGAAACTCCGGTAATGTCATTCGATAAAGTAACTTTTTACGAGAATTTGAGCGTTGGTTTGAAATCGACAACAATATTTATTTTTATTTTATGGCGTTTTTACGAAAACATGTTTCAGTCGTGCGGCGATTTTCGTAATGGAAGCAATAGAACAACAACGTGTGTGCGTACAATTTTGCTTTAAATTAGGAAAAAGTTCTAGTGAAACTTTTGCAACAACCCTTTGGAGATAATGTTCTGTCTCGGGCAACGTGTTTCGAGTGGTTTAAACGGTTTAAGGAAGGTAGAACATCCGTTAAGGATAACGAACGACCTGGTAGACCCTCGACCAGTAGAACAAATGAAACTGTTGCTCGTGTTCGTGAAATTATTCAAAATAATCGTCGATTTACTATCAGAGGAATTGCAGAAGGCGTCGGAATATCTAGTGTTTCTCGCCAAGAAATATTAACCAAAGAATTGGGCATGAGCCGAGTCGCAGCCAAATTTGTTCCTCGTCTCTTATCCACGATGAACAAAAACAAAATCGAAGGCCATTTCTCAAGAACTATTTGAAAGAGCAGTAAGTGACCTAGACTTTTTAAAAAAACTTGTGATGAAACTTGGATTTACGGGTATGATGTTGAAATACCCTATTTTTCTCTAATTTAAAACAAAATTTTACGTACACACGTTGTTGTTCTATTGCTTCCATTACGAAAATCGCCGCATGACTGGAACATGTTTTCGTAAAAATGCCATAAAATAAAATTGAATATTGTAATCAATTTCAAACCTACGCTCAAATGCTCGTTAAAAGTTACTTTATCGAATGACATTACCGGGGTTTCGTTATTTGTGTTGATATGAACAAATTATTAACACAGTCCGGGTATTTTTTGATCACACCTCGTACATAGAGATATCGACGTGTGCGTCCGAGTAGTCATGGATAGGTTTGCGTGTGAAAAAAAAGATCAATATCACTCTAAAACGGTTGTAATACCTATTAACTATATTTTTTAATTGATACGTTGCCTTTTTTGGGGGAGGGGACGAGGAAACCCCTTGCGATATTTCGTCGTGTATTTGAATTTTTCAACAGCTCCCCCCTTGATTGAGCTCCAGATACGCCGTGCTATAATGATTGTTATCATGCAAGATACTACATGCCCATTGCAAATTGCTGTACGTGCGCGCCACTGATTGCATCTGAAATAGGTATTTAAACTAGTTTTGTATCGGAGACACAGCTCAACCCTGATTATCGTGACGGTGTTTGTGAACGTTTTCTGCAGTGCTTGTCAGTAAGGATTATGACGGAGAGGACAGAGACGTAATCTCGATGCTTCGGGATAAATGAGACGGACGAAGACGGGAGTCCTCGATCTGGTCCTGGGTCCCTTCCGGTCCACATATCACGAGCCGGCGACGTGCGTTATTAATTCGTCCGTCTAACACAACACTATTTTGACGTTTTCATTTCGTTTTAATAGTTTTAACGGACAGTTTCGTTTACTCCCTAGGGTTCGGAATCGTCTAACTATAAACGTTGACGGGCGCGTATAAACAAATATAATAGTGTACAGTCTGTTTCATTCGTGATAACTCAAAAAAAAAAAAAAAAAAACAACATCGAGTTTCCTAGGGAAATATATTTTGTAATTACGGCGACGGTGATATTTTAGTTTTGTTATCTCGGGGTGGTCGTTATGGGTAGAAATAAAAAAAAACTTATTCAAATTTATATCTCACGACCCTCTAAATTTATTAAGTTGTATGTTAAATGTTACTATTATTGGTTAATTCGTTCACGTGTCCCCAAAGTGTTGAAATTTGAGCAACAAGGATTCTTTAACGATAATTTCCGTATATTTCATGAAAAAAAAAAAAAAAAAAAAAAATTGGTAAATATACATAGAATACAAATTGTAGGATTTTTTATGCTACTTAAAAAATATTCTATTCATAATATATTATATAAAATAATTAATTATCATTAACGAGGTGTAAACCTTCGATCACTCGAATTTGTAATTTGGTTAAATCGAAATGTGTATAATATGTGATAGTATATTATGATTTTCGTCTGTTTATAATCGGAAAACGGTCATTAAACAAACGAGAAAAGTAGTTTTTTTTTTTTTTTCGTATTTAGCTTAGATATTTGTATGGTATGTAGTGCGATTTTTTAATAAATTGTATAAAGATATGAAGATACTAAGATGTATTTTTTCTTCTCGATAACCACCTTTTCAGTTAGTAAATATACTTGAAAGCCACGTTGTACCATAAAAGATGCAGACTTTTCACTCGGTGTTAATTAATTTAAAAAATTGTTTTCTTGATTCCCGGACAGTTTTTCTAAAAAAAATTTACAAAAATTGACGAGCTACACCGGTTTTATTATAGCCGATTTCAGGGTTACCTTGGCTACAATGGGAAATAAATATGCCTAATATTAAAGCTAGTTTACCATGATCTGTTTAGAATCTTTTTATTTCTTTCGGTATTTAAACGAAATTACTCTTTGTGACTATATACCGTCCCAACTTCCCGCCTACATTAGTTGCCTACCCGTGATGGGAAGTATGTCGGGCTTTTTAATATTATATAATATCTGTATAGGTAATGAGTTTTGGTATTAATTTTTTTTTTCTCGACTCTCGATAAGTGATAACTTTTGAACATTTTTGATCATCCAAGTTGTAAATTGTATATTATATTATTAAATTTTACCAACGTACCAACGTGTTTGAATAAACGATAAAATAATATGAGTTACGACCTGTTTTATATGCTTTTGCAACCGTTTGGACTCCTCGTGTCTACACAATATGTTCAAATTTAATGATAACACGAAATATTTCGAACTGTTTGATCACCTCTTTTGAGAACGGATTAATAATACAATCCTAATTTGTCTAACCAATTTTCACTTATGAAATTTTTTCATAACACGAAAGCTCAATAAGTTAAAACGATTTAATTTGTGTTTATTGTATTCTTTATGAGTCCTTATCATCTATAACATTGTTAATTCCCGTGTGATGTCTCATAGTTTTATAGTAACTTCAGACTAGGTAATTTAGTTTTCAGGGTATAAAAAAATGTTATAAATCAAAATTGATTGGAGAAATTATGACTATACAAATCCATTCTTAAAAATGGCATTTTCTATTTAACAAATTATTATTTTACTACGCACAGGTTAACATTTTTAATTTTTTTTTTTTCAAATTACGCGTTTCTAGTATATCCGACGATAAAAATCATATTTAAGACCGAAATATTTCGCGTTGCCATTCGAACACCACATTTATGTATATCTTTACAATGGGAATCTCGTTGAGCATACGACGATATTGGATCTCTATTCCGAAAATAATGGAGCAAGTCCATTAACTCTATCTCGTTACGACGTTTTAAGAGATTTTCTCATAGAAGAGTTAGTTAAAATATTTGTTTTAAAACAAAGTTGAATTATATTTTACGCGGAATATTGATTTTTTAATACTAATGTATTAGTGTAATACGAGGTGCGACAATATAATAACGAGACTTTCTAAATATAACCGAAACTATTAACGTTATCTATAAAACGATTATTGAAATATGATTAGAAAACACTTATCTAAAAGTACTATGAACACTGATGGCATCGATTCATTTTCTTATACGTTAGTAGCCTTGTTATTAGTGCGAGTTCGACTATACTGCCGAAAAATGTTAGATATAAAAATCGAACAACATGTGTTAACATTAAATTTCTTGTTAAATTAAAAAAATCTGCCGCGGAATCGTTTCGTATGTTATGTGAAGTTTATGGTGAAGAATGTTTACCAAGAGCTCGTGTTTTTGAATGGCACAAACGGTTTTGTAGTGGAAGGGAGGACGTCGAAGACGATGATCGTTCTGGACGTCCTACCACGTCTTCAACAAACGAAAACGTTGAAAAAATCGACAAAATTAATTAATCAATATTATTATAAAGAGGTATTAATTAAATTAAGAGAACGTGTCAGAAAGAAGCGACCAGATCTATGGAAAAATGGCTGGGTTCTTCACCAAGACAATGCTCCAGCTCACAGTGCATTTTCAATTCAACGTTTTTTAACTGAAAAAAAAATTTCTGTACTTCAACATCCCCCGTACTCGCCAGACCTTGATCCTTGTGACTTCTTCTTATTTCCTTCTTATTTCTTTTCCCATTTTCAAACAGTTGATGATGTAAAAATGAAAACGGCAGAACTTCTAAAAGGGCCGAATGAAAGCAATTGGCAACACTGTTTTCAAGAATGGCAGCGACGTATGCAACAGTGTATTGATGCTGAGGGAAGATACTTTGAAGGTGATAATCATTAAATTATAACATTTTTAAAATAAACAACTTTTATTCAAAAAGTCTCGTTATTTTATTGTCACACCTCGTATATACTTAAATTATATAAAAAAAAAAAAAACACGCATATAAATGTATTAGAAACGATTCGAATAATCCAATGTGTATTATATAAATATGAAAATATTTACCCGTAAAGTTTGATATTGTCTGTTCTGGCTGAAACACAATTAACACGCCATTTTTTAACCACTCGAATCACGCCAATCGGAAGAATTGGGCGACTTAAACCACTTAAACACAGGTTTTGTCCAGGAATTAATTATTAAAATCTGTAATACTTTGTAACGTCAAAATATAATTCGCGTTTTAAACGATATCGAATACGGTAAATCGCTATCACTATCACTATTGTTTTATCGCGGATGAAACAGTTATTTTTTTTTCTTTCTACTGGAAAAAAAAAAAAACTACTTCAGAGTTTGGTCTGTCTCGCGCGTATATTGACTTCAATAATTTATACGTTAAAAAATATGCGTTATCCGCGGTCGTCTACAGTATTATATTATGTCTACAAAGGACAGTTCCTTTTTATCCGCTTAAATTGAGCGCGTACGTTCGGAATTTCGTCGCTGTTTTTTTTTTTTCTTTAGCGTTTTTCCTTCTTTGCGACCGCCACTACAGTTGTTTAATGCACGTCAGTTTGTACGTTCGACCGAAACGCGTGTTTATGCATAATTATCGCGGAGCACTCGCGTTTACGAGCACGACACATAAATACCGGATGAGAATTTTTTACTATATTATTGTATTGCGACGTTGGCCGACGGTCATAATTGTAATTCTATACGGCCGCTTCCCGGTCCCGATGAAAAAAAAAAAAAAAAAGTTCAGTATCGTCGTGCCCGTAGCTTTGTGGGTACGGTTGCGTCCGGCCGGCCAAAAACGCACAATCGTCGACAATTTTTTTGTCAGAATCCCACGGTTTTGTTTTACTACGTGCCCGCGTTCGTCGTATGGTATATATGAAAAAATATTCAAAAACAATAATATAATATAATAATTTATACGAAAACAACAATAATTACCGGGTCTCGTATCTCATAAATATATCCACCGGGTATATATATTACAATTATTATAGGCCGCGGCTGTACACTTGATCTACAATAGTCGTTTTTTTTTTTTTTTTTTATGGCCTGCCCATGACTATGACTTTGGGGACATTTCGACCAGAAATCTCGCTCCGATCAAAACCGTTATAAAGACTTTCTTATAGCGTTTTGGATTCCGTTGCTGCGCCGAGAAGGCATTTTTTTTTTTTTTTTTTTTTTGATATTGCTTGGAGTTTCTGTAAAATATCGGGCGAGGAAAACCGTAATATTTAAGCATTGCCATTTCAGTTATTTTCAAATTTCGTTTGTAATTCGGTTTAAAATAATCGTAAAGACCAGACGTTTTCACCGAATGCTTATATTAACACTTTCGTGGTAAAATGTTCAACTTATTCTGGCGTTTTATAGCTTTTATTAAATTGCCGAGTTATTATTATTATTATTTTTTTTTTTTTTAGTTTTTTTTTATACGATTTAACGCGAATAAAATTGTTTTGACTTCTAGAAACGTTTGGAAATGTTTAGACAATTTAAATTTATCGAAACGACGTGTTTATTACGGTTTATCGTACGCAGATATTCGCCTTTGCGCGCAGACATAAACTAAATCCTACGCTCCCTGTTTCCCACCCATACAACAGCGACCCGCCCGCGATTTTTGTATGTTTTTTTTTTTTTTTTTTAAACGATCTCGCACATCGCCTTATTGTATTTAAAACGATTCAGTTTGCCCGGAACGAACTATAGATAAATAGACAAATTATAATCCCATTTTATTTCTTCACTTGAACGCGATCGATACGCCGCCGACGGCCGACGGATTAGGTTTTTGTTTGTTCAACGTACATAATTACCCCCCATTCGCCATTTGCGACAAATCCGTAAATTCGTATTTTACTAGGCTTACGCGATTATTATTATACTACTTACACGGTTATACGAGTTTGCACAAAACCGTGTACCCCCGGTGCTAAAACGCCGAAAACCGGCGATAAAACCCTTAACGATTATTGCACGTCTCGGCCAAAATAGCCGTGCACTGTGCCGGTATACATAATTCGTATAATTATCCCGATGCTGTTTTAAATAATCATTGCGCGGAAGTTTAATTAGAAGAAGAAAAAAAACGCGCTTAATGGTGTAATACTATTTGCCGTTGTCGCAGTTTCGGCGGACTGCATTATATCCGGTAAAAAATTCAGCGGCGGAATTGCCACGTATATTCATAATTTTTTATGTACTAAGGAGCTGCGAACTAACGACGACGCAGTGTAATGCAATTACCATACATTAAGTACCGTGTAATTATACACGCGAAAATTTCAATTAGATTTCCGTTGGTATTTCTCTTGTATTTTTTTTTTTTTTTTTTTTTTAAATTATTTATACGGTTTTCGACGACGACTCGTAAAATCGAGCGACGTCACGCGGCATCAATACAGTGTACCTGACTTTCGAGCAACTATAAACGACGAACATTTAAAACTTAGAGAAAAACGGTTTGTTTCGTTAAAATTATTAGGAAATCCTATTATTTTTATTTTAAATTATGTTTTGAAAATAATATATCTTCAAGATGCCGGCCGTCAGCAACAATAACATTGCTGTGGGCGATCTCTGAAGTTTTGATATGATTTTCGGCACGTTTCGATCGGTATGGCCGCGATTTCTTCTATGATTCTCGCCTTCGGGTCATCTATGGCATGTGGGCGATGTTTGAAAACCTTATCCTTAAGGAACGCCCATAAGAAAAATCACATATGCTCAAATCGGGGGAACGTGCCGGCCAGCCTACGTCAACCCTCAGAGAGACCAACCGCCCGGGGAATATTTATCTCAAAACAGCAAGCGAAATTCGAACTGTGTGCGCTCTAGCCCCGTATTGTTAAAATCATACGTTTCCCAAGTCGAGTTCTTCAGTAATTCCCTACAACTTGTGCTGCAGATGAGTTTCCAACATCACAACATTCCCAGAGCGACCGCGTGCTTTCGGGCAGAGCGTCTTGGTGACCGCTCAATTGCCTCTCTAACCAACTGCACATTCTTGGGCGGTTTTTACCGTTCTGGGTGCTCCGTGTCCACGTCCACATAGGGCACCTCCAGTCTTTTCCAATTGTCGAAAACAAAATTGTATAATGTTAACAAAAGGGACAGCTCCGTTGCGTGGAACGCCAAGATGTAGACGGAAAGCCCTTTGTGCAACAATCACAGAACGTTTATTTTCAAAATACTCGCCCACCGCGAAACCTCGATGTACACTTGTCCGGACCATGATTACGATTAAAAACGGCGTAACTGTGTAATTTAAAACAGACCACTAATAAAGGCCTATCTTGTATTAGACTAATGGCTCCGCGGCACTCTGTATAACGAATCCATAATGTTTCATCGAGGCTACACTGCGAGACTTATAACCATCATAGTCAGATACTTGATGTGGTGGGATCACCTCACGCCTCTGTATTACTAATTTATCAATACAAACGAATTTTATTTTGTAAGTTATTATGATTTTCTATCATTTTTTATTTGCTATCCTTAATATTAAATTATACTTAAAATTAATAAACGATCGCTATAATAATACATTTACTAAAAACGTAATAATAGGTATGCTAGTACTTAGAGTAGAGTTGCAATTGATTGACTTCAACAACTTTTGCAATCATAAAAATGGTAAAATATAGTTGTAAATTACAGCCCAGGGACGCCCCAGATTATAACGGTAGGGCGAGGCCACGCAGTTCTTCCGAAAACCTATTCGTATAGGTTAGAATTAACCTAGAATAAATATATAAAAATGATAACACGTTATCAACCATTTCGTTTACGGGCCATCTTGTCGGAGCTCCGATCGAAAAGAATTCCTCGATTTATTATGGCGAATCCCACACCATAGCAGGGATAATTATAACAGTTTGATGAAAGACCGTCAATCGGAAGAAAAAAAACACAATTAAATTAGTATATTTCGCAGTTGGCAACAGTGTTTCTTGCCACTTAAAATAGTAGAGCCATAGATCAACTATTCTGCAGGCTTACCACTGCGGCGGCGGTATAGACGTATAAAATATCCGTTTGTATTATGGTAAATCCAATTATTATTGCGCGTGTAGACGCGAATGTACATTTTTCGCTGACGAATTTTTAACAATGAGATCGGATAGCACAAGCGCAAATAATGTTTAAATATAATCGTCCGGTAAAACTACGGAATTATTTTCGACCTGTTTGTGTTCTATAAATCTCTTGTATATGCGCATCGGATGTATGCGTTTGACGAGAATATTCTTTTGATGGAAAAATAACAAAAAAAAAAATGACCTGTACCTACTGTCGGATTATAAGATAATCCCCCGGGATCGTACATAGAACGTGAATATTTATATATATTTTTTATAATAATTAAAATTTGAATTATTAATTTGTTTTTCAGAGAGCGCTGTATTTGTATACAATTTAAAATAACTAATTACATGGTACATAAAAAGTATTGCACATATCGTTTAATATTATAAAAAAAAAAAAAAAAAAAAAAAAAAAAAAAAAAAAAATTGTATATAACAAATATTTTTTTTTATAAATCTATATAATTGCTAAAAATTCTAATACAATTTTAAACGTTTAAAATTAAATACCTATGTAAAATATATAAAAATGAAACTAAATTCATAGGTTTTAACAGATCATGCAGCCATAACGACAACACTGTTTGTAAACTTATTTTCGATTTTTACTACGTTATTGCTCGTGGGTCCTGCTTTGTGGATTTTTTAGAAATTGTTCACAATAAATCGAAAACATTAACAATATCAACACAAGTCTTAACAAACGGTACAATTAGTTTTAATTTTCATTTTTAAGGGTCTTGCGTGCATCCGGTTTATTTATTTTTTGCTCAAACCTTCTTTACGTGAATGCCCCAAGATCCAATTTCGATAATTTTTTTTTTTTGTTCTGTTAGATAGAGGCAATCATTCTACTGGATGCATAACCGGATTACGATTTTTGATTATGCATAACCGAAAACTGCAATAATTGGTCATATTCATACTTTAATTTTAACGTTTAGAAGTATAAATGTTAAAATCCATGTTTAAAACGCAAAATGTTCCATCATCTTTCCGTTATAAAACTGGTTGAAATTGGATCACTGCGATTTTTTTGTGTATAGTCAAATGTATTTTGAGAGGATAGTAATCGGTCGTACGCAGCCCTGCAATATAAAAATTTTAACTTAATCCAACTGTTTGTGAAGACTTGTTGATTAATAAATGATTTTTAATTTGTCGTTAACGGTTTTTAGAAATCCACGAACAGGCGCCACGAACGAAAAACAGAGTAAGTAATAAAAAATTTAAAGAAAAAAGAAAAGTGAATAATAAACAAAAAACAAAAAAACCTCCTATTGAAATTGAATGAGAGTTTTCCGCGTAGTAAAGCATGTTTTTGAGTAAAAACAATATAAAACAGATCGCGTGCAGGCAACTCAACAACGAATTGTCTGCATGCCTTAAATATTCCATGGCAACACGTGCCCTGTCGTATCCGATTAAATAAGTAAATTTCGCGAAAAACTCATAATTCGGGACGCGAGAAACAGAATAAACTAATTCCTGTGCGCAATAATACGCCCGGCCATAATATATATAATCCACATCGGAGCGAAGTGGAAAGTTCGTATAACGGAATGATGATAATGTTATATGAAAGATGTGAATGCGCGAAAATGCGATTGTCTCGATTAACTTTCTCGGGGTACCCGCACTAGTAATACATTATTATTTCGCTATCGAGGTTATGCGACCATTTTTTTTTTTTTTTTTTTTTTTTTACGTACGTGCAACGCCCAGATAATAACGTTAAATGCAAAAGTAAAGGGGGGGGGAAAAACCGTAAATAAAACACATCGAAAAACGCGAAACTATTGTTTGGCATCGTCGAGCTCGTCGGCACCCGGATTCGAATTCCGCGTCAAGTAATTTATATTTTACAATAAGCTAAACGAATGCATTACTTAAATGAAAACGTTAACAAAGATCACGATTTTCCGCCAGTAATTTCCCGCTTTTCGGTTATCAACAAAAACCGCGAGGCGCTGATAACAATAATTAATGAACTTACGTCAAGTAATAACGTATAGTGCTCCCGAAGTACCGGACGCTTTTCATCGATTTCCAGATTCTCGTTAAAGGCTTACGGATTTACCGTTTCGCGAACGCTCGTTCGATGTTTAATCAAGTATTTCACCTGTAAATGGTTTTAAAAAAAAAAAAAAATTTTAAAAAAACTTCTGACTACCGACTTCACCGAGTATTTTACTTCGGCAAGCCCACTGTTATCTTTTACATTCTCTCGATCGATTCCGATAATTTGTTCCGTTCCCTCTAGTTCATTGTTTCTTCATTATTATCAATTATTATCCCCGGTCTCCTTCTGATTCTGACCGGTCCAAACATTTTCTTTTTACTAAAACAAATAGTTTCTTGTCCGCCGTTTTCACCGACGGCATTAAAAATATTATTATCGTTTGGGCTAATCTGTATTTACACAACGGCGAAATGCTGATTATACGTTATTATCTTTGGAACTGAATTATAATATTATACTATTGCTTTAAATTTGAATAGAATCAAAGTTTTACCGGGATAGTATCATAATCTTATATTGTTTTTAGATTCTGGACGCAGAGAGGATTTTTTTTTTTTTTTTTTCGTGTCAGACATCATATATTTAAAATTAAAATAAACATGTAATTTATAAAACGAAACTAAATAAATAATATCAAATAAGTGAAATATGAATAATAATAACAACACTCTAATGTAATGGTAACAAGTATTGCATATGTACATTGCATACTAATTATATTTTTTGTTTTGTCCAGTATATGGCTGTATTTACCGGCTTCTTGTGGCTTATCATAAGATACTCTTGTGCACATGGGCTTGGCCCTCGTGGGCAGACGAGTAGGTGTGACGTTGTCTGCTCTTGTCCACGAATGCAAGTTATGTCTTGATCTCCGTATCCCCATTTTCTCATATTTTCTTTTGTCCGTTCTACACCAACGCGCAGTCTGTTCAGTGTCTTCCATACCGGCCAGCCTAGGTAGTTACCAGGAGGTAATCCTTCTGATGGTTCCATCCATCTTTTACCGTTGGTGTCCGTTATCAGTTGTTTCCACTCATCTAGCCTGCTTAGTAAGGGTGTTTCCGTTAGCTCTTCAGTTACCTTTAGGAAAGACTTTCTTGATTTCAGACGGGAAGTGGGGTCATTTTGGCCGTACATAGGGTGCCTCGTGTCTCTTTTTTGTTGACAGCGTTCAATTTTAGAGGATATCAGACGTCAAAATGGTGGTGGTGGGATACCCGCCAGTAAATAAACTTTGTCCATTGGTGTGTTTCTTAGGCATCCTGTGATTAGTCGACATGTTGTATTTAAGGCGATGTCTACCTTCTTCGCGCGAGTAGAGCTTCTCCAGACCGGATAGCATAGTGCCATCGCTGTAACCCTTAACGCATGTGGTGCAGCGAGGATTGCGTTGGTATGACGTTGACTTCACTAAGATGGTTAGGCTCTAAGAAGGGTTCTAATCGTTTTTTTTTTTTTTATTGGGTCTTTAAACAAAAAATTCGACCAGAAATCTCGCTCCATTCAATCGCTTCATAGACAATTTCTCGATTTTGAATATCCATGTACTTTTTACTTTTTAGTAATGACTGAAAAACCACGGAAAACGGGAATAATTACGCAATGAATTGCGATTTCCGATGTTTTCGATTTTGTGGTTTTTTTTTTTTGTTGTAATTCAGTGACAAATAACCGTAAACACCTGAATCGTAGACGGACAATAAACGTAGTGCGCTATTTAAAAATATTCTGACGTCTTTTTAGTTAATAATAATTGTTTGGAATATATTTTTTTATTTTTTTTTTTATATATTGTGCGAATAAAAGTTTTGTAATTTATTTTTATTAGCGCATTAAGTTCAATTTTATGTTAAAACCCTTCATAAACACGAACAATTGTAATTCGTGCGGTAGTTACAAACGAATACAATTTAAATTTGTTTAAAACACGGTCAATCGAGTTTCGCTCAGAATCGTTTTTCGTTTCCCGCCTTCTCGTCCAACAACAGTTTAACCCCTAACCAACAACAACAGTTGCCACGGTACGAAATACGGATAAATATTTTATTATTTTTATTTCTTTTTATAAGCGCGCGTTGCACAGCTCTCCCCGTTTGGCCTCTCGGCTTTTTAACCGTATTATATATATATATATATATATTTCATCGGGCGGGGTTGTATCAACAATGCTTTTCAAAATAGTCGAAACCATTGTCGTACTTTGTATGCTTACACCATTCACGGTTCGGACTTTTATCCGATTCAATCGTTGCGCGATGAGGTGAAAATAGCAATTCAAAATGTTCGTTCTACGACCGCGAAAACTATTCGACAGACGACATTGCTGTACGCTAAAAGATCACGATTGAACTGTCTTGTTCGTTTTTTAACAGGTCGTTATATTAAAAAAAAAAAAAACCTACGTGGTAAACCTAACTACGTTTTTTATTATTATTATTATTATTATTATTATAATCTTATTTTTACACTTGATAATTGTCTGTGTCGACATTTAGTCATTAAATCATAATGCGATGTTACAAGGCGGTGACCGTCATCGCTAACTATGGCACTTTACCATGTAATTTATATTGTAATACAATTTTTTTTTTTTTTTTTTTTATATCTTTTCTAATCTTTCTTTTTTTTTTTTTCAAACAATTTTACAACTCTGCCGTTTCGTTTACTTGTAATTTGTGATTATTTATTAATTTTTTTTTGTTTTTTTAAAAGCGTGACATTTTTCGCGTTTTTTTCTTCCTAGTTTCCTAGTTTCCGTAAAAAACTATAATATTGTAATTGGTGTTTAAAAAACACACTCTTCGTTTTTTTTTCCCCAAAAAATCGTTCGCACGGTCGGTCTGATCGTACAATATAAAATAAAATTAATTGTCCGTGAATTTGATAAAGCTGGTATTTTGATTATCTACCGCCGTCGTGTACGTAGATATACGGCAGTTTATTTCGGTCACGTCGTTTCTTTTCCTTTTTTTTTTTTTTTTTTTTTTTTCCGCCCCCTTGGGAAATTTGCGCTCGCGCCGAGGATCGATTCTCCTTGCAAAGATGTCAGGGAGAAATTAGTGCCCATACAGACAGATAGAAATACAACACAATACGTACCCATAAGATACCTACTGTAAAACGTCAGTTTTTCTTATACATATGAGGTAATCGGACAATGAATTTTTTTTAAAACTTTTTAAAAGTCACCGCAAATCTGATTTTTGTTAGTTTTATTTATTTATTTTTTTTTTTTTTTTAAAAACTGTATTCTCTGCTTGCGAGAAATATTTTCAATGACGACTATACACGCGAGAGTCGGTGAGATAAAAATGTTCTGGTCACAAAAAGTTATTGTTTTTAGCTTTTCCCTGCACTTTATGACGCCCTCGGTTTTTATTTTGTTTTTATTTCTATACAATTTGTCCTTATTATTGATATTCAGTAAAGCCGTAAAAAAAAATAGAGTAATTATTTCTCGAAAGGGGTAGCGATATATTGCTAACCCCCGTTTCTCCAAGAGTAATTAAAATTATTAAAAAAGAAAAAAAAAAACTTATCGATCGAAAAAAAATAATAATTATGGGTATAAAATTAAATTTGTAAAAACGAGGCCTTGTTGTTCGGATGGAGATGTTTTAAAATCGAAAAATCTCATCGACAAACAATCGCAAGTTATGAACAAATTATATATTTTTAAAATGCTAAAAAATGTACATTATTAATTAAATAAATTCTATGTAAAACTATATAGTAAATATATTCGTGTAGCTTTAATTTTACTTTGTCGTTCTTGTATTTACTACAATTTGCGGTACTCTAAAAAAATGAAAAAGAAGAAGAAAAAAAAGGCAATTTTGTACCGTTTTCATATTTTATTTTCATTAATATTATATTTTGTATGTAAAGTACATTGTAGTATAGTTTTGCGGGAAATATTATTGTTACGAGAGATGCATAATATTTGTAATTTATAAAATTACAAAAACCAATTCTAAATGTACGTATTATATTTACCGGTAACATCAGACATGACGTACTTGTAACCTAAAACACAATTATAAATATAAGATTAGTTTTTGAAAATTCGTTCAAATGCGTTTCTCTCGTATACAATTTAATTATACGATTTCTCGCAGCGCTCTGTGCTTATTATATAAAATATTAATCATTACTGTTTTCATTTTTTTTTTCATTTTTTTTTCCTTTCCAGACCCGTAGGAATCCAATTATTGTTTTAAAACGCATTAATACACAAAACCGCGATGACTTTGGCGCAGTCCAATTTATACGTTTATTGGATTATGTTTACGGAAACCAAATTGTAATTTAAGTTTGAATTTGAGAAAGTAAAAAGAAAAAAAAATACCTAATATGTTATTGGCGCACACGCGCGCGGTAATTGATTTCGTATAAAAAAAAATTTATATCGTTTTACGAGTTAAAAGGTTATGTAGGTAGGGGGTGGGCGGCAAAACTAAAGGTGATGCTGAAGAAATTGTTTCCCTTCCTAAAATTTACCTCGGCCGGTCAATTGGACTTTAAAAAAAAAAAAATATATATTATAGTCGACATGGAAAAATCGAATGAAAAAACTTCATATTTTACTTGTATATTGCCGCAGAGCAACGAAAATAATAAGCGACATAATATTCCGTTGTCGTCTGGTGGTTAAACAAATGTTTGTGACCCAGTGCCTACGACAATTCCGCATTTTTATCTCTATTATACACAATTGTATTTGCATACGTATTATTACTAGCGGCCTTGGAAAAAAAAAAAAACATAATTGATGATATTGCCAAACAATGATCAGTTTAAAAAAAAAAAAAAAAAAGAAATTGAATTTAATAACTTTTTGTATCTATTGTTTTATTTGATGAAAGTGCGCCTTCCAAAAAGCAATTTTATTCTTCTATAAACAATAGTTTTAATATTAACTCGAGAACAGTAAACGATTTTAAAAATGTACGAATTTTTATTTTTTTTTTTTTTTTGTGAGTCTTGATAAAATGAATTGGGTCGCTCCCTTAAAAAAAAAAAAATGACTTCGTTACACCCCCCGGGCGAGGGGTGTGTTATGAGTATAGACGTACGCTTGTCCGGATAATATATTCACCTCGTTTATAAAACCATATCGAAAAACTACAATCTTATAATGTTATATAAAAATTACACAATTGTATTTGCATACGTATTGCTACTAGTGGCCTCGGGAAAAGGCATAATTGATGATATTGCCAAACAATCGTCAGTTTAAATTAAAAAAAAAAATGAAAGAAAGAAATTGAATTTAATAACTTTTTGTATCAATTGCTTTATTTGATGAAAGTGCATCTTCCAAAAAGCGATTTTATTCTTCTATAAACAATAGTTTTAATATTAACTCGAGAACACTAAACGATTTTAAAAATTGACGAATTTTTATTTATTTTTTTTTTGTGAGTCTTGGTGAAATAGACTGGGTTGCTCCCTTAAAAAAAAAAAAATTACTTCAACACACCTTCGGGCGAGGGTGTGGGGGGTGTTATGAGTATAGACGTACGCTTGTCCGGATAATGTGTTCACCTCGTTTAAAAAAATTACAATCTTATAATGATTTTTATATAAAATCGTAATATTTACACTTGGTATTTTTTCGGTTTTACATTTGATCGGAAGTGGCGATTTCGGCTTGCGGACGATAGTTTTTCGACAATAATATCTAATGTAATTATTTATTTGCTACGGTGGGGGGGAGAGGGGGAAACCGCGTTCGCGTGCATAATCCGAATTCGGACGGTCGGCGAGTCGTTAACGGGCCAAAAGAGAATTTATTTCTACGGCGTTATTAAAACACTATTCTCGAATTTTCGGCCTTGCCCGTCGTCGTAGCTATAGTACGCGCGCGCGCGCGCGTACGACACGACCTCCTCTTAATTCCACGTTCTTGTTCGGCGAATTGATTACAAAACCGAATTCGACCGTATAAGGTAAGGCGGAGACGGCCAGCGCATCGGCCGCAGAAGTCGTTGGTACAAGAGCGACGGAGTGCGAGAAAGAACGTAATAGGCACTCTGGGCGGCGACAATCCACAAGGACGAACCCGAAAATTCGGTCATTTCAATTCGTATCGGTATTTAACCTGCGCGGACGCCGGTTGCAATAGTATACGCATAAAACAGCCGTGTCCCTGGAATATATTCCCAATACCGTTAAAATGATCAATGAGAAAATGATCATTTGTATACAATTTGTACTTAATCGCGTGTTTCAAATATTGAATTCGACGTCTGGTCGCGAGTCGTTCGAATGGCGAATTTTAAACGCCCGAACCTATTGTAGGAGAACAGGACCATTTTTTTTTTGCGATTCAAAAAATATATCACGTACAATATCACATGACTCGTAACTCCTCCTAACTATGTTATGGAACGACTTTCGAAATTGTAATAATTCGATTTTAAATAATACCTAAATATATATATATATATATATAAAGGGTGTTTACAAAAGGACGCTCTTTTTAAAAATGCCAAAATAGCATTTTAATTTAATCAAAAAACAAAAAAAATTGCATCATTGGAATCAGGAGAACCTCCGGTTTAGGTATGAAATATTATATCATTCATGTGACCCCCCCCCTGGCCTGTTGGCACACTTTCACACGGTTAAGGTTGATTAGAAGTTGGCGATTACTGCCCTACAGTTCTCCTTGGTGAGATCCTGGACGGCTCTCTGAATTTCTTCCTTCAAATCCGTGATTTGGTGAGGTTTCCTCTCGTACACTTGAGACTTCACAAACCCCCCCAAGAAGAAGTCGCAGAGAGTAAGGTCGCATGACCTTGCCGGCCAATTTTGATCTCCTCGAAATACGGAAACGACGATCTGTCTCCGCATAACTTTCGCCGTTTCCGTAAAATGTTTTCACAACTAAAACACGGAGATCCACGGTTAGCTGTTCCGTGGTGATTGATCAAAAAAAAAACTAAGCAGGGAAGAATAAACCGGAGTGATACTAGATAACAGATATCATAACAACAGTGTTGCCAACTGAACCACAAAAAAAATGACGGCCAATTCAAAAAGAGCGTCCTTTTGTAACACACTGTTTATTAAAAAAAATAAAACCCATAGTTTACCTAGTTACCGTATTCGTATAAATTGTTTTATTATTGCCATAAATATTAATTAATATTATTCGACAGAAATTAAATAATATATAATGGTTTCGACTCGAGAATAATATTTAAATTCACTTTTTTTTATATATACGTGCGAGTAGTCAATTTGTCGATATCGCACAATTCACGTGTAAAAATGTTGGAAAAGAGGAAACGCTTCGAAGTGATTTCAGAGATAAATATAAAATTTATATTCAAAAAAACGACCTCAAACGCGTTTTGCCCTATACGTTGACAATACATATTATAAAAGTGTACCAGCCGATATTATTACGAACGCGATACTACTTTTTTTTTTTTTTTTTCAAACTTATTTAAATCCTTGTAAACGTTTTGTTGTTGTAGACATTTTCAAAAACGTTTATGGGCTGATTGTTTGTGTTCCCAAAAGTTCCGCGTCTCGGGATAGTAAAATTCCGCCACGGTTAGCGACACGCCACTAGGAATATTTCCCGAGGAACTTTTCCCCGGGAACAGGGAATATTTCGGAAATATGTTCCCGCCTTTAAAGGAATAATGTTTAAATTCATTTTTCGTAACCAGTAAATTATACAAGGAAAAACTTAGCCCGCAAGAGTTTGGTCGCACGGACGTGTTGATAAATATAATTAATTAATTTTTTGAATTATGTTTGAAAGGCGACGTATGGGGGGGGGGTGATGGGGTATACGAAGCCACCTGCCACGGGTTCGGCCGAGTTCAACAGCTGCAAGGGTCAGTGATTTTGGTTTTTTTTTTTTTGCAAGTCCCTCTTATTTTATTTTCCCAACGATTCGAACAACGATTATATCTACCAGCTGCGGAACAACTAGCATTTATATACAAACACTCTGTATATATATATATATATATATATATATATATATTATGATATACCAATGTACACAGGTACATCCGTTTCCTGTCGACGCCACGCCCGCCGCTTCCTCGATTTATCTCTTTTGTGCTGCTCTTCGGTCTTGTATATAATATATAATATTATATGCTCGAACAATTTTCCATCATCCTGCACCGTTCGCGGCCAAATCGCGGATTTCGAGTAATCGCGACGGCGTGAAGCGGCGGACGAGACGGTCACAGTGTGCCAAGGACGTTAAATCGGCGATGTATTCTTCCGTTCGCGCAATATTCGTTTAAAAAGTAACCGTTGGAAAGGTTTTTTTTTTTTTTCGATTTCCCCTTTCCACCGCCGTACCATTCGTCCTACATCCAAACGTTTTACAACAAAACGCGTAAATGGTACGGCGGTTCAAGGCGTTTCCGTCATGATGCGGCGCATCGTATTAAGTTTATTGTTGGTATTGAAATAAAAATAAAA
The DNA here is from genome assembly GCA_956483605.1 of Tuberolachnus salignus. Lineage (NCBI taxonomy): Eukaryota > Metazoa > Arthropoda > Insecta > Hemiptera > Aphididae > Tuberolachnus > Tuberolachnus salignus. The sequence continues at coordinate 45,556,434 of OY101432.1, read as the reverse complement.
TTATTTTTAAAAAAACTACCGGCATCAGTAATTTGTATTATTATCGTCGCGAGGCAGTATTTGGCGAAAAACGGTTTCGTATTTAGTAGTACGTACAAATAAGGTTTAAAAACCCTAATAAAAAGTATAGTATATCAATAGTAGTGTTTGAATTTGGGAGGTTGGGGCACTGATCACATCAGTGGCATATCTTGAGGGTTTTTTTTGGGGGGGGGGGTAAAGTTTTTCATTGTAATATTAAAACCATACGTTAATAACAAAACACGTTATTATATAATTAAATACAATTTAATATTTAAACATTTAAATGAATAATATTTGTACCTGCATACACGATTATAACATTTATGAAAATTGTAAACGCTTAGGAAAGTGTTTTTAGCAAATCTATTACAAATCCATTACATCGTCCGGTTTTACAATAATTTCTTTGCGAATAATAATTACCAACACTAGTCCATTCAAACGATTTTCTCACATCGTCGTTCTCAAATATGATTTCAGAGTTGAAAAGAACCTCTCGCTTGTAGATGTTGTAATTAGTGTTACTCTTTTTTGCACAATTTTGTAACTTCTAAATTGCGCGTCATTATTTTTTTTTTTAACCCAGACGTTAGGTCAATGGGGAGGCGACCTAGAGGACCTGGGCCCTTAAATTCACCACTGAGGGTAAAAGCGCAAAGTTCCCCTTCTATTTTTTACACCGTCCCCTCACTGAATTAATAATAAATAATATTTTTGCCCTGTAAGGACACAAAAGTAATTTTACCAAAATCTAAACGTCGTTATTTCACAAAATTATGAAACGATCTTATAAAAAAATATTTTAATATGTATTATAAATGTTAATATAATTTATAAAAAAATTGTATGTCTGTCTGTATAAGATTGATAGACTCAAAAACTATTGGAGTGATTTTTACTCGGGTTTTTTTGCATAATGTTCCATGTTGTCCGGAGAAGGTTTAAATCTATTGAATACTATCCCTTAAAATTCGGTTTTTATGTAATTTAAGTACAAAAATCGTATTTATTTTTTCTATATTTTTTTGGCTTACCTTTGTGACAAGGATGAATAAAAACCGTTTTTTAAATTATTGTAGTACGATATCTGTGCTGTGCGGATATCTATGATAATAATTGAAAACACGTAAATCGCAATTGACGTATCTTTGAATCTATGTATTTTTTGCCATTGTTACACTAACAACACTTCGGTTACAATAACAGACATTAAGCACGGGGAATTATTTGAAATGCCACGCAAAAAACCGTACATTGGAAGATCAAGCAGACATGTGAGGCATTTTTATCAGCCAGTAGATCTGCTGATACACCTGAAGAACGAGAAGCCCGAGTTGAAAACTCGCGACTGCGAGCCTTTACACCGAGAGCTGCTGAAACATCTGAAGGTACGACGAGTGGCCGATCGGATCAGAGACTCTGCTTCAAGAGCGAGAATCGATCTCAAAAAAAAGCGACGTTCGAATACAATAAATTACAAGATTGCAGAATGCATTGCGATGTTGTCCAATGACTGGTTTTCGCTTCCGTTTTAGTGCTTCGAAGTATCAAAAAGAAACGCCTGGCACGTGTTGCTTCAACGACAAAGTACATTTGTCACCACTGGCCGAACCCCTTTCGAGAAACACTTTTAAAATATGTGGCCGGAAACAATCCCAAACGCTTACTAGGATCATATTCGGAAATACAACTTTCAAAAGCTTTCAAATTACACGGTTTGGTGCGACGAATGGCCTGGTCCCTCGATAATAGTGACCGCAACGATCTAGCAATAGTAAAACATTGCCGGGTCGGCTATAGTAAAATATAATAAAAAATAATCACACCTCAACCCTTGAATATATACGGGCGAGCGTGGTAAACGTCCAGTATCTCTCTTTTTTTTTTCTTTCTTTTTTTTTTTTTTTTTTTTTTTACTACCTATTGTGAATAGGTTGTCGAACCGTTCGGTACGCGTTGCCCGAAAATGTGTGTGTGTGTGTGTGTTTTTTTTTCTCGGGTAACGGCCGCGACGGATGACCCAGATCGCGGAAAGCCCGTCGGCCGAATTAACGAAAAACGTCCGACGTTTATTATAACGTTTACCGGGGGATAGGTAATATTATACAGGCCCGAGCCGATAGAAATTCACTACGGTCCCAATATATATATATATAACATATATAATATACGCCGATAAGCCGCGATCCGTCGATCCACATTGATTTATTAGCCGGCCGAATAACAATACCGCGCCGGGCCCGCCCAACTCCGCGCCCGTATCGGGCGAAGCCGATCGAACGGCAGTTTTTTTTTTTGTATTTTTTTTTCTCCCCCACAATCCCCCATCACCTACGGGAAACTTTTGCGTTTTTTTTTTTTTTTTTAATACCCTTAAAATCTACTCGGGCCTTTGACGCGATTAAACCGTGTACGGTGTATATATATATATATATATATGTAATGTAATTATTAGCGAGGATAATGTAATTATTAACGACAATAATTCCCCGGGCTTATAAGCGTTCGTCCGGCCACTACTGATTATTATAACAATACACGTATTGGTAAATTTTTGTCGGGGACGAGCGCACAGGACCGTCATCGTTTATGGCGGGAGGGAGGTTTATTACCCTTTTTTTCTTTTTTTTTGTTTGTTTGTTTGTTTGTTTTTTCGGCTTTTATTCAAATCCGACGGTCGCGCGAAACGCCGAACAGTATATATATATATAAAAATATATATATCTGTCGATTAAACGATTGAAATTCCCGAGAGGGAAACGTTCGTTGTTACACTCACCGGTCCGACGTTCGGTTTCGGTTTTTCTCCGATTTCCGCCGTCCCTGCGGGTAGATGTAAAATCAAAAACAATAACGGAATAGAAACGTTAATAAACGCGCACGGTTACACAAAATTACGCCTGTAAATGTTTAGAGGAGATTTCTAAACGTACAGACAAGTTTAATTGTACGCTATTTTTTTTTTTTCATTTATTTTCTAACAAAAAACCGTTTCAGAATCGTCTATGGCGGTAATGATTTAACCATATTATTTGTCGTGAGCTTGGCACGGCCCATCCCGCGAGTCGACAATAATAATTAATTCCATCACGATAAAAAAAAAAAAATGCTTTCGGTCTTAATGCGATTGACACAATTCCAATAGCCGCCGGTTTTGGTTGTGGAGCGAGACGCAGAGCCGTGCACCTAGTGGGGCGGGAGGAAATTGCCTCGGGGCGGCAAAGTTTTAATCTAATACGGATAGACAAATAGGTATTAAAAACTAAATTAATATCCAATAAATAAACAACGACGACATTACTTGCATTTTGTTACAATGATAACAATACGTTTTTTTTTTTCGCTATACTCGCTATACATTGGGCGAATCAAATCATTGAGTTTGCATAAAGCGTATCGTTAAATGTATTGGTAATTTTCTTATGGACGACATAATTCGATGTGATCCGGGGTGGTAACATGGCCACTGGTGAAACGTGGTCCTTTGGATTACCAAGTTCTCAAAAAATATCATATTTTCGTTTCTCCGGCCACAAAAATCTGTTTGAAATTGAATTAATTATTCGACGTAAATGCGATTGATTTGATAATATTCAGTAATGGTGTACCGTACTGTTATAATGTGCAAGAACCGAAATTTATTTTTTTTTTTTTTCAACCTTATTAGCCTTCAACTCCACGAAGACAGTTTTTAATTTTTATTGATTTGTTCATCTTTCACGCTATTTGGCTACCCAACGCATTTGCCTACAGACAACATAACATATTATTAACCTTCGGTTAACTTTTTACAGACAAAAAAGATTGCCGAGAAAAAGGTGCACTTAAATGTAACACTTACTATTTTTATACGCATATAATATTATATAATTTAGAGGTATAGAAGGAAGTGTAACATTTTGGAGAAAATAAAATGTATATATATTGTTCTCAACACTCGAAAGCACTAATGATCAGATTAACTGGTTACCTAACCGTTATTTACCGATTATTTTTACGTAGTATAAATTTACTGACAGTGTTGAAACACCTCTAGGTTAACGTTGTTCTCAATCAAATTTAATATTATATTATTATTTCGAAAACCAGAAACGTAAAAACAATATTGATTGCACGACGCGGCTGTATATTTCACGCAATAAAAACCGTTTAAAATGCGTTTAAAATCCAAACAAATATACCCCCCCCCACAGAGCTAATACGATAGCCTATGTTAGATTTAACAAGCTTTATATGCAAAAAAAAAAAAAAAAAAAATAGCTATATTGACGCCGTTGTCTGGGTTACTTTTGACTACAAGAGCAAAAAAATACGACTGTAACACTATACGAGGTATGACAATAAAATAACGAGACTTTTTGAATAAAAGTTGTTTATTTTAAAAATGTTATAATTTAATGATTATCACCTTCAAAGTACCTTCCCTCAGCATCAGTACACTGTTACATACGTCGCTACCATTCTTGAAAACAGTGTTGCCAATTGCTTTCATTCAGCCCTTTTAGAAGTTCTGCCGTTTTCATTTTTACGTCATCAACTGTTTGAAAATGGGTTCCTTTTAATAAACTTTTAATTTTTGGGAATAAGAAGAAGTCACAAGGAGCAAGGTCTGGCGAGTACGGGGGATGTTGAAGTACAGAAATTTTTTTTTCAGTTAAAAAACGTTGAATTGAAAATGCACTGTGAGCTGGAGCATTGTCTTGGTGAAGAACCCAGCCATTTTTCCATAGATCTGGTCGCTTCTTTCTGACACGTTCTCTTAATTTAATTAATACCTCTTTATAATAATATTGATTAATTAATTTTGTCGATTTTTTCAACGTTTTCGTTTGTTGAAGACGTGGTAGGACGTCCAGAACGATCATCGTCTTCGACGTCCTCCCTTCCACTACAAAACCGTTTGTGCCATTCAAAAACACGAGCTCTTGATAAACATTCTTCACCATAAACTTCACATAACATACGAAACGATTCCGCGGCAGATTTTTTTAATTTAACAAGAAATTTAATGTTAACACATGTTGTTCGATTTTTATATCTAACATTTTTCGGCAGTATAGTCGAACTCGCACTAATAACAAGGCTACTAACGTATAAGAAAATGAATCGATGCCATCAGTGTTCATAGTACTTTTAGATAAGTGTTTTCTAATCATATTTCAATAATCGTTTTATAGATAACGTTAATAGTTTAGGTTATATTCAAAAAGTCTCGTTATTTTATTGTCACACCTCGTAAGCACGGTACACGTAAACAGGAAAATCTAAAATAATCATAAAAAAAAAAACCCACAAGTGAAGAGTTGTAGTAACACAATTGCTTAACGGATTTATTTATACCGCCCTAAATTATGTAAAATAGCGTTAAAAATGCATTTTTATAAATGTTATATCCGCATGATGACGTCTATCTCGAAATGAGCGTTCGCTGAAAACAAATTTTTCAGAATATCCATGCTTACACTTGTGGTGGAGGGGGGGGTTGACAAAAATATAAAATGTTCATAAATTTCACATTTTTTTACCCTTTGAGTAGTTGTATAATATATATATTAATTATTGTTTTTTTGTAAATCTGATGGGAACCATTGAAAAAACTATTAACATTTGTAGGTCAGGTAATTTATTTTTAAAATTTGTTCTGATATTTCTGGAGGGGGAGGGGGGTGTTGAAATCCTCTCTCCGTGCGTTCGCCCCTGTCAATATTGAACCAAAATCGAATAATCGTTAGCGTTCTATAAATATTACCGACAAATGATTAACTTTTTCACATATAAATTGGAGCAATATAAAACGAAATTATTATATATATATAAACCACTAGAACGATTACGTTTAAATCGCGTTATTTTCGGTTTTACAAATACTTTACACGTAAATTGGTCAGGCCCCGGGGGGTTCAAAAAAAAAATCGTTCCGTCGTCACTCCCGGGCGCGAGACCGTCGGACAGACAACAAAAATCCACTAAAACAGTGGGAATTAGCTAATAACTTATCCGGATGCGCCCTATGGAAGTAATAGTTATTACTTTGAAACTAACGTGCATTCGTACACGTCGAATAAATTGATTTATTAGAAAATCTTTGGATCAATACAGTGTGTGTGTGTGTGTGTGTATGTGTACCGTCTTTCCTGTGTGTTCCGCTCGAAAGATTTCTATAAAGATTATTAATTTTCGAGTCCGATTAGTCGCGATTTTTCACACCCGGGACGGCTGGAACGCTCCATACGTCCGCTCCGGTTCCGACGGTCCGGCGGTCATCAGCGTATCCATTACCTAGCCGTTCAACCTCGGACAAAACACGCATTTTTAAATGATTTTTTATCGCTTGGCCATTTTGTTGTTGGGCCTGTTTTATTATTGTGCAAAATCGTCTGCATCAATACGCAATTGTTTAAAACCGTACAATATGTATTGTACATGAGAAGTGTGTAACGTTACCATCCGGATTAAAATGCCAAAAAAAATGGACGCCAGTATTTGTTCCGACGTATTACCCGAGTACAACAATAATATTACGCAGTTGTTTTTTTGTTTTAATTTAATTAATATCTAGCCGGGATAAAAAAAAAAAAAAAAAAAAAAAAAAACAGAAAACCTTTGGGAAATCAGCATTTATTTATTTATTTTTTTTTTCCAAAATAATATTAATCTCGTCAAAACGTTTCCAGTAATGTTCGGCTCATTAAAAATAAAATAAAAAAATAAAAAAATGGACAAAAAAATCAATATATAAAATCATATAAACCGATTCGTTTTGGTTGTGATATTACACGCTTGTAATATGCGCACATAATAAATAATCGATTTTCACGGGGCACATATGAGACGTAATACATTTTAAATTCGGTGGTTGCAATGGGATTGATTTACATATTTTTTGTTCGATACGTGCGCATCGCGCGAAAGCAAAACGCGTTTGTCCTTCGATCGGTTTTCTATTTATTTTTATTTTTTTTTTTTTTTTTATGGAAATAATAATAACACGTTTATACGTTTACCACTCAGTCCGACAAACCGTCAACGTGTAGCGAAGTTACATATTTAAAAACTACGACGTTTATTGTTCAAATTAGAGTGGTTAAACGACGCGATTTATAAGAGAAGAATATTCTCGAGAGAACCCCGTCGCTTATTTCCCGGTTAAATTAATTGTCGAACAAAACGGTCGCGGCCGTGTCAGTTTTTAATAATGCATGTTTTTTTTTTTGCTTTGTTAAAATTTTAGAAGAAAAAAAGCAACGCGAAATATTCTCCATACTTTTTTTTTTTTTTTTTTTTTTAATTGTGACTTCCTCGGTTTCAAAACAATTCATAAAAAGCGACTGTTCAACAATCGTACCAGTTATTTTACGAACGATGTATTTCGTGTTTTTTTTTTATATGTATATTTCGGTTTTATGACTTAACGATTTTAACTTAAACGGCCATACACGATCGTTATAAATAACGAAATACTAAAATACTAAACGAGCGAGACCGTCGGCAAAACAATGCGTTCTTTATTTTCTTGCTTCCCGATTGTGTTGAAAACAATTAATTTTGAAATGTTAAAATTAAGTCTTGGATTAGATCGTATATACGTACCCCCGATTCTCTCTTTGCAGATACTTTTTTTTTTATTGTTACATTATATATAGATTGACACTTTTTCTTTTGTTTTTAACGGCCGAGCCAAAGGGTTCCGTATACTGGTACATTATATAAACGAGAACGATGGTGAAATTTAAGTAGACGCATAAAATTTGCATTTTTAATTTCTTATATAGGTTTCCACGTTGAAACTCAAATACAGTTTTATATTCAGGATTAAGTTTTAATCGCGCAACATTTATTATTCGTAACGTTCAAGTGTAAAACACTCAACAATGTTCAAGGGTATGCCCTTTATTTGAAATAAAAAAAAAAAAAACGAAAAAAAAAAAAGGTTATTGGACAAAGTTTCTGATTATTCGAGTTGAATTTCTTTTTATCTCCAGTCGGTAATTTTTCTTTTTTTTTTTTTTTTTTTATATAATAAATGAAAATATATTGTTGTAACGGAAAAAAAAAAAAAGTAACTAAACAAAACAAAACGAAATTTTAATAAATTATTAGTCGGACAGCGATAATAATAATAATAATTTTCCGTATACGTACACTTCAAGCGTAACAACACAGCGGACCGGCGATCTTTTTTTTTAAAACATTTTATTTTTTATTTTTATACAGGGTCGATTCTTTTATCACACGGACCGGCCAAGTTATGTACGAACATGTTGTGCAATATTTTTTTTATTTTTTGTTATCTAATATCTGGTTATAGTGATTATTATATATACTGGATTTTCTTAAAAAAATCAAAATAATTTATAATAAATTACAGGAGCGAGTTCACGTTGCTTTTTACGGTAAATACCGATGGTTCCGGAGACGTTGAGACCCTCATTGATGGGCAATTCCGCTAAACCCAGGCGCTTTGAAAATGGCGAATCTCTTCCGGCGACGTATAGAAATAACAGAGAAACCCTCAATAATGACACGCGAAAACGAAAAGTTTTTTTTATAACTTTAAAAATGTATTTCCACAATCTGTTACATCTCGAACAATGAGTGTGGATTTTACGTCATGAATGACGGAGTAAAGAGACCTTCCAGTGAAGGCACGTTGACAGTTAGTAGTTATAATTATACAATTATTTTCAATATGTTTACATTTTGGGTATTATTTTTGTTTTTATTTTACGAAAGTGTAAGTCCCGACACCGCCGCCTATTTTTAAACTTTTTTGAAGATTACCGGGAATATTTGCAAGGGACGCAAGGCTCTTTATTATGGGAATTGTGTGGTTTTGATGATTTAAGTTGACTCGTTCGTAAAACGTTTTTGCTACATCCCGAACAGAGGATATGCCAAGATCATTATGTAGGGACTGGTTTGAAATGTAAAAAAAAAAAGCGCTTTGGTTGTAGTAGCACGGAGAGTTTTAGACCGCAAGCGTTGTATACGATTCGTGTTCGGTAATTTTGCGGAGCCCCATAGTTGTAACCTACAAATACGTCCGTATCGGTTTGAGGAATTTTTTTTTTATTTTTAAATATCGCTGTTACAATATTTTGAACAATAAGCATATGTGATATATTGATAAGACAGACAGACAGACAGAGAGTAGACAGAAGGAAGAGGCCTCCCGGCGGAGGTACTTCAGCGTGATTTTATTGATTGAAGGTATTAGCTCTAGAAAATAATTACACATAGAAAAGAATAAGAGTAAGATAGAAACATAGTAGTTATAAGTAGTAGAGAGTGTTATAGATAGATAGATAGATAAAGTTATAGTTAACATATTAGATAAGCCGGTCACGACACCATTTTCTTTTGAGTCTTTTGTGGGGATCTCCTGGAATTGTTGCAGATGATAGTTGAGCGATAAAGCGATTGGAACGATGTGTTAATTTGCTGTTAAATCGTTCATAGTGGAGCTCGGCTGGTTTGAGGAATAGCTTGTATCGGTGCGACAATTTAATATGATCGGAAGTCAGAAGAGAGCGGAGAAGACGAAAAGTAGACGAATTATCGTAACCGTTGATGATTCGCCCGTGCACTGTCCGCAAAGGGCCTAGGAGGAGGCCCCTCCGTCCTCTCTCTCTCTCTCTCTCTCTCTCTCTCGCTCTCTAAAACGCGTGATTGAATTTCCACTAGCGAGTTACACGGGCCCGTGTCGTCGGACCGATGGACGATCGGAACACATTAAAAGTACTGTACGGAACGCGGAGACGGTTTCGGGATTTTCGAAAGTGCAACCGTTCCCGCCGCTATAATAATTCATGTATTTTATACATAATGTGTAAACATTTACGATGTTACGACGTGTGTGTGTGTGTGTGTGTGTGTGGATAAATACGTATTAAATAAATACGGGGGGATGCGGCGGACGTTGATTTAAATATTGAATTATCCTTTGAATTCTCGGCGTAACGGATTTTGTTGGTCTACGGCTATAGCACTAACGAATTTCCCTGTACCGACTTATCGATTTTCTTCTCGGTCCAATGAAATCCGTAATGTCTGTCGAGTTGACTGTGTATATATATATATATATATATATATATATATTTGGTTTATTAGTTTCGGATGTATAAATAAATGAAATAACGGAAATCGGATATATAGGACCGAACGCCATTAAAGGTTCGGCGCGGTGGCGCGAAGTCGAGGGGCACGATCGAATTCCGCCGGAGTGGGAAAACAAACTCGAGAAAAACGGTTTCCGAGCTGCGGCTGCGGCGGTTTCGGTCACAGTAGTCATTTGGAAATATCGAACGATTATCGATTGGCGACGGCGGAGATGGCAGCCACAACGACTACCGGTATACCACAACTGGCTCGAAACGTTTCGACGGAATATTGACCACTACATTCGTTTTTTTTTTTTTTGTGTTTTCTCCGGAATATTAGATTCCGATACTGATGTGCGAGTTTTTCTGTCTGTCAGTAAACGACTTGTCCACCGGAAATATTGGTCCGACCGTCAACATCAAGTGTGGTTTCTGGTACGAAATTTTGTCTCGTTGACGCGAGAATCTGGTCGGTTTTTGAACGGTTTGAAACGTTTCGACGAAATATTGACAAATACATTGTTTTTTTTTTTTTTGTGTTTTCTCCGGAATATTAGATTCCGATACTTGTGTGCAATTTTTATTACACTGGCTTTAAATTTTTCAACGAAATATTGACAAATTCTTTCATTTTTTTTTGTGTTTTTTCCGAATTATTAGATTCTGATATTTGTGTGAAATTTTTATTACACTGGCTTGAAACGTTTCGACGACATATTGACAAATTCTTTCATTTTTTTGTGTTTTCTCCAGAATATTAGATTCCGATACTGATGTGCGATTATTTTTGTCTGTGAACAATTTACCTACCGAAAGTATTGGTCCGACCGTCCACATCAAGTGTGGTTTCTGGTACGAAATTTTATCTTGTTGACGCGAGAATCTGGTCGGTTTTTGGTCGGCTTGAAACGTTTGGACGACATATTGAAAAATTCTTTCATTTTTTTTTTTGTGTTTTTTCCGAAATATTAGATTCCGATACTGATGTACGATTTTTATCACACTGGCTTGAAACGTTTCGACGACATATTGACAAATACATTCTTTTTTTGTGTTTTTTCCGAAATATTAGATTCCGATACTTGTGTGCAATTTTTATCACACTGGCTTTAAATTTTTCAACGAAATATTGACAAATTCTTTCATTTTTTTTGTGTTTTTTCCGAATTATTAGATTCTGATATTTGTGTGAAATTTTTATTACACTGGCTTGAAACGTTTCGACGACATATTGACAAATTCTTTCATTTTTTTGTGTTTTCTCCAGAATATTAGATTCCGATACTGATGTGCGATTATTTTTGTCTGTGAACAACTTACCTACCGAAAGTATTGGTCCGATTATCAACATCAAGTGTGGTTTTTGATACGAAATTTTGTCTTGTTGACCGAATCTGGTCAGTTTTATTTTTTTTTTTTTTTTTTTTTTTATGATCCTCGTAATTTTCCTAATAATTGGGATAAAACGAGAATATTTATTACGAATTATCATATTTTGTTATTTTGTAGTTTGTTGTAATTCGGTTGAAGTTTTTACCGAATATTTATATTAGCCCGTTTTAGATGCGGTAAAATGTCCAAAGTATTATGGCGGTTTTTAATCTATTTATATGAATATGTCGAGGTTTTCTTTTAGTATTTATTCGGTTTTATATCGATAAAAAAATGTTTGGGCAACGCAAAAATACTCGAAAATCTGACACAAAGTCCACCATAATGGTAAAAAAAAATAATAAAAATTGACGATAATGAAATAATAATTTTTTTTTTTTTTTTTTTTTTTATAATCATTTAAAATCAAAATTTTAATGAAAATCGTATACATTTTCAATTTTAATTTAACCATTTTAAACCAAACTTCGCTCAGAGTCGGTTTTTCGTTAGTAATGCATTATCGTTGGGTACAGAACGATATAAATTAAATTCCTTGCATGTCCAGGTGTACCTTGCCGACTAACCGTCTACAAACAGTTGCCGACCCATAAGCGGTTTTCACTTTTAAAATATATTATTTTTTAGGTAGATTTTTACGAACAATACGCGGTTAATTCTCGTCGTGGCATCGACGGAGTCGTAAATAATTCCGGGTGCGGGGTGGGAGATCGCGCCACGGCGTAAGGGAAAAATATCTTCACGGGAAGAAAAAAAAAAAAACAAAAAAAAAAAAAAAATATATAAGCAAAAACAAACCAAGCCAAAGACAGGGCATGTGCTTATACGTTTGTATACGGTGTTATCGTGGGGATTTACGCGGTCGGTACTACTCGGGCCCCGGATAAGAAAAAAAACCGATAATAACAATAAAACCTCGTCCGATTTGAAAAAAAAAAAAAATAAATAAATAAATATCAAGGTGCGCCGGACGGAATAATAATAAAAAGAAAAAAAACCGTATGCCGTAGGTCGTCCGCGTCTAGTGTGTTGCCCGACATCGGTAGTTCGCGGCGCAATCCCCGAAATTAGAACGATTTTTCTAAGCATTTCTTTCCGGCCGTTACATTTAACCACTGACACGGTTTTTTTTTTTTTTTTTTTTTTATGACTGTATAATTCGTTTCGGAGTGCTCTTACCCAGTCGACACTATTACAACACGCAGACCACTGTAGTTTCACGCCATTACCGTAAGGTAAAGACCAAACGGAATATTCACAGGATTCCGGTGGAAAAAATATAATAACAATAACCGGAGACAAGAGTTTTGCGCGTACATGTGCAATGAATAAAATACGACTAATGCTCCGTAAATCCGTTTCGTACGTCCGGATATTAAAATTGCAGTTTTGACATGTATATGTCTTATGGCTGGGGGGTCATTCTGTTAATTTGTCCGACACCGAGAATGTTACCGGGACGCTCGTTTAAAGAACAAGCTCGAAATCGTCATTCCGATAACCGGACCGCCGCTATAAATGTCTGTATTGACGAATTTCCCCTAGCTGATGACGAATTCAATTTTCGTTTTATCCAAAACGAATTCGGTGTTTCCTGCGCTGTTTGCGATCGCCTTTGGTTCGAGAAAAAATATGAAGCACGTTCCCCAGAAAGCCGTAGATTTTTTGCTCGAAAAATACCCACACTTAGATTCTCATAATATGAGCGTGTGCAATACTTGTTATAAAACTCTGCTCAGTAACAAAGTTCCCCGTTTTGCTACGATTAACGGTTTTTGTTATCCTCTCCATCTGATTTACCGCCTCTCGATCCTATCTCTGAACGATTAGTGTCACCGCGTCTTCCATTTAAAAATTTAGAAAAATGTATACTCAATACAAATAATTGCTGTCATTGAAAAATAAATAAATAATTCCTGTCTTTGATACTTGTTGATTTTTTACACGCGTTAAAAAAGTTACCTACAGTTTAATCCTCGTCTCCTCGTATCTAATACCAAATTAACATCGACATTCTTATGTCAACTATATTCAGTAGAAACAAGACATATACATGTACCGATGTATCTGTATGTAGTGTAGATACTCTTAGTTTTTTTTTTTTATTCTTAAAACATCTTTCGGCGCGTAGATTCGTACGAGTTAATACTCGATTTTTGTCCACGGCGAACGCATAGTTCTTACGGGCCCGGATTATTATTCGACGATAAAAGTTCGCCGGTGTAAAATTATTATAATGTGTTGTTTTAAATATTACGTAGTCGAAATCGTTTATTCGGTTTATACCGTACTCCATCAATCTTGTAGAACACCGCGCGGAACGATCCGAACGGTTTTCGAAAACTTTCAGGTCGAAGGGAAATTTATGTACGATATACTAATTTCACGCTTGAACGTGATGCCATCGAGTCACAAAAAAAAAATAAAAAAATAAAATAAAAACGTGATCATCATTCGCTACGTAAATATATAAACTATACGGATAAACTTACAGAGGTATTGGGCTTTATTTTTTTTTTAAACTTTTTTACATTGTATACACTTTGGCCCCGGCCCCGGTCGGAGTTTTAAGCCAAATCGTTAACGGCCAAGTGGCAAAATCCGAAGATAGTTTTTTTTTTTTTTTTTTCGAGACTTTAATACTTGTGCCAGTGAAAACGCACCGGAAAACATAAAACAGGTTCGTATAATAATATTCTAAAATTATTTACCGAACTTTTTTATTTTTTTTTTTTTTTTGTTTTTTTGTATTGACGATTTTCTAAAATTTTGTCTGAATAAACAACCGCCCCCAAACGTCCGGGGGCATAAAACCGCGCGATGCAAATTATTTATATTCAAATTGAACTTTAGCGAAATAATATTCTAATTCGTGTTGTATAATTATAACGACGCGGTTGTGAGTTTCGTGTAAATTAATTTCTACTCACGAATTTATTTTAAAATCTGCCGCAGAGTTTGATCTCGACTAACCCGGCCTACTATAAAAAAAAAAAAATAAATACAAAACGATTATAACACAATTTGCTCTTTTTATGAGTCCCGAGTGCAAAGCAAATATTTCTCTATACGAGATTGTTTGCATAATCCTTTCCTAATTAGAAGATCGACGCGGTTTTTACATTTTTAGCCGTGCCATTTTGTTACCTTCCGCGGCGGTTTGTTAAATATAATGTTTTAAGGATTTTGCGAGTGGCGGCAGCGCCACGGATGCGTTTAATTTATTTAAATTAGTATTATGAAAATAGCAGTTTTTTTTTTTTTACTTTCCTCAAAAATTAAAGCGTTTTCCCGAATAGTCTGACGTACGCTAGGTAACCTAGCCTACGTTATTATATATTACCCGTACACGGATGTATACGAGGATTCGACGTTAACACCTCCGGATAATTCTAGTTTTGACTAGTTAGGTTACAATAGTCAGTCGAAATAAATTTTAAAAAAAAATCAGATCCCGTGTAATTCTAAATGCCGCGTGGATAGTTTACCCTGCCAAAACAAATACACAATGTTAGATTATCCTGTTCCGAACGTTAATAATTACCTATATACTCGCACCGGACCTATTCTAATCTGTAGCTAATTTTGATTTTTTTTTTTTTTTTTTTTTGTCTAGTTTAAACTAACGAGATAAAAATTACTTCTGGAAATCAATTTGTCTCTAGAAAGTTTTAGTTTTTATTTTTTTCAATTTATTTCAGACACAACTATAGTCGGGGCCGTACTCAGACCGGTTTTCTCGGGTCATATGTCCGGGGCCCGGCCCTCAGACAATTTTTAAGGGGCCCGGGCCAACAAAAAACATTAAAATTCCTGAGAGAGCTTAGGTAACGGTCCCTAACCTGTTTTTTTAGAACTTTTCATACTTTTATTAACACGGTATTCGCGTATTATCGCAACGAAACTGACTGTTTACATCCCATGTTAAAATTAGTTATGCCGTAAAGTATGTAATTTTCCCTCAAAAATGTCTGAACAACAACGTGTTACAAAAATTAAAATATACAGTAAAATGAATGCAGATATGAAAACAAAGTAAACCATATTGAAATAACACGGTTGCAATAATATTTGATGTCAAATCCATTAGTTTTGACATGTGTATTTGGACAAATTGTTCCTTTTAAAATCCGGCCTAACCCTAAGGAAATTAATGGGGCCCCGGATGATTTAGCATGCCCGGGGACCGTCAAAGCTTTTTTTTTTTTTTTTTTTTCCTTATAGAACCGGCAATACTTCGGGAGGCGGGTCGCCATCATTTATTTTTTAAAAATAAACACACAAACAAATAAGTACAAAATTTAAACCCCTACGACGGGACGGGCTCACATAAAACGTGTACATAAACTTCGCGTCCCCACCGGGGAACGGGCAGTAGCCGGGCCGAAGCCCACTTGCTGCCCTTACACTAGTAGGGGGTGGACACTTCCTACCGGCCCCACGGCCGGCGGTCTGTCGTCTGCGAGGTCCTTTTTTTTATTCATACGGCATATTATTATTAATTGGTGAAAACTTTTAAATAAACATATATACAACTTTAAACAAGATAAAAGACTATAAAATAAATATAAACATAACATATAAATACAATAGAGTGACTGCAAACACATCTCTTGCTCTAAAGGTGCTCACCTTTTCAGGGTACTAAGCCAATCTTGTGCCTCGCTGTCTCCTTTGTGAAACCCTACTATCCCTCCTTCATACTTTGTAAGAGGGCATACCTCTGCAACGTGTTTAATGGTTTGGACCTATCCACACTCGCAGAGTGGTGTATCTACCATTTTCCATTTATGTAAAAGGAAATTACATTTTCCCTGTTCTGTTCTAATTCGGTTTAGAGCGGTCCACATCGCCCGTGGGAGTTCAAAACCTGGGACTCTCTGGGTTGGGTCGTTGACGAGAAGGCCATTTACGACGTTTTCATCTCTCCAAATTTTCTTCCACAAATCCTCCGGAACATCTGTTGTACTCTCGACAGACCAAATAGGGTGTCTAGATTTCAATCGTTTTAAATGGCGCATCATATATGTCGTTGTGAACTGGGAGGTGTGTCGAGTTTCTAATTTGTTCTAGTATTTTTTCCGTTGCTGCATATCTGCGTGTCCGCGACGACCGTCTCGGCGATGTCGACCAGCCGTTTCCAACGGTCCTCCGGACCAGGCGCCTGCTGTCCTCGTCAAACGCCTCGCAGCATACATGAGGGTATGGAGAGCGTCGTCATCCTTATCATTCTGCTCACCGGGAAAACCTCAGTGAGAACACCCGGGGTGCGGAGACCGTCAAAGCTAAGTATGGCTTAGTTTTCACTAAACAAAGTATGTTAAAACCAATCCGGAGTTAAGGGTCCAGATTAATTGTAGTTGTGACTAGTCAAAACCAATTATGACGAAAGAGGTACGCAAAAACTAGTTTTGACTATGTATCGTTAAAAAACGATACATAAACTATATTTATAAATCGTTATTTGATGATTTTTAATATACAGTGAACACTCTGTATAACGTAAAAACTACTCAATAACGGTCGGTTTGTTTTGTATAATTGGTCACTCTCAATAACGAATTAATATTTTCCATTTAATAATACATACAATTCGTGTGGCATCAGTATAGTCGGTGTTAATGCAGAAATGTCCAAGAACGATTGCATTTGTTCACTATTTGTAATTCGAATGAGAAAATGATCCACCGCAGAAATAGGTTCACTCGCAGTACAACACTTTTGCGTATTTTCACTCCCGATGATCTACGAAACTATGTAGAAACAGACGAGAACCGCGTCCCGACTGATATCTTCGACTGACGACGAATTCCTAAAACAGTAACAAAAGACGAGGACGATCAAATGGGAGACGACAAACAACGATCACGCAATATCGAACCACCGCCAAGTATTCAACGAGCACACTGGATGCGGCTAAATTATTAGAAAAATATAAGGGTAAATAAAATAATAATAATAAAATTAAAATTAAATTAAAATTTTAAATTTATTTTAAAATAATAATTTAATTAAAAATTAAAAATTAAAAATAATAATAAAATATAAACCTAACCTACCCACCTATATATAATATATATTATATATTACAGTAATCTGTAAATTCGTTTCGCCAAGACGATCTCTGGACACGGACAAAGTGCACAGGAAAATATCGGAAATGTATTGGCAGTGCAAACCAGTGATCAAATCAGGAGATTGGACAGCAACTATTTTAAATAATTGTCATATTTTACGTAAGATGAAACATTACAATAATAATAAAATGTAAACATGTAGAAACAATAATATACATAAAAACATTGTGTTGTTTTTTTTTTTTTTTTTTTTTTTTTTTTTTTTTTTTGAAACCCGCTCTACAACGAAAGAAATGTCTTTCGGTCCGTTAACATTCGTTATAGAGAGTTTCCAATAACGGCGAATTTATAAACTTTTGAAATAATGTAATAATCGGTTTTTTTTTTTTAATTCCTAACGGAAATCGGAATTTTCCTAAGCCGTGCGTTTCCTGACCCGCGGCGAGGACGATGGGGCAAGTGGAGCCCTCAGGAAAATAAAATATAATTTTATTAATATTATTACGACCGCGTGTCTGGCGCACGCTCTCGCCGGAGGACGGAGGAATGGGATTTCGTCGGGCGTACTCGGTTTGTTTGCCGGCACCCGCGCGCCGACGTCCGTATACACTCCCGGGTGAATTTACTCCGGCAATATCCGCGGCCGTTGGCGCGTGAAAACGGTTAAAAAGTTCGGGTCTGTTTCCCGTGCACGTGTGTGTGTGTACACCTGCATGTTTAAAATAATAATAATAATAATAATAATAATATTACAACGCAAAAGTCGCGGCGGTTTTTTTTTTTTTTTTGACCGGGTCGCGGGAAACACGACTGCGGCGCCCGCCACACGCCGGCTCGCCGCCAAAACGTTTCGTTGTATTTTGTTTTTCTGGGCTCGCGCGGAGATTTTTATTGTCCCGATTATCGTATCATATCTCCGTAGTCGAAGAACGATATAAATCATTGTTCCGCACTTGGATGTGCATTTTTTCCCACCATCCCCCGGGCTTAATATTAAAATATTATGTTCAAATATTAGGCTATTTATTATTGTATTTTATACCGATTCCGGAGCTGAATTCCGGTGGGCACTCCATTAAAATCCCCGGGCTAATGAGCATTTTATAATAGAAAAAAAAAAAAATAAATAAAACAGAGATTTATTTTTCTATGTGATAACTAGGGATTTAAAATACCGAAGAAAATGTACAAGACAAGCGAATCGTGTAAATTATCCAACCGATTATATAGAAGAGCCAATTATTTGTTTCATTATAAGATAATGTCGTTAACGATTTAAAATCAAGGTTTTCACAAAAAAAAAAAAACAATTGAATGCTTTAATCTCTCATATATATATATATATATATATATATACTTCCTGACAAGTTTTCAAATAAAAAAAAAAAAAAAAAACAACGTTATATGTTCATTTAAATCAGTGTTTCCCAACCTTTTTACCACCACCGACCACTTCAACAATATTTTATAGGTCGCGGACCACCTCAATTTTACGAAAACTAGCAATACCTTTTGTTTGCTCATTAACAAGAATGCACAAAATTTATCGAAAAATGTTCATTTTTATTATTTTACTTTACGTTTTATTACTATACTTCACTAATATACAATTATACTTTACTGTACTAAATAATTTACTTAGTGTGATTTTTGTGACTGATACCTACACACTTATAAAATTGGTAAATACTTATCGGTCTACAGCAGCAACAACGATAAGATAACCGTATAATATTATACGGTTCCTCAATAAGTCGTAATTTTTTTCGTTATTTAAAAAAAAAATAATAATTAATTTGTAATAGAAATCGAAGAAAAAATCAATGGTATCGCGGACCACCGGTTTGGGAAACATTGATTTAAATAAATTAGATTATATTATATAGCAGACGATTTTCAACCGCTTCTTTCGGATGATAAAAAGACGCGGTTTTTTCTCTTTGTTGCGTTGCGAGTTTAGATTATAGAAACAAAAATGGAATCGTGAAAAACTTCAACAAATTTCGGTAATTCCCGTGGTCTGTGGGAATACTTGCAAAACGCGACAAAGAAATCTTTCCGTTAAACATTCGTCTTTAGGCCATTTCGATAACACTGCCCAACAAGCAATGCCAGTGCTGAGAGGACGTTTTCTATATGACGAAAACTCAAAACATGGCAGAGATCCACTATGTCAGAGACAAGATTAACTGCACTTGCTATTTTGAACATTTTCCTTGATATTAACGGACGTAGATGTTACTGAAGGCGTCGACGGGTTTTCAAAAACCAAAAGAAAAATATTTTGCATTATAATTTGTTGGATAAATGTATAACAATATACGCATTCATATTTAATGTTTCCCAACTGTTTTTACTGAATGTTCATAAATAAAATGTTCGTCTCGGTGTACCTAATTGTCGGTTAAAAAGGTCGTTTCGTTATAATTTACAGTCATATTATCCCAATACGCACTTTTCCTATCAAAATTATAAATATTGTGTTGTGTTCATAATACAAATGGCACCTCCCATCAATAATTACCCTGGATCCGCGCCTGGAACCGTCGTAGGAAGTCCGTTGAAATACCGTTGGACGGTGACAATTTTTATTGGAACCGGTCGCAGTGACAATCTGAATCCGAACAAATAATTGTGTTCCGGATATCGTATATTGTAAGCGAAATATTTTTATCGGATGACGACCGTGATGGTTTTCACGCGTTATTAGTAAATTCGATCAACGGCCCATACGACTCGAAATATCGCAAGTATATATATATAAAAAAAAATAAAAATATTACGTTTATCGAAACAACCCAATTATTATTCGTGTCACGGCCATCGGGGTTGATAGCCGAATTTTTACGAATTCGACACGTGTGTATTTGCTCACACAAACCTAAAAACAGTTTCGTTTATGGCTCAGGATCAAGACCTCATATAGGTATTGTGTATCATTTAGATAACGGAACACGCTGATAAACCGCGGGCACATTAATAAAAAAAATATAAATAAAACTACGGCATCCAAAGAAATTCCAAAAACGATAAAACACACAACAAATTACAACATATCTATTATGGATAATTTAAGGAACGGAATAAAAACAATAAATAAACGCTTAATACCGATTACAATAAATTATTATAATGTCTAACTATAAAATACAATAAAGTACGGTCGAATGAGAAGGAATAGTGAAGGCACAAAAATGTTTTTAGGTATCCCAAACATTTAACAATTGAACGACACTACAATTGTTGAAAAGTTATGAACAATGTACACGTTTTTTTCCACATACACGACTCGAAACCCGACCGCTCGAAATCCGAATTTAATTCACCGCATAGAATTGTTCCCGTACAAAAACGTTAACAAAACGAAAATAAAATATAATTGTAATTGAATTAAAAAATCAATTAGACAAACGCCAACGCAAGCAAACATAATGAAACACACGAAATCCGACTTTGCCTCGCCCGCATTTCTAGCGTGTAAAAAATAAAAAATAAACATATAATATAGACTCGTGTAAAGAATGTTTTTTTTTTTTTTTCACAATTAAATACACAATCTATACAAATAAATACACAATAAGATAATAGACTATAATGTCTGCTTAAAGACTACTTAAAGATTGATCCTTAACTCTCGTTCTAGATCACTAAAAACGTTATTTTTAAAAAATAAATATACTAGTTTAAAAACCAAACTATTAATGTACAAAACTCTCCTAAAGCCTACATGGACATATGGAATACTACTCAGGGGATCGGCAAAAAAAATCTAATTTAAATAAAATTCAAGTCTTTCGGAATATTACATTAAGAAAAATCACTAACGCTCCCTTTTTTTGTTTCTAATTTAACTGCCCGCGAAGATCTAGGTATCAAGCCGGTTATAGCGGTAGCGGAATTATTTTACATTTGGTTTTTTGTCAAACTAGAAAATCACCCCAACCCACTAATTAGGGAGTTACATACCTTTACACTTCCTGAAAATCCACAACGCAGACTCAAAAGGAAATGGTGTCGTGACCATTTAAAATAAAAATATCTCAATAAATAATATTTATGCCTAGCTAAGTGTCATCATTTATGGGTGGCTTCTTATTCAAACAAATTCGTGTAAAGAATTGAATAACACGTACAACCAGATACAAATGCTCATTGCACTGAACACCGTGTTCCGCGTAGACCGTGCAAAATCTAGTTTATACCACAAAATATGATAACGTAACCAAATTGTACCTAACCGATAAGGAAAAAAAAAAAAAAATGATATTACACTTGGCACAGTGTATCATTTGATACTATGATACCAGAAATAACCGCACGGTAAACAGTCGAATGCATTCGACTTGTTGGTAACCAACGGTAACCAAAATGATACCATGGTAACGAAATTACGGTTATGATATTACTCGTATCGTCGGATCGTACACGGTCTGCAGTGTAGACTCTACACAAACTATACACCTACACTGTGTGTAGTGGAACACAAAGAAACACTAAGAAAATCTCTTCCGCAGTTTTGAAGGATCCTAAACCAGGGGTCTCCAACCTACGGCCTGTCAAGCTTTTTGAACCGACCCGCCGAGTTAACTGACGTTTCGATAATTCTTTTTGGGCGCATTCGAATTGTCGAAAATCCATTCACAATAGAATTCGAAACTTTACCAACAGAGCTTGTAGTCATCGAGCTCACGTCAAACAACAGGCTCAAAAACTGTTTCAAGGAAACCAGAATGCACAAATTCTACGCCGTGTTGCCAGAAAACTGTTTACGAAATCTCAAATTATGTGCTCGTGAAATAATTTCTATATTTGACTCTACCTATCTATGCGAGCAAACTTTTCCAAAAATTAAATACCCCGAATCAAAGTATTGAACTAACTCAAGTGAGAAACATTATTTACTAGCGACGTTTCTAGTTGGAATAACCAAGTTTGATACAAACTACCGCGGAATATTAAAAGACAAGCAATTCCAAACTTCTCATTGAGTAACAATCAGTAACTTATCGCAATTTATTTATCTTCACTTTTAATACCTCCCTATGACTCTCTAAAAAAGAGAGCGAGGCCTAAGCGCATCATAGACGTGGCACGCCGTAAAAAATGAATATTATTAGTTTAGAGACCCAAAAGAAATTAATTTACAAACACGTAATCAATGGACACGTAATAAATATAAAAAATATCTATTACATACACCGAGCAAATGATATTGAAAACATAATAATGTTACAAAATAATTGTTTGTACAAAAATAAAAACGATTTGTTTAAAAAAAAAAAAATATTTGAACATAAAAAAAAATATAAATGTTTTTATTTGTTAATTGTTCGTCTCGAATTATATGCGCGAGATTACCTAATGACGACAACAACAAACACAAATAACCATATTTCGCAATTTCCAGCATTTGTGATTACAAATTCAAATTTTTTTTTTTTTTTTATGATTTTGTCTCCATAATATATTTGAGATTTCACTTTATAATCCTCAATTTGCCACAAAAAAAAAAAAAAAAAAAACGAAAAACACCGAACAACGCTTTTCTGACGTATCCATCGCTGTATAATATTAATAATAGAACAATTAACTCTCACTTGTCCTTTCAGATAATTTAATTATTATCATCCTATCGGAAATCCGACTACATAATGACTATGTATTACACAATTTACTTCCCATATCGAGTAACATTATATAATATATGTGCTACGAAATCAACATTAACTAATAGTTATAGTACGGCTTTTATAACATATTCATTTTAAGTTATTATAATGTATTTTATTCATATAGAACACTGGTTCCCAAACTGTGGGCAGGGGGGCGTGAACGCATTGCTGGGGAGGCGCAAGCGGTTTTTACGAAATACAATTTTTATCGATTACATTATTTTTATTTTAAAACGTAGAGAAAAAAAAAAAATTATTAACCTATTCTCTTTATCCATTATCGGGTATAAGTAACGGATAACCGATAAAGACTATAAGTGTTTGGCCGCAACCGTGTAACTTAATCATTTTTTGATTACTTTTATTAATATTTTATACTAATTTATTACTACATATAATGTTTCATCTTAATCGATTGTTACGTTTTATTATTTACTATATTTTATAATTATTTTTCATCAATAAAAAAGTGGACATTCCCAATAGTTGTATAGTTTATTTGTCAAGTACGCGAAAAAATGGTGATTGATTTTTTTTCAATTTATAGGAAGGATGGCGCGAGATTTTCGAAAATCTACAAGCGGGGCGTAGAATATAATAGGTTGGGAACCACTGATATAGAAGGTTCAATCGCTTCGGAACGGTCCGGATGTATCCAAATACATTTTAAAAATAGTAGGTTGTAAGACTCACGACTTCGGTTATAAAATTCAAATTTCGTAACCGAAATACGGTAAAAACATGTAGACGTTTCTGGTAAAATGTCTCAATAAATTAGTTCCGAAATGTCATTTGTTGTTGTACTGGTTTCAATTCATATCTTATTGTATATTGTAAACAAATACAAAAAAACGACAACAGTTTTGAAGTGTGAAAAATATAAAATAATGTTGTTATATCGGCTAATAATATATGTATGCACACGAATTTAAAATTCCACGGTCTAAATATTATTGTCCGTTTGGCTTGTCTCTTCACTTATAAACCACCGCGCCCAGACCACCGATACTAATCGCACATAAATGTATTTTAACGACGGCATAAATCACGCGCAGAAACTGCGGTGTAAATCCCACTTTCTACCGGCCGCCTGTAAGTTATCTAATTGTTAGCAGCGGTATAAGTGAGTATGAAATAATAGTAAAAAGAACAATTAAATCTTCATAAAACGCTACTCCTAAGTGCGTTTAAACCGTAATCACTCCTGGCAGCATGCTGCCCGGCCGCCGTATACGCGTAACTTTATAAATCTTTCTCGGTGCACATTTTATTTATGTAATTTCGAAAAACCCGAGTAAAACGCAAATCGGATTTCCGAAATTCAACAAACTTCTCGCCGAGAAAATGTATCGTTTTACCAAAAATAATTATTCGTGTGTACACAGGATGATTTGGGATTTTTTTTTTTTTTTTTTTAATACGTCGATTTCGAAGATTTTGAGTATAGCTGATTTTGATTTCTCCAGTAATTATTGAACAATATTATTTGTCTTCATATTTTTTAATTTATCCGAATGCCATACGATATAATTATATATATATATATATATATATATATATTTTACATTTATTTAGTTTTTTTTTTTTTTTTTTATAAAATAATCGTGTTCATAATGATCCATAATTTTACACTTGACAATATGAAAATATCGCAAAAAAAAATCGCCGGATCGCGATAGGAGCGAAAATTCACCTTATCATAATGACGGTGCTTACGACAAATTAGACTTGTGTACGCCAAGTCCGGTCGACATTGCCGTGAACATTATTGCATAATGTGCAATATGCATTTTTTTTTTTATTTAATTAGGTTTATTTTATTGTTTCAACATAAATATTTGTTTTTACAATTTTTTTACATATTATTTAAAGATAAATACATAATTAGGTAGTCATAACAGAGCAGTAATATAATTTAAAAATTGTTTTATTTTAGAAAATTGTACTTTAATTGAGTTGTTTAATTAGGTCAATGTTCTGATGATACCGATGCTGAGGATGATGATGATGATGATGTTTCAGGAGGTAGCAGGACATCTTGTGGAAGACGTGGCTTTAGTCTGCGGTTTTTGGTTCTTTTCCCAATTTTGAAGTGAAGGGCTCCGGTTGTGTTTAGTTTCGAATGAAATTGTTTAAATTGTTCAATTATCCATGTGTTTAAGTATGGTATACCAGTGTCGTTGTGGAGTTGTGTGTTTCGCATGTACCATGGGGCTTTAAGAGTTATTCTGAGAAATTTGTTTTGTAACGTTTGCATTTTTGTAATTTTTGTTTGGGATGCGGCTGCCCATATTGGGCGTGCATATGTTAATAATGGCCTTATGATTGATGTGTAAATTAGAAGTGAGCATTTAATCCGAAGTGTTGAGTTGTAATTTACTAGGGGGTATAAGATTTTTAGTCGTGCGTAGGCTTGGTTTAATTTTTTATTTAAATATACATTTAAAACTGCAATATACAGGGTGCTGCAGAGCCGACTGACGAGTTTTGATGGGCTACAAATAACGAACAGTAAAACTTAGAGAAAAGATTTTTTTTTTTTTTTTTTTTTAGTCAGTCGGCTCTGCCGCACCCTGTATAGCTCGTTTTATGACCGTTTATCTCGTTTCGTGTAAAACGTTGATTTTCGTACAGTAAGCCGCGAGTTTTTAAGTTGATTTTTGTTGAAATCGGTCGCAGTCTATCTAATGAATTGAGTTTGTAATTGTATTTAAAACGTAATAAATAGGTACTAGTGTACCAGTATTTGTCAACCTAGTGTACCAGTTTACATCGACCTAATGTACCGGTTGCGTTAAACGCATTGTATCGCATCATCGCAATACCACGCCGGGTATAATAAATTAGGGGACGTAAATGTGTGGCGGCAAAAAGTCGTGAATATCGTGGCTATAGTATTGAAAAAAAAAAAAAATAAAATAAAATAATAAATACGATATTTTCATTGATAATCAAAATCGATTGTATACATTGTAATTTGTCAAAAAAAATTTTAAAGACAGTGAAATTATATTAAATATTTTAGATTCTGAGTAGGTTTTATAACGATGTTTTTTATTATTCTGCAATCACTTTTTACTACCGGAAGACTTCAATCCGAGCTATACACCCGTGTACGGTTCCCGGTAGCAGACTTTGTCTAGTTGGTACTTTAAAGAGGTAATCTTTCGGTATACGTATTAGTTTTTTAACGCGGCAGAAACAACTACCAACAAATCAAGGGAAAAACGGCAAAAACACGATTATGGCAAACTCGAGTTTTTATCATGTTGATTTCTGGGTACCGTAGCGATAATAAAAAAAACACGACTAACAATACTATTTCGCTCAGAATCGTTTTTTTTTTTGTTTGCGATTTACCGTTGCATAAAGATGTAAATTAAATTCTTATCTATACACTGCCTTGCTAACTTTCCGCCTACAACAGACCCACCCTTGGTGCGAAGTATGTACGCCTTTTTTTTTTTTTTATAAATTCGTTGTGATGACACTAATGATGACACCTGACAGATTTTAAAAAAAAAAAATCTAATAATCAGCTAATTATTCGTATTCCCCTTTTTGTATTATAGAAGGCGGTTATTTTATATTTTGATGGCAACCGGTATAATTTTTTTTTTTTAATACCGAAAACAGCCGCAGAGGGCAACCGGTCCAACACCCAATAAATATTATATAGGGATTTATAATTTTTTTTTTTCATTTTTTTCTATATCGGGGAAATGTAATTCATGTCGACCGGTTGTCTCTCCGGAATCCGCGCCAACGAATTAATAATATTACGTATTCAATTGATTTTGAATCTTATTGTATTTAGTAAAATGACTATTAATTATTCGTCTATTCCCGCGTCTGTATCGATTTTATCGGCGTGCGCTTGAAATTAATCGAGAAATGGTTTTTTTTTTCGTTTCGTTTCGTTTCGTCTTTTCGACGATGTTCGTACGTAGTAT
Source organism: Tuberolachnus salignus (assembly GCA_956483605.1). Classification (NCBI taxonomy): domain Eukaryota; kingdom Metazoa; phylum Arthropoda; class Insecta; order Hemiptera; family Aphididae; genus Tuberolachnus; species Tuberolachnus salignus. Next base: position 45,529,216 of record OY101432.1, on the reverse strand, counting down.
AAGTGTACACATCCCGACAATTAAATATAATACGCAAATCGCCATATAAATTATATTCACTGAAATACGCGTTTAACACGCATAATTTAATTGTTACACGCTTTTAATTTTATAAACGTATACACGTAGGTGTATTTTATTCAAAAAGTTCCGGAAACTTTGGTACAAAACATTTGTTCGCGGGTTCGCTTACGAGTTGTCGGACCTCCACTGTATTATACAACGAAATACACTTGGTCCCACGATTTTTTTATGCGCAGCGACATATCGTTCGCCAACAATTTCCTCCGGTGTGTGTTTGCCCCGTGCAGACGTTTTTTTTTTTTTTTTTTTTTTTTTTTTTATAACCACGTACGCTGTGATAATAAAAACACAGGGCAAATATTCCGGGGGAAATTTTTGGCGAACGATATGTCGGCGCGCATAAAAAATCGAGGGGCCAAGTGTAATTCGTCTTGTTAGGACTCCGGACGGTTATTATTTTCACAATTTCGGGGGATAATCTACCGGAATCCCGAATAAAACCGCAGTAAAACGGAAAAGCCAGATCATTTTTTTTTTTTTTGTTTATGTGTTTTTCAAGAAATATTCGATTTTATAACGTAGAGTGCCATTTTTGAGATTCTGAGAGAGAAATATTGCTCATAATAAAGAAATTTTATGAGAATTTTCTTGTAGCGTTTTCGATCTAATCGGTACATTGAGGAGGAGGTCGTATTTTTTTTTTTTTGTCATTTATTGTGTAGGTTCCTTAACATTTGGATGGCGGGGAAACGGGAATATTTACGTACGGTTATTTTAGATGTTCGTTATTTTATTGTAAATTTTGTAAAAAATAATCGTGAAGACCGGCGGCAATTTCACGCGGTGAAATCTGTTCAACATTTGTTCTCTGGCATTTTATTAGTTATTTATAGATATTTTAGTTTTTATTTGATTTTATGTGATTGAAATTTTTGTCGGCCTATTAAAAATACTCGGAAACACAACACATTCTGTCAATTATTTTATATTTTTTTAATTTTTTTTTTCAAAAAGATAATCCAAGTAAAAACCACGGGATTTCGCGTACCATTTTGCGATTTACGCGGACAAATCATTTAATGACTCGGTTAAAAATCAATACAATACCGTACACGTTAAATCAAATTGAACGAATCGTGTCACGTTTAACCGTATGTCGCTCGGGATAGTTTTTCGTTTGCAATTGTTTCATCGTTGCGGGCACAGTTTATTAATAAAAATTATCCTACGCGTCGTAACGGTTTTAAAGTGTTGGCGCGATTATTTCCACGTTTATTCGGATTCGTCCGGGTGCCCTCGGGGGACGATAAAAACCGATAATTTCAACATACATCGGAATATGAAATGCTTAAAAAAAAATATAAATGTTTTTTTTTTGTTAATTGTTCGTCTCGAATTATATGCACGAGATTACCTAATGACGACGACAACAAACACGAATAACCATATTTCGCAATTTCCAGCATTTGTGATTACAGATTCAAATTTTTTTTTTTATTTTTTTATGATTTTGTCTCCATAATATATTTGAGATTTCACGGTGGTCAGCATAGGCGTTATTGAGTACGGCTATAATATTGATACTGTTGCGAGATAGTCGCATGCGAACTATTAGACATGTTAATTGTTTAACGGTTAGGTCATGGTAACACGCACACACACACACACACATACATATATACATTTTAATAAAAAAAAAAAAAAAATAATAATAATAATAATTAACGGAACGCGACGAGTAAATGGTTGTATATTTAATTATACGCGAACGAGTTTTGAATATTCCGCTCGTTATAAGTATTTAATACTCGACGATTAAACATTTTTTTACTTGCGTGCCGGATAATTTAACAATATGCGCGAAAAGCAGATACCCAAACACGCGATGTTAACAATTTGATATTTAAGCGGATTGTTTTTTTTTTGTTACGTATAACTCATGATTTTTTGTTTTTTTTTTTTTTTTTTGTCTCTCTCTCTTAGTTTCTGTGCGTATCGACGGAGTATTGTGGTTTTTTTTTTAGGTGACTTTAAACAAATTTTCGATTACAAATCTTGTTTCAAAAGGGTTTCCTGAAAAATTTGTCTAAATCATTTTCGTACGTTCAATTCGTCTAAATAATGGCGAAATAACCGGGAATATTTACGCAATAACGGTTTCTGTTATTTTTTTTTTTTTATTTGTAATTAAGTGAAAAATAGAGACTTGACATTTTTACCGAATACTTACACTTTATAGACGCGGTACATAATTTTCAATATATTCTGGCGGGTTTTGGCTTGTAATTAGGCTACTTGAAATCGTACATGTTTCTTTATTCATTGTTTAGTTGCATGCGAACAAAAATTTTGCGATTTTTCATCTGTAGTCTCGAATTAATACAATTATTTACAAATATATTTCAACCTAACCTAACCCAACCTACTCGTCAATATCGGTTTTCATTTGCAATTGTATAAAATGTATATAACCTACCATCTCAACTTTCCATCTACAACAGTGGCCCACCCACGGTGCGAAATATGCACGTTTTTTTTTTATTAATTTAAAAATGTTTTAGTAGGTAGAATATTGTTATTATTATTATAGGTATTTTTTTATTTATTTTATAGATAGATATAATGCGAATATTTTTCATATTAAATTAATTATTAATATATATTACTTTATTATCTATATTTAGTTGTTTTTTTTTTAATCGGGAAAGTATTTTTATCAAAGTAATAAATTCATTGTGTTTTGCAATTTCCGTTTTATAACCTATTTTAGTACCTAAAAAAAAAAAAAATACTATAATAAACCATAGACGCGTGTAGACGTTTTAACTCGTGTTAATATGTAACGCGAGTGTTTGTTACGCATTTTTTAAAAAAAAAATAGGTTAGGTTATAAGTGTAATTATTTAAATTTTAATTATTACGTTTATATATCTACCGCTCGTTTATTATTATAAAAAAAAAAAAAAAAAAAAAATTAAAAATACATTTATAATAATAATAAATAAATAATACGTAATAAATTCGAGACATTTACTATGTGTAAATAATAGATACGAATATAAATACGTCGGCCATGCAATGTTTGTCGGAATCGTCGAATATTAATACTGTAAACGAGCTGATCGTCTGGAGATTTCGTCGTCTCGGGGTCCCCTCCCCCCAAGCCCTTAACCCCGACACTCGGACACTGTGTCCATCGAGATAGTTGAATTTGACATCAAATATTTGAATATTACTTACTGTGATGTATAATAGAATTAAATTTAAAAAACAATTTAAATTACAAAACTACGTTTACGGTATTGTCAACTATATATATTAATTCAAATGTTTGCAAAAATGTAAACTAACACAACATTAACCAAGTATGTATCGACATGTTGGTTTTGCGGAATCTCATAAAAATCATTTCGGCAATTTGTCACTATTGTAGGCGATGACTGAAAATTTAAAACAGAAATATTGAATAATATTGTTAATTTTAAATATATAGTCAAGAACAAATTTTTAAAAGACCACGTAATACAGCAACTCACGAGCATAATTTTGCCAGTTAATCTTCCAGTTCGTGCAATAACTGTTGGGCTCCATCCATTCTTGTATACTATTTACTAATCGAGTTTCATTAACTCTTGCATTCCGTTAGTTTAAATAAATCAATAAATCTGCGTGTTATTAATAGTTGTAATAATACTTGTTTGAAGTTAGCCTTAACAAAAATCGTTCACTTTTTCAAATAAATAACTGTTATCACCTTATCAGAATAACTACAGAATATACACGATCTAGTTTGACCACATTTAGTAATATGTTTAATAATATTATATATTTAATCGTACATTTAAACGTATTGTCCAATTCGGGTTGTCGGGTATTCGTTTTATGTCGGTGGACATTGTTAGATTATGTACGGGCGGGAAACGTATTGTGAATTCCGACATTGTACATTATTGAGGGCGAGAAAATATAGAATTACCTTGTACAATAATTCCTATAGTGGACTTCGTGATTTCCGTACGTTCGTTTTAAGGTTTCGTGTTAAGGGTGAACTTTGTCTGTGGCCGATACCCTACCATCGCTGTCGCGTGTCCGTTATTACATCACAATGGGTACCTAGCCTATGAGTTAGTCGGCCGGCGGTCGCCGTTTCACTCTGCGGGCAACAGACTGAAATTTCGCCATAAAATCTCGGGTAAAATACGTATGCGGGGATATCCGATGGAAAAGATCTACTTCTCAATACCCTTGTCCTTTTATGTACATGTATATATTTAAAATAACAGAAATTATTCTTTTTTTTTTTTTTTTAAGAATTTTCTCCACAAAGTCATTCCAAATACTCTACCGAGTTCGCCCGTTATTTTCAATTTTTGGTCCGGGGGTGTTGGGCGGGTGGTAAAGAAGCTCAAATGTATTTAGACGTACCGCGTTTCTAACGACAATATTGAACTTTATAACGATTTTTTTTTTTTTTTTTTTTACAAAGTTGTTCCAAATACTCCCCCCACCTCGGGTGTACCATTATTTACAATTGTGGCGGTCCTTAAGAGAGAGAAAATGCAAAACCTGTTGTTAAATATTTGAGATATCTTATCTAAATAATTTATAAAAGATCAGACTTGTGTATCAAACTTTTCCAAAAATTAAATATTCCAAATCAAAGTATAGAACTAACTTAGATGACGAACATTTACTAGCGACGTTTCTAGTCGGAACAACCGAGTTTGATACAAACTACCACGGAATATTAAAAGACAAACGATTCCGAACTTCTCGTTGAGTAGCAGTTACTTCAATAGCAATTCATTTATCTTCGCTTTTATTACCTCTCTGTCACTCTCTAAAAAAAAAAACGATCCAGTTATCTGCCGAGGTATTTTGAAATAATTTAACGATTTTGTATTACAGAGTTGTTGAAAACTATGACCTTCCGGATGTCATAGCGTGGCCCTTTGCCACGTGTTTAACAAGGGGGACGGGGGGGGGGTTTACACGTGATAGACAGCCTACACTAATAACAGAAATTATATTGTCCGTAAGCATACACATAAATTATAAATCGATAATAAATAATAGTTTTCTAAATGATAATTTAACAAACGTGGTTGTTTTTTTTTTTTTTTATTTATTTACCGCATCCTCTAAAGTCACACGGGCTAAAAAACAAAAACAAAAAAAAAAAAAACGAATTACGAAATATTCATCGATACGTATCGCTGAATATAACTCCCGAACGCCAAGTGTAGTCTGTACCGACCGTAAACCTCTCGTGTTATACAACTGTATTTGTGTTTTTTTTTTTCTTCTTCTTCTTCTGCTAGGTCAAACCTCTTGTTGTATGCGCCACTATATACCGCAAATGAGGAAACCGGATGTCCTATTTGTCTACATCTATTATTGCGTATTGCCTGCCGATCGTACAGAAAGACCGCCTGTATGGCTACTCGCATGTTGTTTATTACGTTTTACCGATATTGATTGGTTGATTAATTATTATTATTATTATTAACGGTTTTTTTTTTTTTTTTTTTTTTAATTATACACGTCGGGTTCGTTAATATATAACCGTTATGCACTCGCCGGTGCATTCGCATTGTGCATCTATACCCACTAAGATTTTTATTAAACCGCGTTGAATATAATTACAAAACGTATTACACATTTTTTTTTTTTTTTTTTTTTTTTTTTTATGTAATCGATTTTCGTCAATCGCACTCCGTCCACGTACCGTCTATACAATCAACTATTACGTTTCCGATGTCGTCAAAATAATGTACGGATTTCCGTACAATCCGTTTGTTAACTGTGAAATTTCGAACGATCACATGGTTCGTTTTATTAACACGTAAGTTCAATAATAAATACGCCCGCTTGTTTTTTTTTTCACTCGATGCGTAACCGATTTTGACCCGAAACATTTGTGGACTATTGATTGATTTGCTTTGGTTTCCCCTCCTCCCCCGAGCGTTTTATATAGTGCACCCTGAATTACGCATGTGCAAACAGTGGGCCCCCCCTTCATAGTCTGTATTTCTGTACCAAAAAATTAGAGAAAAAAAAAAAAACACAATGTTATTTTTCGTAGGATTGAACGTTTTATGATCAACAGTTATGGAACAGAATGTAAAAATATTAATTTATATACCTAACCATATGTATTTATTGTTTAGTGCGATAAATGCTAACCAGAATTAGTTTACAGGGCTCGGGACTTGTAGCGTTCGCGTACTATGTGTTATTTATTGTAAAACACAGCCAGTGTGCGAAATAAATTCATTTCTGGTTACCGCGTTATCAAATCTGAAATTCAAATGTGAATGTTTTCGCATATTTCATAGATTTTGCAGTAAAGTGCATGTTTCAAGCGTCGGTTATCGTGTTTTGAAGAACTGGAAGTCCCGAACCCCGGTCATTAATCGCAATTAATCGTACTAATGTGATTGAATAATAATTAATATTGTGAAATCAATAATAAAATTGTTTAAAAATGATAAAAAAACTGTTCACCGACAAGTATACAAAACGATATTGTATTTAGGATCCGAATTATCATTTGAAACATATTCGAAACGCGAATATCCATCGTGCATTTCCTATCGTATGCGCTACATCAGTGGTTTTCAACCGGTGGGTCGCGTAAGTTTTAAAATTGGGTCGCGATAAGTCTTCTTATTAAAATAAAAATAAAATGTATAAAATTTAGAAGAAGTTTTTAGAAGAATATTCTTCAATCAAGTTTGAAGACATTTCTGAATTAGTAAACGAACATTTGACAAACTTAGAAAAATTATTTTACCAATATTTTCTTGAGGATATTCGAGTAAATTATGAGTGGATTGAACAACCATTCGCAGTAGACATAATGACAGTAAATATGTCTACTGACAATGAAAATCAATTAATTGAGTTATCGTGTGATAACAAATTGAAACAAATGTTTTGTGAAACTTCATTAGAAATATTTCGGGCACACTTATGCACGGGAAATCACGCAGAATTAGCAACTAAAGCCATCTCGATTTTATTAATATTTCCAACGACTTGTTTATGCGAAAAGGCGTTTTCTACTATGGCAAATTTGATAACGTCAAAAATAAATAGACTTGAAACTGATGATGATTTACGGATCGCGCTTAGTCAAATCGAGCCAAGGTGGAATTTATTATGTGAAAACACTCAAGGACAAAGTTCACATTAAAATTGTTGTATCATATTTTCATTTTATTTTATATTTTCATATGAATTTTATACATTTTCGATTAAGTGTTAATAATAGTACTGTAAAGCATTAAGCAATTTTAGCTTTTTTACAAAGCTCACGCGGGTCGCGAAAAATGTAGGCGTAAAAAAGTGGGTCGCGAGTCCAAAAAAGTCGAAGACCACTGCGTTATATTACGAATAAACTTTCTATATATATATATAGCAAAGTATATAACTATCAATATACTTCGCCAATACGAATTTTAGTAGTCGACGTTCGTTTTTTCCACTCGAACGTATAAATAAAATTCGCCACACGAGAATAACTGGACCATCATTACCGTTGCTGACGATCAATTATATGCACCACGACACAATTAACGACATAGTTGCTGAATTCGCGAAAAAAAAAAAAAAAAAAACAACGTACTCGGTTATGGTGTTATTGAAATTTATTTTAAAAAAAAATTTCCACCGACGTTTTTAGTTAAAACGGGCCCCCGGAGTCGATTTGTGCGCTCTATTTCTTTAAATCGCGGGCCCTGTTCGCGTTGTTATTATTATCGTAACAATCCGGCGCATCTTTAATTCGGTATATTCTGCACTACATCGCCTGTCCGATAATAACAGTGTAAACGATCTCCGTTGTTCCATCGACTTTTATATAATTTTTTTTTTTTTTTTTAACGTTTTTCGCCTGGCCGAGACGTCCCGAGCAGGGAAGAAGCGTTCTGTGCCGGCGCAGTCCGCTGCAAGACCGGCAACTTTTCCGCTTACGAAATATTACGGAGGCGCGTCTTTTGTTAAAAGTCGTTGAAGTTTTTGCCGCCCGGCGCGAGACTTTGGAATTTCACTGGCAGGCTACCGCCGCCTCGCCTGCCCGCGTTCCGCCCGGTAACTATTGCAGGTGCCCCGGACGCAGGGAAATTAATATTTTCGCGCGTCTTTAACGCCGCGAAACGTCGCCGGCTTACGAATACCGCCGCGAAAGTTTTATTGTTTATTCGTTATTTTATTACGCGAGTACTATATAATAAATCGTATACGAAGCCACTGGAAATATGCATACGGTAGACTAAACCGACTAGGTCATAATCGCCGGGTTTTCCGTTGTAGACTGCGAGCGCAACGCTGAATTTATTTACATTTTTTTTTTTTTGGTCATCTGTCTGTTAACGAATTGTCTACGAGAAATCTAATTCCGATCAATTGTTGTCCAGTCAGTGCATTGCGGCGGTCATTTGTTTTTTTTTTTTTTTTTTTGTCCGTAATGTTTTATTATATGTACGCAATAACGCGTATTCGCGGTTTTCTCGATTTTATTTGTCGAATATTGTTTTCAGTATATTTTACGCGCAAAATCATAATTTCGAACCCTAAGCGAAACATTAAAAAAAAAAAATGGACCACCGAAACAACCACCTCCTCGTATCGGAGACGGTTCCATGAGTGGTGTCCGACAGTATTTAGCCACATCCAACCGCTAATAATACAGGGTGTTTCAAAATGATTCATCCGATTTCAAATAATCATATTTATTGTAAAATTTGATTGATCATGTTAGAATTAATTTTACATTTTAATGGATTATTTTAAGTTTTAGGTACAATGCTTATAAATGTTCAATGTGACCCCCCTTACTTGCACGACACACATCTAAGCGATATTCTAATTCCTCATAAACCTGTTGAAGCATGTCGACTGTAACCAAGTTGATGGCGTCTGTAATGCGACTTTTCAATTCGTCAAGATCTTTTGGAAGGGGAGGTACATAAACAATGCTTTTTATATAACCCCAGAGAAAAAAATCACATATTGTAAGATCGGGCGAACGGGGCGGCCATGGACAAAATGTAGCGTCATTAGCACTACAGCGACCGATCCATTTCTGTGGTAGCTGATCGTTGAGAAATTTGCGTACTTCTACACGCCAAACTGTTGTCGGTGGTATTGCAAGTTCTCTGAATGCTTGACGAACTGATTTCTGTGGACTTCTTACAAAACTTTTTCGAATTTGTTCAACATTTTCATCCGAAGTTCTTGGTCTACCTGATGACTTCCCTTTACATAAGCAACCAGTTTCTTGGAAGGTTTTATGCCGTCTTCGAATACTCTGGGCTGTTGGAGGTTCAATGTTAAACTTTCGACGAAAATCACGCTGCACGGTAATAACAGACTCGCACTTCTCAAAGCGGAGCACACAAAACGCCTTTTGTTGCTCGGTCGACATTTCGATAACAACCTAATTAAGTTACGTCACTAACGATTACGGTGCCAAATTTAACAACTAGATAACTTAAAATAAACTTAGTTATCTAATCTTTCCATTAATACATTGGTCATTAACCTGCGATTAACCGTTGCCGAACTATATCAGTTCGTAATCGGATGAATCATTTTGGAACACACTGTATATACTCTTCGTTTGCACATCAGCCCGAGTAGTGGGTATAGGAATGATCCGGCCGCGTTTTTTAATATCAATGATTATTGTAACGCAGACATGTAATGCGGTAACGTCGATAATTTACGCCGACATGAGAAACGTGAAATAAATTTATAACTATTATGCAATAAACTAATACAGTCGAGCCGCGATAACTCGAAGTTGAAGGGGAATAAAAATTCACCTCGAGATATGTATTATTCGAGATACCTAACTCAAATTTATCAAAATAAAATAAATACTTCGAGTTACCTATGTAACTATGAAATATAATTTTAAAATTTTACGATAAAAACGTTATGACAATACATTTATAATACATTTATGTTTATACATAAATGCTATACAAAAACTAAATATGTATTATTTATGAGATACAGTAGAAAAATAATTTGTTATTAATTTTTGGGTTTTTGGCTGTTTATTGACAAAATCTTCTAATTCGCCTATGGATTCGAAAATAGAAGTATCCACGCCTTCGACAGATTCAACAAATATACTTCGCCTAAGCTATTCATCACAATTTTATATTCGAGTTAACAAGACTTATAATACATTGAGTGTTATTATAATTTCTAGGGGAATTAAAAAAAATCGAGTTGTCGAGTTCTTCGAGTTATCGAGGTTCGAGTTATCGCGACTCGACTGTATTATAGAAAAACAAAAAAAAATGTTTTTCCTATATTATGTCAAATGTATTGCATTCATTTTTTTTTTTTTTTTTTTTTCTTTAGAAGATTCAATTCAATTGTATTGTTGCCGTATCTATGGGGGCAAAACGACGAGGCAAGTGCCCAAGCAATTACGACACTAGCCATGTAAACGTATAGTTTTATTTCGCTCGCAAATCATTTCGATTTAAAGACTCAAAAGCGTGGGATAACAAGTGCGGAATCAAGTACGATATTTCCAATTTTTTTTTTTTTTTTTACGATACTAATATTCGTCATCGCGTGTACTATTAAGGTATTATTAATATTGTTTTTAAACAACGACAAACAGTGGTCGTCCGAAACGAAAAGCGAAACCATGAGTCGTCGACGTGAAGAGAGTCGAGGTACGAGCACCGGTGCGACAATAACAATGTGATTGTACAAACACGATCATCGATAGTAATGGTTTTATAAAAAAAAAAAAAAAAAAAAATGTAAAAGCGTAAAACGCGAGTAGAAACCAGAGTTACGAATTACCGGCGAACACCGTCGACGAGCAGTATGACAATACCGCGATATGAACATTCTTGCAGCCAATTTTTCGCGTACCATAGTAAATTATCAGCCCACGATGACAACACCGAAACCGCGTGTTTAACTACTAATTTCTTATCCGTGCTCGGCGGCGTCATTTTACTACATTTTTTAGAAGAACAACACGCGCGGGCCCCCATTAAATATAATAATGATTATTATTATTACTATCCATAGCCTAGTCCTAGCCAACGTGCGGTAAATCGGGCGCCTCCTCGTCTTCGCGTCTCCGTTTTTACCATAACGAAAAACGGAGTCCCCAACACCCGCACGATTTGACGATACACAATCGAAGTCGCTGCAATAATAATAGAAAACAGAAAAAAAAAACAAAAAAAAAAAAAAAAACAAACGTCAGTCGCATATAACAACGGGCCGTCGTTGAGGATAAAACGGAGAAAAGTCATACCCCGGACCCGGGGACTCCTTCGACGGACGGCATTAGTCATCCGCCCGTATCCACGGCGTTCGCATCTATAGTACGGCTCATACAGTTAAGCCGAGTAAATATTTTACTTGTAAACCTCGCAGTTGGTAGGGCGTAGCTGACTTCCTAAACGACTATCATTTTTATATGTATGTATATATATATATACAGGGTGCGGCAGAGCCGACTGACGAGTTTTGATGGGCTATAAATAACGAACAGTAAAACTTAGAGAAAAATTCTTTTTTATTTAAATCACTATTGAATCCCATTTTTAAAAATTTTTTTTTGAAAATTTTATCTCCAAGATGGCGGCCGTAAGCATTGATACACTGTTGTAGACGGTCTCTGAAGCTCTCATATGATTTCCGGCATATTTCGACTGGTATGGCTTCGACTACCACGGTGATTTTCTGTTTAAACTCTTCTATGGTATGTGGGCGACGTCTGAAAACCTTATCCTTAAGGTAGCCCCATAAGAAAAAAATCACACATGCTTAAATCTAGGGACCATCCTATGTGTCCTCTCAGAAAGACTAACCGCCCAGGGAACATTTGTCGCAAGACAGCAAGTGAAATTCTAGCTGTGTGCGCTGTAGCTCCGTCTTGCTGAAACCATACATCTCCCAAATCACGTTCTTCAGCCATTTCCTCCAACCTATGCTGCAGATAAGTTTCCAACATGACAACATAACGAGCGGACGTGACAGTGACGATCCTGTTCTCGTCCTCGAAAAAGTCCTCTAACCAACTGCACATTTTCGGGGGTTCTTACTGCGTTCTGGGTGCTCCGTATCCAAATCTACTCAGGGTACTTCCAGTTTCTTCCAAATGCCGTATCCACAATTCGATAGTGTTAGCAGAAGGAACAAATTTAGCACGTGGAATGCCAAAGTGTATACGATAATCCCTTTGTGTAGCGATCACAGAATGATTATTTTCGTAATGCGCACGCACGACGAAACCACGATGTACACCTGTCCGGACCATGATTACGAATAAAAACGGCATTACCGTAAAATTCAAAATATACCACTTGTTAAGGCCTGTTCTTATCTTATCACAAGCTAATGACCTCATTAAACTCGTCAGTCGACTCTGCCGCACCCTGTATATATAAAAAAAAAAAAAAAATTAAAAAACAACAACTACCTCAACAATCAACAAAATGAAAAATTAATATTCCCGTAAAAGTCATCGTTTATACCGTATAGGGTATACGCAAGAAAAAAATTCGACTGACAACAAAGTACAAGAAAAAAATGAAAAAAATACTGCCCGTACTTTGCACCATGACGGGCGGGCCACTGTTGTAGGCGGGAATTCGGGAATGTAAGATATAGAGTGGAATTTCGTTTGTATCTGCACGATAAATCGTTGTTAACGAAAAACGATTCTGAGCAAAGATCGGTGCAAACGTTTCGATTTATTATTATTGAAATTTGTATTCATTTGCAACTACAAAATACAATTGTCCGCGTATTTTCGTCTTAAATTTCTATATATATTTCTCGAGACAAAAAAGTTTTATCATATCGTGTTTATTAATCGTGTTAGTTGGAAAATAGCAAAATTCCATACGATTCATACGTTCAAATGTTTTTTGGCGTTTATAAAGAGCTATTGCTGTGCGAATTGCCGGTCTCTTTGCGATTATTTTTGACAGTGTTACAACAAAAATAAAATTATTTTTATATATTTTTATTTTTTATCTATCAAAAGTAATAATAAATTAAGATAATATTTTATGATTATTATTTTCAAGTACCTATATTCGTTGTATTGAGCATCTATAATGAACAAATAGTTTCATCGGCGTAATCGAAAAAATCCTCGAATTCTCGTGACCCAGCAACGTAAATAACGGTAAAAACCAGAGACGCATTTTGCAAAAAAAATAAATAAACGATAATATTTTCCCTCTGTTACTCGTTATTACAATTATTATTTTCGAAATTCTCGACGAGAGTCTTTGGCTATTGTTTGTATTGGTATTTGGATGTTTATTTATTTATTTTTTTTTTTTTTTTTACTACATATTATTGTGTATCGTGAAAAATACTCTGTTCCGGTGATAACCGAAAAATGTTTCATTGCGTTTTAGTATTTCGTAATAACGAAAAACTTTCGCGGGGTTTTTGAAAGTTTCCGTATTAATATATACTTACTTACCTGTATATTTACATTACGTATTAAACGTAATATTTCATCGTTATATATTTTACATTAAGTCGGTTTATGACGTTTTTCGGCCGGGGCCAGAGAGTTTCTATTTATCTTGTGCCCGTTCTATACGGCCGAGCGTACCTATAGCTGTACGCGCATTATATTGACTCGTACGTAAACTGCTTAAACGCAATATACACATATATACATAACCGCCCGGTGATTTATATGGTAAATATAATATACGGGCAAATAGTAAAATCCGTATAGGGTAAGCACCGTCGAATAATACGTAGAGCTCTGGTTCCCAAACTGGGGGGGGTGGGGGTGCGCGAACGCATTTCTGGGGAGGCGTTTTCACGAAATACAATTGTTATCGATTACGTTATTTTTATTTTAAAACGTAGAGAAAAAAAAAATTAATCCATTATCGGGTATCAGTGACGGACAACCGGCAAAGACTGTGAGTGTTTGGCCGCAGCGTGTAACTTAACCATCATTTTACGCCACGTTATTCGTAAATTAACGGGTACGATAAAATGACGACAGGGGGAAATCGCTATTAGATTGGTTTAGACTCGATTTTAGTTTGGTTTTGCAGTTGCACGGTGCACGTAGTGTCGTAGTACGTAGTCATGGCGAGTGTACGTACGTAAAAATAATGGCTCCACAAAAAATACGATTGTATAAACGTCGATTATTTAAAGTTTGGTTTCACGTTCATTGAAAACCACGGTATCCAAATGGCACAGTGTGTTATTTGTCACGTTGTGTCAAGTAACGATGCTCTCCGACCGAGTCTACTAGAACGACATTTAACCACAGCTCTCGTCCGATGCTAAAAGAAAAACCTAAAGAGTTTTTTGTTGCTAAAAAAAAATTCTTTAAGTAAAATGAAACTTGACGGTACCGGAGAATTTCAACGGAATAACGATTGTTGCATTTTATTATTTACAATTATTTATATTTTATAAAAGTAGACATTCCGAATATCGTATTTGTTTATTTGTCAAGTACACAATGAAAGGTGATCGATTTTTTTTCAATTTACTAGAAAGGGAGGGGCGCGAGATTTTCGAAAATCTACAAGTGGGGCATAGAATAGAAAGAGGTTGGGAACCACTGACGTAGAGGTACGCGATTGCACGACGGTGTACCGATAAACTATTATAATATCGTGTATATTATTTGATTAGGTTCGAACAGCCGAATACCAAATAAAACCGAGCCAAAGAGATAATACACGCGATTGAATGGAATGAAAAAAAAAAAATACATGTATATCAATAACACCGCGCGCGTATTATTATAATTAGGAGGTAGGAATAACAATATTATATTTTGGTGTTTTTTTTTTTTTTAAGTCTACGCAGTCAGACAAGCGTTTAAAATGCATACAAATTGTGGACCGCAAAAAAAAAAAAAAAAAAAAAAACCAATAGTAATTTTTTTCCTCGCATATTTAAAAACGATTCGAGATAATAAATGGAAATTTCGTATTGAAATGCCTATTGGAGAATATAATAACGATTGACTGTATGGATTTCGACTCTGGCCGTCTGATAACGACGCCAACGGGCTAGAAACGAATTGGAAAAATATTTCAAAATACACGGGCTGATGATTTTGAAGAACGTAACCAGAGTTTTTAATGGAAATAATGTAATACGGCTTATAGATCATTTTTCACCGACTATGGTAACCGATTTTCAGTATACTCTCGTGACTCTACGGTCGATGCAGAACGTCCATTCGGTACTTAATAAAAACATTTAACCTGTCCGTCATACCGAAATGACAACAGAGCACATAGAACTATTAACATAGTTGTTAATTGTTTTTTTAAAAAAAAGAATTCAATTCAATTATGTAAAAAAAAAATGTTATTTACAAAGCTATATTATATACACATAGTTATATCGGTTATTCGTGTACAATTTCCAAGCAATAATCTCAACATATTTTAATACTTTTTAGTAAACGAAAGAAGAAAAAAAAAAATTTAATAAATCGTATCATATTATTCACATTGAACGGCCTTTTAACAATCATCGTGTTAGGATTATTATTTATTTTCATTTTTTTTTTTTTTTTGCACATAAAATCATATGTTTAATTCCAGAGAAAATATTAATGTAAAAGCGTATTCTGTTCGCATGTTTTACTACGATTTTCAAATAATATCAGACGAATATAACACATTTGTTCAATAGAATATTATAATATACGTACTATTATGCTACTGGGTACACGATTGAAAAAAAAAATTCGATTTTAATCTGCCGGCCCGAATCGAAAAATACACGTGCGCCGTAAACATTTTTCCAACGGCCGTAAGCGTTAGGCGCAGATTTATTTATTATTCGCCGCAATAAAAGAAAATCGGACTAGTTTTTTCACAACAAAAGCGTACTCCTCTCCTGGGTCAATTATTATGATGCATAATTTATAGTGTCGACGTGTACGTGTAAAATATATGACACCACGAGCGTACGAATAATTGCACAAACGCAAAAGTATAAGCTCACGGTTAGTAATTACGTACTGCACAAATGTACCCGATTGTCGTCATCGTAATCGAATCCGGAATGCCGCCGGAGGCAAAAAAAAAAAAAAAAAAAAACGTAATCCAAATACAATTTACTTGCGATACGATTAATTTTAACTATAAAATATAATTACGATTCGAAAAATCGCAAACGGATGGGTACAATTCAATAATAGAAAATCAAAGAACATCTCGCGAACCAACATTTAGAAATTGCGGCGTGTTTTTTTTACAGAAAATTCTACTAGACACTAAACGCATTTGTAAAAAAATGAAGATCAATAGAATAAATCCTTCGGCTTTTATTTTAATTCTCGACATAATATTAATATTATTGCTTTTTGCTCGTATTATACTGTATAATATACACCTATAATAATAAATCGTTTATAGCTGATAAAATTTCTGATTTATTTTTAAAGTCTACAAATAAAGCATCTGTGCCTTCGAAAAACCATTGTTTTACTATTTCACCGGTTTGAAATGATTTTTTATTCTTAGCTAATTCGAAATGAAACAATTGTTGCTGCTTTGGATTTTAAAACTGGTTTAGTAAAAATCAATTGTTGTTTATCAATTTCAAGTTTTAATTTTTCTAATTGCTTTTTACGTATTTCAGTTTTAGGAGGGAAATCTATATCAAATTTTGAATGCGTAGTTCTAAAATGTCTTTCTAGATTACCTTTTATTGTTGTGGATATTGTTATTTGACATATCAAACATATGCACTTGTCTTTCAACATTGTAAAAAAAAAAAAATCCATTTCCCATTCTTGATGAAAATGATAAGTTTTTTGTTTATTATGTGCACTCATAGTTATACATTTTAAATACAACAGACACCAACAGAACACAGTGAAATGAACATTCGTGACCGATAAACATTTGACACACGAAACCAGATTAAAATTAAACAGGTAAAACTTATCGACAATTCGATAACAATTCGTGCGCGTGTCCCTAAAAATAAATTCTAACATGATCGACTTAGAAATTGTCCGCGATCGACCGTTTGGCCGCCCCTGCTGTATATACTTGCATGTATGGTCGGGCGATTTTTATTATAATATTTACATTAAAAATCCATTCTAATTCAAAAAAAAAAAAAAATGAAAATTAAAACGGAAAATATTTTACGATTTCGTTTTTTTTTTTTTTATTTTAAACAATCATCGACGCCAAGGCACATGATTGGAAAGTTTAACTTTACTTTCTGTTGCTGAATTTGTTCACAGTCACAATATTTTACGTCGAGTGTGCATGCAATACCTAACCTTGAAAAGCTGATTAAAACAACGTCTATAAAAAGCAATATATCATATTAATTATTCATGATTATTATTTTGACAAAATTAATACTTTTTTTTTTTTTTTCAATATCAAAATTGAAATATTGAATTGAGTATTAAATTAAAACTCTACAAGGTTAAATTATTGCGAACGAGGCAGTAACCGTACTTTATTTATACGATTAAATACAGATACAAATTGGTATGCGTTTTTAATAATAGTATCATTCAATCCACCCCAAAAAAAAAAAAAAAAAAACCACATTAACAATGTGAATTGTAATATTGTATGTTATGTATAATTATAAAATGCCTACCCGAGAGAAACCAATAATGAAGTCAATTTTTAAAAGCGATTTAAATCGTATTTTTTTCTACTATTTTACAATCTATGCCCAACCGTAAAATTAATTTAGCAGTTGCGAAAATAAAAATGAATATTAAATCTATATAGTACACCCTTATACTAAATAATAATCAAGTCAAATTGTATTAAAATATAATATTTTAAACGATGATGATAATTTATTGCAAAATGTTTTCCTCGTATATATAAAAAACTTTATTTTTTGTGTATTTATATATATAGATTTTTTTTTTTTTCCCCGAGGATGAATAGTTGGAAATATTTTAGAGTTATGTAAAAGTTACGTAAACGGGTGTCGGTATAAAAAGAAAACGCGCACTAAACGAAATACGTTTGATCGGAAAATAATAAAAAGTCATAGTATCATTCAGTGAAATAAATTACAAACTCCAATAACTGTAGCCATGATTCATAAATTAATAATATATTAACACTTGACGTACAATAAGAGAATTTAAAATTTATAAAAAAAAAAAACATTATTATTATTATTATTATTATTACTTATACGAGGTCTGTTCAAAAAGTACCAGGACAAATGTTATTGCGGTTGAACTGCGCACGAAAACGTTCCAAATTGTAAATAGATGTATTTCCCGCGATTTAGTGGATATTTTAAACAAAACTCGAAGTCGCTATCTAATCTCAGTTTAATATTACACGTCGTTAAATCCAGTCGGCTTTTTGCGTTCGCCGTTTTACACACGTTCGAAATTAACGAACAACGCGTTTGCATCAAGTTGTGTTTGAAGCTTGGTAAAAAATGATTCACCGGAAATGTATGAAAATTATTAAAACCGTTTTCGAGTGTATTAAACGTTTCTAGGATAGTCCGGCGGTCAACTGAAGACTCTCCCTCTTCACCTGATCAGGTCCGATTTCAAGATGTAGAGGAAATCAAAGCGAACGCGGCAAAAGAACTCAAAGATTTTACTTTGGAACGGTTCCAAAGGACTTTTGAAAAATGGGCCTTGAAAAATCGCTGGGATCACTGCTTATCGTCCGGAGATGAGTGTTTTGAAGGAGATATCTTTAAATGAAACGTGTAACTACATTTTTGTAGTTATTAAATATAAAATCCTGGTACTCTTTGAACAGACCTCGTACTCATAAAGTCTTGAGATAATTTTCAGGGGAGAGACAAACCGAAACCCGGTTTATATGGACACGAGAACACAAGACCTGTAAAAAATGTTCAGGAGGGCGGACGGCATTTCCCCCATTTTCAACAGGCGACCGCCATATACTATTTTTAAGCGATCGTTTCGATCGGACGTGTTAGTTTTAAACTAAAAATATGTACTCGTGTAAATACAATGGTAATTCAGAGTGACCGTAGTCATACAGGGTGCGCCGGAGCTTGCTGACGATTTCAATAGGGTTTATAGGTTTTAATGTCACTCATTAGCCTGGGATAAGATAACCGCACAGGCCGTTATTAGTAATCTATTTTGAATACCACGGTTATGCCGTTTTTTAGTCATAATCATGGTGTCCGGACAGGTGTACATCACTGCACAAAGAGCGTGATTGCTTTACGTTTACACTTAGGCATTCCCTAAGTGCCGGATCTGTTCCTTATGCTAATACAATTCAATTTTGGATTCGGCAATTGGAAGAAGATGGGAGTACACGTGTGGACACGGTGCAGCCAGAACGGTAAGAACCCCCGGAAATGTGCAGTTGGTTAGGCTATAGAGACAGTCGGGTAACTCTCTAGGGCTACCTTAAGGATAAGGTTTTTAGACATCGCTCACATACCATAGAAGACCAAAAAGTGAAAATCGCAGAGGAAATCGCGACCGTACCAATCGAAACGTGCCGATAATCATTCGTGAACTTCAGAGATCGTTTACAACAATATACGAGATTTGATGCTGACGGCCGCCGTCTTGAATATATCGTTTTTAAAAAATTGAATTTCCTACTTATTTTAATTTAAAAAAAAAAAAAAAAAAAACGGTTTTTACTGTTCGTTTTTTTATAGCCCCCTTAAACCTGGTCAGTCGGCTCCGTCGCACCCTGTATAATACGACGAATCAACGTTGACATATGAAATAAAAACCCATTCTTCATGAATAAACATTGACACGAAAAAAAAAAAAAAAATATGCCAAGGATAATCGCTTTTGAAAAATATGGACGCGGCACTAATTCATAGTAGTCATAGTGAATCGCAAACGGTACGCGATGACTTTAAGAAGTCCGACCGTCGTTGTTTAAGCTGTTGAATTCATAATATAATAGAACATGTTACCTATACGCTACAGTATTACGCGTTAATATATAAATATTAATATTAAGTACCTATAGGACCGGTCGATTTACAATCAAAAGACACACTTTCAGTCGTAATTGTCGGTTGTGTGTGTTTTTTTTTAATCTTTCATAATGCGCAGTTTTGTTGTTTTTTTTTTCCAAATCAATTCCCGCGAAACTTAATAAAACATCTATCATTAAAAACCGATAAATCATCAGTCCATCAGCGAGAATATCGTACAATGGAAATTAATTATTCTTGGCTCGTTAAATTAACACTATTAAACAGTATGATTAAATGCCGTTGACGACGACGACGACGAGAAACGAATTTGGGGCTGTACACGAGTGTAAAACAGTGTCTCTTAAAAAATATCGCCAAAGCAGTAAAGCATATTAAATTAAATATGGAGACGGTTGAAATATTTACTCTACGGCGATGATATTATATTATTATTATCAACTAAAGACGCACGGGACGTGTTTATAATGTATGACGTCATATGCCATATATTCAATATTGGAATATTAAAAAAAAAAAAGAAAAAATGTGTAATGTGTACCTCACACTCGGGATACTTATACGAACAACAATCAATTGTAATGGTCCGTTTCGAATCACCGTATAAATTAAACGGACGCGTCAAAGTAAAATTCTAACCGATATGCAAAATCAATTTGTATATATTATTTGTATTATGCCAATGTAAACCGACCCGTGGGGGCATGCAATTAAAAAAGGAAATCAATCCAAGTATAAAGGACCTTGTAAAAAAAAAAAAAAAAAAAAAAAAATACATCAATTTCAAGCACAATCAATAACGATTGGTAGAAAACATAATTGTAATTACAAATACAGTCTATTGAATAATTTATAATATTCGTTCAATTTGTTTTAATCGTTTTCTAATCATTATACGTGTCCGGTACAACCCGAGAATAATAAAAAAACAAAAGAGTTACGGGGTAAAGGGGGGGGGCATAAGTTTTTTTTTTTGAACTTTACTAAAAGGGCGTGGATGGGAATAATAATAAAAAAAAAAAAAAAAAAGGCCAATATACCCGCTGTGTTGTGTTATACTAAAACTAGATTCGTTTTTTTTTTTTTTTTTTTCGCGAGCCTATCGGAACACAAACGATTTCTTCGTCTATTGAACAGGTTAGAATTTAATTTTAAATTTAACAAACTCGCGTAAATAAGTACCTGCGGAATATGTAATAAATACAGCTGTGAGTGATTTTTCCGCAATGGATTTAAATATTTGTCTAAAACGAAACAATGACGAGTGCATTGCACTACAAACACTTAATGCGCAATAGGTTTATACATAATAGACGAGTTGGACGTTTTCTATATGAGCGTAAAACATGTATATATGACCCGGATGTTTACCCGCAGAAGAGGGGAAACATTTGCCCCCACATAAAACTTCTTTTTTTCAAACATTTTTTTTCATTTTTAAAAATGTATTTCGTTCAATGTTTGTTTCCGCCGTAGAACACTATAATATTAGACAGGCGTTTGATATTGGAATTACGTCCCTAAAAATTGTTTTGTTAAAAATGTAATTCAACGTTTTAATGGTAATTTTTCTATTCACATACCTAAAACACATATTTCGTTGTATTATTATTATCAACTACCTGAATAACCCGGCTTCGCCCGTGTACAGTTTTTTTGTGTAACCTACTATACTTTTATTTTATCAGTTTTTATATTTATTACAGGCTGCTTTTAGTTTATCCTAAGTTGCCCATGTATTGTAACATTCAAAAGTTAGCAAAAAATGATTTTAATATTTTGAAGACAAATTGTAAGATACAATTCTAATCGACAAAATGTTGAAATAAAATATACCCAAAAAATTATAACTTTCTGTAATAATACATTAAGGTGTTATAAAAACCCACCAATATTTATATTGACATATTTTGTTCATCTCAATACCTCTTTATAAACAGTATTTTTGGTACTGCCTTTGGCGCTAAAATAACCAAATTACTGGCAGAGCTAACTCTAGAACATGCGACATAGAACTGTCCATGTGAAAAACATTCTTCTCACAAGTCAATCCCTGCCATGCTCAATGATTGCCCTTGACACTTATTAATAGTCATAGCAAAGCAAACTTTGAGTGGGAATTGTATTCTTTTAAACTCAAAGGGATAATCAGTTGGAATTAACGTTATTCTGGGGATTAAAACTATATCTCCTCTAGCACACCCAGTGATAACTATAGCTTCTATTACATTTTTGTGCAGAGCTTTAACTTGCAATCTAGTTCCATTACACAATTTAGATGGATTTCTTAGTAACATTATAGGTGCTCCAATTTTAAGGATAAGTTTATGTGATGGAAGACCAGAAGGATTCAGAGTATTAAGAAATTCTAAAGGGTAATGGACAGCATCATCTGATTGGATCACCGAATCAAAAGATTTATATTCAACAGCTTTTTCATTAAATGCCTTTAGTAGAATTTCATTGATTTCGACTGCCTTGTCGTTCTTTGGAGTTAAGATGGCTCGCTCGCACAACCATTCGATGGGTTTATCTTGATATTTATTATATCTGGGTAAATTCTGGAAGATAGTTCTGATAAAGAGCTAACAACTGTACACAAATTTGAGGGAATAGTGATCTCACCTTCCAATGAAGGGAAACTTCCGTCTCCTATTTTAAATAACATCTCAGCGAAAATCCCAGCAGATGTGTCACCTTTCACATGAACCCTCATATTTTTATGAAGTGCAACTTTCTGGATATATGGCCACAAATACGAAGCTTTTAGACATGACTTTATTTCATCAGCCCTTGTACCCCTAGGTATAACTAACCCTTTAAAATGCGAATTTCAAAAAATCCTTTCTTAGTGCGCCTAGTAATAATTACATTTACTGAAAATTTCATATCCATAGCTTCAGCAGTTCCGGCTAGGCGATGATGAATCACCCAGGACAAGTCTTTTTATATATACAGATAATATATTAAGATTTTTTTAAGTTGGAAAATTCATTTTTATTTAATATAATTTTTATGTTTAATATTGTTATTTTATTTTTTTTTCATTAAGGTTTAAAACAAATAATTTGTATTAAAATGTCGTTGTCTTTGTTGTACATATACAAACGTTTTATCTAAAACGGTCCCTTCTATTGTTTTGTTTAAAGTATTAAAAGTTATAACCGTTTTTATTTAAATATTTAAAAAAAATATAAAATATGTTATGAATTTTTGCCACCATAATACTATTTCCTTTGAAAATAAACAAATTATGACACTATAAAAAGGTGTAGACTAATTTCATATTTTTAACAATTATTTTATTTATTAAAGATGTATATAATTTATACTGTACAACAACAAGACATCTTCAAAATATATTTTTTGACTTTAAAGTTCAAAAATTATATTTTAACCAATATCACCAAGGATATATATATATATATCAGTGGGAGATGGATCAGCATATATATTTTGTACATTTTTAAAACAAATTTTCGATTATTTAAAGTGTTTTTTTCTTTCTCCTCAACAGTTGTATAAATTAAAGATGTCTGGTTGTTGCCACCAGATCTTCAATTATTATTGTATTTTTTTTTATTTTTTTTTTTTTGTGTAATTATTTATTTATTTTTTATTTTAATTGATAGAATATATATATATATATGTGTGTGTATATTGAATAAAATAATTGTAATAGGGAATTTACAGAATCTAATACCAATACAGTATCTTTTAAATTTTAACATCCATGCATAAATAAATTACATAAATTTAACAAATGATTAATTTGATTAATTAATTGATTTTTTTTTTTTAAATATTTTTCTGACTTGTTTGACCGGTTTCAGTAACTCTAGAAAAATCTGCAATTCCGAACAGGTCATTTCGATTCAATTTAATTCGCATTCTAATAACACTT
Organism: Tuberolachnus salignus; assembly: GCA_956483605.1. Classification (NCBI taxonomy): domain Eukaryota; kingdom Metazoa; phylum Arthropoda; class Insecta; order Hemiptera; family Aphididae; genus Tuberolachnus; species Tuberolachnus salignus. The sequence continues at coordinate 45,505,317 of OY101432.1, read as the reverse complement.
TCTACAGTTTCTACTCGAAGACGATTGCGTTCTTTGGTCCACCGGGCCGCATCGGTGAAAATAATATCCTTTCAACGTTTGCTCTGTGACCAGGAACGGCATGTAAGTATCGGCACGTCGAAAGTATATTGCGTGGTTTTTTTTTTTTTTATATTTTTTGCGTCCGTTGCAATAATGCGGTGCAATAATTATTATCGGTAAAAACGAACCACAACCGGTGCCGATTCAACGAATGTAGACTTTCAGAGGGCCAAATGGTACTGGGGACCGGGACCGAAGTAATAAACCAAGGCGCACCGAGCCAATCGGTGGAATAAATATTATATTTTTTTTAATTTTTTTTTAATATTATCAAAAACAGGGCGCCTCGCTGGGCATTCCTGCGATAATAAAACAGTGTCCTCGAACGAAATATTTGATATTATATAGGTTTATAAAACGGTTCTTGTAATATAGTAATAATATAATAGATATGGAACAATGACGCCCACCGTGCCGCGTAATTAATCGTACGGCGACGAGGGCCGGAGGTCTTGTAAATAGAACGATTTCCCGAGTACTTTTTTTTTTTTTTTTTTTTTTTTATAATAATACAATAAAACGTATTGTAACAATAACAATTACTATCGATTAATTTTCCCCGGGGAACGTTTTACGTGTACTTCGTTTGTTCGTCCGTCAGGTGGTTTTTTTTTTTTAAATTTTTATAATACTCCCACCCTCCATCCCGCCCTCACTCTCACACACACACACACACACACACACACACACCGTTGGACAAATCGAATTTCTACGATTTCTCTCGGCGTCGACACCGGAGGGCAATAATTTGTTGGAAAATATGTCCGTCGGTTTCGTATTTTAACGGGAACCGTATTTCGTCGTGTGTAACCGGGTTATTGATATACGATAAATTATTTATTTATAATTGTTTACGATACATTTTTTTAGAAATATCAGTGATAAGAATATTGTGATAACGGTTACAACAGAATGTGTTTGTTTGTACATTCTGCGCGAGCATTATTAACCGTATAACTTTTCCGACGTCTTATCAATTTACATTTACAAAATACGTTCTAACCGAATTATTTTTACACAAAACTACGGTGCCGAGCAAATATTTATCAACATTTTACGCGCCCTCGAAAACCGGGTCTCGTCAGCAGCGGATTGTTTTTTTTTTTTTTTTTTTTCTAATTTGTTGTCCCTATGTACGCAATAATCCGTTCCTCAGTTATACATGCAAAAGAAAAAAAAGGGGGAGAGGAAAAAATCATCTACGTACAAAACAATACTAGATGCACGAAACCGTTTCCTAAATTTCGATTCGATTTGCATTAATACGAGCAACGGTTTCGCGGTGGTTATTTTTACGAAAGACATGAATAAATTATGTCTTTTATATTTTTTAATATAAAAATATTCTTTATAAATTATTTAATTACATATTTTATGAAAATTGTACGAAAATATCGTTTTTATAGACGTTATTTATTATAACGTTCGTCTGGGAGCAGCGACGTGTCCGGGTGGGAAAATGGGTTTCGGACATCCGTTGACTGTGTAAAAATACAAAAAAAAAAAATAAATAAATAAAAAATTCAACCTGTATTTAATTACGGTTATTACACATATACCTCACGGATAGGACTATTTTTTATAATAAAGGGTGGGACACCGGAACGGCCGATTTTAAAAATATATCCTCTCAGTAGTAATTATGTTGAGAATTCTCACTAAATATTATTAGTTCAAAGACAACATGGCGTTTACAGTAAACATGGAACAGTAGGGTGACGAACCAAAAAAAAAAAAAATAATAATGACAGTTATGCGGCCGCGCAGCGTTCATTTCGTCTTCGTTTTAACATTTAAACGCCATGATTAGGGGTGCCATCAGCTAATCAGGCTATTAAAATATGGACAACCAACTGTGAAGAAACGGGTTCAGCGGGTAGGGTACATTAAAAAAAAAAAAAAAAAAAAAAACCATTCGTACACGTGAAAACGTCACTGCTGTCGGGGCCGCTCCCGTAAAGAGTCCGTTCAAGACGTTCTGCGCGAAAACATGCGTTATCGTTAAATTTGTCCAGTAGAAAAACCAGTGTCGGTTTTTGCACAGCTATCGAAAACTAAACTTTGGCCGAATTAAAAATTACAATCTACGCGCGGAAACCTCGAAATATTGATATTAACTAAATAATCAAAACTAAAAGAAGCGATCGCCAATGTACAGGTTGAAAGTGGAACAATATGGCGAAATAGGCTAGACGAGTGCTCGAAAAGAGACGGCCGTCAGAGACTGAGAACATAATTTAAAAGAAATAAATAAATAGCGAGTCAGTTAGTTAGCACTTCGTTGTAATAGAGTAATAATTCATTTTTATTCGTTTATATATATTTTTTTAAATTTTATTTTATAGTTTAACTTTGAACATGAATCGGCCGATTCGGTGCCCCGCCCTCGATAATGGAATACAATTTTGATAATATTTTACTATTTCGTTTACCTTATTATATTATATTATACGATGCATAATTTCTATTTATTATGTGTTTAGCTATCCACCTCGTATCCTGCCACCACCACCAATTTAAAAAACTCGTGTTCGTCAGCGTCCGGAAGTGCATTTGCGTTTGTTATAATTTTTACACGCGACCGTATTAGAATATTATTCGGCTTCCGCGGGTCGGATTGCCGTAATGTATACGAGAAATAATAATATCCCGTTTCAATAGGTTTCGTGTAAGCCGTATAATTATTTTTTTTATTTTGTTATATAAGATATGCAATTACGTACGAGTAGGTGCGACCACTTGTTGCGTTCGCCGGTTATCCGCGATGATAATAACAATAATAATAATAATAATAATAATAGAAAAATTGCCGATTGACAAAAAAAAAAAATAATAATAATAATAATAATTAAACAAAAAAACAAATCGGGAATGTATGACTCAATCGTCGCGAACGCAAAAAGGTTTCTGCGAGAAGTTCGGTCAAAAGTGCTTCGATCGATTCAATTTATGTCTACACGATTATTACCGATAGTATTGTTCGTGTTTTTGACGAATTGTAACAGAAATTTTAACTCGATTTTTTTAAATTTTTTTTTTTTTTTGTCTTTTACCATGTACCTCGTATCGAATTGTCGGACATTTTTCCGGGACCGAAACGATTTTTTCCACATAATAAAATCACGTGAAAACTAAACCTAATAAACAAAAACCGGAACGTGTCACATAGCTATATATATAAAAAGAAAAAAAACCGCCAGAATTCCGCCGAAAACCGTACCGCATCGTGAATGTTGCAACGGTATAAGTTTAACGGACAAAGTTTCTGGCCTCTACGATATTGTTTATCACAAATATGACTAATATTCGGCAGGGTTATAACTTTTCGATTATTTTTGAAAAATATTCTCGTTTTTCCCGACGACTATCGGTGAAACGACATCGGGAAACCGATGACGGACTCGGGAAAATTCGCTACCACCAACCGTCGCCGGCGAAGTCGATGTGATTTTCCGTCAAACGGGTCTCGTTTACAGACAGAAAAACGGTCACGCCGTCGCGGTGAAATACCGACACGGCCTATATCGGTCTCGGCTCGCTCGGAACATAAAAAATAAAAAGAGAGAGAGAGAGAGTAAAAAAAAAAAAAGAAGAAAAAAAACGATAATTTAATTGTCGCCCCGAGCGCGTCGACTGTCGAGTGGTTTTATCGCGGTTTTCGATGTAACTTTTTTTAACGTACGCGATTGTTTTTTTATTGACACACGGATCGTGTTATCTTCTTGTTTCGTGTACACACGGCCGGACACTTGTTACGATAGTACGTACGCCCGTATATTATTCGATCACGTATTGTTTGGATGTTCAGTAATGCCGGGGTATTTCATTCGATTGCGACGCCGCACAACCTCTACGTTCGCCCGTAAAATCGTCAATCGTCAATTGAATGGCGGTGGTCGTATTATTACTCGTATTGGCCCCGTGAATTATTATCACGGACGTGCGCGTAAAAAACGATACCGGGCAATCGATAATGGGTAATAATAATTGCCGTGATCGATGTTTGACTGCGGTGCGGTGCTTTTTTTTTTTAATTTTTTTTTTTTTTTTTTTATAACAATTATTATCGTTTTAATTGCGTCGCGTTTCTCAACGGCCCGGTGAATTTTTTTCAATATTTTTTTTTTTTTTTTTCGCCGGGACGCCTACGTACGAACATTTCGAACAATATACTAAACCCGATCGCGTTACTCATCTGTCGGGAACAACAATATTCCGACGCAAAACAATAAAAATGAATTGCATACGAAATATATCTTTACGCGCATGTAGGCAATACGGATAAATTGAAAACGCGTAGAAAATTTAAAAGATTAAAAAAAATAATAATAAAACAAAACCCAGAATCTAAATGTTAAAATCGTGTCCAGTTGTAGTAATACATCTGTAGACTACTTATATACGAAAACTATCGTTACCTTTGGGTTCGAGATCGATTATACGCATTTCCCATTCGACATCTCGCGATTTTAATATTTAGTTTGGTACACATACCGTGGAAATGAAAATATTCGTAATATTTTCCATAAAACGTCGGAATTTCAAATTAAAACCTACTACCAATATATTAATAATATATATATATATATAAGAATATTTACTAGAATATTTCAGAGAGCATTCCTCCGGGAACGGATGTTTTATTGTAAGTACTCGTTACTAGATATATACTGCGGAGGTACAAAATATTATAAAATATTATTGTGTTGTGTCGGATTTTATAATCGAGGCCAACGCGATTATAGCTGTCTAATTCGACAAATAATTTACAAACCGAAATGTTATTACCGGTATTAGGTGCTCGACACAAACCGTGTACGTTAACGGTGTCCGTTGTTTTCCGATCTCGACATTTTATCATCGTAACCTCCTTAAATAGATATTTACTCACATAAAAAAAATTAACTACAAAAAGGTTTGGGTCAAACGGACAACGTGTGCCGACTTGAAACCGAGACCCGAGCAGATTGATATAATAGTTGATCATCGCAACGTTCAACGTTATTTTTTTTGTTGTAAATATTTCATTGTCGGTTCGGAAAATCCAAATGTTTTAGAGAAAATTTAATTTTCGGTTAAATAATGTTCGTATACACGGGGTCTGTTCAAAAAGTATCAGGACAAACGTTATTACGGCTAATCTACAAACGATAACGATTCAAATTCTAAATAGACGTAAACCCCGCGAATAAGTGGATATTTTAAACAAAACCCAAAGTCGCTATTTTATCTCAGTTTAATTTTACACGTGGATTAAATCCAGGCGGTTTTTTTCGTTCGCCAAAATTAACGAACAAACGCGTGTGCATCGAGTTTTGCTTGAAACTAGGTAATAACGATGCACCGGAAACGTATTCATTAAGTTCATTCCGTGACTTTCGAGTGTTTTAAACGTTTCAAGTGAAGTCAACTGAAGACGATCCACGTCCAGAAACGATGGTGTGGCGACAATTTCCGAAAAAAATGCGAAATTAACCGTTCGAGAGTTAACAAAGCGAATCTCAATTGAGTCTTTTTCGTGCAATTTTACAGACTAATGTACAGATAAAAAGGGTGGCGCGGCCAAACAAATTGCTGTGGTCCCGCGGACTTTTCCTATTCTCCCGATTAGGCCCCATGTGATTTTTTTCTATTCCCAAGACTAAAATCTGCATTTAAAGGACAACGATTTCAAGATGTAGAGGAAATCAAAGCGAACGCGGCAACAACAACTCATCGATTTTGGAACGGTTCCGAAGGACTTTTGAAAAACGGGCCTTGTTTCGAAGGAGATATCTTTAAATAACGTGTAACGTACATTTTTGTAGTTATTAAATATAAAATCCCGGTACTCTTTGAACAGACCTCGTACTCGTAAAGTCATGAGATAATTTTTAGGGGAGTGACAACCCGGTTGAAAAATAATATTTTCAATTATAATCGGCGATCCGCGTCGGTAGGGACGCAGTTGTTCGCACGATTTGACCGAGTGAGTTTTATCGAACGATCTATCGGAATTTTACGTACTCCGCGACCGTGAATATTATTTCGTCAACCGGAGACCCGGCAGCAACAACCAGACATATCCATATATACACGGCTTTAACAGTAGAACGGTTCCAAAGGACTTTTTTAAAAACGTCCGGAGGAGAGTATTTCGAAGGAGATGTCTTTAAATAATACGCGACTTCGTTTTTGTAATTATTAAATGTAAAATCCCTGGTACTTTTCGAACAGACTTCGTATATTTGTCCGTACCCTCAACCGTTGAGCGAGTAACGTCGATTTTAGTATGGTAAAACAACGTTGGCTCCAATAATATTTCCATCGGTATAGAAGAAACAGTTATAGACTATAGATGCGCGTACGCGCGTTAATAATTATTGCGAATTGCGTTTAAAACGGAAATAGTTAAACTTACGAGCATTCATTGCGTACATATGTGTAAACGTCTAGAAGAAAAAATTAATTTGTCCGCCATAGTTTGCCGATGTTATGATTAAAAACGATCGTCGACATTTTAACGGGTGTCCGCGGTCCGACGGTTAATTTATTCGTTATTAATTTTCAATGACAATTGCGAATGACCAATGGATTTTTACTAACGTTGACGATAACTATTCGGACGCACGACCCGCGTTCCTGGGACGGGTAACTATTCTAATATATATATATATACGAGGTGCGACAATAAAATAACGAGACTTTTTGAATAAAAGTTGTTTATTTTAAAAATGTTATAATTTAATGATTATCACCTTCAAAGTACCTTCCCTCAGCATCAATACACTGTTGCATACGTCGCTGCCATTCTTGAAAACAGTGTTGCCAATTGCTTTCATTCAGCTCTTTTAGAAGTTCTGCCGTTTTCATTTTTACGTCATCAACTGTTTGAAAATGGGAAAATAAATAAGAAGGAAATAAGAAGAAGTCATAAGGAGCAAGGTCTGGCGAGTACGGGGAATGTTGAAGTACAGAATTTTTTTTTTCAGTTAAAAAACGTTGAATTGAAAATGCACTGTGAGCTGGAGCATTGTCTTGGTGAAGAACCCAGCCATTTTTCCATAGATCTGGTCGCTTCTTTCTGACACGTTCTCTTAATTTAATTAATACCTCTTTATAATAATATTGATTAATTAATTTTGTCGATTTTTTCAACGTTTTCGTTTGTTGAAGACGTGGTAGGACGTCCAGAACGATCATCGTCTTTGACGTCCTCCCTTCCACTACAAAACCGTTTGTGCAATTCAAAAACACGAGCTCTTGATAAACATTCTTCACCATAAACTTCACATAACATACGAAACGATTCCGCGGCAGTTTTTTTTAATTTAACAAGAAATTTAATGTTAACACATGTTGTTCGATTTTTATATCTAACATTTTTCGGCAGTATAGTCGAACTCGCACTAATAACAAGTCTACTAACGTATAAGAAAATGAATCAATGCCCCATCAGTGTTCATAGTACTTTTAAATAAGTATTTTCTAATCATATTTCAATAATCGTTTTATAGATAACGTTAATAGTTTAGGTTATATTCAGAAAGTCTCGTTATTTTATTGTCCCACCTCGTATACGTGCCATTAAATTACCTATGTCGCACGTTTATTCCCTATACTCGTACCAATGGCACCTCTAATTATATTGGTTTGTCGACGAATACGGTATTAAAAAATAATAATAATAATAATAATAATGTTAATAAAGTTCTAAAATAGTAGTCGTAAAATCGTAGTCGGTTCTAAAATGCACTTTAGGTTAAGGCCCCCGAGTTATTATACTTGTATGCCCCTATTCAATAGTATAGGAGCGGTTAAATAATATTATTTTCACAAGAAACATTTTTTTAAAAATACCACTTTCTTCACATGCATTATAAAAACTGTCGTAATATAATTTATTATAATAACGTAACGTAGTTAATTCATTTATAATATTTTTTTTTTTTTTTTTTTTTTTTTCGTTCGCGATACACACATTTTTAAAACGTACTACGTATATATTGCAGGAGATAGATACTCGCAATAATTATAACAATAAGTTATAAAATATATATTTCTTTTTTCTCCCCTCCTCCCAAACAATTTTCATTGTTTTTCCACCGCAGGGAGCCGTCTTATATACATTATTAAAGTAGGGGGTACCTATATATTATGTAATAATGTTATGTAACAATGCCCCATCAGTGTTCATAGTACTTTTAGATATGTGTTTTCTAATCATATTTCAATAATCGTTTTATAGATAACGATAACGTTAATAGTTTAGGTTATATTTAGAAAGTCTCGTTATTTTATTGTCCACCTCGTATATTGGGATTTTTCGAACAGTTGACAACCGCCCCCCCCCCCCCGGACGGTTTATAATGCTGTTGGGCGATTATTCCGTGTATTCCCTTTGGCCCGAAACGGCACGGTGGACACGCGTGTAAATAAAGCCTTTGATCTCGGGGCGCGACGTCGTTCGAAACAAACGCCTCGACGGCGCGGCCCCGGCGGAGCAGTGTTTGAACGTCAATTCGAACGGTGTTTGCGCGGGCGGCATTAGCGAGGTCAGCCCCCCCCCACCCCCCGCCCGCCCGGTACCGGTGAACCTCGCCGTACGGTTACAGGCCTACACGCGAAAATTGTCCGTCCGCCGTGGAATCCGTAGCGGGTCGGTTGAAACCGAACCGCCGGGCGCCATTGGCGTAACGTTGAGAACAAACGCGAGCATTTTTTTTGTTACTCGTTTACCGATTACAAATCTATCCAAAAAAAAAAAAAAACCTCCCCCGGGGTATTATAGTCCGAATTTCGTCTATAATTCCCAAACGTTTATCGTTGCACACGCGGTGTGTATACAATCCTCTTATAATCTTCCTTCCTTTTTTTTTTTTTTTTTTTTTAACTTGCCGTTGCCGGAACAACGGACCGAATTAAATTAATGCGTCTGACACTAAACTAGCCGGCGATATTATAATCGGACCAGCAACGGCGTATAATATATTACAATACGATGATAGTGTTGCGCACGACCAAACGGCGACATAAATCTGCTGTGTTTGCTATAAATCAACGCGTTTCATACGGTCGGCCGGATCGCCGTAACAATATTATTATATATCGGCGTAATTTAATTTTAAATTTCAATATAATTGCGTACGGTTTGAATATTGCAGACCGCGGCGGTTTTCTCTAGGACGTTATTCGAATCGAACGCGTCTTCTTCTATAACGGCTCATTAATATATCACTTATTATTATCGTTTTTTTTTTTTTTTTTTTTGCCCCCCAAACACGCAGACGTTTAAGTTAATTCGACGCCTCCTCCTCTGTTTCCGATTTATTTCTTCTTCTTCTTCTTCTTCTTCGACTCGGACTTGGACTTATTACGTTACGGGTCCGCGGGGGTCAAAAGGTTTTCGACCGCGTAATATTATATTTATCGCCTAGACTCGGATAAACTCGTTAAAAAAGTTTAAAAACCAACGAAACAATATGTGACGCGTAGGGATATAAATCAAATTTACGCGAACATTACGAGTTATATATATATATATATTTTTTTTTTTTTTTTTAATTTTTACACGTATAAATATTGTAATATTTCACGTGATATAATAATACGACTAGCCATTAAGTTTATGATGCGCACTGTATTTTTATACGGTATTACAAGAAATATTAAGTCGATCGTAATATTATTTTTTATTAACAACAACAATAATAATATATTACAGTTAATAAATAATACGACTAATACGCAATAATAATAATATAGTTAATATAATATATAAAGAATAGTTGGCGATATTAATTATTATTATGATCAATGGTAAAGAAAAAAAAAACAAATTGTTTTCAGTTATAACTTTTTATAAAAAAATTATGCAATTTTTCCTGGTTTTTTTTTTCTCTCTCTCTCTCGACTACGCAATTTATATCGAACGTTGTACCAGTATCTATACACTATGGGTATATAGTTCAAAGTCTGCGACGATTTTTTTTTTTTTTTTTTTTTCATTTTTTCATTACCTGTATACAATTTTACTTTTCTGCGAGTTTCAGCATATATTTTATAATAAATTTTAATCAAACATATATATATTTAATTATATAATGAATCGAAAATAAATAAAATCCGTTAATACTTTTTCCGAGGCAATTAGTCAAAATAGTAAACTAGTCAGTACACGAGTATTATTGGTACAGTACTCATTTTTTCGAGCAACACTGTACGATTTTTAAATATTCGAGATTGCGTACGTTTGGCAAACCGATTGGCTTCCGTACTACCCGTGTCAGGGTAAAAACTTGTGTTGGTTCATACATTCGGTTTTTTTTTTTTTTTAATATTCGTACAACCTAAATCCGATATCCGGATAATTGAAATGGCAAAATCCCAATGTACTCGGATATATTCGAATATCCATTATATTCCGATATATATATATATATATATATATATATAATAGTATTCGGATTTCGATACATTCAAAAGTTTCAAAATTGTTATTTTTATCGTGACCCGTGAGATAAACGTTATGCCGACCCTGAATTTTACATATTGCAAAGCGGTAGTTAATACAATTACAATAATATTTACAAACCGAATATCATAATCGCAGTGCCCGTAGTCAACGTTCAAGACCAATCGTTTTCTCTTAAGTATACCCTAATATATATTTTATTAGTATTTAACGTGATTTTTGTGGATTTAATACATCTTTTAATATGTGAGTAAAGTAAGATATAAAAAGCGGTTCAAAATCATGAGCATGAGTTACACCTATAACACAAGTGATAACAGAATAACATTAGTGATAACAGTAGTGTGATAACAAATGTGGGGAGAGGTGCCTTGGGTGCCCGTTTTATAGGTATAGCTCATGCTCATGACTATGAACCGCTCTTTTTATCCTACTGAGTAACTATTTATAACTCATTAATAACTCTTGATTACATTTTTGAATTATCAATTAATAATGATATCCGAGTACGTATATTACATACAATTCCCGAATAGTACTTACAGATATCTGAACAATCACGGATATTCGGTTCGTACGAATATCCGAATTAATTTTTATCAGGATTTTAAAACATCAGAGTATCTGGAAAATTCTAACACTAATAAAAACCAACTTGATCTATTATGATTAGATATCTTTATCTCTGTTATTGGCAATAGGAGTTTTAAGACCCGAGTTTATCAACAATAATACAGTGTGCAAGTCCTGTCTGGTGGGTAAAATACATTTTAAAATCATTCAGAATAAATAATATTCGAATACATACAAATAATATTATTCCGAATACATATATTGTATTCGAATAATTAACAAATGGTCTCTGTGATATTTGGTGACAGGAGAGTGACTCGGAACCCCACATAAGTCCCTTACACAGATGGGTTTCGTAAATTCTCTTCCGATGGACTTTATCTGGGATAATTGATTTGATCATTGTCGTAAAAAAAAGTACGGAAAGGGATTTAATGGTACCCAACTTTTTTTGGCATTAAAACCATTCAGCCATCACCGAATCCCACCGAGATATACTCGATCCAAAAATCGGAAGGGGATTACTTTTAATATGTAGTGCCCGTAACAGTTCTATGTATATATATACTAGTGTAGATCCCAACCACATACGTTAAACATCAACCGAGTTACGATGATTTATTCAAATTCTTAAAATGTTTTTATTATAAGGAATATTCGAAAATTGAGTACCGTCAGACCGTGAAAAGCTGACGTCGAAAATTTTCGCTCGGGATGACACCTGTTGCTATACAGACGGCAGTCGGCACATTGGAACAGGCAAATAATACCCTCGGGATAACTATAGCCGCCTCCCCATCCCACCAGTACGATAATGCTAGGATATTTATATATCCCCTAAATTCATATACCAGGGATATAATTATACTGGGATACACGGCAGAACCGAAATTCTAGAATTTATATATTACCCCCTTTAATTCAGACTAGGAAAAACATAGCAACCCGGGAGGATTGAAATTCCCATTCCTCTGATCATACGCGTCTTTAGACTAGAGTTACCAGTGCGGCGCCGCTGTAAAGACACATTTTTGGAACCGCTAAGCTAGCCCATGGTTTGGTAACTATCGACTCGGTCGATTGATTCTATTTGAAATGTTTAATACGATATATGAGTGCAATTGTGCAAAACCAACGACAAGTGTGGTTATTATTGACTCAATACGTTAACTTCGATACAACGATATTGTAGTATTATCAATGGAATGCCTCTAAGGGTACAATTATTTGTATCGCGTTGTTTGTTTGGGCGACCGTCCTGTAGAGTCTTATTTTTATTTTCATTTGGTTATTTGGTTATTATTTTTGCTTGACAATTGCGGCGTATTTCGAGTTCCGTCGTTCGCGACAACTTATATTAGCTTTTGGCGCACTTACGGGTTTGCATTTAGTATTAGATCAACGTTGGAATAACATGGGGTTTTTTTTACGTATAAATGATTAAATTCGGACACAAGAGTCGTAGCGGGAGCACGTCAATTTAGCAGATCGTAATTATACGTGTGCGTCGAACGATTTGCATGCCGCAACTATTTATTATTAACAAATGTTATTTGAAAAAAAAAAAAAAAAGAAAAAAGAAGATATTTTGTCGTTATCTCTGCGTAGAACTGCCACCGTAAATAATGACCGCGGTGTGACCGTCCACGATACTTTTTTTATTTATTTTTTTATCGTGTTTACAAATCGTAGCAGTTAATTATTTACAGTTTTATATCGGCAAGTTTAATATTGTATTGAATTGAAAAAAAAAAACCCCGGCCGTTATCAACTATATATTATGAACATAAAAATACTCCTCGAATAATAATAATAATAATAAAAAAAATATATCTGCGATATTTTTTTAATATATTTTATTCGCAACGGTTGATAAACTCTGTAAATATATTATAACGGCAGTGGTGGTGCAATGGATTCAAACCAAAAAAAAAAAAAAAAAAATATATTAAAAATTATGCGAAAAATGTATTCTAAAAAAGAGAAGAGGAATATGATTAATGTATAACTTCAGTATTCGACTGTCTCGTTTCGTTCTGTTTTTACAGAATTATATTTTTTTAAAAATATTATTAATTAGTTATAAAATAAATAAATAATTTTCATAATTTTAAATTGTCTTTTTGTATACTACTACTAATAGAGTCATATTTTTTTTTTTTTTTTTAAATTAATATATTAATTATAAATATCTGTGTGCAATACAGTCATACGAAATCAATTTAAAAAATAAATAAATAAAATCCGGTTTTAATCAAATAGTCATTTATACTATTTATTTAAGGGGAAAAAAAAAAAGTCTCGTTATCAAAACAATGGAAAAAATAATTAATAATTTAACATCCGTACATAAACCGTAAAATAAATAATTTTTAATTTAAAACAATTTGTTTAATCATGTTCAAGCTATAATAGTTTTTTATTATTATTTTTTTTTTTTTTATAAATATAAACTTTTTTTTTTTTTATACGGATTGTTATTTTTTATTAATATTTTATCTAGGTAACAGGGTATTGGATAGCCGGAACGCTCGTCAAATTTCGTAATTTAAAATGTAATTTTTCGACATTCTCTCGGAGGATTTCATAATGATTTTAATATCGGGTAAAACGACGGGTAGACGCAAAAAAAAATATCATTACAATGCTAATATTATACATTTATAGGCTCCGCGGAACGACAATAGGTTTTTTTAATAGAATCATAATTAATCGTGGCTTTCGATTTTAAAACCGTACAGAAATCAATCAGTTCAAACCCCTGCGCCTACCTGTTTTTTTTTTTTTTCAAATGTCGATGGGAATACATTAAACTATCGCCGTGTATTTTATTTAGAGTCACTAACCAATAATTGCCCATGCCGGTAATAAATAATCGTTTCGAAAAAGAAATTCTATAAAAAGCATACGAGACCGATTCGTATGGCTCGCGGACCTATACGGTTAGAGTACATGTATTTTTTATTTTTTTTTTGTTTGTTTTTCCTTTCCTTTGAAAGTAAATATATAAAAAAAAAAAAAACAAATTGGATACGATTCATAATAGTCCTAGGCAAATCCTCTAGTTGCAATTAAAGTAATTGCACCCGATACTGTAGATCGTAGTTACGTACTGTAATTTAAAAGTTTTTTAATTAGTCTTATGGTTGAATTTATAATTAAAACGTATTAACCTCGCGTATTTTTCATTTACGCTCAACTTTTCATTGAATGTTCCATTAGAATAGTATAAAAACGTTGAACGGGCGTGCGCCCCCACGTTTAAACGAATTATTTTTCCAGCGTGACAAATCATAAAAGTTTCTCTCGGCGGAAGGTCGCGTTTTACATAATATCAATTATATTGTAATATAACACTGCAGTGTGTGTGTACGTTTAAAAAGTTTAACCATTTACATAAAACATTCGCTTCCGACACGTAACATTATATTTTAATAGTTTTTTTCCTTTTTTTTTTTTTTTTTTTAATACGCGTTTTACCCGTAACTGCACGAAATGTTTTTCGTTAATTTTCGTCAACTCAAACAATTGCGACCGTCGCCCAATGCCCTCCGAATGTATCGTCCTGGTATTTTAATTATTTATTTATTTTTTTTTTTTTTTTTATAACGAAATTGATAGTAAAATTATTATCGACACCGCCGCCGGTACGTTATACGGAGTGTATTATCGTCGTAAACGTCGTAAATCGATTCTTCGATTCAATTGAGTCACGTGACAATATTTACTGCCCGTTGTATATAACAGAATGAATGTTAAATAAAAAAAAAAACCGACAAAAGTACCCAGCTTCTGGGTTACCCGTATTAAACCGACTCCGATTGTTTGTAGGACTTTGGCTTGGCTGGATCTAAATCCCGGATTGGCACGGCGAGTTACCGAGTCGATCTCGGTGGATCCCCGAAAAATGTTGGCTGGTTACGAATTGTAAAAGAATGCCTTCAACTATTTCAATATTTTCATTCCCCACTATGGAATTGACACGAAAACATCACGGTGTAGATAAAACGGGGTCGTTCTCTTTTTTCGGACCGGCGAAAATCCTAAAACTCGATAGGCCGATACATAACTCACTATCCGGCGCTGACTGGAACCCAAGAACATTTTTTTTCAAAACTCTGCTAAATCGTTTTAAAATAAATGCTATTTGAATATCCGGGGCGGAATAAAATTGGGGTTTTTTTTTTTTTTTTTTTATTATTATTATTATTAATGATATTTCGGAAAACATGGCTCGGGGCAAAAGTAACAAATTGCGGATTGCAGCAGCGACCGCCAGATACTAGTTTTATTTTTTTAATTTCTCAGTTCGGTGATCCGCGCGAACAATGAGAAAACCGGAAGAATGGCAAAATAAAAGTAAAAACGAAGTATACGCGTTAAAATATATATATATTTTTTTTTTAAATTCTGACCTCAACATAAAATATCAGGTTTTTTTCCGTTATACGGAATACAATTTTGTTTTTTTTTTTTTTAACAACCACAGACAGTTGTCCTGTCGAGGTCAACACCATAGTACGAGTAAACAATCTCTCTGATATACCAGGTTTCCGGGTTTTTTTTTTTCCATTAATATGTATGTAAGTATATGTTTATCACAGTATCAATTTTTCTGTTGAACTGCTCGCCTATCGGTCTTTGTGTTCTCCCTGTTCCTCCTGAGCACGCCGGTCGTGTCTTTGACCGTACACGAGGCGACTCCACGAACCTCCCAGAAAAAACCCACGCCGTTAGGCCTAAGTCTAAGTGTACACTATTTACTATGGTAGCTCAGTGGTGGATAATCACTCGGCAAGCGAGAAACTCTGGTCAAAACCACTTGATACCACATATATCTATATACATACAGGGTGCGGCAGAGTCGACTGACGAGTTTAATGAGGTTCATTCTGTGATCGCTACACAAAGTGATTATCGTATACACTTTGGCATTCTACGTGCTAAATTTGTTCCTTCAGCTAACACTATCGAATTGTGGATACGGCATTTGGAAGAAACTAGAAGTACCCTGAGTAGACTTGGACACGGAGCACCCAGAACGCGGTAAGAACCCCCGAAAATGTGCAGTTGGTTAGAGGACTTTTTCGAGGACGAGAACAGGATCGTCACTGTCACGTCCGCTCGTTATATTGTCATGTTGGAAACTTATCTGCAGCATAGGTTGGAGGAAATGGCTGAAGAACGTGATTTGGGAGATGTATGGTTTCAGCAAGACGGAGCTACAGCGCACACAGCTAGAATTTCATTTGCTGTCTTGTGACAAATGTTCCTTGGGCGGTTAGTCTTTCTGAGAGGAGACATAGGCTGGCCAGCACGGTCCCCAGATTTAAGCATGTGTGATTTTTTTCTTCTGACTATCTTAAGGATAAGGTTTTCAGACGTCGCCCACATACCATAGAAGAATTTAAACAGAAAATCACCGTGGTAGTCGAAGCCATACCAGTCGAAATATGCCGGAAATCATATGAGAGCTTCAGAGACCATCTACAACAGTGTATCAATGCTTACGGCCGCCATCTTGGAGATAAAATTTTCGAAAATTAATTTTTAAAAATGGGATTCAATAGTGATTTAAATAAAAAAAAACCTTTTCTTTTAGTTTTACTGTTCTTTATTTATAGCCCATCAAAACTCGTCAGTCGGCTCTGCCGCACCTTGTATATATATATAAAGTGGGATTGATGGATTTGATAGACAGATGCACAAATTCATATCTATAATATAATATAGATATGTGTGTGTGAGATAGTACTGCCAATAGATAACAATATAAATCGTATACAATAAAACGCTAAAACGTTTGGGCTCTAGTTCCGGCCACCTGATTTTCAGCGTTATTTTCCGGAAGAAAACCGGTACCACTGGCAAAACACCACTGTTACTTATATAATAGCCTCTGGTTCGTCTCTGTAACGGAGCATTCGTCTCCTCAAGGCCATCACATCGACGATAACACTCCCACAAGTTTTATCCTACAAGCCGGCAACCGACCGAGCGCCTCGGCCAATCGCAGGCCAGCGTTACGAAAAGGCTCATCACCCACTCACCCGTTTGACTTGGAGCTCCAGGAATTGTACCGATGGATAAAAGGAAGTTCAGACCATAGGTAAACACCATTTTTGGGACGATAAATCAAAGGCAGCGAACGAACATGTGTAGGAAGTGTGAACGGTTTGTTCATACCCGCGAAAAGGGTCAAAAGAGCACCTACCATGGCCCGGATAACCCTGGGAATTGTACGCACAGATAGAGTACGTCGAGACCTATTGATAAACACCACTTCCGGAACCATAGAACTATCCTGGACGTATAGAAAAGGAGAATTTGGGGTAGAAGTAAACACACCAAAAAACAGCGTGTTTGACAGTCGGTATACATATATACAGAACCGATCGCCGCCCACGACATTATCCCATTTCTTATTCAATACTTTTCAAACAAACAACATCCAACCTCCGATCGAGACCTGTCGCCAGGGGCAGCACCAGTACCCCTGTCGGGACAAGCCGATCGTATGACCAGGGGACGCGCCAAGAGTCAATCGGCGATCCTGGACCAAGCTTCCTAAATAGCCGATCTTACGGCTGCCACCTGCCTCACAACCTCCCCCGGACGTACTTGCTCAAGCCACGTCTCCCAGACCAAAGTCCGATTGTAATCGCCAATTGCTTAAGAGGGCCTACAACCCCGCATTTAGGAACCTACAATCCCGCAAGCTATAACTCGGGCCGGTGTTGGCTCGGGTTCACCAGCCCTCACCGCCTGCTTAGGCTTCGTCAGACGAGCCGCCGGACACGTTATTTTTTAAATTTAATATTATCGAAACGTAGAGGTAATGCGTACCGGAATCCAACGAATTACATTCTTTCACGAAGCGGTGACGTACACAGCAGGTCTCACCGTTTCGTCTCTCGTCGCTATGGCGTCGTGCTTCCAGACGCTCCGGACAGCCACGGTCGTGGAGCGCGAATCCGACGTTTGATTAACGACAATAATATAATATTATTGTTGTAGTATATCGGCGATTTGCGCGTAAATAAGAATTATGATAGAATTATGAAATTATGAATTATGTAAGAACGAGAACGCAAACTGCCGATCGAACCGTTTTGGATAATATTGTCAATAACCGTTGACACGCCGAGATAATATTTTGCCGTAGAAATCAATATGCGCATAAATAAATACGTTTTCGCGTGGCAATGTTAATCGAAAACATACATTTCAATAGGGAATCCAGCTGATGCGATTCGCTCGTTTATAATTATTGTTCATAATAGATTTGTCGATAGATTATGTAGTTTTCATCTAAGCGTACCTCTATACGTTATCTTTAAACAGAACACACTGAATATACGAGGTCTGTTCGAAAAGTACCAGGATTTTATATTTAATAATTACAAAAACGAAGTTACATAATTATTTAAAGATATCGAAATACTCTCCTCCGGACGATATGCAGTGATCCCGGATATCTTACCGTTTTTCAAAAGTCCTTTGGAACTGTTCTAAAGTTAACGAATCGCTTTAATTTCCTCAACACCTTGAAATCGTTGTCCTTTAAGCGCAGATTTTAGTCTTGGGAATAGAAAAAAATCACATAAGGGCCTGATCAGGAGAATAGGGAGAGCCCGCGGGACCACAGCAATTTTTTTATCAGCAAAAAAATCACGCATTTGACAGCGCGGCCTTTCTCATCTGTACATTTTCCTGTAAAATTGCACGACAAGACTCAATTAAGATTCGCTTTGTTAACTCACGGATGGTTAATCGGCGGCCATTTCGCATTTATTCGCAAATTGTCGCCACACCATCGTTCCCGGATGACGTCGACGGTCTTCCAGAACGTGGATCGTCTTCAGTTGACCTCGCCGACTGTCCTTGAAACGTTTAAAACACCCGAAAGTCACGGAACGAACTTAATGAATCGTCCCCAAAATCGGTTTTCATCATTTCCGTACGTATCCGCGGTGCATCATTTATATCAAGTTTCAAGCGAAACTCGTTGCACACGCGTTTATTCGTTTATTTCGGACGTGTCGGAAACGGCGAACGAAAAAAACCGACTGGATTTAACCACGTGTAAAATTAAACGGAAATAATATAGGGACTAGGGGTTTTGTTTAAAATATCCACTAATTCACGGGGTATATACATCTGTTTACAATTTGAAAGGTTATCGTGTGTAGATTAGCCGTAATAACATTTGTCCTGGTACTGTTTGAACAGACCTCGTATATGTAGGTATGCGAAATAAAGTATATTTTTTCATAGGTTTTTATCTACGTGTATACGTATTAATTTATAGTTTCCCAACGTTAATTTCTATACCACAAGTATTATTATAATGATTAGGTCAGAGGCGCTAACCATTCACTAAATATACAATCACTAGTGCATAATTTAAAAATCCTATAATATACTCGAATATATTTTTTTTTTTTTATATATATATAACGATTTAACTAAAAATATATATAAATCATTTTTAATACAGTTGTTAATAAAATTTAATTTTAAATAATACATTTTTATCGGAATACTTCAACTTCGATCTACCTAACAAACGGAATAGTAATCGAAAACGCTATAAATTTCGCTAGCAATAGTGTGGGCACAGCGTAGATATCGTAGACTCGGGAATACTTTTTATTGAAAACAATTATATATCGATATAAAACTGATTTCACCGTGCAAAAGCCAAGTGCGGTCAATTATACAGTAAAATTAATGGTTAAACCGATAACAATTGCAAAACCTTTCAACTAATCTCCGGCTATAAAATATGTTTTTTTTGTGAAAAATGAAAATATAGACGTCCGTACATAATAATAATTGCAGTATGCGCTATTCGACCTTACACATTAACGCTGTACGTATTTAGTCGATGTTTTTACGAAACTGTTAAAACAAAAATAAAAAAAAAAAAAGAATCCCTAGTTCAAAATAACATTATGTGTAACAGTACCTACATTTATTACAGCGAATAACCCAAAAGTTCAGCCGCGAACTCGCAACAGAGAAAACCGCGCGTATTTCGCATCATTATATAAACGGCCTATATAATTAATTTTTATTTTAAAACATTCTCCTGTTTCATTAACTCGCCTGAATTTCACGCTGGTCGGGTTGGATACCATTTTATTTTCACAAATTCCCCACTCTATCACCATTACTTCGTCAATTCGCAGACCCCTCCACCCCTAATAACCCCTAACCACTCGTTCGCTATCTTTATTTTAACCCATTTTAATTAAATTATGGGTTGTTGTTTTTTTTTTATATTTGCACACTCTGAGTACAGCGAATATGCTATTGTTTTACAAAGTCGTGTGATTTTTTTGTTCATTCCATATCTTTAATGATGCGGATTTTTCGCCCGGCGGTACATCGGAGGAAAACAACACGGCTAATACTTGTAATTTGGGCTAGGATTATTTCTCTATGCGTTTGCATGGTTTTCGTTTTCCTTTATTCCAAATTAATTGGTTGTCAGATACGACCACGTTTTGGCTTATTTTCGATTAAATAAAAAAAAATTAAATTTTTTTTTTTTTTTATTGCATATTTTGAACATAATGCATATAATTGCATATATAGATTTTGTGAATTTTAAATGGTGTTTATTGTATTTATTTAATAAAATTCAATTCAATAAAATCTGTTATATCACATTTAGACGACAAAGCAGAATCGATTAAAAAATCAAAAGAATTGTTTGAAACATTAACAAAAAATGATTTAGCTTATTTGAATGTAATTTTTGTTTTCTCACCGGAGCAATTACTAATCTAGATAAAAGTACAATATCTGTAGATGAGGTCTTAAAAATTAATTTTAGATGTGAAAAATAAACTGTCTAAATGTAACGGGATAATTAAATCGGTTTGCAAATTTAGGTAAAGTGATTTACCAGAATTGATAAAAACTAAAACGGACTCGGTACTACGGAAGAATGTGAGATTCAAAATACTTGTAAAAATTCGTAGCATTATAAATGGTGAATATGAAACAGAAGAATAAGAAGAAGAAGAAGAAAAAGAAGTTAATATTACTTTATTAACTCCGGGACAAATCACGTCATTTAAATACGCTTCAATAACATCGTGTGATGCGGAAAAGGAGTTTTAGTCAATACAAATCCATTGTTCGTGCCAATCGGCCGGTCGTTCAAATTTGAAAATTTGATACAGCATGTAATACAAACTAATATTTAATGTAATAACAATAATTATATTCTAGAAATAATAAAATATTTGTTTTTGCACATTTCCGTACATAAAATGCATATTTTACGAATTTTTAATCGCATATAATTACTAAACTAAACACTTAACCTTACCGCTCGCTCAGAATCGTTTTTTGATTGCAACGAATCGTTGCTTTCGGCATATAAACTAAATTGCCTATATCCTATACTTTCTAATCTTTCCGCCTACAACAGTGGCCTACCAAAGGTGCGAAGTACGTCTGGCTTGGTACTGTTACATATTATTGCAATTATTGCGATGAATAATCTTGGATTTAAAAAAAAAATATATATATATATGGTTATTTAAATTATAACGCAACGGTAAATCATTGCAAACGAAAACGATTCTGACCAAAGTTCGATTGAACATGTTTTCATACGTTTAAATTGAAAATTGTATTAATTTGTGATTACGAAATCAAATACAATCAATCGTGTTTTCGACGAGTTTGTACATACGTTTATACTTAAAACACCGATCGAAATAAATTGCAAAAATCACGTTAGTATGTGCGCTTCAAACAATAAAAAAAAAAAATAATTAAATTAACTAGAAATAACGCAAACAAAAAAACACCAGTATGTTTTGTGGAAAAATGCCTATATTTTTCTATTCGTTTAATGTACATGTTTCAGCGTGTGATTTGAATTTTTAAAATGTAATTCATATATAAACATAAAATATCAATTTCTTCAAACGTAACCTATAAAGTGCTTATACGCGAACAAGGATAATATGGAACTATTTATCAAAAATTTACGTACATAACTATTAAATTTAACGACCGAGTACGAAAATAGGCGTTAAAAATATATATATAATTATGTGTTTAACTCTATTTAGATGGACTATAGTTCTCCACGTTTTTCGACGGTTATTAAAGTCCGTTCGTAATCTTTTACCGATGACCGTACAGAGAAATAATAATTATAAACGTGGGGAAACGCGGTTTTTTTTTCGGTGATTTTTTCAATAATTATTACCTACGGTATAAAACGATTATTTCCGAACGCACGGCATCCGAAATTGTACGCTGTACCGGTATAATCGCCGATACTTATTTTTTCCCGAACTCGAGAAAAAAGTATCGTGGGTACGTTTTTTTTTTTTGATTTTCCAAGGACCGCTCATGACGCAAAACAGATTTTTCGCGCGATTGTTGTACACGACATTCGGATTGGTTCGAACGTTTTATCGGCTAGTCAATTTACGCGATGATTTCGCCCCCAAGAAACCGCTCGATTCGCAGTATTTCCTACGTTTAATCGAACTTTATTCGCGCAGTGCCTATATGTTCTTTAGTGTGTGTGCGTGTTTTTTTTTTTTTTTTGATTTGTTCGCTGTTAATCAATCGACCTGTCGAACGTGGGGTCAATCGTTTTATACTATAATAAATATATATCTATCAATAGGTAAGTCATAATCATAACTACGAATACGGTTTTTGATAACCTCGACTAACATCTATGCAATTAAAAAAAAAAAAAAAAAAAAACCATAAATTTAAATATGTCTATAACATACGAAATAAATAGATAGAGATTATAGAGCAATAACGTTAAAGTTGCGAACGTGCGCAACGCTCGTCAATAAAATAGTATTGCTCGCGTTAATATTGTAGACGTGTTAACGATTCAAAACGTATTAGTCCGGGCGTCTTTTTACCAGCGCCCGGCTAAACGAGAGGAAAAAAAAAAAAAAATGTGATTACATAATTATTTTCTAATTCGGACTGGGTCGAAACCGCCGAGTAGACAAATTAGCCGGTTACAGACTCGAGATTTAGATTCAATATTATTACCCCGACAACGGGGACGGGTACCGTGAACCCGCCGACCTTTTGCTCCTTAAATCAATCCCTATAATCTCGTAGCGATCCCGCCGCCCTCGCCGTTTCCAACACGGTCGGTAACGAGACAACCATATAGACATAGTTATACTTTAAGAAAACAAGACACAGTCGATTCCGCCTTATTGGCATGCATCGGCATGCATGTTATTTTGTCCCGATAATCCGAAATGAAAAAAAAAAAAAATAATAAAACGTATAAATTTATTGAAAAACTAAAATTTTTTTTTTTTTTTTTGTTATGTTTTTATTATTACAAAAATACATATTACAATAACACAATTATAGAAACTATACAAAAAGAAAAACGTAATAACCGAAATATTTATAAAAGTAAATATACATGTGTATATATTTTATTTTGACATGTACGTAGTAGGATCAAAAAGTTCCCGGAATTTATTTATAGAAAAAAAACTATTTTTCTTATCAAATATCTGTTTATTGGAATTAAAAGTAGACATTATTAGCTATCTGTAGGTTTTGTCGTTAAAATTACATTAGTCTCATGTGAGTCGTAATCGTGTCCATACGAAACGGAGTTTACGCATATTTTCAAAATGTCACAATTTGAACAACGCGCTAACATTAAATTTTGTTTTAAACTTGGAAAAACTGCTGCAGAAACGCTTGAATGTTTGAAAACAGTTTATGGCGATGAAGCATTAAAGAAAACAGCCGTTTATGATTGGTTTAAACGGTTCAAAAATGGTCAAGAGTCACTCGAAGACGAAGAGCGGAGTGGCCGGCCGTCAACTTCAAAAAATGATGAAACAATCGAAAAAGTTAAAAATTTGGTGCGATCAGATCGTCGTTTACGCATTCAAGATATGGCAAATGCATTAGGAATATCGTATGGTTCAGTTCAAAACATTTTGAAAGATGATTTAGGAATGCGGCGCGTTTGTGCGAAATTTGTTCCACGCATTTTGACCGAAGACCAAATGGAAAACAGAAAATTGATTGCCGCTGAACTTTTCGAACGTTCCGTAAATGAAAAAGATTTTTTATCAAAAATCGTTACAGGCGATGAAACTTGGGTTTTCGCTTATGACCCAGAGACAAAATTGCAGTCATCAGAATGGCACACAACATCGTCACCGAGGCCAAAAAAATCACGTGTTGTCAAATCACAATTGAAGGTCATGTTGATTGTGTTCTTCGACAATGAAGGCTTAGTTCACTGGGAATTTGTACCTAATGGACAAACAGTCAACTCAAGTTTTTATATTGAAGTTTTAAAGCGTTTAAGAGATTCAATTCGGCGAAAAAGGCAAAGAAAATGGGAAAATGGTTGGTTTTTGCATCATGACAATGCACCGTGCCACTCGTCTTTTGCAGTTCGGCAATTTTTAACGGATAAAAAAATTTCTACAATTCCACAACTCCCTACAGATAGCTAATAATGTCTACTTTTAATTCCAATAAACAGATATTTGATAAGAAAAATAGTTTTTTTTCTATAAATAAATTCCGGGAACTTTTTGATCCTACTACGTATATGTCTTATGGCTGGGGGTCATTCTGTTAATTTGTCCGACACCGAGAATGTTACCGCAACGCTCGTTTAAAGAACAAGCTCAAAATCGTCATTCCGATAACCGAACCGCCGCTATAAATGTCTGTATTGACGAATTTCCCCTAGCTGATGACGAATTCAATTTTCGTTTTATCCAAAACGAATTCGGTGTTTCCTGCGCTGTTTGCGATCGCCTTTGGTTCGAGAAAAAATATGAAGCACGTTCCCCAGAAAGCCGTAGATTTTTTGCTCGAAAAATACCCACACTTAGATTCTCATAATATGAGCGTGTGCAATACTTGTTATAAAACTCTGCTCAGTAACAAAGTTCCCCGTTTTGCTACGATTAACGGTTTTTGTTATCCTCTCCATTTGATTTACCGCCTCTCGATCCTATCTCTGAACGATTAGTGTCACCGCGTCTTCCATTTATAAATTTAGAAAAATGTATACTCAATACAAATAATTGCTGTCTTTGAAAAATAAATAAATAATTCCTGTCTTTGATACTTGTTTATTTTTTACACGCGTTAAAAAAGTTACCTACAGTTTAATCCTCGTCTCCTCGTATCTAATACCAAATTGACATCGACATTCTTATGTCAACTATATTCAGTAGAAACAAGACATAGGTACCGATGTATCTGTATGTAGTGTAGATACTCTCAGTTTTTTTTTTTATTATTATTATTATTTTATCTAATTTAAAAAAAATTATGAATATTTTTTTTTTTTTACATATTATTGTTTGTTGACGAATGTAGTCCGAACGAGTATCCATTGGGCTTCCCTCGTTTCCTTGTTGAAAAAAAAACAATCTCGATGTTTCCAAAGATTTCGGATTGGTGGATCTGGTTCCCTCGTCCGTGTCTTCAGCCGAATTATGTTGATCCCGTATGGATTGAATAATTACATCGTCGACGTATTCATTTTGGTCATAGCATTGCACACATTTGAATCCAGTTGTTCAGTGCTCTTGCGTTATCGTATTCTTCGGGATTAGGTACCGACTGTTATCGGAATCCTATGACTTTCCTCCGAAAATATAAATTAATATTATACTCGATAAAAATGTCCCAATTATCCGGATTCGCGGCCCAGATAAGCGGTGTACTTTTTTACGTTACAAGTATACATTTTTTTTTTTTTCTCTCGTAATTGTAGAATTGTCCCGATTTAAGCGGTTGTCCTTTATTAACCGGTAAATATTAATTTCCGTCCAAACAATAACTTTCTGTATCAAAATTAAAGAAAAACATCGCAAACAAAAAAAAAAAAAAAAAACAGTCAAAGGGACCGCAATCAGACACCCTGTGATATAGGGGAATCGAGACTACAAATATTATCGATTGCGCGCCCTGCGCTGTATTTGTATAAATGTTAATTTTATTTTCGGAAAACAATTTCTCGAATCACCCAGGACGACGTAAACGCATAAAAAGGATTTTCTCCTATAAAAATGTTCAACACCATTGTTTATTTACATTTAAAACAAACGCGAACGTTTTCATTGTTTTTTTTTTTTTTTTACAGGGCAGGGCGTAAAGCAAAATCGTCGTCACGCCGCCGAAAACATTTTTCTTCTGTTTTGTTTTTTTTTCTTTCTTTTTATACAATCTATTCTATTGATAGGTTTTCCTTACGAGTCCGTAAAAATCTGCAACGCAATGTTTTGCGAACCGAGTAATGCGATTTCAAACGGAAAATAGAAAACTAATTGATTTAAAAAAATACAAGTTCCGTCTGATTTCGATTATATAGGAAATCAAATAAAATGGTTCATCTTCAGTTATATTGTCCGCGTTTCAGTATTCCGCCAATAGGCTTGTACAACGGTGTACAAGACGCGCAATTGAATGTATAACACTCCGATTCGAGTTTGTGGTTTTCGACATTTCTCAACGGGAAGAAAGTTTACGAGAGTTGAATGTTTAAATATTTGGAGCGTTTAAAAAATCCGAGAAAATAAAAATCCAATTATCGTTGTGCGAATATCCGCGAGTTAAGCGGACGCCATAAACCTAACCGGTGGCATTTGCCGTTTCTATTTGTCTAACGGACAATATTATAGCAATAACGAATTTTCGTACTTTCAATAACCAATGCTCGGGGGATCCATTAGGATTAATGCGAAAATTATTGCGTCAAATCTAATCATGACCGAATGATTTCTGTGACAATTCCTATTAAGATTAAAAAAAATTATATAAATAAATAATACATTTTTATATAAGTATTATTTCGGGAAATGGCGTCATGCGACGACATTTGTTTAGCTTTTGAAATCGTCCGAATCGGGCTGACTTTCAGAGTCCTGACATTTTTACAGAATAGTATTTATTTTTAATTTTCCAAGGTTTTTAAGTTTTTATTCGGTTTCGTGTGGATAAAATTGGTTTGGCCGAGCAGAAATGCTTGAACGATTTGCACGGTAGTCAAAACATAAAAAGAAAATAAGTCGAGCGTATTTTAATTTTTTTTTTTTTTTTTTTATTAGCATTTAAAGTGTATTTTTTTTTTTATGAAAATCGTAAAAATTACAGCATTTCGATTACTAACCGAATTTCAGAAACGTTTTTCGTTGATTTATCGTTGCGCACAGCTATAAATTAAATTTCCCTCTATAACCTAAATTGTTCTTTTTAAGCACGACAATACAATAGATTTACATAGGCTTAATAATAAAATAATGTAGAATAATTGTAAAAACATGAAATATTTCTAATCTTTAAAAAAAAAAAATCACCGTAATTGTTGTGCGTTTTAAAAAAAAAAAGCGCTTGTAATATCACCGTGATATTTAAATTGGATTAATTTGAAACGATTTATGAGTTTTTTTTCTCCTTATAACGACATAGTGACACGTCGTCGGTGGAATAATTGACATTTTTACAGTTGGTTTTTTTAATCAGTTAAAAAGCAACAAAATAAAAAAACGTGTATAATATATAATTATTATAATAACGCACGCGAATAGATACGTACTGATATCGCAAAGCGACTATTGCGATTCAAAATTTTGGACGGATAGCCGAAAAGTACTGAAAAACAAGAGAATATTATAAACGTTTCTAATGGGTTCTTATTCGGGGAGTATATTTCGAACGCGCGTCCGTTGTATACACGAAAATAATTGCATTTTTTTTTTTTTTTTGAAAAATGTAAAAAGGCTCAAGTCATAGGAAAAAACTGCATACTTCACACCATAGGTGACCCACCGGTCACTGATGTGGGTAGGGAGTTGGGAAGGTAGGTTAATAGATATAAAAACGATTCTGAGTTCGGTTTTAAACATGTTTTATGATAAATATTTTTCTAAAAATGCATATTTTGCATCATATCGATTGTTCCAAGGCAAAACGGCCCAGGATCTAAACGAATTATAGCATTATTTAAGAGACACCAAAAAAAAAAAAAAAAAAAATGCTGAAAAAAAGTATTGGTTAGATATTTATAATTATTACTCTATCAATAACCAAACATTATAACCACAATTTTTGCTTGGCTATGATAGTTTAGTATCCTATAACCAAAATCGCCGATACACGCTTAACTATGGAAATATCGAAGATGAATTATAGAATATT
The DNA here is from genome assembly GCA_956483605.1 of Tuberolachnus salignus. NCBI lineage: Eukaryota > Metazoa > Arthropoda > Insecta > Hemiptera > Aphididae > Tuberolachnus > Tuberolachnus salignus. Next base: position 45,476,999 of record OY101432.1, on the reverse strand, counting down.
ATTAATAAACAGTTATTTTATTTTATTCGCAATCCCATTATACAAATGGATAACAATTGATTGTGTTTATTTTATTATTCGTGCGAAATTCAAATTATTCCATTAAAATTGTTCTCGATATTTCAAAAATGATTATAACTCATTGAATTGTTCGACCGCGAAAATGATAACAATCAGCTTGACAAATGTTGCATTGAAGAAAATCTCGAAACCGAAATGAGAAAATCGGAATTCTCGGAGTTTTAAATGTAAAAAAAAAAAAAACCGTTTTGTCGTTGCTCTCTTGAAAACCCAGACAAATGTCGCTCGGAGCAATCGATATAGTAATTAGTCGTTGTACTAATAAGAATCAATAAAACTCAGAATCTAAACTAGTTCAAAAAAAAAAAAAAAAAAAAAACGTTTATTTCGTTTTGCGACCTCGGCGAAATAACGTCAATTCATTTCGGTAAATTAAATTTTGATCCGTTACAATAATGTATGGTTTCCGTTATACGGCTGCGTCTGACGTATTCTCGTGCCCGTTTTTATTATGTTTTTTCTGTAATTTTATATTGTCCGGACGAATTATATTTACGAAACTCTTTGTCCGCGACGACGACGGCGGCGGCGGCGGCGGCGGGTCTATAAATACAGCGACGTCTGAAAGACTTTTATGACCTCGTGGATGTCGGGCCTCCGCATACTTGCGGCACCCCGCGAGCTCCGGGGTCGCTTGCCTCGTCACGAGGTGTTTCTTGTGCCCGGCCGCGACAGAATGACGTTTATCTCCGAGCCAGTTGACGGCAGTGACCGCCGCCGACGTAGACGTCAGTAAGCACAATGACGGGGGCCATTGCATACACGTTTAGTGATATGGCGACCGACGAACGCACACGACAATATTGCGCACGCCGGATTGGATTTCACGAAACCGATCGGGTTTTCCGAAAATCGATTCGCCCACGCGCTAGCGGATTATTCCGTCCCGGCGTCACGTCGCCGCCGCCGCCAAAAACAACGCCCCCGTTGAATCCGGAGAAAATTCAATTAATTTCGTCGCGAATGTCGGCCGTAATGGCTAGGTATAGTTGTTAGGTGCTTCGTACGCTATTAAAACGGCGCCGTCGAGAGTCTGACGTTTTCAACCCATCGCCATATTGGACAACGTGAAAAATCCGCCGGAATTACAATGTTTTTCCTCCCCGCCCTCACAAAAAACAAAAAAAAAAAAAATTACATTACATCAAACGGAGAAACTAAAATAAAAAATAAAAAAACAAAAGACATCCGCTAATTTTTTTTACTTAAAAAAAGAAATAATCTCACGTTCATCATACTATTTTTAATTTCAAATAAAAAAAAAAAGGTAACAACTGAAAAGCGTACGTTTTTTACAATTTGTTTTTATCGACAAACAATAAAATGTATTTTTTGTAATAAATTATCGTTAATAAACCACGACAGTGTTTTTGCCCGTCCGCGGTTCGCGTAGTCGCCGTTTAATTTCCTCTCGTGTACCCAATAAGAATAATGTAATAATAATAATAATAATAAATGTACCTAACTAGTGATTTTTTTTTCGCTTCACGGTACGGTTTTTACTTTCCATTCGTGTTCAGTCCGACGACGTTTTCAATCTTTTGCCGTACACTCGACGGCACGGCATTCAGCCCCGCATCCGCGTACTGCGCATCCGTCATCCGTCACGTAGGCTGTAACTCTCGGTTTTCGCGCATGCGCCCGTACCTATTAATATTAATACGTATAGAGCTTTTTTTTTTTTTTTTTTGGTTTTTATCTATTCGTTTACGGCGATATGCGTAAAATTAATATTTGGCCGTCGTTTTCGTTGACGATTTCGATAGCAATATCGCTGTGACTGGTGCGAATGATGAGTGGCGGGTACTACTCAACAATGACTTTTAACGTAAAACCGAAACCGAAAATATCGTCGGTTTTCGAATTGTTTCAGATTTGGCATACCTACGCAGGATTCCGGAATTTCGTCACAAATGAGGTTAACGGTCGATTACTATTTAGTTGTTAGACGCGACCGGCTAGTGATTCCACCCGAATATAAATAACCGTAGTTAGTGTATTACGAAAATGTTTCGTCCCTAATCTCTATGCTATTTGTTGGTTGTGTTTAGATAAAATAATTAATGTTGTCAATATATCGGTTGGTACCGCTTTGTAAAATAATATGATTCCTGGCTACTATGATTGAGCATAATTATATATTGCTCTAAATTTTCGTTTGATGTTTAAATCGCATTAACAAATATGAAATACATTATAGGTACTATTATTATTTAGTTTCGATAATGGATATAGTATTGTAAATATTTTTGTTTTCAATTTTCTACATCGAATAAAAATAGTGTAAATAATATTATTTTATATCGATGTAAAAATTTGAGAATATTTATCTATTTTTCTCCGTAGAAATTATAAAGAGATGTAGTAACTCAGTAGTTTCGTTTTGCATAAATTAGCATAGTTATTCAAACGAAACAAATGTTCACAATTAAAATGAAATAGTTTACATTGTAGGTTCCTAGTTGGAATATACAATGGTTAACCGTTAACCTTGAATTACAATTCTAGGTCTTGATCTCAAAGGTAGCTACGTGTAATTGAAAATATAGATATCATTAAAAATATTTCAAAATAAATTGATCGATAACCCTTTTACAGTTATTTAATTTCATCAAATCGATTATCAAACGTATTCCTTAAAGTTAAACGAATTTTTTTTTATTACATTTTAACAACCGGCGAAAAGGTCAATAAAAAAATTCCAAAACGTTTTAGAAAAAAATCAACGCCCAAAATCTATGTTTATAATACGTGTTGTTGTAAATGATTTTCATTACAATCTAACTCCTGGGGAAATTGTAAAATTTACGTCATGCGATGTTGAACGTAGCTTCAGCAAGTATACAAACTAACAGAAGATGTTTTATTTTTTTTCACCACATCAATGTATCATATAATACTTTTGAACAACATTAATAGTTTATAATCAAATAAGTTAATATGTCAGAATTCAAACATGTTAGTATTTGTATTTCGTGTCGTCATTATTTTTATTTTTTTTTTTTGTTGCACATTTTATCATTTTGTATTCCGTACAAATTGGATGGCTATTTTCATTGGTCAAACTAAAATAAACGACATCTTAAACAAAACAAAAAAAAAATGTACATCGAAGACATTTCGGGATTATAACCCCCTAACCGCCCCACTGGATACGCCACGGTCGGTATTCGGTACACATGTAGGCGACCCGCAGGCGCCGCGCTGACGCCGCCGCCGCCGCCGCCGCCGGGGTGTCTTCAGACGGACAGATATTATGTTACAGGGAGTCAAAAGAAGAAAAAAACCTCGTATTTCTTTTACCGATTTGCCCTTCTACGGCATGTGCACGTGCTTGTACGCCGCACGTGCGAATTATTGCACTTGCCCGCACGCACATGTCCGACGTTAAAGTAATATTTTATTCTGGTTTTTTTTTGGAATATATATAACCGACAGAAGGGCGCGTTGTCAATTTGAAAATATTTTCGCTTTCGCTGACGGCCATGCGATTGATTATCAAGTTCCACTCGAACTCAACACATTTTTAACGTAGTGCGTAATACAATTTTTTTTTTTTTTTAAACCAACACGCCAAATTGATAAACGGACCGAAAGAACGAGTGTTTCCGCGGGCGTTAAAAACAAACTGTTCCCGGTAGTCTATAGTTAAAATTCCCAGGCTATTGTCATACGGGTCGGGTTATTCGGTTGTTCGCGGACAACGCTATTGTCTGGTACGAAATTACGCTATAACGGCGGTATTGTCGTACTGGAAATTTCTCGGCGGACGGACTGCGGGCCACTCGCATTTATACGCCGCCATAAAACAATAATAAAAAAAAAAAAAAAAAAAAAAAACTACGCGTACGGCGACCCGCCGCTGCGACCAGACGATAAAGAAGTCGGACCCGCGGCGTGGTCCACGGTCGCCGGGGTCGCGCGGTACTCGCAGCGTGCGACCGGCCGGGCCGGCGGACGGACGACTGCCCTCCACCCACCCCCGAGCGGTCGCCCGATGACTGCCCGAGTACCGCCGGGCTATTATCACGGCCGACAATATTTGTCACCGCCGGTAACGTAATTATAACGTACTCCGGACGTAACTGTCCGCGCAATTGAGAAACGAGAAAGCACACGAGAAACAGTCGACGACTACGGGTTCATAATGGTTTACAATGGCGGTGTCCCGTATTCCAACTCTGCGCCCCGTCGTCCCGGCAAATGTTTTACGGGACGCATTTCGTCCCGTTTATCCAAGACTGCCCCGGTGTACCGTTCATTTATAACGTCACCAATTTATCAGCGATCGCAGAATATTCCGTCGGAAATTTCGGGGGGTTTTTTTTTTTTTTTTTTTTTATTCACAAATGCCCACAGCAGAACGGATTTTTTCAACCGTTAACGTGTTGTGACAGACAGACTGGGAAAAAATTCATTGTTCGGTTGAAACTATCAAATCAATTATCGTTGCGGAAACACATTTTGAGTTCTGTTATATTTGATCAAAAGAAACTCGAAAAGTTACTCGATGCAATTAGTTCAGCACAAAAGTACACAAAAATAGCAGCAGAAGAAAAAGGAGATATTTACCAGCCCCGTCGTCATCAAAATACATTTTTTTTTTTTTTGTATTTATGTGTGCATATAAATATTTTATTTGTATTGCAAAACTATTATACAGCGTACAATTGTATTTGTTTTTTTTTTTTTTTTTTTTTTATTTAGTCAGGCGACTAAAGTGCCTGGTATTTTTATTTTGTTTTTATGGTCACTGTAATTTTTGTGGACGCGAAGAAAACGATTTTTTGTTACGGTTTATTCGCCGCTTCCGTCTTGCGTTACATACCGTCAAAACACGAAATAAAATACGAGTGTCCGCCGGCCATTGAATTTGTCACGTTACAATATAGTAATGTATAATTATTTAAAAAAAAAAAAAAAAATAATAAAAAATATGCCATTTACTACGTGATTTACTACTACGAACACGAGTCGCGCCGTACTAAAAATATTTAAAAAAAAAATTAATTATGTATAAACCCATTGGACGGTGTGCGCTGTTGCTCTTACGCGTTGCGCAAGAAAAACTCGGATTATAATAAAAAAATACAAATAAATGAACAAAACCTTTTACTATAATAAGTCCGGTATAAAAACGTGCGCCCTTCGCTCTTGTCGCAAAGCATCCCGGACACGCGTCAAACTCATATCGTATAAAAATCGGGGGGGGGGGGTTTTCTTTTTTTTTCCCCCGACGGAATATCAAAGTTCTCCGATAAAATTGTATTAAAATTTGTATTTTATTCCGTATGAATACGCGCGATCCGCCCGCAGACGGACGACGACGATGACGGCGGCGGCGGCGGCGGCTTTGCAATTGAATTCGGACAGGTGTAAAACCGTACGCAATCGTTACGAGGCACGCGACCGTAATCGCCGGACAATGAATACAACAAAGGCGCGAACAAATAAAACGCCTTAACGATAAAAAAAAAAAAAAAAAAAAAAATATTAATTGATAAAAATTATTACGTGATATATTAAAATAGCTGCGTGCGTCTCGGATTTTACAGATACAGCATTATTATTATTATTATTATTATTATTATTATATTATTGTGTCGACTGCACCGAGAACAAACGATTTGTTATAATGTCATAATAATAAAATAACGGAATGCCATAATAGTAAAAAATTGAGCAACGGCAATTATTATTATATTATTCGTGAATAACTTCGGCGCTTAATACGGACGTGTGACATTACCCCCCTGCGATTCGATTGTAAAAAAAAAAAAACAAAAAACAAAAAAAACCGCGTGATATACGCGGGACCAGACCTATAGGTCACACTCTTTCCGTATTTACCGTGGACTTATCGACATTTCACGAGCACGTCGGGAAAAACGATTTTATCTCTGCGGTACCGTGCCCTCTTTTTTTCTTATTTTTTTTTTTTTTTTAGATTCCGATCCAAAGGGTCTTGTGATTTCACAACGATGTTTATTTATTTCCATTTTTTTTCTTTTTTTTTTTTTTCTGGTAGAAGACTTCATCCGATCTATACACCGTCCGTCCTGTGCCGTTTCCGGTAGCAAATCTTGTCTAATCGGTACCTTACACAGGTCGCTTTTCGATATACCAATTAGTTTTTTTTTTTTTTTTTTTTAACGCGGCTGAAATAACGACGAAAAAAAAATTAAAAAAACGAACGATTTCGCCAAACTCGAATTTTATCATGTATTTGTAATTTCGAAAATAATTGTGCTTGAAACTTCTATGATTTTTACATAAAATGTAACTTTGTAATATAATGACGTGAAAAATGTCAAAAAATGTCTTTCAATTTTGGGCTATTTATAGATATATATTTTTTTTTAAGGTATCAAGTCTTTTAAAGTGGGGAAATTTCGGATTTTCAGACCTAAATATTATTACTGACAACATTAGTCATATTTATTACTCTGCTCAGAGTCGTTTATTGAAAGAAGTGACTATCATTTCTATCGAATTCCATACATCCACCAAGAGTAACCCATCCAAGGAGCGAAGTGTCTTCGCCCAATACCCACACCCGCCGTGCGAAGTGCGCCCTTTTTTGTTGATACCCGATAATATTGTTTATGGAGTAATGTACAGAAAAAATCGAAATAATAACCGAACATTTTCAAACTGATAACTTACGCGTTATATTTATGTTATCAATACCAAAAATCAAAATAGACACGGATAAAATTCTTCCGGATGTTCCGTGCGATTTCGGTAGTTTCGCAACGAATACGGGAAAGATTAGTGGGACATTTGTCCCACGCGTAACGGTTTTTTGTATAAATTGTATTTTTACACCGCAAATTATTCAAAAAACACTTGCGCTTATTGGACTACTCGCACGTTTGTTTGATAGTTAATGCGAATATTTTTAAATTGATGAATTACCATTTTTTATTTATTTATTTTTTTTTTTCAAACATTACATCAAAATTGCCTATAACGCAACCCTTCAAAACGCGAGAAGTGGCGTCACACGAATAGAATCGAATTTAAGAATACGCTGCGTTTGAAAATTATTAAATAATAAATACTAGAATTATATATTTTTTATACAGGGCAGCTGACTCGTGGTATTTTTTATTTTCTAGAATTTTCGTACGCGTCTGATTTTGAAGAAAAAAAACAAATAAATAATAGTGATAATAATACAGTCGAACTTGGTTAACTCGGACTTTTTTAACAACGAAAACGTGGATAACTCGAAGTTCCCGTTTAGTTTATAAAATGTATAAAAACCAAATAAAAACGTAAATAAATTCATTGATGCTATTGTCACTGATAAGTGGTTTATCTAACTGGAATATACTGACCCCCCCCCATCCCTATTCATACATATGCACAAGCACAGATGCATTTTAATGAATCGAGCGAATGCTGTGATCGACGACAAAAAAAAAAAAAAAAAAAGCCAAACAAAAATTAATACTCATTTCAATGAATAATTATTCTGTATATGTAAATATTTTTACTGCTTCAAATGAAACATTTTACAATTTTTTTTTTAGATATTTGTTGGGTTTTTTTTTTTTTTTTTTTCCAACTCGAATTATTTAGATAATTCGGACTTTCTTGCCGGTTCCTTCAACTTCGAGTTAACCCCAAGGCCCACTGTATAATTAAGCCGGACAATTTTCGCACCGTGGGCATTAGGCCACTGTTGTATAAATATGGTAGGTTCGGAAGGTGTATGGGAATAGGTTTAAGATTATGGATTTGGATAATTCGGTTGATATTTTAAAAGCAAAGATAAATCGTTACAATCGAACCGATTCAACGGTTGACTGGTAGGTTAGGTTTAGTTTTCTTTTTCTTTTTTTTCTTTTTTTTTTTGTCCCCGGTAACCCGGAAATCAACAATAATAAAACCTATGTTTGTCGGACACATTTTGTTGTACAATAGGGAATTTCGAACATTTTTTTTTTGTTTTTTCCAAATAGAGTATCATCGAACAACAAATCCCCGCGTCTTTCGCGTTATGACACGAAGAATATAATACCTGAGCGGTTTTACTAAACTCACAAAAACTCACGGCATTGTAAACCTAACAGCTTCTCCTCCGGAATTTAAAATGGAATACTTCCTATAAGATTATAAAAATAAATAAAATTATTATTATACATCGTCGTAGCACTTACTGGAATTAGCAGCACTCAACTCGACATCGTTATACTCGTACTTTTCAACGCGTTAAACATTTATCGTTTACTATGGATGTGCACGTACGTGCCTATGAAGCAGTTCGTTTTTTTTTTTTTTTTACGTGGCAGCAATTTAAGCGTTGGCTTTTTATCGACTTTGTATTTATTCGGTTTTACGCGGAAACTTATCGAAAACGTCCGAACATCCGTAAAAATATCGAAAATCCGCAATCACAGTTTTTTTTGTTTTTGTTTTTTTCCATGCGTTTGACGTTCAGAATTTAACGGAAATCTACGGCGTTTTGTTTAATTTCGATTTTGTTTCGATTCAGTAAAAATTAATCGTATAGAACCATGAAACTTTATCGCGGAGCAATTATAAAAATATCCTGGCGTTTTTTTTTTTTTTTTTAAGCTATTAAAATTGTCTAATTTTTGTGTTTCTTTTTTTTTTGGTATGTGCATAACAGTTTTGTTATTTATTTTTATCCGCGTGTTAAGTTTACATTTATGTTAAAATTCGTTACAAACACAACACGAATAAAATTTATAATTGTTCTTTACTTGCAAACAAATAGGATAATTTTCAACGAAAACGTATCCAAAATATTTTTATCCGAACTTCGCCCTAAATTGTTTTTAGTTTTTCAATGATTTTTAAACTAAATTACCCTATTCAACATTCCCGACAATCCACCTATAACCAGCCACCAGTTCACCTACGGTGGTACGTCGGATTTTTAATGATTATAAATATCAACAAAACAAATATATTTTCAGTATTAACATTTTAATGTAATTATATCCGTTCCGTAGGTAAATGTTTAAAAAATGTAAAAATTGTATTATTTCCATTTTTTTTTTTTATCAATTTTTTTTTTTTTTTTAAAGCGATACAAAACAATGACAAATTACGCTAAACATACTATTCATATAGAAAATTTATTACATCGGGTACAAACGTTTTCCATTGTACCTATATCATAAAAACTATTATTACGAGTGTGTGCATCAACTATCGTTGATTATTATTTTAAGTATACTCAGGCACGTAGATATTTCAATATAAAATCATAAAACGAAAAATATGTGTTTGCAGGAAATAAAAAAACATGTAGTTTTCTCTTTTAGATTTTCTCCTACTAGGTAGTCTCGGTATGTACTGCTATACGATAGAATTATCGCTGCGAATTCTGTTCTTCACGAAGACTCAACCGTCGTTTATCGCTCGTTTAAACGATCCATTTAGTCCAGAGGTTCCCAACACGTGGTACGCGAAGAAATTTTTTTTATTACTATTTGCGTTCAATTACATTTCTGCATTTCCTGATCTTTCCTCATTTATTGATGAAAATGAACTCTATCCGAAGGAAGATTAAAAGCTGACATCTTGGAACATTTGGAAGCACTGAAGATGAATTTTCAAAATATTTTTCTGAAGACTATTCAAAGAAAAATTGGATTAGAAACACATTTTTATATGATTCTTCGGACAAAGAAGTTCCAGAAGACGTGGAAGACAAATAATCGTTCATTGATATGGTAAGTGACAGCTCAATGAAAGACGCATTATTTAAAGACAAAACATTGATTTCATTTTGGATGTCAACAAAAATAGAATACCCATCACTTTTCAAGCAAGCATTACACTGTTTAACTCCATTTGTCACTACTTATTTGTGTGAGAGTGGATTTTCTGAATTGCTGTATTTGAAAAATAAGTACAGAAGTCTGCTCGTTATTCAAAGTGACTTAAGAGTGAAAATTAGTTCCATTCAGCCTGATATTGATGTCCTTGTACAAAATAAACAACAACAAATATCACATTAATTTTATTTATTTAATTTTATTATTATTTATATTTATTATTATTTTTTTTTTTTTTTGTTATTAATTTGAAAATTTAAATATTTAGATTTAACTAAAAATTATGATTTTTTTTTACTTTCGTAAATATCAAATAGTAAAAATGTAAAGAAATGAATGAATAATAAAAATATACGCTAAAAAAATTTGACTCCTAATTTAGTTTTAGAATTGTGGTGGTGGTAGTACGCGTATTGATTATAAAAGCGTCTGGTGGCATTCGATGATAAAAAAAAAGAAAAAAAGAAAAGGTTGAGAACCCCCGCTTTAGTCTATATTTCAATGTTTTAATCGTCGATATATTATTATCGTTAACGGGCCATGTTGACCACGTTATTTTACCGTAATTTACATCCGATTAACGACGTATATTATCCCCGTAGAGCCGGGCGTAGTTTATGAAATTACTTTCGATAACCTCCGCGTCACGAACACTGTGCTCCCGGACAAACGCGATATCTCGAAAACTCTATTAAAAATTATACTATATATTTATAAATAAAAAAAATTGAAATGATTATTATGTAGTGTTACGCATTTTTTCCCAGACTGAACTAGATAAAAATTGTAACGGGAATTTTGAAAAAAAAAAAAAAAATGAAATGACTTTTGTACGAGCTTGTGGTTGCGGCCGGCGTATGCGTTCTCGATGCAATGTTAAAAATTGTTGACGATTATGAAAAAGGTTAGTCTCCGCAGGCCCGTCAGCAACAGACTTCGCGAGCCGGTATTAGAGTTTTCCAATTTGAAAACAGCGTTTGTGACACCGGGGAATTGTCGGGACGTTTTTAAATTTCGTCAGAGCGGAGCGCGTTCCGTTTTTAAATCGTCTCCTCGCCCCTGTCGAACCGAACCGCTGTGTTTCGCGTAGTGCCGCGGCCGGGGAAATAATTCACACGCCTGTTATTAGATTTTATTGGTTAAACGAAGCAAACGTAGCAGCGATACAGGCTCTACAACTAACATCACTTACAGAGTAAACAAATTACCGACCGCCGATTTATTACGTGAAGCTAAAAAACAAATAATTAAAACATGGCAAAACCAAGATGGCGCTCCATCTCACCTGATGAAAAGTTTAGTTAAGGAACATTACAAAAAAAAAAAAAAAACAATTTCCAAATGGCCTCGCCCAAACAACTCTGGCAGGAGAGAACAAGTAGTCATTAACAGAACCAGAATACGTCACTACCAATCTTACACACTCATACCTCGTCACCAAGGAACCCAAACCTTTGTGTGACCTATGCAAATCACACACATCATCATCGACAGAAGAAGCCCTCAATCAAAGGCAACACTCGCAATATTTTCAAATTCTACAAAACATCTTCAATAGATTTAGACAAAAACTTGTAAATTTTAAACCATGATGTATCATGTAACATTGGCACTGTATAAATTACGTCGCAATATGTAATCCGTCTCCTCATTAGGCTAATAATCTATGCAATTGAAGCCTGTATATTTAATAAAAAAAAAAAGAAAAAAGAAACAAACATTGAGACTAGAAATGCGCGTCATGGGAGGGCTTATAACACATCCACCTGTCCCTCACGGATACGCCTCTGTTTGTGCGTTCGATATGTAGGAACGAGATTTAGTTGAATACGACGGAGATTCATTGCTGGCCGTAATATTATAACCGCTCGGATAAAACCATAACACCCACGGTAAGACTTTGCGTCGCGTATTCAATCCGCCGGGAATACTATTAAAACATTCGACCGACGTTTTTATCGGTTGACGTGGCGAAATACGAATCAAATTCTATTACCTCTCTCTCTCTCTATATATATATTTGCGATCAGTTAACCGCGCTCATGAAATAAGAATAATATTAATAAAAATGCTGTGGGGGTTTTTTTTTTTACTTTTCACGTTTTTGCGGCATGATTTATATTATTATTATTTTTTTTATCCAACCCGCGCATATTCATACATACATAAATCGTGCTTCGATACATGGTAAAACGGTCTAAGTTGAATTACCTAGAAGTTATGAGCAATCGAAAATTTGAGTGAAGGGGTTAAAATGTTCGAATTCCTTTTTTAACCCTTTCGTCATTTGGTCATTTTTGTCCAATTAAATATTTTCCCGGCGTGTTGGGTGTCGAAATACTCATAAAGCTCAGGGCTTTCTTATTTTTGATGTTTCGTTGACAAAACGGTAGTTTGCCTCCAAATTTTATGGGAGGGAGGGGGGATTGAAATTTTCGTATTCCTCTTTTAACCCTTTGGTCATTTGGTCATTTTTCACTAAAAAAAAAACGCGGTTTTTGCCCTCCGCGCAACCGTCAGGCCTACAAATTAACAATAAAAAAAAAGAAACGAGAAAAAAACCGACCACAATCGTGAATCGTGTATACGTTATCGTTTATTATTTGTATTTATATACATTACGAGTATAGTGGAACGGCATCATAATAATTTATATGTCCGGATCTATATGTTTTTGCGGCATCATTTGTATTATTATTATTTGTCCAACCCGCGCATCTTCATACATGTATAAATCGTGCTTCGATACATGGTAAAACGGTATCTCTAAGTCAGTGTTTCCCAACCGGTGGTCCGTGGGCCAGTCATAGGTGGTCCCATAGATTTTTTCTTCGAATTCTATTACAAATTAATTATTATTATTTTTTTTTAAATAGCGAAAAAAATTACGATTTATTGAGGAACCGTATAATATTATACGGTTATCTTATCGTTGTTGCACGAAACTACAAGTTAAGTAGTTTCCCCTTTTATAAGTGTGTAGGTATCAGTCACAAAAATCACACTAAGTAAATTATTTAGTATAGTAAAGTATAATTATATATTAGTGAACTATAGTAATAAAATGTAAAGTAAAATAATAAAAATTAACATTTTTCGATAAATTTTGTGTATTCTTGTTAATGAGCAAACAAAAGGTATTCATAGTTTTCGTAAAATTGAGGTGGTACGCGACCTATAAAATATTGTCGAAGTGGTCCGTGGTGGTAAAAAGGTTGGGAAACACTGCTCTACGTTGAATTCCCTAGAAGTTATGAGCAATCGAAAATTTGAGTGAAAGGGTTAAAATGTTCGAATTCCTTTTTTAACCCTTTGGTCATTTGGACATTTTTCACTAAAAAAAAAAAAAAAAAAAACGCGGTTTTTGCCCTCCGCGCAACCGTCAGGCCTACGAATTAACAATAAAAAAAAAAGAAACGAGAAAAAAACCGACCACAATCGTGAATCGTGTATACGTTATTGTTTATTATTTGTATTTATATACATTGCGAGTATAGCGGTACGGCATAATAATAATTTATATGTCCGGATGTGTTTAGCCTGCACAGTGTGTCCGCGATGTGGAAACGATACGAAAAGGGAAATCTCCGGCTTATTATTATATCGTATTATTATATACGCCGCGAAGCTTCCTCTCGCCGTCCGTTCGGTTATTGTGACAAAGTCGGCTGATGAACAGAATCGCGCATATAACACGGCACACAATGATTGACAAATGCGATTTTGCAAATCCGTACGAATATAATATTATATGCGTAATCGTACAAAAAAAAAAAAAATCAAAAAAAAAAAAAACCATATTAACGTTGCGTACCGTACGCTTGAACGTCGAAAATACTTAAAACGCCTAACAATATAATATAAATGATTTTTTTTTTTTTTTTTTTTTCTATATAGTTCGATCTCAAATTATTAGTATTGTGGTAAAGTTTATAAAACGATACAACTTGTGGTAACGGTTTTTTAACCGTACGGTTTTCAGGAGTAGTATTAAACGACTCCCGGAGTCAAAAACAGCTACTTTCTAACAGAGAGATAATACAAATTGGTAACTTTATGTTGTTATTTTTTTTTTGTTATTAGTTTTTAGAGCTCTGATTTTATATTTACGTTTAACGTGTGTTTTTTACGATTCGTGTACTAACGGTATTCAATTACTGAATTATATTTAACAGTTTTAACCGGACTACCAGACCCAGATAGCATTTACTTTTTTTTTTTTTATGACTGCGCCCTTTCTCGTTTTACTTAAACCCTTTCGCGTAGATTTTGTATTATCTGTAACGTCACTAACGTCTTTCCTCTCTAAATATTAATCAATCGGTTAATTAGAAAATCGATGGGTCGCCGTGATGTAGATGGAAATTCTAGATGGTCGTGTCTATACGGCTCTAATTTAATTTATATTTCTACGCGACGACGAACCGTTGCAAACGAAAAACAATTATCGGCAAAGTTCGACAATAACGTTTTGATAAATTACGCATTGAAAATTGTACTGATTTTTAACTACGTAATAAATTACGATTTTTTTTTTTTCGTCCCATATTGTCGAGCATTATTGTGAAGCCGAAATAGTTTTATTCGAGTAAATTGAAAAATGGCGAAAATATTAACATTTCCGCTTGAAACGATTATATAAAAACTAAAAAATCGATTACATTACGTTTTGTTTTTTTTTTTTTTTTTTACTTACAATGAATTTTGTGTCAAATTTTCAAGGATTTTTGAGTAAAACCCAACAAATGTTACCCGTTTAAACATTTAAAAAATATAAAACGTACAAAAGGGTACAACGATAATAACGTTAAATATCTTGATAAAAAAAAAAACCTATATCTGTAAGGTACCGTTCAACGCGGGCTTGGAATTTCATACAGAATAAATTAACTTTTTTCCTAAAAACCGTCCGAAAAAACGAATTGATTCTTAGAAAAAAAAAATAAAAAAATATTCTATTTAGATTCGTATATTATCCTATAGTTACACTCTCGTAGTTGTAGTCAATGCCTACCGAAATCAGCGGCCGGATGCGAGGAAAATAATTTTGATGAGCAAAGTAAAAAAAAAAGCCTCTACTTGATTTTTTTATTAAAATTTTCATTAAACGTATGTGGGCGCCCCTACGGTCAAAGCGCCCGGTACATTGGCACCACTGGCACCCTAAGGGGAGGCGCGGCTCTGGTCGGAGCACCTACACCCGATAAAAAAAAAAAAAATCACGTTTTTACATTAAAAATCCCCGTTGCGGATACGTAAATGAAAAGCTTTTGTAATTATTATTGTTTTCACGGGCTGAATTTTACCGCGTGCCGTTGAAGTTCACCCGGTAGTGTCTTCTGGTCTACGGTACGTATATTGTTCCAGAGTTTTTGCGATAAATTTTACGGACCGTTAAAAAACGATCGTATCGTACAATATATGATGCGGTTTACAGTACATGAACTTTTACCGGTCGTGTTTTTGATCCGCGGCGGAGGATTTACGTGGGGCCACAGCAGATCCGGCTTGCACGGACCCGAATATTTTATGGACAAAGACGTGATTTTGGTGGCGATTAACTATCGAATAGGAGGTGGGTAGGTACCGACCGAATTGGTAGACTGACCAAATTGACTGTAACTATAACCTGTAGTATAATAAAAAAGGAAAATCAACAAAAATATGACATGATAACAGAAAAAAAAAAGAAAAAAAAATTAATTATGGCTATTCATTCTTCTTATTTTGTGTTACTACGGATTATATCTTTTAAAATCGACAATAACATCGCACCGTTTACACCTGTTGTTTTTCAAATTAGAAACAGAATGTACAAAAATTCACTTAAAAATTTATAATCCGTACAAATTAATTGTGAATTGATTTTAAATTTAAATTTATCGATAATCTGTTAAAAACACACAGTTATTTTCGAAAAATAATTGTAGTTTTAATAATATCGTTTTTGTTCTTAAAATGATATATTGTAGTTTCGTTTCCGGTTTCGTGGTTTCAGGAATTGTTTTTTTTTTTTTTTTTTTTTTATCAGATTTTATTCTGATATGTAGTTTCGCGTCAAGTATTAAAAAAAAAAAAAAAAAAAAAACATTTAATATTATTATATTACGCGGTCTCGGATAATAATTTCAAGTATAGTTGAAATATGTTGTACGTTTTACTTAACCGAACGCGTACAAACGTATAAAAAAAAAAAAAAAACCATATTAAATAACAAGTTGGGCAAAGTTACCCGCTGTAATTGTTATTAATATAATAATTGTTGTGGGATATTGCAATAATATTGTAATCGTTTTTAAACGCGAATACATTACCAAATATTATTATGATAAATCGATTGAGTAGAAAACAGAATTGATAATAAAACAAATCGTTTGTTTTATAAATACAACGATTCACGGGCACCTATCCAAAGTATATAAATCACTGACAAAACGTTTTCGGTATGCGTAACATCGGTTAAACTTGGGCAATTATATTCGATATTTATATATCGGTAGAGTTTTTAATATTCTAGCACCTTTTACTTTTGTAACGTACAGAAATTTGATGAAATTATTTACAAGAATATATTTTATACGGGCAATGTTAATCAATTAATTTATGAAGACGTACTTAAAACAAAAAAAAACAAAAAAAAATCTATCGGAAATATTATACGGATAATTAATTTCAAATTCATATTGTAGTGATAAAAGCTATTCGTTTCACTAAGATGTGTTTTTTTTTCTTCTCGTAAACCCTTTTGGTTAGTAAAACCGCCCTGAATCGTTCGCGTCTTACCTTGAAACATGCGGAATTTTTCGCTAGGCGTTCCTTTACTTGAAAAATGTGTCTAAACGGTTTTTCTAAAAAAAAAATATTGAATACCCTGATCACATAATGACGACCGCGTAGATTTTGTTTTCGTCAATTTCGGCGTCACCCCGAAAAGAAGTGAAAAACGCGACTATTTTTTTTTTTCAGTATTGGTAATCGTTTGTTTGGATCGCATTGATTTATCGTACATACCCTATACCTACGTCCTTCCGACCTGTTAAAACGACTTGTTCGTGGTAATTGACCGGTTTTTTTTTATACATTTAGCTGTTTGTGTTCACGAAATATGATTTTAACAGTTTTCATTTTTGTTTTTATAAGGTAACAAAAAGTTATTTAACGACACGCAAGCGGCGCGTATGCATATGAAAACACCGACATTTTTATTGGCTTAATAGTTAGTAGTTTATTAACGATTGTTCGACTTTAAAATATAACAAGTATGACGTTATTTTAACCGTGTTTAAAATCGAAAACAAACATCGAGAAAAACGAATACAGTTAATAAAATATACGATTGGAAAAACAAAAAAAAAAAAGTATATTTATAAAACCCAACTTCCGCGGTAGTTACGGCTTTGATGTTGTTCAGTTTCCGCCAATTTTTCGCCATCAGTTTGCAAATCCATTCGGAAAATTCGCAAACCGTTTTATCGTAACCATAAGGAACGGTTGTTTTTTTTTTTTTTTTTTTTTTTTTTTTTAATTAGGTGGAAGAGGCAAATATTCATAGACGTGCGGGGCGGACCGCCGATAAAATACATAATACTATTGTTCTTTGTACGGAAATTGTAAAACGTTAGAAAACGTATTTATCTATATATATATAGATGGTTGCTCAATTGAATGGCGTTATGCGTATTACATCATTTGCATCGAGATGTACTACAAATATTACGTTAATTATTAAATATGAAAATCATCCATACTGCAGCGAGATTGTAACAAATTGTATTGTTGCCCAATAACTAGCTTGGTATTAAAAACGTATTGTCATACATTAGGCGCTGTGCAGTGACGACTGCATAATCAGCCATAAAAATAAAAATAAAAAAAATTAAAAAAATATTCGTACCGTATTTCGTGTTATCAAACGAAACACTCGTGTATAAAATTTGCAAACATTTAACGACATTTAACGGCACGCTGTCGAAACGCGTGATAATGAAAATTGACCGCACTCCAAAAATGAAAACATTTGTTAGGCATAGGCGGTGTTCAACAGTGTGGCACACCGCTATAGTTCGGCAGTTTCTTTTTTTTTCTTTTTTTTTTGTTAATAAAAATACGAATTTATATTACCGATTGCCAACCTAAGCCCGCTCAAAACGTACAAACAGAGAAATCGGCCCCTCTCTAAATACACACAGATACGTTATACACACTCGTATATGTACGGTATAGGATGTATAAAAAAAAAAAAAAAATTGGTTTTGCGTGATGAGATGATTTTTGCACGCGCGAAAAACGGATTTGTTATTGATATAGTAAAATATTTTTTTTGTTTTTTAAATATCCAGCCCCATCTAAAATCATAGATTCTACGCCTGTACAAATACACTGTTGAAAATATTCGGTGCCTACAAGCAAGGGATATATTAGAAAAATAATGTTTTGACTATGCTCCATATTTTATACAGATATAATCTCGAAAAAAAATTGTCAATATTCCTACAACACGTTTTTGTTAATTCACATACGGTTCTCGATCGACCATTCAAAAAACCAATAATCATAATAAATAGTATATAAAAAAAAACCCACATAGTGTGTTAAAAACATTTTATTTTTTTCTATATTTATTATTAAATAACGATTATTTCACTATTTTTCACTGTATACTTATAAAATTAAAATTTGCATCAAACTCCAATCCACCACCGCCTGTATAAACTAGTATTGTGACATAAATCCGGATTTAGGATTATAAAATCCAAAATGTTGTATTTTTATGATTAAAACAACGTTTTCCGGGTCAGCTAGTAATGTATTATATAAATTAGAGTGTAATATGTATGATATTTTTTTTTTTTTTTTGTTCGTTGTACTTGTTTTTTAAAATAAATTTCTATATGTGGTACTTTTTGAATTGTAAAAACGTATTTAATGTTTTAAACATTTAATGCTATTAACAATAAGATGATGATGATAATAATAATAATAGTTTTACGAGAAATGAATTGAAGAATATAAAATCACAATTTAAAAAACCGAAATTTGGATTCAGATGAAAATCCTGATTTACAACAAATGTCGTATTTCGAATTTCGGAAGCCAAAAATCCGGATTCTCGAATTACGGCTCGCTCGGATTATCACTTAATAGGATACACCGGCTATATAATTAAAACAAAATTATACGATTTTACAACAAATTAAATAAAACCCACGAAAATATAAATCCGTCGATATATATAATAATAATAATAATAATAATAAATCAATAAAATACGTATGACTCGAGCGCGTATCGGCAGATCAATTCGACATTTTTGTTGTTTTTATCTATTGTCCGCGCCGGATTGGTTGCTCAAGCATTATGCAAAGTTGCGTTACAATTATTTCACTTCCATGTTCTTTCAATGTCACGTTAAATAAATTGATATTAAAGGCAATAAAAAAAAAAAACAATATGCTTATGTAATTGTATATTATTCTTTAATATGAATTTACATTTTTTTTTTCTCTCTCTCTCTCTCTCTTACAACCTAATATAAATATTATGCAATATAAATATATATATATATAAGTTATTCAAATTTAAAAATAATAAAAAAAATTATCATATTCCCGGAAAACGAGTTCGGCACACGATTGAATCGTATAAATTATATTATATTTGAATGTGTTTATTCTCGGACGATTTTTTTGTTTTATTCGAAATTATTAAGATAGAATCTCAATTGTGTTTTGTCCGTCGTCGTACTGGATTTTCATCATTTTTCCATATCGCATTTGATAATAATGTTATTCGGTTTTTTTTTCTTCGTATTTTTCTTTTTGTAAAGTTAACAAAAAAAAAAAAAAAAAAAATGCATCAAATATAAGACTATTAATAGGCGGTATAAGTGAATCGAACGAAGATTCCGAGCGAAGGTTCGTTTAAACAAGTCCTGGTAAATTTCAATTGGAAAATTTATATTAATTTGTAAACACAAAAACAATCGGCCGGCTCGCATTTTTTTTTTTTCCCCCCTGAGTAAAAAAAGTCGTATCCACATAAATCGAATAAAAAAAAAAAAATAGTACGTGAAATGCGGTGGCGGATCTGCGGAGCTCGTTCGAGTGCGGGGCAACGATTATTATTTTGTCAGCGATAAGTTCTCCACGCTGTCAAGTTTATATATATATATATATATATACGTTTATTTTTTATTATTATTTTTTTTTTTTTGTGTATTTTAATACGGCCAATGGGGCGGGAGTGAGGCGGGCGAAACCCTCTTAGCCCCGCCACTGGGCACGCCACTGTTACCGTACTGTAATATTTATCATTATGTGAATAATGCTCGTGCAGTCGTGCGTAGGTAATAAATAACACGTCTAAATTTAATTACTGCTGAGTATTTTGCAATTTATCATTTCGTTTTAACGAAGGGCGAGAAAAATAGCGAAATCGCAATGACGTTTTTACGTACAAAAAAAAAAAAGCTATTGTGGTGTACCTACTACATACGCGTATGTCGCTAGAGCGTTGGATATGTTTGAAAATGTAATATTACTCATCGCATTATTTGGAACATAAACGGGAATTACGATTATCGTCGGGTGGGATAGGTGTATCGGCATTTCATTGTGCAGCAGGTGCATTCGGTGGATTTTAAATAAATTTTAAAAAATGTAATACTATTTGTGTTTCATAAAGTATTTCGAGCTATTAAAGGCGGCGTTCTCCGTTGGAAATCGACGGGTAAAACGTAACCAAAAGGAGCTGATATGTGGGGGGGGGAAAAAATAAAAAATGGGAAAATCGACAAACTCACTACTGCGGTTTGCTTAAACCTACGAGAACGTAGGTACGAACACAATTTATATGAAATGTTTTTCGATATTTTGTCATTTCTCCTGGCCCACCCCCCTCCCCCTTTTGACACAAAAAACTTGTATTGTTTTTTTTTTTTTACCAGTTTAACAGTGTGAATTCAATAATGGGCGTTGTTAATAGTAACGCGTCCTTTTAAAAACGGACACTCGGCGTAAAAAGGCAAAGTATTTTATTGTGAATCGAATTATTTCATTTATTTCGCGAGTAAGATGTGCGCGGGTAGTGCAGTCCATCTCGACACCCCCCCCCCCTGCCCCCCACGGGTTACTGTAAAACGTTTATCTGAGTTTTTTAACCTAAATCCAACCAACGTACATCCTCATTCTTTCCCCACCCCCCCCAAAATTCGAGCACTGCATTATATAACAAAATACTTGGCTGTTTATTGGAGAAAACAAATTGTTATTTTATGATATAAAAAAAAAAAAGAAGAAAATTATTATCTGCGTATACGTTCGTTATAGCCTATAAATAATATAGTTACAATAAAATATGGAAAATACCTTTACCTATTTCGAAATGTACGTAAACCAAAAGTACTTTTTTTATCAATAAATCGTAATCCATTAATTGCGTAAATAAACTTTGAATTCGAATAAAAACGTTCCCCGCAGTCTACGAATTATCAAAGGCGATCCCCTAAGGTGCTGTTCTTATATTTATTTTACAAGTGATTGATTTACAAGTATTTTCTGAAAGCATTTTAAATGAATTCGAGGAGGTCATTTTTCGTTGTGGTTTTTTTTTTCTTAATAGAGGTGAAAAAACGGAAAAAATTACGATTTCATTATTTTCGATATTATCTTTTTTTTCCGTAATTCGGTTAAAAATAACCGCAGAAACCTGAACTTTTCACAGAATATTAATACCTACACATTTTAGAGGTAAGCAAATTCTGAATTCTGATCCAAAACATTCTGACCATTTTTGCCATATTTATAGACATTTGGTATTTTTAGTTATTATTTGGTTTTATGTGGATAAAATTGTGGTCTAACAAAAATGCAAGGCAATTTGACACGAGGTTCATCATAAATTGTGAAAAAGAACACATTTGAGGGTAATGCAATAAATCTTTTTTTATGGACATTTAAAATGTAAATTTTGATGAATATCGTAAAAATTACGACAACTCAAAAAACGATTAACTGAACTTCGCTCAGAATCATTTTTCGTTAGCAATGATTTATCGTTGCGTACAGATATAAATTGAATTCCCCTTTCCTTCGTTCCTCACATCCGACTAATAACAGTGATCCACCCATGGTGCCAATTATGGCCGTGATTCAGCCATAGGGCATATTTTTTTTTTTTTTTTTAAATTTAAATGAAAAAACAATTGTTAATGTAGTCGCCCCCATAGGCGGAATTCGGGGAGGTGCTCGAGATCCAAACAGAGAAATAAGCCCCCTCCCCCTTAAATATTATACATAGTTTTATATGTATGGCACAGAATGTCTAGCACGAATCATATGTACTTGGATTTTGCACGATAAGATGAGTTTTGCAAGCGTAGAGAGCCGCTTTTTATATACTGTAAAATATTTTAGCCCCCTCTAAAATTATGGTAAATTTCCGACTTCGTCCGAGTCCCTGAAAATATATAATTATCATAATTTACGTTATCGTGTTATTTTTAAAATCAATAACTTTTGCTCTCTGCGCATAGAATATTTAAAATACTACATAGTGATCCCTCGTTTTTAAAAATTTAATCGCATACCGGAGCGAGCGGGTTTACAATGATGTTTATTTTTTTATATTTGTGTTCATTTTTCTTTCTGTACACACTTTTTCTACCAGAAGACTTCATCCGATCTATACGTTCCTATACTGTTTCCGGTAGTAAATTTTATCTAGCTGGTACTCGAGAAAGATGATTTTTCGGCATGCCCATAACTATTTTAACGCGACAGAAAACACCACCGACAGATGACGAAACAACGGCAAAAACACGATTTTGTCAAACTCGAGTTTTATTTATGTTGATTTCTCGGTATCTCCATGGAAACGATGAAAAAACACGACTAATGCTACTTTGCCTAGACTCGTTTTTCGTTTGCAATTTATCGTTGCGTACAAATATAAATTAAATTCCAATCTACAATACTACCACTTTAACTTCTTTAACTTTTTTATTATTACTATTATTATTATTATAAATTTTACAAATTCCGGTTCCCCGTGATATTATATCAATCGTATCTATCTATCTATCTATCTATAATCGCGGTTTATTTCGTTTTAACGATCGCGATAGAAATTGACTCGATCGTAAACACCGTTTAAACGCATTTCGATTAAATACTATTTTTATTGCTCGTCGTTACCGCGTTGATTGCCGTGCTATGTTTTTCATTTTTCCAAATTTTTTATGTTCAATAAACTATATGTGTATATTGTTTTTGATGATTATTGCGCATTGAAACGCATAATATGTGAATATATTGCTTGATGTTATGAAGCAAAAGTGCTCGTGAATTCTATAAAAAGTCTGAAATGTAAACGTTAACCGAGCCTAAAAAAAAAACCGTAGTATAATTAACACTTCGTTCAAAGCTTCAAACGAAATATTAAAAAAAATTGTAAAAATAAGATCAAATGTGAATAATACCGCACGGTCGTTTTATATATATATATATATAAAATAATGTAAACCTCGTATTCGATTTCAAACTTTATATACTTCAACGTTACGATTATAGATTACATTTATATTCGTTTGTAAAAAAAAATCCATTTTGATAATGGATTTTTATTTTATTTTTTTTTATATTTTGTCGATAGGCGAACGCACGAATGATAGTTGTCGTTAGTTTTTATTCTTCTGGCCCATTACGATTTTACATTTATTTGTGCTCATAACTATATATCACGTTTGTAGAGTATTTTTTTTTATTTTTTTTTTTTTTTCATTATTCAATTGTGTAGACGACGGTGATTTGTGCGTAGACACAGGTGCGATGGTAAACCATGTCAGGTGAGTGGATTCGAGACCAAGGTGACCGACCCCATTTTTGTATAGGGAAAAGAGCCGGAGGAGAAAAAAAAGATTCAATTGTACGCGTATGTTGCTAGAGACGAGATTGAATTTTTACTATCTGTGATAAATAAATTATAGTTCCGATATGTGGGCGTACGTCTGAAAAGCCTTAAGTGCTAGTGGTTTTAGTAGATTTTTTTTTTTTTTTTAAGACTCCATAAAACAAAATATTATATTATATAATGTACATTTTATAGTAATTTGAAACGAATTTCATTTTTTTTTTTTTTTTTTTTTTTTTTATCAAAATCAATCCGACTATATAAAGCAGGGGCGGTCGAACATTGTTTTTTAGTAGAAATCTACTATAAGAATACAATTTTACTTTGAGGATTGTGTTCCATAAAAAAAAAAAACTTTTCTTCTTGTCTTTACTGTTGTTCGACATATCAAACACCTACATTTGTCTTTTTTTTTTTTTTGCATTATGAATAAAAAATCTATTTCCCGTTCTTTATGAAAATTGTAAGGTTATTTGGTTTTATCGGTTGTCCGCTCCTGATATATAGAGACGGTTTTTTTATATTTTTTTTGGAATTTATACGAAAGAAATTAAAGTTTAGTAGTATCATCTCGTTTGTTCAATTAGAAAATACAGTGGATTATTTTTTTTAACACATCCTATTTGTAACATTTATTTGCTTTTCCATTGACAATATCGTTGGACCCGTAAATTATATTTTAACCATACGTAACATAATATACAATAACTTGACCGTTTTTTTTTTGCTTTTTTACCGTCAACCGGATTACAAATAGCCGTTACTTGATAAATCACCAAAAGCATAAATAGATTAATATTATAATTATTGTTATTTTTATTATTATTACTCGTCGTGCGTATTCTTCAGCGTAAACAGTTGAACTATTAAAAAAAATAGGCATAACCACGTTAAGTTATGTAGAAAACTCGATTATCTATTATTGGTAATATATCATAGGTTAGGCACGTTCACTTTTTTGGGATTAAGTATTTTCTTTATCTAAAAATATATAACAAGAAAAGTTCTGACTCGCTGACTGACTGAAATCCACGCCCAGTCTAAAACCTTGGACTTAGAAATCCGACATTTTGCACAGGGGTTCCTTTTACGACGTAGATTAAGGAACATGGCGTGATTTTCTTTCGTTTTTTTTTTTTTGTTAATTCCCACGGGATAGGGGAATAAAGAGGATTTATATTTTCGCTTTAAAGTTGCCTTGTTAACCGTAACTAAAATTATTAAATACTTTAAATTTGACATGTAAGCAGGTTATCACTTGTAACTATTTTCCGGTTTTTTCGAAATTAAGGATAACAAGCATTGCTTTACAGTTATAAAGCTGAAATTATTATTAAAATGTGATGAACTGACTGTCTGACTAGCTGATCTGTTAACGAACAGCCTATATTGCTGCAGTTAGAAACTTGAAATTTCGACAGTAACAACCGTAGGTGCATGCACTAAGGAAGGTTTATTTGAAAATCGCATCCCCACAGGGGTGAAATCGGGGATGACAGTTTGTATGAAAATCCGTAGTTTTTTTTTTAAATTTAAATTCATAAATTGTTAAAATGGTCGTCGACAGAGATATTTTTCTCCGCTGCACGGAAAAACGTTGAATTATAATATATAATGTGTTTGTGGGATCGCTGTTCATTACGGCCCGAATTTATGATTTCACGATAGCCGGAGGGTGAACGGGCGAGAAAAGGAGAAACTGAGTGTGGGTTACGGTCGGAAATTAAGGAGCACGTGTTTCAGGATTTTTGAAAATTCTAAAAAAAGGCATTAAAAAATTCTACGCGGACGAACTCGCCGGTAAATCGACTGAAATCGGATTATTATGCTCGTGTATCTGCAGTAGACCATCGGGATAAAACAAATTATGTGACGCGCCCGGACGGTATAAATATAAATAAGCCAATATTCCGAAATTGAAAATACCTACGCATTTTAAAAATGCAATGAGTCAACGAACGAAAAACCGCTTCGACCGTAACAATTGATTTATATACGGTGTTGTGAATCATGAGAATTTACATTTTAAATGCCGGTCGATTTTTTAAAAATAAATTCGATAAAATCCGATTTTCAAGTTTTTTTTTTTTTTAATTTTACATTTTCAAATAAGTTTCCAACACTTATTAGGTCACTAGAAGTATTCGGACATTTAGTTTTTTTTTTTTTTTTTTTGACGTATTTTAACAGACAAAATTTAAAAAAAAAAAAATAAAAAATTCGTAGTATTTATGTATGTGCATACATAAAAAAAAATTAAAAAGAAAATATAAATTTCAAAATTTCACCATCATCTCGTGATTGCGCGCGTTTGTCCCGAGATTTCCCCAGAGCTCTATTAGAGGGTATACCGGGGTTATACACATACACTATTATAAAAAATGCACACGTACACGACTCTACAAATCTAGACCGTACAATTTAATAAAATCCAGATTTATAATACATTCCGGGTTTTTTTTGCGGACACCGAAATCTGAACTGCGCAAACCCGGGAAGCCTAAACAGTTGTGATTTTAAAACTACGATATCCGCAAATACCCGGGATGTATATAAATCTTAAATCCGCATTTGTGCATTCGGGGTTTTCGCGGGTAGCCGTCATTCGGCGGTGTCTGGTCGGACTGTATTGAAATTCGAAATCCAAAATCCGGACGTTTAAACGGGCTGCGTGTTATTTACGGGTATTGCGGGACGCGGACCAACATTTTTTTACCGACTACAGCGTACGTACAATTTCAGTAAAAAAACGTATTACTAATTGTTCATTATATCCATTACTGGTAGACAGATAAACGTATTGAAGTTCGTTAATGTCTACTGTAAACAGTTGGTTTATAGATTTCGGGCAACTGCACAGAAAAGTTTAATAAATGTTCGTGTCGCATATTATTCTGGCCGAGAAAAGTACTGAAACGACGCCCCTGGCCGGGTAAAACCTTATTATAGGGCTAATTCGCACCTTGCACCGTATAATTATATATTATCGTGTATTTTCCGCGACGTTTTCGAAATCTAAAACTGTTTGCGAAACGCAAATACTCAGTCCACAGGATATAAATCTCGGGATATGAGATGTGAAACTCGTCGTTTTTTTTTCGTTTTTTTCGTTTTTTTTTACCTAAGACTAACGAACCTCATTCGGTAGGGATTCGACCTCGACTCGACGGTAATATTATCGTCGTACGCCAGTAAAGTGTATAATGTATATACTCGTATAGTACCTATACACGCACGGCTCAATCTTCTCAGTCGGAAAATTGATTATAATATATATAAATATAAAAAAAAATCGTCGTACGCGACGTTTTCATTGGTTACGTTCTCGTTATAATATCACACCAAAATTTTTTTTTTTTTTTTAATAGTTACCTACCTCATCGTGTATTTTACTAGCGAACTGGGTAAAAAATATGGCGAGGTTTATTCGCCAAAATCAAAACCACGAGGGATGGTGTAAATATATTTTTTATACAGTGGGTAAACGCTAATTGACAACACTCAATATCTTTGCGTGGATCCCTGCAATTTGAATTCTGTTTTTTAGTTGGTTGTTCTCACATAATGTTCTATACATTTGTATAGCCTTTGCATTTTTTTTTTTTTAACTTAATTACACATGCGCATACTTTTTTTTCTCAAATGGCAACTACTAATTATTATTTTTTTTTCCAAATTTTTTAATGAATTATGGTAGTTCAACCAATTTTCTACGTCAAACATTTACCAAGTTACAGCAATTGAAGAAACACTGCAAAATGCACGCGATTTTCAGATTTTTTGACTGTAACTCTGAAAATAATTATTGTAGATTTGACATTTTTTTTGTTATGTTGGTTTTCTTATTATTGTAACACGGATAATGCGATAACGTTGACGACACGTCAAAATATTATAACACGGTAGAAACGTGGTTACTATAATATATAAACTGTTATGAAAAAATTAAGGAAAAAAATATTTTTGTCTTGAATGAATATAAAAAGTAATTCATGTACTTTGCATTTTTTTTCTTGATTTTCAAAGATTCAGCAATTTTTTGCGGTTTTCATACCCGGGAGGAGGGGCTACAAAATCGCAGATATATTATGTATCTACAAAATAAATGGCCATTAAATTATTAAACCCGATGGTTTCGAGTACATAAACGTGATAATATCTCAAACCGCAATACTTTTCCTCGGTGTTGTCAACACGTTTTTACATAACGACAATAATAATTTAATTTAAATATTAAACGAGTCTCCCCGTCGCCATTAATACGTCCCTGGCCAGTGGCGTAGCCATAATTTCGAAATGGCGGGGCCAAAGCCAAAACATTTGAAAAACACTCGTCGAATAATTGTTTATTTTATTGTTATAGCAAATGTTTAGACTCGAATTTACGATTTGAATTAAATCGTAATCTATAAACATTGATTTTGATCGGTACAATCGGTATAAGAGATTTTGACGAAAGAAATTGATAAGAATTAAGAGCGATAACTCGTAGCAAACATTCCAAACGTATACATACAGCCAACGAGGGCGGTCATGGCCCACGGCTAGGCCACTGTCACTGGCCGGATCGCGGTGAGTACACGGGACTCGGCGAAGAGCCACGGACAGGCGGAACAGGTGGACAACCCCGTGGACGTCGGTAAAAGTGTGTGGCGCGCGCGCACACCACACGGTGCAAATAGAAATAATACGGAATATTAATAACAGCGACAATAACAGCGACAATAACAACAATAACAACAATAACAATAATAACAATAATAATGATAGTAATAAGGCGAGTGTTGGTGTAAGAGCGCGCGGGCCACACGGACGCGTACGGAATAATTGGCGGGCGCGCGAGGCGGCCGGCCGCGCGGGTCGGACCCCTCTCCCGGCATCGGCGGCGGCGGCGCGCGGCGGGGCCGGACGACACGGCGGCGGCCGACGCCGCGGCCGCGTCACCGGCAATCCGTTCACGAGCTGGTAGAGGGTCCAGCCGCTCAGTCGTCAGTCTACCGTTCCGCCGTTACGTCGTGCGGTCGTGCGTGTGCTCTGCCGCGCGTCTTGTAATTCTCGTATTGTACCTTCGTATTTTTTTTTTTTTTTTTATTATTATTATTTTTAGCCGCAGTCTTGCCGAGATAAAAAAAAAAAAACCCGCGCGTTTCGTACGAAATAACGACGACGACGGCGGCGACCCCGCGGACAATTAACACTATCCTGAACGTATTGGTTTTTGGTTTTTATTATTTTTTTTTTTTTTGTTTGCCGGTACCCCGCCGATAATTTTACCCGTAACGTTTTTTCGATAGCGACCGGAAGAATAATATCGGAGTTCGGATCCGCCCGCGTTCTATTTCTTTCGTTTATTTTTTTTTTGTTTTTTACATTTGTTCTTGTAACATTTTATAGAAAAATCTATCGTATTATAGACGCGGTAATTAATATAGACGAAAACATGAGGACTCGCATCGTCGCGTTGGCGATCTCGTTGTTGCTGTGCTACGGCGAATGTACGGACGTCCCGTCCGCTGGTGAGTGTTGTGATCATTTTGATTTTATTTATTTCCAATATGTTACGTTTACCAATCAGGGTATAAATCACAGGACGATTATACAAAACGGTTTTATTATTATTTTGTTTTTTTTTTTTTTTTTAACATTATCAAATAATATTTATAAAACGTCTACGCGATTTTAAACCAGACCACTTTCGAGCCGACCGTATACAAAATAGTTAAGTTTATATTCCTTGAGCAAGCAAACTATAAATATCGTCTCCCGGCACAAGACATTCACAACGGTTACCCAGATTTTCTAAGATTATTGCAAGATTTCCGTTAGTGTATTTTACTATTTCGAAAAACGATAAAAATAGATTCGAGGACAGTCGAGGTAAAACGTGTTTTTTTTTTTTACGACCGAGCAGTGGTATGGGCAATCCGTTTTCAACACGATTTCGATATTAGACGAATAATACCCGAATTCCGGAATACCGTCGTCGTTTTCCAATATGAGATTATTACCAACTGACTATTTCCCGTACGTAAGTTTATTTCGTTTTACGTTAAATTAAATTAAAAAGCGAACGAGAGGTCGAGGGATGGTTGTACGGGCATTTCTGAGCGGGTTAGTAGGATGATTAAGACGACGCCAGAAGGAACGGAGGAACGCGTCGGTAAGACGCGGACGAGGGGAACTGACATTCGAGAGTACGGAGGGAATGAGAATCCGATTAGCGTAGATTTCCTATGTATACGGTTTTATGCCGAACTTATGGGGCACGCTGATTTCTGTTAGTGGCGATTTACCCCCCCGGAGAAATCCGTTGATGGTTTACATAACGTGTAAGAAATACCACGTTTTGGGGGGGTGTCGTCGAGCGATCGCGGGACGGTTAACGAAAAAAAAAAAAAAAAAAAAAACGACCGAACGGGGGGCGCCCTACCCTCTTTTTAACGGTTCGCCAATGTGTATTATCGTTTCCTGTCCGTCGTGTACTGGGGATCGAAATGTATACCTTTTATTTTCAAGTTATAAACCCCGCGAACGTGAATTTTTCAAAAAAAATAATAATAATAATACTAATAAGATACTGTAATATTTTATGATGTTTGTACACATTTTTAATCGTACGTTTTTAATTTAGTTACCGGCGGCCGTGTATGACAGTTATATGTATATATATATATATATATATATATACTGTACTATTGCTGTGTAACGTGTTTTTAAAAGGTTTTTGTTTTGGTTTTTTTTTTGCCCTGGGGAATATCACGAAACCTATCACACCGCACCTGACTACACATTATTATATATGCCCGTTTAGGTTTAAACGATACGCCGCTATCGACACGTGCGCGTTTGTCGGTTTCCCGCCGTTTTTACACTCGGGCTTCCCTACGATGATATTAATGTTCGTTATTGTAAATCGTAGAAAAAAAAAAAATATATAAAATTCCATACGAAATAAACGCAAATCCTGGTTGTTGTTTTTTTTTTTCCACGCGAGCGCTGGTTTTTATTTATTACGGCTTAACGCGACACATTCGGCCGAAAATAATGTTACTTTTTTATATCGCGAATGGCGGAAAAATCTCTCTTATCTCTCTATCGTATATAAACGACTTAAAACGGATTTCGGTTTTTTTTTGTCGTGTTCCCGAACAACGATTTGTATCATTTAAATTTATTATCAAGGAGTATTATACAATTTATGGTCGTCTCCCTCGCACATCCGTTTGCTTCTGTATAGTTATCACTATAGAGTGTCTTTGATAAGGGGAATGGCCGCCGGTCTTTTTATCGGCGGTTACGGACGACGGCGCCGTATTGTGTGATTTTTCGTCCAGACATTGTCAACAGCGTGGACCAACAAACACTTAACAGTAATTAATTAACCGCCTTGAAATGCACTTGTTCGGTAATAATTTAACGGAACGTTTGAATAGCAAAAATCTAATGAATACAGTGATTGTAAAAACGTTTAAACAGTAATCGGCAATGTCGTTTGGACGACATTTTATCATTGATAACGGGGAACCAATCAGAAATGACGGAACCGGGCGGCCAATCGTCTCTTGTTCCATGTTTGTCGGTGATGACTTAACAGCAACGCGCGGTCTATCCGTTGTACAAAAAGTCTGTATCAAAGTTGAGACCAGCGGCGGATAGGGATATTTTATGTTACCGGGAACGAAATTCGACGGGCCCTAACACAAAGGCCTCCAAAAAAAATACCAATCGTTTCGCTCGCATCCTATTTTGCATTTTTAATTTTTTTTTTTTTTTTTTTTACATTTATGTACGATAATTGTGTCTAATCTTATTAATTCATACACGTTATATTAACACAATAATATACAACATTAATTATTTACAACCCAGTGAAGTAGAAATGGCATTTGATTTTTATTAGATGTAATAATATAGGAAATGTATATCATGTGCGTGAAAAGCGTGCAGGATCAATAAATTCGTTAAAATTATTTTAATACTTCAACGTGTGTTGCCACCACATCATTGAGGTTAATTTATTTAACAATTCGTTTTCAACATTACGGCCGTCGAATATGTCAAATAAATAATTGTTTGCGCGTTATAATATTGGAAAACTGTGATGACTCCAACATGGTATACGTAAAATAAAATTTATAAGGTCCGCGGTGTAAGTGCGACAATTTCCCGTGTCCGACACTTATTCGTCGTCGTTGTTTATCCCAGGGGGCCCGCCGGGAAAATCCCGATTTTCCGATAGGCTTATCCGCTTATCTTACTGGTAGCTAATCAAACGGGTACGTCATAGACAAAAAGAAATATTGATAACGCGCTCGTTGATAATACGCCGATTGGTTTTATTTTACGTGCGGAATACTTATTAGTTATATGCGCATACGGTACGGTGGGAGGCGTTTGTAAAATTGATGGTTTTAAACGGACTCGCGTATATATTATAAAATAATATATACCATTACGGTATAAAACATGCAAGAGGTGTATACACGTGCATGATATTCGAGAATAATAATATAATATTATACTGTTGTATACACAGTGCTCGAATTGGAAGTAAAATAGAAATGGAGGACAGACGGAGCTGATGGTTTTAGTTCGCGAAAACCGTCGTTCCGTAGCGGATCAACGGTATATTGCTAACACCTCCTTGTACACACGGACTAAATTTAATAATGAATTCGACGATAAAAAAAAAAAAAGAAGTACGAAACACCTTATTGCTTTTAACTCTATTAACGACACTCTATACATATTGGCACGCATCGACGCATCTATTAAATCAGCTTTCTTAAATAGAAAAATAACCCGTAGGTATCGAGAAAAAAAAAGAAGAAGTTTGGGAAAATAAATCGGAAATATAGAAAAATGCGCATTGAACAAATCCAACAACTACGGATTCCATATGTTATTATCTGCGAAGGCAAGCAAACAGTAATTATGTGAAAGGTTTTTCGATATTTATTTACCGTTTTCCCGGATCCAAAATCGTCATGTTGCTTTTGCAGTGATCAACCGGAATTTAATTTCGGATAATAATAAACAGTTTAATAATGACCGTGCCCGATATAAAGATGGACATTCCGTTCGAAAGCGTCCCCGGACAAATGAATTAATTTAATAAATTGGTACGGTAAAATCGATGAAAAAAATTTAACAAGCATTGGTTATGTATAGGAGACGACGATAGGTTAGATTAACGTCGACTGCTGCGTACACCTTTTGCGCAGAATTGGAATTTTTACCCGGCGCCGATGTGATGAATTGGCGTAAACCCACACCGCGGAACGCTCAAATTTCGAAAAATATTACTCTCACTCGAAATTCCCGTCGAAATAAAGGGTGTCTCATAACGTTAGCACTTTTTTCACTCTGACAGCGTTATTTTAAATTTATTGTTGACATCCCTGTTCTCGTCGTTTTTAGTATGTACTAGAGGAGTGTGTGAACGTCTATAAAGAACGCCGTTTTTGAAACGAACGTTAATATTTTTGTTGCTATGTTAGCGCCACTGTACTCGTAACTTTTGTTATCTATTGTTTTTGAGGTCATTAGTGATTTATATCATTCCTATTCGTTCATCAGTTGTTGGTTTTTTGAACAATGCTCAGTTTGTTGCCCCGCGGAGCGGTTGACAAACAAACAATACTAATAATATTCTAATATTTTATAAAACGTTTATATCGAAATCATGAAAGTGCGACGGGAACGATAAGAAAAACTGCCGGTGACTGTCGGGAGAATCACATCGTCACATACATAGACAATAAAGAATGGATAGGATTCCTATACTTATAACGTAGGGTGCCTCGTTCCAAGAGAGCAAATATATCTCTGTCTCTATACGGTGCTTTATACCGCAATGGTTACTGCGGTTACTTGTCAGGTGAATCATTTTTATCATCATGACTAACGCGATAATATTACTGTTTAGCCATAGATAATAAAATTCTTTATTATCTATATAGGTGTTAATCAGTTTTGGAAATCGAAGAAGTAATAATGTATTTATAGAATAAAAAAAGTAAAAGGCATCTTAGGTCAGTGTTCGGGAATGTCTGATAACGGCAACGTGGTATCCTATCCGTTTTTTATTATCTATGATCATTTGATGACTACATATGATAATCAATCATGTTTTATGGTTATTTTCTTGCGCGGCGACTCCATAGACAATAAATAAATGAATGGGACACGTCTATATATCAGTATTTAGGGGGGATGCGATCTATTTCCATGTTATCCATCTAAGCGTACGGGGTACTTTTTGAGGTTATGTTTTTACACCGCGTTCAAAATATACATTTATTCAATACATTTCAGACACGAAATTAACCTCGTTAAGACGAATTATGTCTGTAATTATAATTAATTATTAATTATTATAATCATGAAAAAATCAACATCTTAACTATACGGAAGAGAAAAATAGTGCCTCGTACAAACTCTTAATACTGACCGTGATGATACAGTGACCCGTCCGTTTCTTTATCATATCTACGGGTAATCAGGAGTTGTCCACCGGATTTTGCGACCTCACACCCTGCGATTTCAGTTTTTTGTTATGTAAAGTCACAAGTGTACACCGACATACCACGTGTATGATTCGAAAATTCAAGACAGAAATCGTACGCAACACATCGCTGATATCTAGCCAGACATCTGCGAGAGGGTCGTTAGTAATTTCAACGGGCGCGTTAACCACGTACCGACTCAGTTGCAGGTGAGGTTGGGGGAGGATCATATGCCAGATGTGGTCATCGATTAATAAATAATCGGAGAGGTTGCTGAATATAAATAAATAAAGAAGAAATGTATTTTCATTAAAATTCGACTTAATTGTTCAAAACCTTTATGAGACAAATATTTTACAATTATACGAGCCCTATAATAGACAGAAGAGCGTTAGCGATATTTTAATTATTGTTCAGTAACATACACAAAAAAAAAAAAAAAAAAAAAAACATTTTGAGTGATTTACAATTAAATATTTTCCCAAATGTCGCTTTCTTCGACTATCGTGAATCACACGTTCATGCCGTTTAGAATTATTTCCGCTCTTAATTCAATCACTGGTCGTTATTATGGCGAAAACGATCAATTTCTAATGAAGGAACCTAAGCCGCGTACACCTTTTTATCGTTGATAAAACTTATTTTTCTGCATTTTATGATATAAAAAGGTCATTTGCCTATTAGGGCTCGATATAATAACGCGCCGAATCGAAAATCGCACAGATTGAAATTTATTACAAGCGTTTATATTGTTATACGATTCGATTTATAACTTTTTTTTTTTTAAATAGCGTTATTTCACTTGTAAATAGAATTTCAAGCGCACTTTTTATTTATAATAATTGACTTTTAAAAAAAAAAAACATTGACTTTTTTGTTATCGACAATACCGTACGATATCTTTGTTCGTTAACTTTCGTTTTATTTTCATCTTTATTTTTTTTTATTTTTTTTAATCGTAAGTGACATTGAGTACCTATATTAAACGACTAATCATTTTAATTCTATTGAGTGCCAAGTTTATTATTATAGACTATGTTGGTATTTTTATTTCTAAAGTGCGCGGGTTAGTATTGCTGTTATACATGTGTAATAATAATAATATACCATTTGTAATTCATTCAGTGTGATGTTTTTTCTTGAAAATAAAATTCGAAAAAAGTATTTTAAACGTCGTGAAACAATGATTATATCGTTTCCGTATATACATACACGATTTGAAATACTTATTTACTATAATTTAAAAAAAAAAAAAAACACTTGTTAGATATTATACATGTTATATAGAAATGGTATAAACGGTTCTTATGAACGTTCTTTTATTTATTTATTTATTGTTATTAGTGACTTTTATTCGAAAAGTAATTCCGTTACGCCCGTGTATTGTTCGCCCAATGAGCACGCCGTATAATATTTATAAACAGTCGGTTGAAATAATCGTATTATTAGAAATAATATGCAGTATAAAATAGTATAAAATAACGTTACGCAATTCTATAACCGGATTTTGTAATTATAATTTAGTAGAAAAATAGATTGTAGTTCATAATTTTAACACTGGGCGTGCCCGCGAACGATAAATTCTCATCACTTTATAATATTCTATATATATACACTGTACTTTCCATATGACTAACTTCTGTTTTCTGTTTATCAGAATATTTTTGAGAACCACCACCTTATTAATCACATGCGAACTCATAGAAAAAGAGGTACTAAACGCTTTTTTTGTTGTGAAAAATGGTGGTTTTAAACATCACGCAAATATTCCCAATGAAATTTGTTTTAGACTCATGAAATTGAAACATTTTACGAACAACTTATAAAAACCATAAGCAAACGAAACTCACTGAGTATTTCTTTTAAGTTAAGATTAAAAATTAAATTAAATAAATTTAAAAAAAAAAAAAAAGTATACTACTGAATATGTATAATATAATAATTGATGTTTATTTTTAATACAATATAGAATATAAAATATTAAAAATATTTTATTCTATTTAACAAATTTCTCTATATTACGAATTGTTGTTCCCCATGAGACTTCGATATAGGGAACTTTCTCTGTATATCTATATACAGGTACCGGGTACTTAAACCACATCAAATCTTAAACTGCGCTTTAAATTCGCAAATAAAGATGCTTTAACTCGAGATGCCCATCGCCGAAGCCCTTCCAAGGTATGATTATTATTCAAAATCTAGTCGAAAAATATAATATATCCGAATTAAATTAAATATTATTCTTGGGAAATAATGCATTTTCAAGAAATGTTGTAAAAACATTTTTTTTAATATATATTTACATGGTAAGTGCTATATTTTTATTAATTTAAACTAAAACAACTATAAAACTACCCTATTTCGAGACTGTTCAACCCTCACGGGGCGTAAGAAGGGGGTGAGTCATCAACACCAAATTTAACCTAAATTGCTTTTTTATAGTAGTGAAAAAAAATGGGGACCAGCCTAATATATATATAGTGGTTGA
Organism: Tuberolachnus salignus; assembly: GCA_956483605.1. Lineage (NCBI taxonomy): Eukaryota > Metazoa > Arthropoda > Insecta > Hemiptera > Aphididae > Tuberolachnus > Tuberolachnus salignus. Next base: position 45,440,193 of record OY101432.1, on the reverse strand, counting down.
CTGCTATATACAGGGCGGCATACATAAACGGCCGATTTTGAAAATAGATTTTCTTTCTCGACAGTAGAATAAGAATAAGAATGCTTACTAAAAGTTACAAGTTAAAAAAGTATTACATACCGTTTAGTAAATGTGGAACGGCGCGCTTTTAGTGGACGAGTTAGTGAAATGGTAAACAACGCTGATTTTGCGATAAAATCGTTTTACGGAAATACCTACATAAACGGGCTCAGCTTTAAAAAATATGAGGCCCTACGAAAAAAATCATTTGTTCCCACGATTACATAACCGCTTTAAACCCAGATTTTAGGAAATCGCATTATTACCAAAAAACGGTGATATACGTCATTCACCTCGACCTCCAGACTTAAAAGCGGTCTGGACTCCTTTTTGTGTGTGTGTGTGTGTGGGGGGGGGGGTTATTTAAAAAGTAAAGCCCATAATTATTGTTATCTGACGCAGACATGTTAATCATGTGTTGTGCGTGTAATTTTAATTATAATTTTTGTATAGAACTATGTATGATAATTAGTTGATTATTATTATTTATAAATTAATTTATTCGTAGGAGTATTGTAAAATAAATGAATACAATTTGTTAGATATTATACATGTAATATAGAAATTGTATAAACGGTTCTTATGAACGTTCTTTTATTTATTTATTGTTATTAGTGACTTTTATTCCAAAAGTAATTCCGTTACGCCAGTGTATTGTTCGCCCAATGAGCACGCCGTATAATATTTATAAACAGTCGGTTCAAATAATCGTATTATTAGAAATAATATGCAGTATAAAATAGTATAAAATAACGTTACGCAATTCTATAACCGGAATTTGTAATTATAATTTAGTAGAAAAATAGATTGTAGTTGATCATTTTAACACTGGGTGCGCCCGCGAACGATAAATTCTGATCACTTTATAATATTCTATATATATATATATAGGGAAATTCCCACATGACCAACGTTTTCTGATTATCGGCATATTTTTGAGAACCACCACCTTATTAATCACATGTGAATTCATCTCTGTATAAGGAATAAACTATTAGATAACTAACCTGTTTTTATAAATGTCCCTATAAAATATTAAATATTGTTCTAGAATACCTCCAATTTTATAGTATCTGATAAAGATAAGACATTTTTAAGCAAGCCGGTATATTCTTTTTCAGTGTTACACTTCGAATTTCCACTTAAACGCCATGAGTATGCTCAAATTTTCTATCATTTTTTCTATACGTCCAAAAAAAAAAAAAATGACGAAACGTAAATATTTATCGAAGACGAAGAGCAACATGCAGAAAAACTACCCGAACTCACAGAAAAAGAGTTACTAAACGCTTTGTTTGTTGTGAAAAATAGTGGTTTTAAACATCATGCAATTATTCCCAATGAAATTTGTTTTAGACTTATGAAATCAAAACATTTTACGAACAAAGTACAACTTATAAAAACCATAAGCAAACGAAACTCACTGAGTATTTCTTTTAAGTTAAGATTATAAATTAAATTAAATAAATTTAAAAAAAAAAAAGTATACTACTGAATATGTATAATATGATAATTGATGTTTATTTTTAATACAATATAGAATATAAAATATGTGATTAAATATTAAAAATATTTTATTCTATTTAACGAATTTCTCTATATTACGAATTGTTATTGTTCCCCATAAAACTTCGATATGCCCATCGCCGAAGCCCTTCAAAGGTATGATTATTATTCGAAATCTAGTCGAAAAATATAATATATCCGAATTAAATTAAATATTATTCTTGGGAAATAATGCATTTTCAAGAAATGTTGTAAAAACATTTTTTTTATATATATATTTACGTGGTAAGTGCTTTTAATTTAAACTAAAACAACTTTAAAACTATCCTATTTCGAAACTGTTCAACCCTCACGGGGCGTAAGAAGGGGGTGAGTCATCAACACCAAATTTAACCTAAATTACTTTTTTATAGTAGTGAAAAAAAATGGGGACCAGCCTAATATATATATATATATATATAGTGGTTGACTGCTATATACAGCGCGGCACACATAAACGGCCGATTTTGAAAATAGATTTTCTCGACAGTAGAATAAGAATAAGAATGCTTACTAAAAGTTACAAGTTAAAAAAGTATTACATACCGTTTAGTAAATGCGGAACGGCGCGCTTTTAGTGGACGAGTTAGTGAAATGGTAAACAACGCTGATTTTGCGATAAAATCGTTTTACGGAAATACCTACATAAACGGGCTCAGCTTTAAAAAATATGAGGCCCTACGAAAAAAATCATTTGTTCCCACGATTACATAACCGCTTTAAACCCAGATTTTAGGAAATCGCATTATTACCAAAAAACGGTGATATACGTCATTCACCTCGACCTCCAGACTTAAAAGCGGTCTGGACTCCTTTTTGTGTGTGTGTGTGGGGGGGGGTTATTTAAAAAGTAAAGCCCATAATTATTGTTATCTGACGCAGACATGTTAATCATGTGTTGTGCGTGTAATTTTAATTATAATTTTTGTATAGAACTATGTATGATAATTAGTTGATTATTATTATTTATAAATTAATTTATTTGTAGGAGTATTGTAAAATAAATGAATACAATTTGTTAGATATTATACATGTAATATAGAAATTGTATAAATGGTTCTTATACAATTTATTCAGATACTAAAAACAATCTTATATGTAAAATTGTTTTATTTTATTTTATATTGCATAACATTGTAAAACGATTGAAAAAGAGTAAAAATGTTGCGCAACAAAATGTCCAATTTCTCGCATTGTACCTGCGGTCGTCATTTTGAGGAAATATTTTTTTTATTTTTTTTAAATAATAAATGTCGTTTTATAATATTAACGATTAATTTGCATTAGTGTTTTTTTTTTTTATAAATAAACTTTGAAAATGGGCTGTTCAAATGGTACGTATATATACATATACATGGTGCGGCAGAGCCGACTGACGAGTTTTGATGGGCTATAAATAACGAACAGTAAAACTTAGAGTGAAGGTTTTCTTTTTATTTAAATCAGTATTCAATCTCATTTAACAAAATTTTTTTTTGAAAATTATATCTCCAAGATGGCGGCCGTCAGCATTGATACACTGTTGTTGACGATCTCTGAAGCTCTCATATGATTTTCGGCTCATTTCGACTGGTATGGCCTCGACTTCCACGGTGATTTTCTATTTAATTTCTTCTATGGTATGTGTGCGACGTCTGAAAACCTTATCCTTAAGGTGGTCCCAGAGGAAAAAATCACACATGCTTAAATCCGGGGACCGTGCTGGCCAGCAAGAAGAAGAATTCTCCTCGAAGAACGGTCAGAGATTCCCAAAGCTACATCGTGTTTCCGGGCTGAGCGTCTTGGTGACTGCACATTTTCGGGGATTCTTACCGTTCTGAGCGCTCCGTGTTCAAGTTTACTCAGGGTACTTCCAGTTTCTTCCAAATGCCGTATCCACAATTCGATAGTGTTAGGCAGAAGGAACAGATTCGGCACGCGGAATGCCGCCGAAGTGTATACGAAAAGCCCTTTGTGTAGCGATCACAGAATGATTATTTTCGTAATACGCACGCACGACGAAACCACCGATGTACACCTGTCCGGACCACGATTACGAATAAAAACGGCATTACCGTACTATTCAAAATATACTACTTATCAAGGCCGGCTCTTATCTTATCACAGGCTTGTCACAATGACCTCATTAAACTCGTCAGTCGGCTCTGCCGCACCCTGTATATACACGGGTGGGAAAAATACACCTAATACATTATAATTATATTATCCTCGGTACTATAATGTATAGTAATATTGTGATCGAAACGGTCGAAATGCTTTTGCGACGAGAGATCTCGTCGAATAGAGCCGGGAAACGCATATATCGGCCTGACACATTTTACGGGGTTAACTCAGACGTATATATATATATATAAATATATGTATGCGGACACCTATTTATTTTTGCTTCCTTCGTCTATCCTCTCACTCTCTCTCACTCTGTCTCTCTTTCTCTCTCTCTCTCTCTCTATATATATATATATATATATACAGATCATCGGTAAGTACTTCATCAATCACTGTCTTATAAGCCCGACAGTTTCCTCGAGGTGCCGAAAAACCACTATAGGGAAATACACGGATAATTAATAAAATATATATATACACCCCCCCCCCCCTATACGCGTCGTTTTATTTTTTCCGTTCGCGATAACGTCGTTTTTTCGCTGTTGGTGGGGCCTTTAGTGACATATTTTTTTTTTCTTTTTATTTTAATCATTTTCCCTCCTCTCCCTACAGTGATAGTAATTTCGGCAGTCTGTATTTAAAGGGGGGGGGGTGGTGGTGGTAGTGTTGCCATCCCCTTAAATGGCGAGTAAATGCGTTGGTATACCCCGTTGTCCGCAGTGACAATTTGTTTTAATCTATTAAGAGTGTGGCAATTTAATGCCATAAAAATATAATATATAAATGTTACGCCCAAGTTCATGGAACTTGCGTTTTTTCGCTCAATCCGTGAATTGTGCAGGCAATTTGCACAATTCGTGGATCGAGGAGCGCATTTTACAATTTATTTTGCCTATTTCATAAACCTATGCATATATAAGATCATAATTTTATTATGGAAAAAAAGAAACATATGTACGAGAATAATACAAAATGTGTATACATAACATTAATTTTGATAATATGTTTTTTTTTTTTTTTTTTTATACTTATTTTGTAATATATATTTTATTTTCAACATTTTCACTGTAACTAGTGTGTCTTATTATTGATTTAACGAAATTGTAGTAGTTCTTTAAAACTTTAACATTATATACGCGACTTTGCCCGTCCCTCGTGCATCCATCTATTCTGTTTATGTAATATTAGAAACACGAACTATTTACGGTTTTATTATTACGATTCGTCTACGATTTTTCGACATTTTTATACGGCTAAATTAGAACAATTCGTAATGAACCGTATCGAATATTATGTAAAGAAATATTGAAGAAAATCAACATATACACACACATACGTTTATTATATTTGTGTATTAAATATAAAAGTCCCGGACCCTAATAATTGACTTATGGATATCTAGCAGTCGTATCCATATGTTTAATACCAACAATTTCATTTGCTCTGTCGTGGTCCCGGGGAATATTTTCACGAACAACTGTGGCCGAAAACCTACTGGTACCCATGTTATATTATATTGTACGTATTTTTTTTTGTAAAACTGTACCCATTATTATCGACGTGAATGTGTTTGAAGATACTGTTAAAAGGAGAGACAAATGGAGGAATAGAAAACGAAAGAGCTGCAAATTTGGATTTTGCCAATGTAAACGTTTTGTCTAGAGCAGGCCCTGCAGACCACTGCAAACAGATTATATTTATGGTGGTCAGACTTATTTTTCTTTTTTGTATGACAGTACTCTTTTTTGATGCATTGCCCTAGTGTCTTTAACAATAGTGTTAAGTACATGGAATTGTAATCTTTTTTTTTTTTTTTTAATATTACGAAATATTCCATGTAGAAAATGTGTATTTACTTCAAATCTACAGAGTTTAATTTTATAAAACCAACTTCAATATCTACTCGTAATGTGTACTGTGAAATATGTAAAAGTGAATTTGATACATTTAATAGCGGTCGAGGCAATATAAAAAATCGTATCAATAAAAAAAAACACCAAGCAGTACAATTCAATGCTACACTTCATCTAGTTAAAATGTAAATAATTTTTTTTTTAAAATAATGATCTTACTACTGAAAATGTGCAACTTGCCGCAAAATATATAATAGATCTTTAGCATATCATACTATCAAACATATGCAAAGTTTTAGATCCTAATATATAGGAAACATATTAATCTAGTTCTGTATTTTAAGTTATATTTTTCAATAATCATATATTAGAATAAATTTTATAGTTTCAAAGTATTTTTATCATAAAGACGCACACCTATGAAATTATAATTTCAAATAATTAGTTCATATAGTTGAGAATAGTACAAATTGAGTAATCGGATAAAAAAAAAAAAACAATTTATATACATGAAGATCGTCTACGGGCAAAATGGTAAAATAGTATATACAACTTATGTGTGGGTTTTTTTTTTTTGTTTTATAATATCGGAGCTAGAATTTAAAATGTACTTTTTTGGGGGGATTTTTATATCTGGTCACCATATACCTTACTAGTTACAACACGTTGACTACCACGAGAGTACCGGTGTACCCTCACTATTCTTCTTACTCTTGCGCACCGAGTAGGTTTTCAGTAATTTCCCTCGTGTACCAAACCAGTTTCTCTTTAACAGTAAGTGATACAAAAAAAAAAAAAAAAAATGTCATACGCAAACAATGATGGCGTTTAACACCATAATCGATGACGTCGACGGTCTTCCAGAACGTGGAACGTCTTCAGTTGACCTCGCCGTCTGTCCGTGAAACGATTAAAACACACGAAAGTCACGGAATGAACTTAATGAATCGTCCCCAAAAGCGATTTTAGGCATTTTCGTGCGTTTCCGTTGAATCATTTTTACCAAGTTATAAGCAAAACTTGACGATGCACACGCGTTGTTCGTTAATTTCGGACATGTCGAAAACGGCGAACGAAACAAACTGACTGGAATTCACCACGTGTAATATTAAACTGAGATAATATAACGACTTCGGGTTTTATTTAAAATATTCACTTTTTCACGGGGAATACATGTTTTTACAATTTAAAACGTTATCGTGTGTAGATTAGCCGTAATAACATTTGTCCTGGTACGTTTTGAACAGACCTCGTATAAATTACCAAACTTCCAAACTTGCTGCCTACGACAGCCGCGGGCGACTTCAACAATAGTGTAAACAATTTGGAGAAAACAAAAAAAAAACTACCTAAATATTCTATTTTATTTGCCCGTGTTGTTTGTTTTGACGTTAACATTAGTAATAATATTTGGACGTATAAAAGAATCCAGGTGAGAGAACTCCAGTTTTGATATAATTTCGTGTTTGCAATTGTGCGTGGGTAGTCGTCGATGTAGGATAATTTCAACAAAAAAAAAAAACGTATTCAGAGAACCCGACGGTATACGGACGGTAAAAAAAAAAAACGATAGATTTAATAAAATAGAACATACTCGGTACGCCCGCGGGTACTGTAGGGCGGTTTTTTTTTTTTTTTTTTTCCGTCGAGATGTGTGGGCTGGTGAAATACTTGGGCACGGGGCGTAAAAATCCCGGGTACGGTTATGGACAGGTCGCGGTGCAAGACACCGGCGGTGTCGGCCGGAGGAATTAAATACGCGCGTTTCCGGCAAACCTCTCCGCTACCGGAACGCACAACCGGCGGGAGCGTTACTATAAGAACACGTGCACGTACACACATACGCGCCGCCCCGCCGTTTCGTTTATATGCAAATTCCGTTTATGAAATGTTTAAACTTTTGCCCTTCTCGCCCCCGCCGGTATTTTTATTTTATATATTCCACGGTGTGCACGCAATTGTTGTACGCAATAATAATCATAATACACGTATACGTATACGGTATAATGTAATAATACAGTAGCACGCCGCACAAGCGTACCGGACGTGTAGGAAACGGCACCGGGGGGGCGGGGGGGGGCGGCCGACGTAGTAAAAATGTTTTCGGTTCGTCCAAAACCACGGCGGCCGCTAAGCGAATGTAAACAGTTTTTAAGAAACGTTCAATTATTTCCGCGTACATACCGAATAACGAACGGACAAACACAACAACGAAAAAAAAAAAAATCCGTTTCCAACGGAGAAACGCGCGACTTTTTTTTCCCTTTTTTTTTTTCATCGAAATACGCCTGCGGTATACTTAATAATTGTACCGGCCGACCTTGTCTCGGTAATCGGATAAAACTTCTGGAAACACGCTCGGGACCCGGGCATGGGAGTTTACTCCAACAACGGATTTCCCACCGTTTTTCACATTTGACTCGTAAACCGTTCGATATTTGATTTTAACTAGAAATTTCAATGGGTTTAAGAATTCTATTTCAAAAAAAATTCACGATAAATTCAGATGCCATTTCGGAAGTTTTTCCCTATTTATCGGTAAATACAGTCGTTGCAATTGGCAAAATATTGTAGGACAAGTAAACACGACCGCCCTCCCTCTTCTTCTCGGCCTAGCGGAAAATTATTATCAATTTTAATGAACAGCCTCGTGCGTGTTCATTAAAACGTAAAATACCGAAATTTATATCGAAATACAATACACGTTGAAGATATATGTGGCATAAAAACGTGTTTTTTTTTTTTTTTTTAATATTTATACGCACATACAACAAGAGATATTTATCTGGATATCGTGGCGCGAAAAAGTGGGGGGGGGGAAAATAAGAAAAAAAAAGTGTCATGCCCCCCCGTATAAATACGCCACCGTTGATAAGATAATGTCCGTTGCGGAAAATTCGCTTACGTTTCGATTGTGCTTACGATTCGACAGGTTGTCGACATAATAGTGATAATAATTTGATTATAATTATTGGGAATATTATAATTCTCATAAATAGCCCGCGAACAATGGAAACGATTACGACGTTGCGTAATATGCATTAAGTCATCGTTTGACATTACGTCCGTAGAACGTATCCTTTTTACCGATTTACAACGGTTCGACACTTTCGGAATTTTTATATACCGAATGTACGCGGGACGCCGAAATTATAATTTTACGCGGTGCCCGGAAAGCCCCGGTGGCTGGGTAGGGCGCCTCTACAATTTTTTTGTTTTTTTTTTTTTTTTTTCGATTCTTTTGGCGTCCCCTTACTGATTCCACGCGAGTTTTCTCAGTGAGGCCTGGGTTATCTGTAAAAGAAAAAAAAAACATTTAAAACGTATATATATATATAAAAGTAAAAAAAAATGTGTGGTTTTTTTTCCCGCTCGGCGTGTAGAATTCCAAAAGTTTTTCTACAGAAATTCAAGTACCGACAACAACTGCAATACGGGAGAAAAAATAAATAAAATAAAAACAAGAATAATTCGCTCAGAACCGTTTTTTTTTTATTTTTTTTTTTTTATTATTATTATTGCAATAGTTGCTGCTTTCGATATATACGAGGTCTGTTCAAAAAGTGCCAGGATTTTATTTTTAATAATTACAAAAAAACGAAGTTGCATATAATTTAAAGATAACTCCTTCAAAAATACTCTCCTCCGGACGATATGCAACGATCCCAGCGATCTTGCCATTTTTCGAAAATCCCGTTTCAAAGTTAAAGCCCTGTTACCGCGTTCGCTTTAATTTCCAATACATCTTGAAATCGTTTGAAAGCGCAGATTTTAGTCTTGGGAATAGAAATAAATCACATGGAGTCTGATCTGGAGAATAGAGAGAGCCCGTGGACCACAGAATTTTTTTTATCAGCCAAAAATTAACGAATTTGACAGCGCGACCCTTCTCATCTGTACATTTTCCTGTAAAATTCCATGACCAAGACTCACTTGAGATTCGCTTTGTTAACTCACGAACGGTTAATCCGGCGGCCATTTCGCATTTTTTTTTTCGCATATTGTCGCCACACAGTCTTTTCTGGATGACGTCGACGGTCTTCCAGAACGTGAATCGTCTTCAGTTGACCGTTGACTGTCTTTGAAACGTTTAAAACACACGAATGTCACGGAACCATTTAATGAATCGTCCCCAAAAGCGATTTTAGGCATTTTCGTGCGTTTCCGTTGAATCATTCTTATCAAGTTTCAAGCAAAACTTGATGATGCACACGCGTTGTTCGTTGATTTCGGACATGTCGAAAACGGCGAACGAAACAAACTGATTGGATTTGACCACGTGTAAAATTAAACTGAGATAATATAGCGACTTCGGGTTTTATTTAAAATATTCACTTTTTCACGGGGAATACATGTTTTTACAATTTAAAACGTTATCGTGTGTAGATTAGCCGTAATAACATTTGTCCTGGTACGTTTTGAACAGACCTCGTATAACCTACAAATTACCAGACTTTCAAACTTGCTGCCTACGACAGCCGCGGGCGACTTCAACAATAGCGTAAAAGTCTGTCCACAATTTGGAGAAAACAAAAAAAAAACTACCTAAATATTCTATTTTATTTGCCCGTGTCGTTTGTTTTGACGTAAACATTAGTAATAATATTTGGACGTATGCCCTGCGGGGGGTATAAAAATACGAATAGCATTTACGTTCGAAATAAATTTACGCTTGCGAATCGCGTCTATCATACGAAACGATTTCAATCTCGCATTCGATGGTCGTTTAATTTTAAAAAAAATAATATTTATAGAAAACGAATGTTGTTGTCGTTGCAGTTGCGTTTGTTTTTGACACTATTTGTCAATTACACTATTTGGACGGTAAGTACGTCAGATGGTTTTAATGATATGCATCGAAACGAAAGTTAAAAACTTTTCTCTATTTTTTTTTTTGTTTATTTATTTATTTATTTTTTTCTTTACATTTAATTGTGAACATTTTTCTCGTTTAGAAGGATGTTTAGGGTGTTTACGAAGACATAGCGTCAATTTACGTAATTTCTACTGTAATATTATTTTCCGTCGTTTATTTTTAACGTTTGTCGCCAGTGGAAAATTTAACGTAATAATATTATTATGTTGTGGTACGCGAAAATTATAAATAGATTATTTACTAAGTGTGTTTTTTATAATAATTATGTTGCGTACAAATATTTGCAAATTAACATTTAAGTTCTTTTAATAAAATAAAAAATAATAATTGGCATTTTATTCGTTTTACGTTTACGTTTAGTTTGCCGTTTGATCATTCATTTCCCGGTGGTCTTAAAAATATAAATACATAGCGTCGAAATGAATTTGTTATGTTCATTTTTTTTTTTTTATTTGATTTTTCTTAATAAAAAAAAAAAAAAATCTTTGAAATCAGTAGACATTTTTCAACATTCATTTACCAACAAAATATTTTACGTCGCGTTCGTTCGTTGAAATAAAACATAATAGCGGTGCGTTTTTTATTTATTTACTTTTTGTTTGTATATTAACGCGTTTAATAATACTATACAAATATTTGAACGCCGGATTGAATATTATTTTTTTTAAAATCAACCGTATATTTGTCGATTTCGTTGTAATGTTTTCCGTGCGAATTCGTCTCGGACAGCGATTGCTGCCAATGATAAAATCGAATCCGGTGTGCCTAGGAAAACCTTTGATTAAACCGGCCACTGAGGTCTCGTCTACTGTCGTTTGCTTCCAGCCCTCGGGAAACTGATTGCCGCCACCGTCGTCGACTACACGGCTTTTGGTGAATTACATTTTAATGCGGTTAAAACTTTTGCAATGTACGTTGAACTTTTCGTGTTTGCGCGCAGAAAATCCGATTATTTATTTGAGAGGTTTTATTTTAAGTTTTGTTGAGTGTTGTGTTTGTGTCCCATCACGCGTAAAAATTTTTTTAAAATATTTTTTTTTTTCTTCGTTCGACGCCCGGCTAGGTATAAGTATATTCGTGTTGGGCAAGTTTCGAGTGTCCGCTACCGAGGCACTGTCGTTGGTGTGTTTTTTTTTTTACAAAATAAAAAAAAAAATCCCATCATATATTTTATTTTGATCACATGTGGTGCTATGAAAAATAATCGATCGTCGCAGAGACGTTTTGCGTTTTAATGGAGCGCAAAAACAGAATATAACCGTTCCAAAATGATTAGCGAATAACAAATTATAGTTATATTGTCTCTCTGAAAATCTTCTTCTCTCTCTCTCTCTCTTTTTTTCTTAATTTACAGACCTTTTTGGCCTTTTACGGTTACTGCCAAACATCTCAGTCGTTCCCGACATTTTATTTACGTCCTAAAGGACGTAAATAAATTCTCACTTGTTTCTTTATAACGTAAAGAAAAAATCATAAACTAAACTGAAAGTCTCGATTCGTATAAATTGTCATTAAACTATAGCGTACGCGATACAATATTATATTAAAAAGGGAATTATTCGAAAAACAAAATTAAATTTGTCGAGTTTTACTCGCCGAGTTTTAACTCAACTGTTTTCACATGCATATTTTACTCGGGATTTATACGTATGATATAATTCTGATATCTGGTGTACTCGTGGAATGGATTAAAAACATTGTTTAATACTATTAACAGTCATTACGATAGTTTTATCTAGAAATTCAAAGTATTTATACTAAAACGTAAACATATTTAAACAATTATTATTATCGGCCCAGTGTTTGTAGTGGCTGGAAAATTATAATATATTAGGTAAGAAGTCGGCCGATTGAAAGTATGGGGGTTTTTTTTTTTTTTAGATTTTCATCGTAGTAAAAAATGTATTGGTTTTACTACGACGCGCGCTTTAATTTTTTTTTTTTTATTATTATTTTGTTCTGTTGTCCGTTATCGTTAGTTTTCTTGCTCGAATCATCAACTTTTTATTTTACGTTTTACGTTAATATGTTGCCATTTATTTTCATCGGCGCTTTAAGCTCGGATGTACGTTAAAAATTGTTTAAAACAAACACGAGCTCGATTTTTTTTTTTGTTTTCGTTAATTTATTTTGTAGTTACAAATTATCACGATCGTTTTCGGTTAAAATTTATCAAAACATGTTGAACCGAACTTTGCGCGCAGAATCGTTTTTCGTTCGCGGTGATCTATCGCAAGTTTATTCATTACAAATTAAATTGCCAAACATTTTCCGACTTCTCGCACCAACCACGGTGTGATGTATGCCGGCTATTTTAAGTTTACCTCGATTTAATAACACGGATTTGACGGAAATTACAAGGTTTTTATTAGGTTGTTATAATATTATTAACAATCGTTTGCATATATTCTACTCTGTTGAGTGTACTATAGATATATAACATATATCACCTACGATTAGCCTATTACCGCCGTTATCTTAAATTAATATTTTATTTACTATAACTGCAATGTTACGTTAATGTTGTTAATAGTATTTAATTGTAACACTGCCTAATAGTTGGTTGGGTAGGTGCCTACAATCTATTCAGAGTTTGCATTCGCGTTGATTAGGTATTTTATTATTGCCTGTAATTCATGGTCACCGATGATAATATTTTTTTTTTTTTTTTTATCAAAAATAACATTAGTAACTACATAGTAATTTATTTTATTTATGTTATTAAATTCTACAATGTCTTAAAAGTTTACTCGTAATCGACAAATAAAATGTCTTAAAATATTATTCACGCGATATAGTACAATGTTTCCCACCGTAGACAATCAAACGAACCACTATATAAATTGCAAATAATCACAGAACATAACGAAACAATTATTGTTTTTCACGATTATTTTGTAAAAACAGTTTTTCCAATCGAAATTCGATATGATTGTATACAATGCGTTCGTATACGATGATGTAATATTCTTATATTCCAATCCGTTCACTACATAATAATGTATAATGTGACAACGAAAACGAATATTTTGCAAACTTTTACTGATGTTCGTTATATTTACACGATAAAACTGATACGATTGCTAACGAGTCACGGTTTTTTTACTAGCCTGTTGGTGGTCAAGTATTTGGTATATTTGAAAATACAATACATATAGAATCGCCGCAAAAGTCATTTTTTTTTTTTTTTTTTTTGTATTAAACTCCGACGACACGGGCCATTTGCTTTCTATTGTATCGGATAGATTATGTACGTTTTAATAGATTTTTAACGGACGGCATAGAGAAATAGAAAACGAAAATATTCGGGGATGGTTATACTAGATTCTTTTGTCCAATTCGGCCTACTCGAGGACACTTTGTTTGATTTATCCGAGTTGTGTTGTTTGATTTGCCTGCGGTCTTGGTCACATCTGTGTTGTGCTGTGCGAACAGTCGTATAGATTTTTTTTTTTTTTTTTGTTTTAATATCGTAAATAGCCGAGAAGTCGAGAAAACAGAATTACAATACAAATGCCACTGTATTTTTAACGAGTGGATCTGCTACGCCGTTCACCTGGACTTGGCCGCGGTGCCCTCGCGGGTATTTAAACGAAACGTATCGGTTGATTCGAAAATGATAATTTTTCAACTAGATTTTTTACATCGGCGGGCATTATCTTCGGAGAGGAAACTATTCATAAAGCTGTTACCGGAGCTAAGGGAATCAGTAAATTTATTGACTCCGGTTTTGTTTGTACGACCAATTTAAAAGCGGTTTTCCTTGGACATCGATAATAGTAAATTGTTGTTGAATCACATCTACGAGTGAAATTTTAAAACTATATGAAAAAAAAAAAAAAAAAAAAAAAAAAAAAAAAAAAAAAAAAAAAAAAAACAAGTAACGTCTAAAATAATAAAATTATAAACTATACTAGCGCGTGCTCTCTGGACAATTGGCAAACCGATGATTTTATAGTATGGCGAACGCATTTTATAATATATAATATTCAACAATACGGTTTAAGACTGATATCGTTAATAAACAATCGGTTGTATTTTTTACTGTTTGATTCTCATCGGTAGTAGTACATCTCGAAAAAATGTAATTTTTTTTTTTCTCTGGCATTTGCACGGTTTATCTGCAGTGAATTACAAAATTATGTTAAATTAATACACAATATATATATATATAAAACAATGGAAATACTTTTTTTTATTTTTTTTTTTTTAATAACCTTTCTAAATCGAGAAAAAAAAATCAATACCGATTGCAACCGCAATTTACCGCGACCTCTGTTTATCTAATATTGTAGTCTTATCACCAGCAGTGTTATTAATGAACTATAATGTATTTACCATATTTATAAAGGTTTTCCAATATAATTTAGTATGATTGAGTTGGTTCGTTGTATATAGATGTAATATATTCCGCCGGCACCGCGAAACGCGCGTAATTATTATGCATTGGATAATATTATTATATAAAAAAAAAAAAAAAAAAAAAGATTTTTGTCCGTCCGTGTAAATTGCAAAACTTGTCGTTTGCCCGTGCAGGATATCCATCAGTCAATTACTATAATATTATTATAGTAGGTCGCTGAAATGCAGTGTCGAGAATCACATTAAAACCGCACATCGTTCATCATTTATAACCCTGTATACGAATAAACAATCGTATTTTTAATTTTTTACCAACACCACAATTCGCGTTATGCATATTACATCGTAAACGTGTAAAATTCGTCTAGTAATCGTGTCATAACAATAACAGTTCGATAATTATTGCCCCGGAGTTCCCCGAGTGAACTAACTAGCGACCAATGCGTATAGATAAAATAGTATTTTTTTTATTTCAATAACCCCGATAAAGTGGCAAAAAGCTTATTTTTTTATTTTTTTTTTTTTTGTTCATTATTTTAAAGAAACAAATTACTTAATATAATAACTAGAACTAGTTATTAGAACATTTAAGCGATAAAATATCGTAAATTCGTAGTTTTCTTAATAATACACCGGCAAACGGAAATTTTTTTTTTTTCCATTTCTTTTCTTTGTTGTAATCCTGTAAAATAACACGAAAACGATTTCGACGCCACTGATTGCACACGTGCATTTATGCAAACGTTATTACTACGTGTCCGCTTGTAATTCGTAGACAATACAAATTGGACTCAGTCTACAATCATTGCCGGTGATCGATCGGCGGATGACGTAACGCCCAATGCAGTTGGTCGACTGTGGAAATACGCGAAAGCGAACGAGGTGGAAATGGTGGTTATTTTTGGGTTAACGATGGCCACCACAGCCGAGTTCAAAGTCACGCCAATTAAATCGTAACAGCAATACGCGGATATAGTAAAGCAACAACCGCGGTACATTATAAAAAAAGGAAAAAAAAAAACAACAAAAAAAATTAAAAAACAGTGCGGTACAGTGGTATGAAATCAGCGAATACAATTATTAATCTAATTTAGAAACACCATGGTTCGGTTGTATTATGCATAATATATTGTATGATATCCAAAAACCAAATACATGCGAAAATAAAAAAATATATTGGTATTTTTTTTTTTAATTAGGAGCGAGTTTTTAAAGCGAATTA
This sequence comes from Tuberolachnus salignus, assembly GCA_956483605.1. NCBI lineage: Eukaryota > Metazoa > Arthropoda > Insecta > Hemiptera > Aphididae > Tuberolachnus > Tuberolachnus salignus. The sequence goes on along the minus strand of OY101432.1, from coordinate 45,424,169 downwards.
TTAATATTACTGTAATCACCTTGTGCATATATATTTGTATACTCGTTATATTATTACTTTTATTGTTATTTGTATTTTATTATTTATCTATCGTGTTAGGTACTTTAATAATATTATTGTCTTAATCTAAGAACTTAATTTTTTTTTTAAATTAATTGTTGTCTACTGAACGCGTCGTAGTATTGTATTGCGCATTATTGTCCCTATTATCGTTTTATCGTCGTAAACTTAATATTCAAATTCTGAGCTAGGCGAAGAATTCATTGATTTTACCGTATGTAATGTGTATTTTTTTTTTATTTAAAAAATATTTACGACTTTTTTACCGGACATCCTAATCCGATTTTCAAGTGTAGCGCCTTTCCTGAAAGCATTTTGGATTTAGTCGGTGCGTTAAAGAGGTGATTTTTTTTGATTTTCGTTATAGTGTTCTTAATAGTAGAGGAAAAAAAACGTAGAAAAACGGGAAAATTTACGGCAATGGTTTCATTAGTTTAGTTTTGTTGCAACTCTGTTAAAAATACGATAACCGTAGGGACCTGCGGTTGGAACAGAATATTAATATTAGGCCGTTCTGGGCGCGGGAAAATTATTAAAACATTCTGACCGTTTCCTAATTGTTTATAGACGTTTTTTATTTATATTAGTTTTTGGCCGAACAGAAATGCATGAAAATTTCACACAAGGTTCATCGTAAATTGCGATGAAAAAGTAAAAAGAAAATTGTGTAAGCGTTTAAAGTATAAATTTTGATGAAAATCGTAAAAACGACGGGGCATTTCAAGACATTGCCATTAACTGAAATTCGCTCAAAATCGTTTTTCGTTACGTTCAATTATAAATCGAACTCTCATCTATATCCTACCTATAGTGCAAATTATGCGTCTTGGTCTTTTTTTTTCTTCTGATTTCGTTAAACTATAAGCTCAAAGGAGGTAAATGGCGATAAATAAATGTAATTACGTACGAAATTGCCTTCGATAAAAATATGGAAAATAAAAGGAAAAAAAATGATAAATTATTGCACGCGATTATGAGCGAAGGCTGGGGTTGAACGTGTTTTGATATATTTTTATTGAAAATCCTATTAGTCAGTAACTACGATAAAAATTACAACTATTCGTGTTATTTTTTTTTTTTTTTGTGTCCAATTAAATCGGAATAAAGTACGCGAAATGCCGCGGTTTTCACGGTACGCGTCAAAGTGTGCACATTAAACGATTATAAAAAATTTCAAGTGAATAATTCTACGATTATTCTCAACTGGATTACAACAAACCAATATAAGAAAATCGAAAATAATAGATAACATAATTTCTCGAATATTTCCGTTTTCCGTGGTGTCCCCCTCCCCCGATTATAAAAAAAAACTACGAAGGATATTAATACCTATCCTAACCTATCAGATACCATCCTCGAAGTTGATGATCGGAGTCGTATTTCTGGTAGAAATCCTGTCCACAGTCAGAAATAAAATTAATAAAAATAACATAAAAAAATGTGTAACGTATCATTTTAGTATTTTTAACTGACGTGTACACTTTCACCAGTAGTTAAATGACAATTATACTTACGACACTCGAAACGGTTGATGTTTTTTTTTTTTTTTTACAATGTTCTTTGCGTGCTTGTTCCTGATTATCTTTCGATAAACTCCTCTTACAGAAGTACGGTTTTTTTCTTTTCTTCAAAAGTTATAATTAATAATTATTTATTGTTTTCACGGTCGTCGTTCGCATTCGACACGCAAAATAATATTTTAAAAATCGTCTCTCGTATACAAACGCGGGTACTTATACTATACATGCAAAACCGATTACAAATTTTCAAATAATTCGGACTAATTTTCACGATTTAAAATTATTAGCGTTCTTAAAATTGTTTATATCCAGAACGTAGCGTTTTACTATAATGCGTGAATTTTTCATTTTATTTTTCCCGCCGTATATAGACGACTTTTTTACTGGACGTCCGACCATCATCTTCAGGGGTGGTTTCCATTTAGAATGACGCTTTTCATCAAATTTTTTTTTTTTACAATCGTTATTGCGTACATTTTTGGTTTTTGTTATTTAATTAATTAATTATTTATTAGCTGAAACCGCATAGTTTTGCCTGTGACAAAATAAATTCCCGTTAAAAAATTAAATAATGTCGATACCAATAGATTCCCTTTTGGTGTATCTTTCTATAATTAAATTAATTATTTTGTTTGATGTGTAACCGCGGCGACCAGTCAGCAATGACGTCATTCAGAACCAAATCCGAGTAGTTACAAATTAATGAAAAAACATATTTAACGAATCTATATATATAAAAAAAAAATCAATTGCCGTTTGTAATATAATTTCGGTTAGACGGAATATATAGTCAGTACATATGAAACCTACATAAAAAGTTTTACATTTATTTATTTAATTGAAGGCCGGGTTTTTGTTATTGTGAATTCGTTGTTTTTTAATACAAAATAATAACAATAATAAATCGTTATGTATTTTTAATTTTTTATAATTTATTTGGTAACTAATCAACGATATTAATGATCTTGTGTTTTTTCCAAAAGGGAGAAATTGTATTAAAAATACCATCCAAATTTCCGACTTTTCCGGCCGATTTTCCAATCATTATTCTTTCATACAAGTCTTGTCCCAATAATTACAAAAACAACAAAAAAAAAAAAAAACAGCGAAACCGGTCGAGTCGTTCTCAAGTGATGATCATGCGGCAATTGATTTTAATATTTAATTTTCACCGAATTCTTATAAAAGCTCTTTTTTTAACCGAGGTTTAAATTTTAAATTGTCGTGGTTTTTTTAGTGTTTATTATGTCTTATAGGGATTACATTTTTCGGCCCAGTAAAACTGCTCGATAATTTGACACGCGATTCCTCATAAGTTGTAATTTAATGGTCAAAAAAAAAATAACGCAATAATTTGTTTTAAAAACCGTTTACGTTTTTACGAAGCTCGTTTTTCGTTAACAATGATTTATCGTTGCGTACAGATTATAAATTAAACTCTCCTATTAAACTAAATCCTTTCCCCGACTTGCCACCTACGACAGCGGCTCACCCACGAACAGTATTCTCTGTCTTTCTATCTTTTTTTTTTTTTTTTGTAGTTTGTCTGAGGTAGACGATTTTCACATATAAAAGTTTGTATAAAATTCGAATCTCGTATTATTGTGCGCGTGTGTTTGTACGCTCGTGCAAGGGTCTTATATATATATATATATATATATATATATAAAATACGGCCCCGGGGATGAAATCGCGTCTGTGCCTCTCGGCGGGCCCGGGTCGAGAAATAGAGAAATAGAGAGGTAAAGAGTGTGTGGTAGAAAGAGAGAGAGATCGAGAGAAATGATTAATTCGTTCTGACATTTCGAACGGTTACTGGTCGTCGTCGTCGGTGTAGCCGTTTCGCGGCGGGTTGTTCCGCGAGAAATGATTCATCGTCGCGCGTCCCTGCCGCCACGGATGCCACCGGTACCCTCCGTCGTATATAATCGTCCGTAACTTTTATCCCGCCAAAATATTTTCATTTTCCGTTTTTATTATTTTTTTTTTTTCCTTCTTCTCCTTCTTCTTCTTCTTCTTGTTCACCACCAAAAGGCCGTGTCGGTCCGGGCCGTCGCCACCAGCTTGCGCGCGTATACGATTAATGGTCGGTAGAGACGGTTTTTAATTAAATTATACATACCGTCTATTCTGCCCCGCACTTCCATTTTCCGATTCTTCCGGCCTGTCAGAAGTTACACACTGTGGCGTGGCTTAACGAAATCCGTAGTGTTAAACGTCGCCGCCGTCATATCGTAATAATACGTTTAATATGTTTATTATGTTTTATTCGTTTATTTTTTTTCATTTTTCCTATTTCGATTGGTTTTCAACTACAAAAATTCAAATCGAATTCTACCGTTTATGCGTACATAATATACAGGGCGATTGTAAGACGATCCGAGCGGGTGGACAACGGGCTTATACTTTTCACCCCGCCGCCGCCCTAAAAAAAAAAAAAAAAAATGTTCGACCCCCTAACATTTGTTTTACAATTATATTACATACCGAATTTCAATTAACATAACTAGGGCTGGGATTTCGATGCGCTTTGCATTGTTTTTCAAAGCTTACTGTGCAATGCTCGTCTTGTCACAAATTTGTTTTATGTACATTTGAATGAGAATAAGAAAGTTTATTTTGGATTTTTTTGCATTTTAGAGTTTTTGGAGCATTTTTGAGTTTTTGGAAACCAAGTGTATGAATTTGAAATTTTATTTTAAGATTTTTAAGATTTTTACACCAACATGGTTTTTAAATAAATATAACAGATTATAAGTAGGTACTCGTAATTCGTATTATATTATCGGACAAGGTTTGAGTAACCTCTACCCGCATTTCCTGTTAAATAATCTTAAATCGGTAAAATCGACGTCCGATGATCGTTAGACGTTCAGTACGAGTTTTGTCGTCGTTAACACCGTTTTATTACTCTAGTTGATTTTTTTTGATAATTTAATATAAAAATGCCAAAAGTAAAATGTTCGACAGCGAGTAGACTGCGTGCGTTTGTTCAAGAATTTGGACGTAATATTTTTTTTAGGGCATTATTTAGAGTTTTTAAGTCATAAAAGCATTTTTTTAGGACATTTTTCGGGGTTTTTTAGGGCATTAAAATCCCAGCCCTAAACATAACCAAAAATGTAATTATTAAAGCATTATAATATACATATTTATGCCGGTGAATTAATGATAATATTTTATCGGTATGACTTGTGACCGTGACTGGATGAAAACCCAAAGTACAAAAACCAATACCAGGACGAATAATAGAATTTGTATTATTAGCAAAACATTGTTTCAACTATTTCTTTTTTTTTTTTGTTTTCTATTTATATTATTCTACTAAATTATATTATTTATTGTAATTTGTTTCATAAACAACCTCTTGCACAAGTGTACGTGTTTAGGTTTCTATACATATTTTTTTCAAAAAAAAAAAAAAAAAAATAGTTACTATTACTGTTTATAAATTATTTTATTTAGTCAACTTCTCCCACCCACCGCAAAAAAAAATCCTGGGTTGCTCACTCGGGGTGGTGATCCATTGATTGGATGTTTAGGTGAATTCGATTTCTGAATACTTAAAAAATATTATTTTCCGACTAACAATGTATGACAATCCTTTAGTTTGATATTGTTTTTTTCATACTTAGGTACGTGTATTTTTTTTTTTTTTTTTGTTATTTTTCAATAATTATATTACTATCTGCATACGGACACAATTATGTATAATTTTAATATTTTCCGAGTCGTGCATCTCTACAATAACAGTACTTGTCGTATTACGTAAATGCGTTTATCAAATCACACGATAACCTTAAAATATAATTACAATGACTTCCTGTTAATTACTATACGTGAAATGTATTTATAAATACAATTATTATTATAATAATTATATTGCAAAAAATCTATTGTATTATTATATCGTACGCGTAAATGTTAGCGGTGTATTTTTATATTTATTTAAAAAAAAAATAATTGGTTAAACAAATTAACATATATATTGCACGGTATTCCGGACCCGGTCACTTGTTATGCGCATTTACGGTGCAGTTCTAAGATAAAGCGTGCAGTTCTAAAACGCTAATCGATGCCTACCTGCCTTGTCGTCATTGCAAGAAAAACCGAGAAGGATATATCCGGCCGTCGTTAGTTAGGCGGAGGTTTTGGCATTTTCCCGCGCCAAAATGCGTATACAAGCCAACCTACTCGTGCGGTTCTAAAACGTTCTTACCGCAAACCCTGATCCGTCGCCCCGATATGCAAGTGGTTTTTTTTTTTTTTCAAATGAGTAACCCTATGCAGTGGCGTAGTCGTGGCAGGGAGACACGGGAGCCACGGCCGTATTTTTTTCAAAAAAATATTTTCATCATAAACGTTTCGCGTTTACAAGCGTTTTATTAATAAACGTCAACGTGTAATTTTGGGTTTGATTTTTATCCCGGCCCCTTCAATTGAGAAATCCTGGCTACGCCGCTGATCCAAAGTCGCCGAGCCTCGACGGTGTCCCGTCGAGACAACTGGGTAAAACGCGACGCCTGTGCAGTTCGATCGATGACGCCCGTGTTCGGTTCCGACGATCCCGGTAGAATTTTTTGGGGACTTTTTTTTTTTTTTTTTTTGTCAAATCTATTGGTAAATTATTCCGACACGAGCTACCGAAGACACCGAACGCGATCCGGAACCGGATGCAGTGCGGTCGTTTGTGAGATGCGAGGGTATGCGAATGATTACCGCACGATTATTTTTTTTTTTTTTAACACACTTAAAAAGCGTGGACGCAGATAATTGCGAGGAATTCATAATATAATAAAATTTATACTAACTATACTTTTGTATTTTCACACTAATTTATTTATTTATTTTTTTTTTTTTTGCGGTTTTATCTCAAAATTTCAACGATTATCACATACTGATTTATATTTTCAATAATGGCTTTGCGTTCATGGGTAAAAAAAAAATAACACGTGAAATTATGGCCCCGGTATGGTAATACACAGTCTCCAAAAGTAATTCAAAATTCTCGCTCCTCCTTGTCCACGACGTTATAGCTACACTATTGCTGTATTTGTATTCCGAAATACTTTGGCCGACTTTCGGATTACTCTCTCGCCGTATATACCTATGCCTAACCACTATTGATCTTTTTTATTTATCAAAAAACGTTAATACAAATATTTATTTTATACGTTTTCCCCGCATAGTTTCCATACATTTTTTTCATTTTTTAACAACACGCGGGCGGGCGGGCGGTTGGTGCAGAGAAATATTTTCATTTCTAACCCACCAATACTACAACTTCCTTTGTAAATCCCCGCCCAATAAACATTTCATTTTCCCCTACTAAAACTGTTATTATAAAAATAATAAACAAGTAATTATACAAATAATTTGTTAGTTAAAACTTTATTTGTAGTTAACAAAAAAAAAAAAACAAGAAAATCAATTAATAATTTTATTATTTTAAACCGAGTCGATGTCCTCTTTCAAAAAATGTTGTGTCAAACTCATCAATTACTTGGTGGAAATTAATGCTAAACCCTTTTACAAGTTGTAAAGTAGCTAAACTACTTAGCCGTTCTTGTCCCATCGTCGATCTAAGTTCTCAATCTCTTTAGACAGAACAATTATCTTTCACAACTTTCTGTGTTAGTAAGTTTGGTTAAGAATACTTTTAATGACTAGGTTATTAATGGAAAATCTTTTTAAATATCATTCTGTCCTATATATTCCGTTTTTGTTTTTAATTTGTCAGATATTTACAATTATTTACAATTACGGATATTTGCGAAAGTTACAATTGTGTACATACTTGTTTAATAAACAAATGTATGAATCTGGTGGAGCAAAAATATAATCTTGCGCGACCCAATTTACGCCACCGCGGGTGAATATACGAGGTCTGTTCAAAATGTACCAGGATTTTATTTTTAATAATTACAAAAATTAAGTTACATATTATTTAAAGATATCTCCTTCAAAATACCGGCGATCTTGCCATTTTTCAAAATTCCTGTTGCCGCTAAATAGTAAATCGTTGTCCTTTAAGCGCAGATTTTAGTCTTGGGAATAGAAAAAAAATCACATGGGGCCTGATCTAGAGAATAGGACGAGTCCGCGGGACCACAGCAATTTTTTTGGCCACCCCACCCTACTCATCTGTATATTTGCCTGTAAAATTGCACGAAAAAGACTCAAATGAAATTCACTTCGTTAACTCTCGAACAGTTAATTTCGCATTTTTTTCGCAAATTGTCGCCACACCATCGTTTCTGGATGACGTCGACGGTCTTCCAGAACGTGAATCGTCTTCAGTTGACCGTTGACTGTCTTTGAAACGTTTGAAACACACGAATGTCACGGAATCACTTAATGAATCATCGCCAAAAGCGATTTTAGGCATTTTCGTACGTTTCCGATGAATCATTTTTACCAAGTTACAAGCAAAACTTGATGATGCACACGCGTTGTTCGTTGATTTCGGACATGTCGAAAACGGCGAACGAAACAAACTGATTGGATTTGACCACGTGTAAAATTAAACTGAGATAATATAGCGACTTCGGGTTTTATTTAAAATATTCACTTTTTCACGGGGAATACATGTTTTTACAATTTAAAACGTTATCGTGTGTAGATTAGCCGTAATAACATTTGTCCTGGTACTTTTTGTACAGACCTCGTATTCTCATTCTTCGACATTGACTACAAGAACTCGAGTAAAATATAGTTCGTTATCAAATAAATATATTACAAATACAAATTGGTTATTATTTTTTTCCTTAGACATTCGGACGAATATTCGACGAGTATTCACTTCTACCTATACTAAAACGTATGTGCTTATATACAGAGTCCGTGATATTTTTTTTATGCCGATGGAAATCCGATATAATTCGTAACGTAGAACATTTCGCTGTTATCAATTATTTTCGTTATTCAAATTTAAATTTAAAATAATTGATTACGTCCGTGTAGTCGGAATTCTCGGTGTTCAATATATATATATATATATATAGTCGACTGTTAGTTTCGTTGTAGACTTTCGCGTATACATTTTTAAAAATCGTTAACTATATAAAATAATAAGCTGTTGAGATATATAAATTCACCGGCATCCATTCACCGTAAATATAATCATATATAAATGTATTATTATTTATTTTTTTTTTTTTTTTTAACGTTTTATAGTATCTAATAATGTTGTTCTCGTATATTTGCTCGCGTCATAAATTAATTTGATTTGATTATTATATTTTTAGTTTTTAATGATTCAATCGTATTTTTTTAGCCATGTGTACATTTGCATGTAATAAATTCTACCCCATCGATTAACTACTAATTATTATAATAGAATACGAATAAAATTGCATCTATTTATCGTCGGGGCCGTATATAGAATGAAATTCGCAAATAAAATTTTTTTTCATCACGGTCATCGCGTATTCGGAACGCCATTATATTAGAGTTAAGGACTTCTAACATTTACATATTTTTTGAAAGATTAATCAAATATAAATCCCGTTCGTTATGTAAGGTTGTTTTTTTGAACTAGAAGTTCCTATGCTTAGTAATCCTAGTAATATTATAAGTATATACGGTAGGACTTTCCGTTTGACACAATTCAAGTTATTTCTAAAAAGTTATTTACGATTTATTTTGTATAAATAAAAAAACACCCCCCCCCCCGTGAACCCCTGTTTTTGGTGTTTTTTTTTCGATAGAAATTACGAATTTTTACTTAAATATCATTATGATACATAAGAAAACAGGAATTTTGCAGCAAATGAAACACCCGCACGAGTATAATAAGTCTATATATTACAAAGTTTAAATATTTGAGTACGAAATGTGTTTATGAGTGTAGTTTTAAAAAAAAAAAAAAATATATATATATTTTTTAATTTTAACTTGTCTTATAATGAACTATTGTTTACCTGAAAATTAGTAACTTAACTCGGTTACTTGATAATATTTTAAAATTAACTACTCGAACTTGACTAAGTTATAATAATTTTTTTTTCTTCTTTTTTCGAATAATTTAATTCAAACTAGTTAAAACAATTTGATTAACTTGCCCAGCTTTGTAATTCAGTATATCAGTGAAGGACGCACTTAGGAATTGTTGTTGTCACCAATCGTTAACGTTTGGAGTGATACTCGAAACCTCAGCTCGTATTTATAATTTACAAAAAGGCCGGGGGAGGAGAACATGAACATAATATTCAACGTGTACAATTTAAATATTTAATTTTTTCTCCTTATATATCTATATGTATATGGCTAGTAATAGTAGTAAAACTCGTTTTTAAACGGATAAAAAACTCTGTTTGCAGTCACTCGTTTTTCTAAAAATCATAAAAGACAAAACAATTGAACAGTTGAGCGGGAAAATGATAATATTCCTCAAACGCCCCCAACCTTTGGAAAATTAAATAGAAACTGTTTATTACTTTAATTTTGATTTGGATAAAAAAAAAAACTTACCTATACAGTATACAAAGTAAAATACCAAAAATACATTAACCTCCTCAAATTTTAGATCGTAACAATCAATAGTTTTTTTTTTTCGTATATTATCCTATTTCCGGTGGTCGGCAATTAATTCGCACCGAGGAAATCCGCGTGACAAAGGTTACGGACGACACTATGGAAAATGTAGCGGGCACATTTATAGTAATTAATTTATATTTACATCAAAGAAGTCTACGAAACCGTCGGACCGCCGGGTTAGGCAATACGATTCGCGGGCCGTTTCCCTGGAAAATGCCCATTTCCCGACCGGCCGTTCCTCTCCCGCACGTACCTATTTTCAATTCGAATTCGTCGGCAGCATTATTTTCGGGGGTTTAACGTTTCCGTCGCGTCGAAATAATGTAATTCGATATCATTTAAAACGCGATCGTTTATTAACGCGTCCCCGTCCGGCGTGCGCGGCGTACCCTTTGCCGGAATACCGAATCGCCCCCCCCCCGGTACAGCGCGAAATAAGTAATTAAACGGGCTCTTTTCTACCATACCGGAACACGCCGAATTAATCTCCGGAGCGTACGAGAAACGCGCGCCATCGAAACGCGCGGCGTTTGTCGGACACCCGTGTGGTTTTGATGGATTACAAAGATATTCGTACACGAAACCGCCCCCCGTATATCGGTCTTTTTAATCCCCGCAATAGCCGACATCGTTCCACACGTATATAGATTATAGACATCTACAGCGAACACGTCTCGAAACTATATATTATTATTATATATTTTTTTTTTTTTTGTTTCTTTCTATTCTATCGATACGAACAACGACATGAGTACGAAAAATTAAAACGCATCGTCGATTCGTATACGTATACCATTCGCTTATTATTTTTTTTTTTTTCCTCGTTATCAACGCCTAAACGAAAAACGATTTCGAAATGCATTTCGAGTAATATACCGGCGGAGATTTTATTAAGTGCGATAAAACGACATAAACAATACGCTAATACTACAATTATTATTGTTATAAGTTACGATATGAATATCTCAAATATTTTAGACAAATATTTATAGTGACGTAATGCGTCCTTCATATAATACGTTCAGTGGTTATAATCGACCTCGTGCAACTCGTTTGTGTATCTATGCATTATACCAGTTTAGATTTTTTTTTTTTTTTTTTTTTGATTCGTTTTATTGTTTGTGTATTAAATATACCTACGTGTATATTTATATTTTCATTCGGTTTGTCTCGCGACGACAAATGTGGGTTATCCGACCGCGATGTGATTATCGATTCACCTATGCAAAATATTGACGCATAATCGAGCATATTTAATTTCAATTCAAAATCAACCAGAAGCTATTTATCGTGCCTATAGAAATATAATACTGATGCTAAACTCCTTTATTTCGTTTCTAGTAACAACCGTGTTTATAAATCAAAATATACTCGATACGTAATTAAACTCTTATGTAGTTAAACATCAGACTAGTAATCAAACTAATAACCTATCAGAAGGTAACGACCACCAGTAGTGAGTCATTGATTGAAAAAAAAAAAAAAAAAAAGAGAGAGAAAAAAAAGAAGAAAATCGCATCGGTCGCCAAATCATTCAATTGGTTTGGCTACGGGTAACGTCCGTAGTCTTGTGACAAATAAGCAAAAGAAGAAAAGTTTAATCTAACTTTTTATCAGTCGCAAACAACGCGTAGCTATTGGCGTATTTCAATAATATAAAAGACAGCGCCGAAAAGCTGATCAAATCGGAATTTAATTATAATTCCAAAACAAATTATTATAACAATATCTGCTTGAGCGTATTCGGTGTTGTAATATTTTTATTGTATTTGTAAGTTGAATCCGAAATTTAAGTCGTATTTTTCGTTTAAAAAAGAATTTTAAAAGAAATATAATTTCAAATAAATACGTTGTATCCGCTGAAAATAGGAAAACAATATCCGTTTCGTTCAGTTTGTAAATACAAAAGACGTTTAATTAATTTGGAATTTAATATTTTACCTCCTCCCCCACATCCTTGTCTAAAAACTTGGGTCTTTGGACTCCTCGTAATAAAAATTCTGATTGTGCCACCGATAAAATTAATCTATAGTTTATAGATTAATTTACAAATATCAGTTTAAAAAACATTACTAATTTTACATTTAATCAAATATGTTAATGGTCAATTGGTGCGTTTAACGCGCACACATTAATATGTCTGAAAACGATTCCGGTTTAATTATTTAAAAATAAGAACATGTTTAAACAATGATTTTTGATAGCAAATGATAAAAACGCGTAAAATATATTGTTATAATATACGGTCCGGGAGACGAACGATAATGTCGCGAGGAGAAAAACTCCGCGACGGAATAATAATTTTCAAACCGTTGTGATTTTATTTCAAAAGAAATGAAAAAATAAGAAAAAAAAACCGATAAATTATTATAGATTATTATACAATATACGTGACTTGTTATAATTCGGAATACTATTGCATAAGATGTATAAAAATCAATAAAAACTATGCTTTGTTTAGTCTTCGCGTTAAATTATAAATAAAAAGCGAATAATAAATACGTTATTACATACGGAGAGCTCCGAATGCAAATAAATACTAAGGTCGTGTGTGTAAATGGGTCAAATGTTTTTCTATATAAATTAACTATAATTTACAGGGCAATGTTATATATATATATATATCCAGTGGATGCGTATAGTTAAATCGTATTTATTATCATTTTTTTTATTATTTTTGTTTTTTTCGAATTCGATTCTATAGAAAACGCACGTGCGCAAAATTATATTTGTATACGAATATTTATTCGTACATAAAACGCAATGTTCATTAATAAATGAATTTCATTCAAAATCGTCCCGCGTGCCCTGCGTGATGACTCGGTCATCGGTCGTTAAAAAAAAAAAAAAAAAAAATTCTAAATAACGATAAGTGTAAAGTACACTCTGGCCGATTCCAGCTGATGCGCGTCGAGTACGAGTTTTATTATTATTATTTTTTTTTTGTTTTATCAAAAGTAATTATTATAATATATTGTACGATTTTTTTTTTTTACCTTTTAGCAAAAAAAAAAAAAAAAGATTAAAATAAATAAATGATCGGACACCGTCGTTATTAAAAATTAACGTGAAATATTTTATCTGCAAACGACCCATAAAAAAAAAAAAAAAAAAATGAAAGAGTGAAGGTTTTTCGTTGGCCGGCGGCATTTTATGGAAAGCTCAACATATAGAATACGGGGTCGTACGGGAATAAAAAAACCCCTGGAATAACTTAAAACATCTCGGTGACCGATCTTGAACCTGTAAACTTCCCGGTGTATTCAACGATTGATTAATCTATTTAGATTCTACGTTTCAGAATATTTATAATACTGCCGTGAGTTGTGAGTATAGGAATTATGTATTTAATCGCGTGACTCATTACTCATACGTGTGACTTGTACAAACAACTCGAGACAATGAAATGTATTCGATTATATGTATTTCGTCCGGGTTTAAAATTGTAATTTTTAACTTACGCATATATATATGGAGGGATCGCGGGCAAGCCAATTGAAATAAATAACTCGGTCGTGTCGGGTTCAATAAACGAAAAAAAAAAACATACACCGACTGTTTTAAACTTTATGTTGACAAAAACCAAATTTAACTCGTTAAAATTAAAATAAAAATTCAAAACATTTTTTTTTTTTTTTGCTTAATATCGCAGTAATTGTATACTATTATTTGAATTTCGAATAAAAAAACAATGTAAACAAACACCCGTACTAACGGAATGTCTATGAAAACTAACTGTAAAACGTTGAGTTTATACAATTATAGTAGGTTTAGTTAAAATGAAATCAACATTTAACATTGCAGCGTTTTTAAATGCTTACTTATCGAAACGTATTTTTTTTGTGTATCGACAAAAAAAAAAAAAAATTGGATAACCGGATAATAAAAATAGTATAAAATAAAAAGTCTCTAATAAAAATAAATATTTTCTTACAGTTTAATTCCCAGTGTTTATTGTGGGTGTATTTCAGTAGTATTTCCATATTGTGTACAGGACGATACGTCTTGTCCGTTATCAAATTTTTTTTTATGCGTGCGTGTGCCATTTATTTCCGTCTGTAAACAACGTTTCCATTGGAAATGTTGCTGCGGTCAAAAAACGACACGAAGTGCTTCTTCGTATCATTTTGCGTCTAGTCAGTAGAGTTTAGGCGAGAATGTGTTTTTCGATTTCGATTTCTGAATTCGATTTTGTTCGTGTTGTTGTAAATTCAGCTTGAAATAATCGTAAAAACTAAACGTTTTATATTTAAAAACCCTTTTTGGACGTGTAAATCTTCGATTTCTGTTTTTTTTTTTTTTTTTTTTTTTACATATATAAATCAAACGCGCATTATTCTGCTATTTATATAATATAGTTTTTTTTTTTTTTTTTTCTCTATCTCTTTATAGTTTCCACGGACAAACCGTCGACGGCCGCGAGCAGCACTAGGCGACCTATTCCTCGTGTCAAGTGCACGTTGAGACAGTACACTTGCGGGAACGGCAAGTGCGTGCCTCTGGCGTGGACGTGCGACGGAGATGACGACTGCGGCGATAATACCGACGAACTGGCCGACATTTGCAAAACAAGTAAATATTTACAAAAACACGAGTACTAAGCGTATTTAGTTTTTTTTTTTTTTTTTTATTGTAAACGTACGAAATCGAGCGAAGTCAACATAAGTCCGACTTCAAAAATCGTAGTTGTCTCGCCCGACGCGTTGCCCATGACCACTATTTTGTTGGCTCAAATTGTTTAGTATTTTTTTTTTTTTTTTTATGTATTTTGTTTTAGAAAAACTTAAAATGTATAACGCGATAAATCCACGCGAAAATATGATAATATGTCCCGCGCAATATTGAACGGATAAAAAAAAAAAATTTTAATTTAAAGACGGGTCTTATAAAATATAAGACCTAACCTAATCGAATCCTTTCTACGCCAACGTATTTTGAGTGCGGACGTTAATTTTTAATGCTTATAAATAGTGATTGTATTATTATTTTGTTTTTGGCGTATAAAAATGTAAAAAATGAAAAACTAAAGTAGCCTATTACCACCTCCGCGGTAACAAAAGGATCTATAGAAGAAAAAAAATGTTTGAAAATCGGTTCAGTAGTTTTTACGGTTAGTAATAATAACGAAAAACACGCTGTCTCTTTATATAATAAAAAAAATAGTAAGATGGGTATTTATTTTTTTTTATACAATTTTATTAAAATGAAGATACGTATGTAGGGGGTTACGGTGAAGTAAAAAATAAAATGTCTAGAAACAATCGAGTTTCAATATGGGTAAGTTTAGGTTACAAATGTCTAATCGTTATACAATAATATTATTTGATCCGCGACTCAAAAAATTCGATTTTCGAATTATTACTATCAATATATGCAGTTTTCTTTAATATAAGTACACTAGTTGTTTTTTTTGTTCTGCAACGAAAGAATTCTTATAGGACGTATATCTTTATTCAGCTTTTCGATATAATATATCGAAAAATATTTATATTATTTTTTTTTTTTTTTTTTTTTTACTTCCACAATTTTCTCGATTATTATGAAAATAGTCGGTTTTTTCTCTCGACGTCGAAATGTCGAACAAAATCGAATGAACATTTCGTATCCGGGTTCGAAGTTAGGTCCATGGGCCCATGGATTAGATCCAGTAATCAAACTCGGCAAAAAAAAAAAAATAAAAAAATAATTGTAATTTTAATGATAATCGACAAATTTAGCTATATAGTATAATACGCTATACAATGTGACGTTAATTAATTAGATGCAGTTTTGCATGTTTTCGACACAGCCAATATGTAGAACTATAGGTACAATTCAAATTTAAATATATCTTGTAAGTAATTGAAATTAATTGTTGTTTGTATATATTATTGTATTTAATTATTGTAGGGTTTTTTGAACCCCGGAAATCGAACGAAACAATCGAAATTTGTCGACCGGCATTTGCTCGAGCAATCGTACGACTTTAACACAACCATTGTTATAATTTACAATTACAATTATTATTACCGGGTTGAGAACAAATCGTGTTTTTGGTACATTAATAAGTACCTATTAACATCTATGAATATTTGATTCCAGTTGCGATAATATGAACTGAAGAAAATAATAGATTGGTTACAATTATCATTTAGTCAATTTGATGCCTTGCATTATTTATTTATTATTATTACCTATATTTATTTATTTACACACCGCAGAAACAGAAAATTGTTAAATTGTAGTATAATAATCTAATTTATATCAAAGTGTATGCTTTTTTTCGTTTTTCCGTTGGTCATTGTCGTTATCAGTCGATTATCCGGTATCGTTAAGTTTTTATTCCGAGTGATTATCTCAAAATCATTCGATTATGGCCATCGCTATTATGTTTTATACACAAATATTGTGTTCATCATCTGGCCGTCGCCCATCTGAACGAGGATACTAATTTTTTGTTATCCTAAAAATAGCCACAGGTCATTTGAACGCGTTTTTAAGTCTATTCTAACGCGGCTATGGTGGGCACCTTTAGCAATTGTCCTGATACGTTAAAATTACCGTAGGGGTCATTTTCCGTCCGAGATTACGGCTAGACATTTATTTTCTTTCGTATTGGCAATTATTACTCGATATTCCTATGTTAAATTTCGAAACAACTATTCCTGTCTATGCGTTTATTTGTTTTATCGACGTATACATTTAGGATTTTTAATAATATACTTTCTAACGAATAAACCTGGAGGAATTTGCCCGCGACGGCAGTAAACGTAACCCGTTCGCATTGCTGTGTAATTTCGCGTTTGAAAATTTCAACAACCCGATACTATACGTATAGAGGTGCCTATATGAAAAAATTGTTTTTACTTTTATTTTTTATATATATATATATATATATTTAAACGTAATTTGCGGTCGCTCTATCGATAAAATTCAATCTCGCGCGAATAATTATCGCGTCTGGTGTATTTTCCCCGCTTAAAACTACTGTGCTCGACTCTATATTATGACTAAGTTGTCAATATTCTAACTAACCTGTAATGGTACCATTTACGGCCTTTACGCATTTATCCCACTCGTACAAAATTTTAATTCAAAAAGCCAATCGCTATTACATTTTATATAAAAAATAAGAGTATGGATCCTACGAATGATTTGTTTTTTTTTCTTTTAATTCTTTTACATTTGTTGTCGGGATACGCCTGCTTTAATTTAACTTGATTTTAACCGTTAGTATAACTTGTAAAAAAATGAAAATATTAAAAATAAATCATTCGTGAGATCTATAGTAAATGTTCTTCTTTGTAAAACGTATAATAGGTCCTCCCTTTGTCAAAAATCCAACCGGAGAGTCGCAACGATGGAAATTCGGAATGCCTTTTTCTGTTATATCTTTTCGTATATAAGCGCGAAATACGAAAAAAACCACAACGTTAGTGACGACTAGACACGGACCCCGTTAGGTCTTTATTAATCCAAAGAGGTTTCCTCTACGAAACTCCAATACTTTAGAGTACGGGAGGTTAACTCGAAGTTGAATGGGCCGGCCAAAAAGTTCGAGTTATCCAAGTATTTGAGTTGGCCAAAATAAAAAACGAAAAAAAAAAATATATAAACGTTTTATTTAAAACAGTACAATGTGTATTATAATATTTACATTAATGTAGTATAATTATTAATTATTTTTTAGATTCTTAGCGGAGCGTGTGATCTTGTGATTTTACAATGATGTTTATTTTTTTTTATTTTTCTGTAAACACTTTTTTCAAACGAAAGACATTATACGGTCCATGCACTCCTGTACTCTTTCCGGTAGACAATTTTGTCTAGTTGGTACTTTAAAGAGGTTATTTTTCGATATACCTTTTAGTTTTTTTTTTAACGTGGCATAAAGAAACTACCAAAAAAAAAAAAAAAAAAATGACGAAAAAACGGCAAAAACACGATGATCGTCCAATTCGATTTGGTGTTATTGGCAACAATGAAAAAACACAACTAATACCACTACTTCGCTCAGAATCGTTTTTCGTTTGCAATTTATCGTAGCATACAGATATAAATAAAATCGCTATATTTAAACTACCTACTTAACTTAGCACACCCTACAAATAGTAACGCATAGTAGTAGTCGTTCAGTCAATAGTCAATAGTAACGTCAGATTTATAAAATAAAATAAAAGTATTTTGGCGTGTTTGGCGGCCAGAGCGCACTGTTCGGCCGGCGGGCAGCCCACCATTGTCTCGTACGCAAATTGTAATAATAATTATTTTCCGCACACCGGAACAGATTTTTACGACGGGTTGTCGACACTCGTCGTATTTTTAAATCATTTTATGTGCGGCGCGGACCGTCATTTTTTATAGTAATCAATCGGTTTATTGCTGTAGACTACGCGACGGCGAACACGCGCGACAATAAAAATCAGGAAACGATATTGGATTGTTTCTGAAAAGATCGGACGATAAAAAAAAAAAAAAAAAAAGACACAATAATAATAAACTAAAACCGGTTAAATGGGTGATCGTATGAATTAAAAAAAAAAAAAAAAAAAATACAAAAAACCAGACACATAATACAGTACACCGCCGCACTATTACACTATTATACTATTCGGCCGGCCGGTGTTGTGGTAGATGGGAAGTTGCCAAGTCGACAATGTCGCGTCGCATAGGACAAAAAGTAAATCGTTGAGGAAAAAAAAAAATAACGATTCCGACCGGAGTTGGCGGATAACTGGTTGCGATGTGACGAAGTCCTTTTTTTTTTTTTTTTGTTTCAACCTCCGCCTCCCGGAAACGCCGTGAGTCACTACTTCGGGAGACATGTGACGAAGTCCTCCTCCCAAGGGCACCCCGCGACAAACCGTAAAATTCAAATGTAAGCTGCCCCGTGTAGAAATTGATAATTTAAAATCGGATTATTCCCTATTGGTAATTACTATCGATATCGAAAAAATGTTCGAGAATCTGCATTGTTTTTTTTTTTTTTTAATTATTATTTCGATAAGCGTTTAAAGTTA
Source organism: Tuberolachnus salignus (assembly GCA_956483605.1). NCBI lineage: Eukaryota > Metazoa > Arthropoda > Insecta > Hemiptera > Aphididae > Tuberolachnus > Tuberolachnus salignus. The sequence goes on along the minus strand of OY101432.1, from coordinate 45,405,052 downwards.
ACATTCTTCATGTACATTGTAAAATGCATGGCATTCCGACTACTATTTTCCGATATTTGTGGATAAAACTTTTTTGGCTCCTAAACAAATGCTCAAAAGGCTAAAGCGGAAAAACTCGCACAGACAGCTGAAGTTTATTTTCTATAGTTACAAATTAATATTAATTTTCAATTTAAATTAAACAAAAAAAAATAAAAATACAAAACACGTTTAACCGAACTTTGCTCAGAATCATTTTCGTATTACAAACTAACCAGTATATTGTCTTACCTTCCCGAATTCCCGCCTGCACAACAGTCGCCCACCGATTGCGCAAAGCGTGTTAAGGTTAACCTAACCTAACCTAACCTGTCCGTCTTTTTTTTTCTTTTTTTTTTACGATTTCGGAGAACTAGTTTTTAGTCGAAATCGACGTTCAATCGACGGCCGATTGAGAAAACAAAAAAATAGACAAAATGATTGCACTTATGTGGTCACGTAACCCCACAGCACTGATAAGGGATAACGTAATTTTAAATTTGTTTTAAATTTTACCCGTCAATTCGCGTAATTCGTCGTTATTCTTCAATGGATTTACCCACAATATAGACATTTGCGTACCGGCGCATAATAATTGAATAAAAAGCGATACACTGAATTTGTCTATAGAGTGGGAGACGTTATCCGAATCGAAAAAAAATCGGCGGGCGGCATATTATAGACTAGCATAGCCGTCTCGGCTCTGCCCGAGCGTGAGCGTGAGCAGTCACGGGTAGGAGTAGGTTGCAAATAAATCTAGAATACGCAGAAATTATTCGGAAAAATTGTTATTAATGTACTGTATCCTAAGGAAAAAAAAAAAACAAAAAGTTCACTTTATTAAAAAAAAAATGAAATTTACAAAATTTCCGGAGAGAGCTACGTATGGCTGACTAACCATGCGAAAAACAATCTTCGCGCAGATCAACTCCCACGCGTGTTCAATGTCTGTGCCCTCGGCGACCTATTGATGGTGACTGCGAAAGACACTCGAAATTGCACTCTTTTCAACTCAATCGTCAAGTCTGGAGAAATCAAAGGAGTTCTCGGAATAAAAGCATGCTCCCCGGCTGCCGGACCCGTAAGAGAATTATAGCTTCGATCACATTATTACGTGATTATTACCGATAACGGGTTGATAAAAAAAAAAAAAATGTGTCGTTTCGCGTAAACCACGACCGCGTACGAACGTATTGCTCTTCTGCAACGGTATTTATTTGGATTTATTTAAATTGTCTTGGTGCGTCCACTTCGAACACCGAGAGTGGTGCATTCGTGGCGTCATCGCGGGACAGGTGGTACTAAATTATTTTACGTCAACGATGCGGCGGCCGCGAGCGACGACCCAAAACCGGCGGCGATGACGTAGACGGCGGCGGCGGCGGCGGCGACGGCGCGCACATGGTCGCTGGTTGGTCACCGGGGTCGGTCACGTGATGTGGCGTGATGTTGTTTTGTTTTTTTTTTTTTTTTTTTTTTTTCCTATACGTGTACACTGTTACACGGCTACGACACGCCGGTAGTACGTATAAAAAAAAAATATAAAAAAAAGTATAATCATATACGACACGTACCTACGCTGTTTCGATGGTGTAACGGCTGACGAACAAATTATAAAATATTATCGTCCGGCGGAAAAACGGTTTGGAAAGAAAATCTCCGCCGCCGCGTGTTATCAGTGCCAGGTTAGATACGATAATAATAATAATATTATTATTATTATTATTATTAAAACACCGAACGTTATCGCTGACGTCCGCGTATATTTGGCGCAAAAAAAAAATAAAAAAAAAAAATAACAACCACACTCGCAAAAACCTGTAGCGCCCGAGTGTGTGAGGGACGATAATAAAAAAAAAAAAAATATAGAAAAAAAACCCCGGGCTTGTTATTTTCGACGATATTATTATTATTATTATTGTGAGAAAAAAATACAATATAAAAATGTCCACTTTTCACTGCGCGTCAGCGTTTCTCGACGGGTAGAGATAAAATAGGCTGCGCGCGAGAGAACCAAAAAAAAAAAAAAAAAAAAAAAAAAAAAAAAAAGATACAATTTGAATGACGGGAAAATTTATAAAGAATTCGACGATTTTTTTTTTTTTTCCGTTTATGTCTTTGTGAAAATTCACCGTACGGTTATTATGCGGTTAATGGGTACGGGAATGAAAGAAACAAAAAAACCCCAAGGGAGGCGCGATTTAAAAACCCATAAACGAAAATCGTATATACGATCTGGATGGATGAACATGCCCCTACTTACGATTATTTTTTACTCGGATATTTTTTTTTTTTCTTTGCGATATAAATTATTTTCGGGATTTGCGCCGTGTTAAATATTTGTAGAACGAAGATTATTATTAGATTATACGTACCTATATTTTACTTAGAACCGAGTGTTTGCGCTTAATTCTGTTTTGACGTCGAGTTTATGACCTTGGCCATTGGCCAATATCTGCAAGTCGACGGGGTGTAACGAGACATATTTTTTTTTTTTTTTTTTTATAAAGTGTCGTTATATAGGTTTTTTTTCGTACCGTTCACTGTCGAACCGCTGTGCATTTTACAGCGGGAAAACAAATAGATAATAATATTCTTATTCCTAACGATAGTCGATATTTGATGTTGGAGTTTTAAAATATTTTATAATCCGACGTTTTTTTTTTTTCAAATCTGAAAGTTACACGTACTGCGCACATACAATCAAAATGAGGAGCGTAAAACACGAACCATTTCGATTTTGTACGTTACAAATGATAATATCGTCTACAGTGTGTCTTCGGCAGAGGTTTTTTTTTTTTTTGTTCTCAAATTTGTTGCACGGTCGACACGAGTCTATTATATTATAAAACACTCGTACGTCTTGCATAATATAAAGAGAAGACACCACGGGGTTGAAAACAAAAAAAAAACCCAGTCCATTCTCGCATTCTTGTGCATTGTCTTCGCTACGGAAATCATATTATAATAACATATACGAGTTATTAGGTGCAGTGGGCCCGACGAGACATTCCGTCCGAAGAACAGACGCCTCTTATAACAAGATGATTATTTTATACAATGATCCAGCGATTTTAAATGAATTTTTTTTTTTTTTTGTAAATTTATATTCAAATTTTTGCTCCTACGTCTTATACCGCCTTAAACGCGTATACACCTTTTTAATTTTCAAATATATAGCGATCCCCTCGTTTTAAACGCAGATTCCAACAGAGAATATTTTTCTAGACATTTTCATACATACATATATATATATATATATATATATATATATATATATATATATATATATATTTAACACTATAATATCGAACACACCGTGTATAAAGGCGCCCTTGTGTATCTTATTAATGTATCAAAAGTGAAGCCACCGAGCGGCAGATAAGAAATGAGTAAGCGAGTGGTTGGGCAGTGTTGTCGTCGGGATGATAATTTGTTATGATCCGTGAACATTTGGTGATAAGAATTTCTTATTCTAAGAATAAGAATGATAAGAATGTTCATACCACGGTATCATTACTCAATGCGGGTATGTCGGTAAATTATCTTCTAGTTTTTATACTTTTGTACTATTATTGCATTCGTTATTATACATTTATAGACGATAATTCGCGTTCGTTGATCAAATCTTCAATTTTCGCTGTGCGACAGTTAAAAAATTTAGATTACTGTTTGGAAATACATATCGTATACTCGTTTTAGGTATAAGAATTAAGGGTGGATATTTAAAAATAGTATTAAAATATACGGTTCAAACGATTGTAGAACGGTTGAAAAAAAAAAGTTCTCCTGGAAAATCACGATAAATCGATCAATTAAAATCATCTTTATAAAATATCGTTTACCTCGTACTCGTGTGGTTTATAAATGTTCGTAAGTCGTACTTGATCTGCGGGTCCATCGCGGGGACGCCGAAACAACCGGGGGGCAATGGTCTAAAATCGAAGGTCGACAAACCGTACGCGTTCCGGCGTGATAAAATGGTACACTGCGAACTAAAAAATAATAAAAAAAAAAAATTAAACGATTCTACCCGAAAACCCGTCAAATGTTTAATTCGGACGTATCACGTTCCATCCGCCGCGGGTATGATAAATAAAAAATTGTTTTTTGTATTATTATAAACCGGTGAATCGGACAGCGCGTGCATTATAAGAAAAACTAGTTTTTTTTTTAAATATTTGTTTAACAATTATTATTATTATTATTATTATTGACGTACGCTTTTGAACTTGCTGCGATTATACGTTACCTATAGGTAGGTATGTTAATTCAAGAACCACTAGAGAGAATAAAATATGAAATAAGTATTATACTTTCCGGCGCGGGCATATCGTGTACGCACGATACGAAATTTAATAACATTTTGTTCGATATTATGTAATATTATTTATGTACCTAGTTTCAAACGAATAACGCAGCATCTGCAATGCTGTATAATAATAATACATTTTTTTTTTTTTTTTTTTTCCCCAGTAAATGATGACGTAGGTTTTTATTCATTATTCTTTTGATATAGTTTTTATACTTTTGCGTCCACGGCTACGCGCGCGCGCGTATCTATACATTTTCTAGTAAACTTTTTTTCTAGGTTTGCATATTTCATATACACTGTCCCGGCTGTTTGTTTTCCAAATTCAAAAGTTACAACGGTGAAAACACCGTGTACGCGAATTGCGCGCAAGCCTACATTTCGCAATTTAATAACGTAAAATTTACTGCCGAAAGTTTGGATTTTAATAGTTTTTTCCACGTCTCGTGACGTTTTATTTAATATATTATTTATACCTACCCTGTCCGCCGTATCTCGTCGCGTTGAATACCCTACACGGGGGTTGCTCTTGATCGTCCCTAAAACCCGCCTCTACGGAAAACCAAGAACGTGTTTTGCCTACTTTCAGTAGTGTAATGAGAACTATGAAATTAGATGGCAATACGAGAGGAGGTATTAAGTATAAATTAAATTAAAAATGGTTTTTCTTTACATTTCTCAATAGGTTTGTTGTGCTCGACGTTTCTGGACGAGTTTTCAGACTGAAGTGTCATGCTTCTGCTCATAGAACAACAAAACATGTGATATTTTTTTTTATCCCGGCTACGCCATTGCCTGCTATTAATATTCTCGTCCGTTAAGACAAACGAATATAATTGACGGTTACAAAATTACCCAATCTGCAAAAGCCTGGAACTTAACTTAGCGTAAACTACCAGAATTCAGTGGCGTACTCGAGAGGAGTGATATGGGAGACGCATCAACCCCCCCCCCCAGGGTTCTGGGTGATTTTTGTTTGCCTTTAAACATTTTTTTACGTACAATAGAAAAATATCAAACAACGTAAAACATTTCGCATTATCACTTTGTTCGTTTAATATTAATTCCACGTCCTACTTATGCTCTTGATGCGCTGAACGGATGCATGCACTTTGTGTCACCACCAGCCGGTATATATATATATAACGACGAGTTATTATTTTTTTCATTTTACCGTTTATTCTTTTATACCGAGAACAATAATTAAACCACAACACTTATTTACGACTTGGCCGTGGTATTTATCGTTGTATATATATTATATTTTTTTTTTTTTTTTTAGTATACCTGCCTACGCGCATTAAAAAAAGAGACCGATTTCTATCTTTGGGGATGTTGTAAAAAAAAAAAAAAAAAAAACCCGGGGGAAATATAAAGAAATGTTTATTCAACTGCATATATTTCATGTCTATAATCCTATACACGCGTTGGGCAGCCGATAAACGAATAAAATTCATTCTATACTGACACTATAATATGCAGACGGTTTTTATCTGTTTTTCGTCGAGACTCGGCCGTATATTTTTACTGTCTCGCGATAAGTTTAACACAAAAAAAAAAAAGGTGATTTTCGAACACCAGCATTATTTTATGGATCTTATGGTAATTTTATCGTGTACACGTATATAATATACTTCCTTCGAATAATGATTCAGGGAAATAAGAAAAATAATTAATCATGTCGGATATAAATTTATAGAATCCTCGTGTCTTTGTGATTTTGTTAATCTGCAGCGGGAGTAATAATATGCACGCTGAAAATTTGACGATAAAAAAATATCGATACAAATATAACATTGTGTAGGAAACGTTATTTAAATTATTATTTTTTCGGCTTCGTACGACTTTTGATTGGTTCGGAGGAACGAACAGATAATATAATATAGACCTACTATACATTTCGTGTATCTCCTATACTAATATTAAAAAAAGAGGTCAAATTTGTGAGTTTGTATGTAAGGGTTAATCTCTGGAACCACTGAACCGATTCTAATATTTCTTTCACTAATGGAAAGCTACGCCATCGCCGGAGTCACACGGGGGCTATATTGTATTCCGGAATTCAATCGGTAAAGGGTGGCTCACACGGGGTTTAATGTTATTTTTAGTACGAAAACCAAATTATTTTTGGTTACCTTGGTGATTTAAATGAAAGAGTAACAGTTGTCTATTTAATCTATTTAATTTAGTTGTCGGGAGAAATAGTGCCGTATTTAAAAGATAACAGACAAACGTTTTGGCAATTCAGTACCATTTAGCAACGGTTCTGGACAACCAAACTTGACCCGATCAAGGCCGGGTGGTAATGGCAGCCAAGTGTTTTATAAGCGTACACATATGTGTAAATTAAAATTAATCGCGAGCCTTTATATAAATTCGGAAACGTATGGATTACGTAGCCGCGAGTTGAGCGGCACGGCCGGGGAAATATTTCGAGAGTTTATATTATCCCGCGACCTCCTCCTGGATACGGCACAGCGCGTAGGTATTACGACGTTATATGACATTATTGTATGTAAAATATCATGCGTAAAATACTTAAATATTATATTATCAGATGCATTATTATACGACGGGCGCTCATTATTGTCATTATAATATTCAAATGGTAATATCCGCGCAGTCTCCGCGATAACAGGGGAAAACGATATTTTAAGCCGGTTTCGTAGACGAAGAGAAAATAATATTATTAGGTGGCATTATATTATCCTAAATAGGTTCGGTATTGTCGCGCGTATTCCGTTGCCGGCTACAACAATATTATTATTATATAGATTATTATCGAATTTTGAAATCGTGGCGTTTAAATTATTATATATTGTATATATATATATATATATACCTATCGTCGTTCTTGAAGATAACCTCTCTATTATATACGCAGTTGTACGCCCGTCCGTTGGGTCCCCGTGTATAATAATAATAATAATAATAATGATATATATGTGCAGTGATAAAAAATTAAAAAAAAAAAAAAAACCCTTTGGATTTATACCAAAAATAAATGTTGGGGCGAGCGCGTTACCCCTGTATAGGGTGTAGCGCCAATATTTATTCATTTTTTATCTTCGCTGCGCACAAACGATAAACGGAATATTATTATACGGGAAAAGGCGAACGGTCAGGGGAAAAAAAAAAAAAAAATGAAAACGTCCCGATATCGTATTATATATTATACGGAAGTTGCCCGGCTCGGTTATTATATTATTATTTTAGCGTACAGGTATCATAATAATATGTAAATTGCCTTACGGATACGATTTTTTTAAAACGGACATACGCGTCCGTCGCTAACGCCCCTCTTCCCTCCTCACCCCCGCCCCGGTCCGGTTGCACAGCCATATAGATAAATATAAAGGGCGGTCATTAGTTATAGGACGAGCAAAATAAGTACGATTTTATTTGATTTATTTTTTTTTTTTTTTTTTTATCTCGCCCCATTCGTTTATTTCGATACTGTAAGAAATCAATTTTCGTAAAATTTGTTTATGATTTGGCGTCGCTGTGCCTATTTGATATTTTGAATATAATTCGAAAACTGTAGCGCTTACAATAAAAAAAAAAAACTATAAAGAACCCAAACTATTGAAATACATTTATCGTAAGTTTCTTATTTTAATCCGCCCCCCCCCATCCCATCCCATTATCAAGGAAATGTCTAAAAATACATTGTCTGACCTGTACAAGTCATTTCAATGTTTCCCACGAGACTTACGAATAAAATAGATAAATTATGATATTTATGAACATTTTACGGTATTTTAATCCCCTCCCCCCCCCTGAAATGTTTTCCTGCATTTGCCCCTGTCCAGTGGAAGTCCAGTAGTGGTCTACGACTACGCGCACAACGAATCGAGGTGTATAGGTGTAAATATTATCTATAGTTTTGATTGGATTTGTCGTTCTGATATAATATTTCGAGTGAGATGTCTCTTGTATTATATTATATTCTCCTTCGCCTTTATGACGTTTCGACGTTAAGTTTTACGCCCTGTCCCCTTCTGCCGGTCGGCGGAACCCTTTCCGTAACCCCCAGCGGACAGCTCCGCTTTTTGTGCGAAATTCGCGTGTTATTGATGATTTCCGATGGAGAATATTATTCTCGCATTTTCCGTACGACAATGCGAGACACCGACAATCCTATTATATTTATTATGTATGTATGTGAGTTTCTAACTTGATTCGACGAATTCGACGATAAATTACTGTCAAAAATCTTCCGGATATTTTTTTTTTAGTTTATAAGTAGCTTACATCTCGCTGTAACTGTAAAAATCAAATCGTTTGTTTTCTTCTATCCATGGTCTAATATAGCTAAATTGATTTTAAAATAGCACAACGATTCGCGTATTATAAAATTGATATTTTTCATTTACTTCATTAGAGTTAATATATTCAGATATTTAAACAAATATCTAGCTCGAGGTATATTTTAAGTGGACCTGTAATACAATGTATATTGTACATTTTAATGATTTTTTTTTTTTTTTTTTACGGATATTAAGGCTGTAAAACTGCATTTAAATGGCCCAATGTATTTATAATAAAAAGAAATACCGGGTCGGCAACTTAAATATATAATATCTAAAAATGTCACAATTTACACTAAAATGTACTAACGAAAAAACCATGAAATTGGTTTTTAATGGAAATGCTGTTTTTTTTAAAAAAAATATTCGTCGGTCAAACCGAATTTACTAATTTCTATATTGGCTCATGTGATTAGATGTTCAAGAATGCATTATTTGCACGTAGGTATAGAACAATACATTTTTTTTTCTCTTTTATCAGTTTGTTTATCAAAAAAAAAAAAATTAAAACCGTGTATAAATATCGAGTTATTTATAAATTTAAAATATAATACACTTTATCAGTTTTAATACAACAGAATATTTATTATATTTTATATTTTTACCGATGAATAAATTCCCATGAATTTCCACCGTGTCTGTTTAATATAATATATACAACGAATTAAAAAATGTTTGCGAATGACGTGGGCGATGATCGAGTTTATTGTTCTCGATATTCTTATAAATATAATGACATTTACAGTTAAAGGATCTGAATAATAAATTTTTAAAAAGACAAAAGATAAAAGGAAGTAACTTATTATTACGAATCTCGAGTTCCTACTTAAAAATGATTCGAGTTTTTTTTTTTTATTGTTCAGTTTTAAGTATATTAAGTCCTGTAAAAATAAATCCTTGAAGAATATAATTTAACAAACGAGCTGCAGATTTAATTTAGAGTCGGGGCCGCATTAATTTCCCCGCAATTACATATACTTTACTGTATATTATTCATCTACAAATAATTATATAATATTCTTGTCCAGTCGGCTCTCCTTATATATTTGCAGCCCGTAATAAAGTTTTGTATTTTGTATTTTATTTTATTTATTTTTTTTAATTATAGTTGTCGCACCGAATAGAATGACTGCCAATGTATGTAATTACTGATAATTGGTTGATTTGATTTCGAATCAATCCTATCAGTAGTCCGTTAGTTCTATATATATATATATGTATTGTGTATTGTATATCTTTTTTATAAGTCCTTTAGGAAATTTATAAGCTGAAAACTTTTCCGGTAAGTATAGTACGTTGTCTAGGTTTTACGATTTCAAAAACCACGTTAACACATCACGACGTTTACCGATCAAGCGGATAGTTTAGTAAATGCGTCGCACGACGAAAATACATTATTTTACACCGGCCGTGTCAAATCAAAAACTTGGTACGCGAAAATGGGAATCATTTTGTTCGCCGCGTCTCTCCGAAATTCGCTTCCCTGTCTTTTGTTTTTTTTTTTTTTTTTTCCCCTGTAAAGCTTTGCGCGGTTAAATTATATTAAAATACGAACGTATTTACATTTAACAATCTTAAAACGCGTGAACTTATTTATATGTTTCCTGCATATATACTCGCTGACCCGGCAGACGTTGTCCGGTTCAAATTTCAATAAATTTGTTCGTGAACCCGTAGTTGTACTCTTTGGATTCTCGGAGACATCCTCCGTCGATATACGTAAATTTATTTACAGAGCGGTCAAAATGACATTGTTCAAGTGTATAAAGTATTTGCGATAAAAATAATATTAAACCAATAATATAGTGTTGTTATCAGAACTCTACGTGTGTGCTAAATTTCAGTAAATCCGCATAGCATATGCTCGCATTTGGTTCGTACAAAAAAAAAAGAAAAGAAAAAACTCTCGAATTTTCCAATATTGTAATTTTTCTTTCCTAATTACGGACATATTTCAAACGAGCAAAATCGGTATTTATAAGAGATGAATATTAGGTTAGGTTAACGTCGCGAATTATATAATATGTTTACGCGTCACGCACGTCTTGTACGAATTATAGTTACGTTTATGTTGTTGTTGTTGTTGTTTATTTTAATATTATTTTTATAATCGCGGTTTTTTTTTTTTATAGAATTCCCATGGTTGTGCGTATAATACGCACTTAACGACGAGCAGAAGAGAAGTAACCCCCGGGCCCGGGCCTTTACGGTTATATTATAGTTTATTATTATAATACACCCCCGTCTGACCGGCAACAAAGTCCTAAACGCACGGCATTACGAAGGTGTTATAAACTACCCACCCGCTACAGATTGTTACTGACTACCACCGCCCCCGGTATAAATACGGACGATAAACCCTAAAAAAAAAAAAAAAAAACCTACCCCCCCGCGGCACTTTGGCGCGGTGGACGCGGCGTGAAATTTAAATACAGTGGCTTTTCGACTTTTTCGCAATACGCACCCGAAACTTAATTTACCATAATATTATATTTGTAAGAACGGACAGCGTAATAATATCGTACCGTACGCGAACCGAAAAAAACGGCGCACGTGTCACGCAATACGATTTTAAAATACAAATTAAAAAAAAATAATAATAATAATAATAATAATAATAAAATAACTCGTCCTGCAGACAGAGAAAACTTTCTAATATTTTTTTTTTTTTTATATATATATACGGCGGCCTGTCTATAAACTAATACCGTAATGTGTATATATAGATTAATAGCCTCCCCTCCACTATAATATATTTTTTATATTTAAATAAAACTGTTTACCAGTCGAATATCACGTGTATTTAACCTACGAGTTTATCTGATGACGTCATATATAGTGATAGTACGTCCTCGTATAGGGTACCGAGACTTATTTGTTTTGTTTTTTTTTTTTGTTTTGTTTTTATTACACCGCGCAGTCATGCGAGTTTTCCTCTCGCACAACAATAGCAATACAATAATTATTGACATTCGTAAATAAACGTCGCGGATTTGTTGTTGTGTTTTTTTGCTTTTTTTTTTTTTCGGTTCCTCTTTCCCGATAAACTTTAACTGAATCGACGACAAATAAAAATACCCGCGCGCTGGTCGGATAATAAATAATATTATCGACTTCGAAGCGGTTTCCAGAGCTCGAACGCCAATAATATATTACGCAAACAGAATATTGTATTTTCGAAGAACGATTTTTATTAAACGGACGTTTTTATTCGGTAGATACCTGTTTTTTATCGGCCCAATTAAAAGCGTGTGGCTTTTCGTTGTTTTTATTTTTTTTTTTGTCTCTATTAATAAATTTCCCGACGAAAATATTTTTGTTTTCAAATTTTATCGTCGTATTTACACTTGTACAGCTCGACGCCTCCGTTCCCCAAGAATAATATTTACGTCTGGTACGAACGTATGGGAGACACAGATAACAAACACTGGCTGGGCGTCCGGCTCTTAATAACCATAATAATATTATTATTTTAACTATAACTCCGTAAAACGATTTGTTTTCCGACTATTGATTATACACACGGTGGGTTTTTTTTTTTTTTTTCCGCTCGATAACGAAAACGCCTAATTAAGAACCGACGTATTTTATTTTATTACTTTTTTTTTTTTTTTTTTTCTCGTCTTCTTCTCGACTAACTCGTATACACAGCATAACAATCAACCGTCGTCTGTGTACTACAGTAATTATTACACGCCACTGCAACAACCGCCACTCGGTTTTTCTACCATTTAAACGTTTTTGTATCTTCTTCTCCTTCTTTTTTCTTTTCGGTCATTAGGCCTCCCGGCACCGTCCAATTTCACATCCGCCCTCGGCCCATTTCTAGTTTACATCTTTTTTTTTTTTTTTTTTTGTATTCCTTTATATCTTCCCGTCTTGTTTTGGATCTCTTATTAGTTCGTTTCGACTCATTCGACGATGTTCCGCCCGTTGCCGTAGCCTTGGCTTTCTTATTACAACCGTTTTATTTGTACACTAGAATAAAGTCATCAGCCCCTCGCGTTTTTCCACGGATATTATCCTTTAATCGTTCCGTGAATTTCAATAAAATACATTAACTATTTACAGCTGTTTTAACGGCTTATAGACAACTCGCGATGTACTATAGCCTGATTATAGATAACAAAATAAAAAAATATTTAGAAACATTTAAAATGATTTTTCTAACCTAACCGATTGTGTATTTTAAAATATAATGACGATAATATTTTAACCGATTGCAATAATAATATTTTTTTGGTACTCGATATTTGTCGTGTTATACAGATTTTTTCGGGTTAAATCGGGCGCTGACAATATATTATACAAGCACGCATGTACGATCGCCTATACGATTTCCCCTCTCACCACAAGATTTGCTTAAATAGACGGGGAAATTATAGAAGACCGAGACGGCACGTCGTTGTAATATAAAAACATTTGTACGATATTGGAAGAGAAATAAACGATGAGGGAGATTAAACGTTTTGGGCGAAAAACGGGCGACGAACACCGACAGTGCAAAAGTATACGCTATTTTTACAAACATGTTCCACTAGTTTTTTCCACGGTCCCGCCTCCTCTTGTACATTGCGTTATTTATTTTTTTTTTTTTTTCCATCATCGATTTTTGTCGTCTCCGTATTAATTCGCGACACGTGCGGCGCATTAACAACGCCCAATCGGAATCGTAATTAAAAAGGAGACGGGGAAAGAAATAAAACCGGGAAAATGTCAAGCCCCCGCACGGGGAATGCGGCGGTCCGGTCCGGACACAAAGGCGGGTGTTATCGGACTAAAACTAAAGACGTATAATATTATTATTATTATTATTATTATATAATGTGTGGTGTAGTGTAATATGATCACGTATACACCGTAATAACATTATAATCGAATTACGGCAGACGTTTTCATTTGATTAGACTAATATATCTCGTGAGGATGACGAAATATGTGAAAAATTACTTTTTTTTTCAATATCGAAATATTGTTATTTTTATGTCCAATTTTTTTGTTATTCTCGACGAAAATACCGTTAACGCAATAGATTTCCGAATTAACGCGTGTAACAATAATTACATTTTGTAAAGGTGAGTTTTATTTTAATATACCAACGATGCCGGAAACAAAACAGTAAAAAGCCTAATTACGTTCCGAGGTATTTATAACGGTGCCGAAGATGAGTTTATGTGAGTTTTTTTATTGGATATTTTATTGAAATAGCTATTCGAGAAGAATCGTTAATTTATTAATTCGTTTCGATTTTATTAGTTGGTTCGGGAAAAATTTGTTAGTGTTCTCGAAACTATTACAACGCCACTTGTTAAGTCTTATATTACTTTCGATTTCTCGCGGTTCGTGTATTAAACCTTATTGGTGTCTACGACCCGAATGTAAATCAATACCAAAAGAACAATTTAATTATAACCCCCCCCCGATATAAATTTCGCGCTATCGGTAGACCACTATTGCGGGTGAGAAGTTGGGAAAGTTGGGATATATAGGGTTATTCGATTTATATATACCGTGTTCCTCGTATGTTTAATCGCAAACGTAAAAATAATTCTGAAAAATGATTCCGATTCTAATTGTTCGTGTTTTACAAAAAAAAAAAAAAAAAATAATAATAATAATAAAAAAATTAATTAATAAACAAATTTGAAACACCAATCAAATTTCCTAGAGAATTATAATTTGTATTACTTGTTTCCATTATTCTTAAACAACACGCCTGGTTTATTACTAGGGTCGTGCCTCGGTCGGCAAATGTAATGATAAAAGGTCACTCTGTTGCCCATGGCAGCATAGTAAATAACAAAACAGATAGCCGAACAAATTGAGTTTGCGGCGATGGCGACGATAAACACCCGGCGTGTAGGGAATCGAATCGACGTGAATTCTTATCTGACATATAGAGCAGAGGTCTCCGACTTTTTTTTTTTTTTTACGACGGGCCATGTCTGAGATACACTTCGGCATCGCGGGCCAAATTATATTAGAGAGTGACAGAGAAATAATGAAACAGAAAATGAATGAGAATTATTTTGTTTAACTACAATTGTACAAATGAAAAAAATTGTTTTGTTGTGATTAGTTACTGTTACATAATGAGAAGGTCGTTGCTTGTCTTTTAAAATTTCGTAGTAGTCTAGGTGGTATAGAGCTAAATATTGAAATCATTTCACGTGCACACTTTTTGAGATTTGGAAAAGAGTCCTCTGGCAACATGGCGTCAAATTGTTGCTGTCTGGTTTTCTTGTAACAGTTTTTTAGCTGGTTAGGCGTTCGATGCATTTCAAGCCGAAACTCCGTTGGTAAATTTTCATATTCTATGGTGAATAGATTTCCGTACATTCGAATGCGCTCAAAACGAATTATCAAATTATCATCAGTTAACTTGGCTGGCCGGTTCGAAATGCTTGACGGGCCCTAGGTTAGAGACCCCTGGGTATAGAGTACGACGGCATACTACTCTACTGGCACTTGTTTAATACTTGTACGGAATTATATCATAAATTGAATATAGAATTGTATACGAGTATCGTATACAGGAACCCGGTGGCTGTACAGCGACACGATAAGAGGTCTTTTCACACCTCTGTTTTTAGAGAGTGCCTATTATACATTATATACTCTTTGTGCGTATTGTATGAGTACCACCTACGACTGTTGGTACTTACGCGCGATTTTTCAATCATTACATGTAGACGTGTAAAGGATAAATGCATTTTATACCGTTAACAGGTCCGACGGCGGTGACGTTTGTTAATAATTTTCTACCAAAACAATACGTTTAACCGAACTTTTGCTCAGAATTGTTTTTCATTTGCAATGGTTTATCGTTGCTATAAATTTAATCTGCAACTATATATATATATATATATTATATGTAACCGCCTACAGCAGTGGCCCAGGAGGTTTTGTTGGGTTTTTTTTTTTAACGTTTATAGCACGACACCCGCCTAATTTTGCTGTGCGTTGGAAAATCTTGTGAAATGATTTATTTTCGGCATAAAAAAAAAAAAAGCAGAAAAGAAAAGAAAACGCTGCACGTGGCGAGTTAATCTTTTATAGCCCGCCATCGACTGGCTACTATTTCGGCACGGCGGTATTGTGCGACCCGAAATTCGTTTCGGCCGTCGTTGTCGGACCGCCTCGCAGCGGCAATTCCGGAGTACCTATGGATAAAAACGTTTAATATTTTATATCCCTCCGCGGGAGATGGCCGGAAAAATTACCCGGAAAATATGTGGAAAAAATGATAAAAAAAAAAAAAAAAAAGGTTTCGAGCTCTTCATCGTTGCTCATAACTTTTCGTTTATCTTTTGTGCGGCTCGCGTGCAGGATACTCGCGGCGTGGCGGTAGTTTTATTTTTCTCGCGGTTTTGCGACTTTTATCATAAATATGTGTTGTTTTTCTATTTTTCTTTTTTTTTTTTTTTTGCTTTGCAATAGCTCCCCTAATGACATTACGCTCATTGCAATCTTGCGACATCGGCCGATAGCCAATGTGGCATATACGACGTAGTTAGGTTACTTTATCTACCGAATATATATTCTCCATAAATTCTAAATAAAATAAAAAAATAACTTTAAATTGTCAAAACAATTTTAGGGGTCATTTATATACGTGAGAAAATGTGAATGATTTACTCCGAATTTTTACACGAAATTCTGAAAAACACCACTACTGTATTAATTCACCGCCCCCTTAATGGAGTAAAAAAAAAAAAAAGGGGGGGCTTCGACATTGTTTGAATTTGTTTTCTCCGTCTGTCCAGCACGCCGCAATGCATTAATAGCAACAAATGCATTCGGCATTTTAACGATTGCGGCTCTCCGGTCGAGTTTAGGGCAAAGTTTACTCGCGAATGATGATTTTTTTTTGGTTTTTAGTATTTTCAATTTTTTTTTTTTTATTTTCATCAAGACGTGCGTATTTAACCGTTCCGACCGTGGAACGCGGAACGCCTTTGGCGGACAGGTGAAAATGAAAGAGTTAGCGACGCGAGGCGAGACCTATGAATGTAAATCGCCACAAGAGATATAGCCGGTAAAAATCTGTAAAAATCGGCGTACGTGTAAGTTGCTACACGCGAAAAAAATGCGCCCGTTCCTAAACACGATTATAAATGTCCATCCCGCATTAGTCAGACGTAGGGCCGACCGCATTGAGTTTGTGCGGTTAATATTTGTTTGTTATTGTGTTTTGTAAAAAAACAAAAAAAAAACTTAGAGTATCTACTCTACATACAGATACATCGGTACATGTATATGTCTTGTTTCTACTGAATATAATTGACATAAGAATGTCGATGTCAATTTGGTATTAGATACGATGAGACGAGGATTAAACTGTAGGTAACTTTTTTAACACGTGTAAAAAATAAACAAGTTTCAAAGACAGGAATTATTTATTTATTTTTCAAAGACAGCAATTATTTCTATTGAGTATACATTTTTCTAAATTTTTAAATGGAAGACACGATGACACTAATCGTTCAGAAATAGGATCGAGAGGCGGTAAATCAGATGGAAATGGAGAGGATAACAAGAACCGTTAATCGTAGCAAAACGGGGAACTTTGTTACTGAGCAGAGTTTTATAACAAGTATTGCACACGCTCATATTATGAGAATCTAAGTGTGGGTATTTTTCGAGCAAAAACGTGCTTCGTATCTTTCTCGAACCAAAGGCGATCGCAAACAGCGCAGGAAACACCGAATTTGTTTTGGATAAAATTGAATTCGTTATCAGCTAGGGGAAATTCGTCAATACAGACATTTATAGCGGCGGTTCGGTTATCGGAATGACGATTTTGAGCTTGTTCTTTAAACGAGCGTCGCGGTAACATTCTCGGTGTCGGACAAATTAACAGAATGACCCCCAGCCATAAGACATATACATGTCAAAAAGTCTAATCGGATTTGTAATCGAATCCGGTAATCCGTACAATATACGCGTGACAATTGTCCGTAGTGATTATCGAGTATCGTAAGCCCGTAGATGGATGATTTTTCGTGTAGGAACTCCTGTGCATAACGTATGAGACGGCTCGCATTACGTGCCGTGTACCACCGCGGTGGGAACTTACCAAAACCCCTGTAAATGCATTTGCGCGCGCGTATGTAAAACGCTATAATATTATAATATAAAAAAAAAAATGTCGAAGAATACCCGGTAAGTAGGTATAACAGGTGCACGATGTATTTATAAATTATCTTTCAAAAAATGCCGACGAGCCGCGTACGACGTGTACGTACACACGACATTAACCGCGGGTTTTTATACAGCAATAATATAATACCGCGTACGTATGCGCGTGTTTTACACGCCGTCGGAATTCTGTCGGCAGATTTTATTATATTCAAAATCAAAAAAAAAAAAAAAAAATACCTATATACGGCGGCGTGCATTTTCGTCCGTCCCGTGTAAACGACACAAACTTTGTACGGAAACTCGGAGAACGGATCGGTCTCGGGAGTAACGGCAGCAGCAGCAGCAGCAGCAGCCGTACATGCGTATAATATAATAATAGTAACCGGATGAAAAAGTATAAGCGATCCATCAACATTTTTTTATTTTTTTTCCAGGGCCAGTGGCAGGGTTGTTGTGGTGAGGGGGTTGTAAGAGGGAGTGAAAAAGCTTTACGGAATAAATAAGAGGCCATCAACCGGGTGTTTCTGAAATCGTATTGAAGAGGATATAGACGGTTTACTAAAAGGGATATAATATAGTTTTTTTTTTTTTTTTTTTTTCCGTAAATTTTTAATTTTTTTTTTTTTTTTTTCTTTGACTTAATCTAATTATACACTTTTTTCAATTACTCCAATTCGAATGTAATTAAAAAGTAACGGGAGCCATTTTTTTTTTTTTTTTTTTTTTGCGCTCTTGGTCTTGTAATACTGTGCTATACAGATATAAAAAAAAAATCGTAAAATAAATTATCGTACCGCTTTGAAATATATTCTACATAAAACCGAACTCGTTTCGAATCTCCATCACGTATACACGGTTTTATTGTGTGTATTAGATATTATTTTACTTGTATTTGAACTATGTAGCAGCATCATCACGACCGATATTATCGATATATAATGTGTTACGAGAATAACCTTAGACATGTACGACCTAAAAGAATCGGATATACGTGCGTTTATATATTATAATATTATCGAAATTATTTCGAACAAAACATTTTATTTTCCGAATGAACAAACATAATATATAGTTATATAACGATTACGTTTGCTACTTATTCTGTATACTCGTTACTATTGTTACTGCGATTATTATCGCTGGCGTATACGGATGTTAAATAATATTATAATATTTACCTCCGTGAGCTCTATATGCCTCCACTACATTATGGCATTACTGTAGATATTAATTTTTATATAACTCCAATAATTAGGTTACGTTGTTATGGTCAAAACGTAAACTGCAGCGATTGATAAAATCATTATCAGTGGCAATCATACGCCACTGTATTGCATATGTATAGGCATATTTATAATATTTTGACCCGCCCGATTTCGTAAACGGCAATAAACAAAGCGGACGTGCTGTGTTTTTTAGTACAATAATAATAATAATAATTATTATTATTATTATTATTATATAGATCTATATATATATATATAGTGGTTTGTAAATAATTTTTACGTTTGCGGTTGGAAATCGATTTAAACATTTTAAACTGCACATAATTATTTGGTTTTCTTTTTGTTTTTCAAACGGACCGCGCAGAACTCCTAACCTAACCTAACCTAAAACTTTATATAGTATAATGTCGAAAAATGTGCCAATTCAAACTAAAAAAAAACCAGATTGTAAAGATAGTAGACAAATTATATATAGAATATAGATGGTTGTGTACAGACATCGGTAGTATTCTGAATATTCTAAGAGTGAAAATTGTGACCGATTTGTACACGCGTTCTACCATAAAAACGAGGATTTTCTGTCTGACGGTCCTTTTAGAAACATTTTTCTAGATTTCCTATACTTTTTCCATAGAATTAAAAAAAAAAAAACTAACAACATGTGAAAATACACCAGTTTGTAATTAATCGAAATATACATAAATACATAATTATATTACATACCGTATACTTTTCGTCAGTATAATTGGAAAATTTTTAAAAATACTACCCGTCGTGTGCGCTCGAATATTTATTCTGAACATTTTTAAAATGTATTTTATGAATGTCCGGCGGTTGTATATATACTCCGGAAAGCGGATAATTCGCAGGATAAATTACCATTTGTGTTATAAAAATAAAAAAATAAAGTATATTAGGAGGTATACGTGCGGATTTTTTTTTTTCATGTTTTACAGAAAGACGGGCGAGAACGTATTTTTCTTTTTCGTAACTCGTAACATTAATTTTTTATATATATATATATATATATATATATATATATATATGTGTGTATATATATATATATATATATATATGTGTGTATAATATCGCATCGCATCTAACCATTTTAATACGCGAATTAATAATTCTTTGCGATAATATTTGTAATAATAATTATTTACGCCTGGACGGGATCGGCTATTAAGAAAGTCCATTGTGCGACCGTAAACCACAATATGGCGAACGTCGCCCATATTTTAACACACGTGGGATTTTGCAGTAGCGGCGGCGAGAAGGGTTTTTGTCGTCATTAAGTTGTCCGTCCGTCCGTCGGACCCATTAAAGTCCCGACGGCGCCAGGCACAGCTTTACTAATTATTTTACTATTATATTGTATATATATATATATATAAATTACAATCTGCCTCGGGGTTCTGGTGGGATGTTCTTTTTACTTTTTTTTTTTTTTTTTTTTATTAAGATTAATTATTTTTAAATAACACCGAAATATCGCTGTGGTTTTATACGCCCCTGCCGCCGGGCCGTGGCGAGCGCACCACGGGCGGCGGAGAAGTTTTAGCGGATCCGTCCCCGCCAACACCGAAAGAAAATACAGCGCCCGCGACCGCGGGTTTATTTATTTACTAATTCAATCTCGAAACACGTCCGTTATTATTTTAATATATTTCAACCGAGTAACAAGGAAGAAACGCTCGATTTATCGATATAGGTATGTTTTTTCTTCTTCTTCTTCTTCTTCTTCTTCTTCTTCAAAATCCACACTTGAGGTGGTACCTACCAGCCGGTTAACAATTCCATATGAATTATTCACTATTATTATTATTATTTAGGTCAGCGGCGGTTGCCGGGTTTTTCTAACTAAACTATTTATTCGGGACCCTAAAAAAAAAAAAAAATAATAATAATAACAATTATAATAAATGATATAATTTTCATTTTAAAACGCTAAAATGCATACATAAAAAAAAAAAAATATAAATTAAATAAAAGACTCGTTACAAACAATATTATAAAAGTCGGGTTTACTATAGGTACATACATTTAAATAAAATGTAATAAATACGAAATATAATATGTGAAACACATGCTTCTGCGACCCGCTATAAAAACATCCGGGACCCCAATTTGGGTACTTAAACATCCCCCTCTCGTTGAAATTTCCTGGGCGCGCCACTGGCCGCCGGTCATAATATTACATGGTACTGCAGTAACAGAAAAAACGATAAAAATACAATAACATATGAGACGATTAAAAAAATACATTTAAAACAAATATATAAAAAAAAACCATATAGATTCTTAACTTCTTAATTCTGAAATTATTAACTTTTCCATAAAAATTACTTTTTATATATATATATATATATATAATATATATTTTAAAAACTTTTGAATTAAAATTTGAAAAAACTAGTCTTATAAATATACATAATTGAGCGATATCTGTTATGTCTGTTGATTCATCGAATTGAAGTGAAAAATAAACACATTCTTTGATGTCTTGTTTTAATATTTCAACTAAATTTTGTCCTATAGATTCTACTCTTCTAGTCACAGTTTCACGAGATAACTGTAAATCGTTTATAGCTGATAAAATTTCTGATTTATTTTTAAAGTTTTCAAATAAAGCATCTGCGCCTTCTAAAAAACATTGTTTTACTATTTCACCGGTTTGAAATGATTTTTTATTCTTAGCTAAAACACGACTAATTCGAAATGAAGCAATTGTTGCTGCTTTGGATTTTAAAATTGGTTTAGTAAAAATCAACTGTTGTTTATCAATTTCAAGTTTTAATTTTTCTAATTGCTTTTTACGTACTTCAGTTTTAGGAGGGAAATCTATATCAAATTTTGAATGCGTAGTTCTAAAATGTCTTTCTAGATTACCTTTTTTTGTTGTGGATATTGTTATTTGACATATCAAACATATGCACTTGTCTTTCAACATTGTAAAAAAAAAAAATCCATTTCCCATTCTTGATGAAAATGATAAGTTTTTTGTTTCTTATGTGCACTCATAGTTATAAATTTTAAATACAACAGACACCAACAGAACACAGTGAAATGAACATTCGTGACCGATAAACATTTGACACACGAAACCAAATTAAAATTAAACAGATAAAATTTATCGACAATTCGATAACAATTCGTGCGCGTGTCCCTAAAAATAAATTCTAACATCATCGACTTAGAAATTGTCCGCGATCGACCGGTCGATATATATTATATATACTACATGTTTTTTTTTTCTTTTTCTTTATAAGTCGAAACTTCGACAACTCGAAATAAAATAAATGAAAATATTTCGTATATTTCGTTCGTTTAATATTTAAGACATTACAACGTGTCGATAACACGTTCCAATTTCTCAAATATGATGTAATATTTCGGTAACAGCAATATTAAACTCAATAAAAAAAAATGAATTATATCTCTATAACTATAATACGCAATTTCATATTTTAACATTGTCATCGTTGATCAAATATGGGTGTGAATAAGTAAGTACGTTGGTGATATATAGTGTTAACAATCGCGCATCCATAAAACATCATTACTTTTCTTTCCCTCTCTTTAAATAAAAAATCGATTTTTCTACCAAATCGAGTTGACTGTATATTATTAAATACAAAAATGTTCGGCCATTCGTTGTTTTAATATTTGTATGTTTAGACGATTGAAAACGTGTGGTTACAATTGATTAAATAATTAATCGGCTCTAAAAATAATTATATAAAAAGATATCTAGACACTATAAAATTATATAGTCGCGTGGCGGGAAAAATATAAACTATAAAATTATATATATTATTTTATAGAGTGAAATAAAATATTATTATTACTATAATAATAATAATATTATCCTTGCGCACTCATTGAAAATAATATTTCGAAATATCTCAATTGAGACTTATCATTTTTCGAACCCATAGATTAATAATATCAAAATGTTATGTTCTATCGTAGCGTAGAACTTATATAATTTTTATACGAAATTGTCCGTTTATAAATTTAATTTCCCGTCATAATCTTGATAATAAAACAATTTCGTTTTGAGCGTTTTATTTGTAGGTACCTGGATATAATATTCATATAGAGTTATCGATGGGAAAAAAATGTCCATTATATTTGTTTAACTATATACAGCTGCCGTATTATATACAGGTGATCTATTTCACAAGCTATTCCGTTGCAAATCGATCGTATTTCATATTGTTTTTATACGCCTATGACCTATACGTGTATATATGTTACAATAATTAATTGTTCTTGATAGAATGAATAAAGCTTCACGGTCTTCTGTGTACAACAAAAAACTAATAATAATTATTTATTACCATTGTGTGTGTGTGCTGTCTGTACTGGTATATATTTACGATTAAAAAAAAAAAAAAAAAACACCCCTAAAATGTCTTTAAAAATATAACCCTAATTGAATCGCAACGTACCTAACCCATTACTCGTCCTTTCATTCGTGATTTTGGGGTTCATTATTCTTTATTTCGTTCTCATCTAACGCAATTATTTAATAAATCACGGTGCGCGCTATTCTATTCGACGAATCATTTGTTTTATACGTCGGCACGGGTTCATTAACATAATAATATCATTATAATGATTGGTAAATAAACAAAAAAACGAAAGTAATTATGATTAAAAAAAAACACACACACAATTGTTATTGTTGTTATTGTCGTCATACCAAACCTCTAAAATTGTTTTTACTGTACCGACGTACGATATCTACGCACGAGTATGAATTTTTGATAAAATAAAAAATTTAAAAAAAAAACCGTACCTAATTATTGTTGTTTATACCGTTCTAAACAATTTCGTCATCGCAGTTATTTTTTTTGCAAATTGCAATATCAGTTTATGATATTATTAAACTCACAAATATTTCACCTATTTACGAGCCGTAAGCCTGCGATTTAAATAAAAAATCGATCGATCGATCTAGAGAGAGAGAGAGCGCGAATAAGAAGAAGAAGAAGAAGAAGAAGAAGATATTTCATTATAATAATGTTTTTCATTAAAGGTGTAAATAACCTTTCGATAATATTTAATTTTATTCGATGTGCGCGGTGTAATATTTAAGTTAAAAGAAAATGTCTATACCGTGTACCGATTTCCATACATAAAAGAAACCTTTATATACCTTAAACTTACGCGAGTATAACCATTGCTCTTTTTACGTCTTATATACGTAAATATACAGTGGACGCCGCTTATAAGACTCACGGGTATAAGTTACAGTCGCTTATTAGACTCAAAATCGCCTGACTGTTCCTATCCCAAATCTATTATAAAAAAAAAAAGTCAGTCGTAAGACTACGATTTTTCTAATAATTATTATTAGTTTACAATGGCTTGTTTTATTTGTCTCTTTCCTCGATTCGGCTTTAAGATTTATTCAGTTGTGCGGGTCCCCAAATGTGACTTATAAATGGTATCCACTGTATGTCATAGACACATTAAAAAAATATAGAGGGATACACGAAGACGAGATATGTGCGAGAGAGCTATGTTAGAACTACAAAAAGAGATTATAATCGAAAAATATTTTTTTTTATTTTTTTAGAATATTTATTTATCGCGCAATAATTATGATGTCACGCATCACTACGACAGTCGTGTCTATCCAAAGTGTATTTATACATTTGTAAACTAACCGATGGTTATCTTTTAAAAAAAATATATCAATTCCAATGACGATAACGGATTTTGATTGTCACGTCTTTGGATTCTCTAACGTATTTCTGTTTCACGTCAATGAAATACATTCGCTAGATACGATATGAATATTACCGTTCCATATGTCTATGCTGTATATAGAATTATAGGTGTAAATTGTAAAATATAAATGTCGGGGTTTCCGCGTATTATGGTAGTTGAAGATTACGGAAATAGGATGTAATAGGCCAAAAGTGGGGGGGGGGCATCAGGCGGGTTTTTTATTATTGTTATTATATTTTTTTTTTTTTTTAATATATATATAATTATTATATCGTATACTTTCATCGGTAATATCGGGTAAGATAAGATTAGATCGAAAATGGTATTCTGCGCAATACAATAATGAACGTAGTAGACTGATAAAAATGTTAAACGGTTGTTTGTTCCGCAACAGTAATACAATAGTAATTTTATTATAACAGTCTCCCGGGCAGATTAAACTCCTCGGGAGTTACACGGGGGTATTAGTAGTTCGGTGTATACCAAAGCTATAAATGACCGCCGTTGAAGACTTTCCGTTTACAATAAAAATTAAACCAAACCTTATTATATTAACCGGAATAATAATGTTATAAGAGGCGATATTATATATTTATACGTACACTGCGGTTATTATAATAACAAGTACCTATAAGAAGTACTCGCTTTTGTATACTTTGTATTCCATCCAAAATATATATATATTTATATTTAAATTTAATCTACTAATCTCGACGGTACCTATATATATATATATATATATATATGTAGTTTATGCTCTTGAGTTTTGTGTTTACACGAATTTCGGCCTGCAAAACTCGCGGAACTCGTTTAGGGAATAATATTATCGTAGTTCGCAGACATAATAAATATTATAATAATGTTATGCGGGAATTAAAACTGCAAACTGTTCTAAAACTTTCAATTATAATAATCAAACCGATGCGAAACGACTGAACGCTTGGAGTATAAACTGCAGGGGTATACGAGCGGTGGTAATAATAATAATATATTATTAGTGACCGGCAATTCAAATTTGTTTAAAAAAAAAAACAACAAAAAATACCTAGACAATCGATGGAAAAATATAGACATATATAATATCTGATATATTAATATTATTAACTATCGAACATTTTGATAACAGCACAGGTAAAAGCCACAGATTCTATACAGTGTTACAAATATGGAATGAACTATGTTGGACAAAAAAAAAAAATATTTTTTTTTTTTTATTTTCCTAATTTAAAATATATTATTTTCGCTTTTCAAAAATTTGTCCGTGATAATTTTTAAATTAATTGCATTTTAATCGACACGCCGATTAGTCAGCGGCGGCTCCAGAGTTAGGAGGGAACTGTGGGACAGCTATTTTTTGAGAGGCCACTTTTTAGAACTACATATTAGGATCAAATAGTCGTTTGTAATTATTATCAAAACATTGAATAACTTTTCTATGTTTATTTTATACAAAAGATAACATTCAAACAAATACATTCGAATTCCGAGGCTAATTTTACCACCGAAAATTAACAGTGATTCAGATGACTTTCTGACCCACCCCCCTAGATCAGTGTTTCTCAACCATTTTACCACCACGGATCACTTAGAGAAATCGCGGACCACCTCAATTTTAGGAAAACCAGGAAGACTTTATTATTTGGGCTTACAAACAAGAATACGCAAAATCAAATTTGAGAAAGATGTGTATTTTTATCACATTACGTTAACAGTGTATTGAATTGTATTATTATTATATAATAATTACATAATCTTATTTTTTCGCTAATTTTTTTTTTTTTAATAAATGAACGTGCAACAATAAAGATGAAAATGGAAAAAAAAAAATCTATGCGACCGCGGACTCCCCCGGTTAGGAAACACTGCCCATTGAAGAACCACTGCGATTATTTATCGTTTTTATTGTATTATTTAGATTTGAAAAGAGGAGAAATAATTCGTTAGGTGGTTTATTAATTTACGTGCGTATAAAATATATGGGTAAATACCGGGAGAAATATGCCTTGAAATTTTTTTTTTTTTTTTTTTTTTTTTTAAATCATGATATTTAAAAACCAAAAAAAAAAATAGAAAATCGTGTCGCGAAATCAATAACGGACAAACGCGCACACGAAAAATATCCGCCTTATTTTTATTTTTTCCTCGCCCGTCGGGGGCGCTATATAACTTTCCGCTCACGTGTGTGTGCGTGTGGGCCGACGCCGCCGCCGCCGCCGCCGCCGCCACCGCCTCCGCGCTAGCTCTCCTCCAGCCGCGGACCGACCGGCCGGCCGCACGACGACGCTCGGTTACCACGGCAACCGCGTATACCACACGGTTCCGCGCGCCTATACATACCTCCTACCGCGTCCCACCGTGTATCGCAGCATCCACCGCCGCCGCCGCCGCCGCCGCCGCCGCCGCCGCCGTCGTCCGTCCCGCGTCCCACGGTGACGCCGTTTACCGCACTCGCATTCGCGCGCGGGCGCGCGCACACACACGTAGTCTTAAACGCGTACGTATATCGCGTGCGAATAAGCTTATAATTTATGAAGAAACTCTGCGTGTGTGTGCGCGTATACAAATGTAAGACGGCGTCGTCGTCGGCTAGAGCACTACTGCAGCGAATGTAATATGAATCGTGTGCACATACGTATACGTATATATATATAAAGATGATAATATATAAGTATGCCGTTTGGGGGTTTAGAAACTCCCGTAATCCTATAGAGCCGCGAACGACGACGGGAAAATCCGTACCGACGTTTTTTATATATATATATATATATATGCTACACTTCCCGCCCTAAAAAGTATATAATACTATTTACATGTATAATAATTTTTTTTATATTTTTTTTTTTGGGGGGGGGGGGACCGCGTACAGAAAATCGCCGTTTTCATATGCGCCGTCTCGCACGGAGATTACGATTTTTACTTTATTTTTCTTTCCGGTACATTCCTCCGAGCGCGCGTAGCGAATAATATAATACCGTACGTAGTTACACAACAACGGTGCGCTTTTTTGTGTTTTTTTTTGTTTTTCCAATAGTCCGTAAAGACGGTTTTTTCGACGGATGAAGCTCGTCGCGAAAACCGGCGACGACGACGCGTCGGCGGATATCACTTTTGTAATTATTCTTAATAATAACGGCCGAAGGAAAGAGAAAAAAAAAATCCTCCCCCCCCCCCGACCGGGAATATTTACACTGCCGCGTGGTTTCTGTAGTTAAAATCGATTTTGTAATTCCGTGAGAAATCGAAACTCGAAACTTTCGCTGAACACTTTGTATTAGCATTTTCCATAGACGTGGAATAATTTCCGAAATATTAGTTTTCTTTTACTTTTTTTATTATTATACCTAATGGAAATCGTCGAGTATTTTTTTTTTTTTTTTTCCATCGATTAACGCGAATAACATTATAGTAGTTTTAAACACTCGATCAAATTTTACTCGAAAATTCGATACGACGGGTTTCGTCGAATAATAATATAACTGTTAGTCGAGAAAAAACATTTTCAAATTTTGTTTTTTTTTTTTTCTCTCTTTTCTCTTTTCGAAAACAATATTCATTTATATTATATTTTGACAAGTTCGAACTGCGGAATATTTATCAAGTTAAAACTGTCAATTTCGTATATAGACGTGTATATATTACATTCGATCGCACCGTCGCCATTATCCTTCGTCACTTTCTAACCCGGTATATAGTGTATATTATTTATACGCCTCTCGGGGGATGTAACCCTATATTTATATATATAAATATAAGCTATCCCTTAAGGATTTCATTGCCGCCGCAGTCAACTTCTCCTCCATTCCTCCTCATTTTCACGTAAACGTATAACTTGCGCCCCTCGTCCCCCGGCAATATTATCGTGTCACGAGAAATTTATATTGAAACGTTGCCACCCACATGATACACTAGGGGGTGGTCCTTAATTTTGAATTTTCAAATTTTCGACGTCTCTACCGTCCCCCACCCCATTTTGTTAATATCGGTTATGAATACTCGTCCCCTTCCTGTGCCTATATTGTGCGTTCAACGACGGTCATTGAGAGTAGGTTTTTTTTAGGTTTTTAATGTTCAATTATAGAACTAAATATATTTTCCATAATAATTGTATTTACACAATTTACCGTAAGTTTCCTAAGAATAATAATCAAATACAAAAGAATTGAACTTTTTTGGTAAATTTGATTTGATTTGATTTTTTTTTTTTTTTTTAGTTATATGTTTGATAACTTGCTGGAGATATTGTCAAATGTTTCAAATAACATTTTTAGTACATTTAATAACCTAAACAAAAGTTATTAGTAAAAGTTTCATTGGGTGGATGGTTTTATTTAAATATGATAATTTGTTTAAAGTTTCATTTTTATTAAAAAAAAAAACTTTTTTTATTAGGTACATGGTTAATATTATATACCAAAGACAAT
Source organism: Tuberolachnus salignus (assembly GCA_956483605.1). Taxonomy (NCBI): domain Eukaryota; kingdom Metazoa; phylum Arthropoda; class Insecta; order Hemiptera; family Aphididae; genus Tuberolachnus; species Tuberolachnus salignus. Next base: position 45,375,879 of record OY101432.1, on the reverse strand, counting down.
TGTCTATACTTCACTTACTTTGATTTACAAAACAAAAAAACTATACAAATTTACTAAAGTGTTGAATCTCTGGAAACTTATTTTTGTAACCTATAGCGATTTGAAGAAAGTATTGCTTTTGATCTTCGTATTTTGTTATTACAGCAAATTGTTCTTTTATTGTTCTTTAACTAACTTCCCACCCATCTCTGCCATATCGTTATCAACGCTCATTTGAGCTATACAATTCGTGAGCCTTTTTTATATGCATTATTAAAAAACCTTTGTTCTGTTCCATCTGATTAAATTTGTAATAATACCGAATCGATCGAAAAATTGTCTCGTAATTTTGACTACATATTGGCTTAAATCATTTTCAACTATAAACGACACGTATGTTATTGTGGTTTAATTAAGAGTTTTTTTTTTTTAACTATTTCATCTGAGCTCTCATTTGAAATTAGTGCTCTAGTCATCTACTACGTAATACTTCAGAATCAGCTATGTGGGCGGCAAGTAAATCTTAAAAAAAAAATTAAATGGTAACAACGCTGTAGTTGAAGCGCCTAACCAGACTTTCCGGTATAGACAAATTAAAAATATGCATATTTCTTTGAGTCAGTTTTCCTCACTTTTTTTAAAAAAAAATTTCAATTCATTGCTAAAATAATATATTTTTAAACAATGTAACGTTTTTGCCATTCACCGCGCTAGGTGTGATGAAATTTTAAAACTACATCCACCATGCGAACAACTTCCGAGAAAATGTAACGATAATTCTAAAAAAAACTCCTTATAATAGTTCTCCCCGTTATGTTTTTTTTTTTTTTTTTATATATATATAGTTGCTGTATACGGTGCAATTCTTTTATACTTTCTCTTGAGTAAAAAAATTTTACTTTTATAATTAAGGTCCTTTATACTTTTACGGTAAACAATATAGTTTTTGAATTAAATTGTAAAAAAACAAAAAAAAATCTAAAAATCTATCCTTTATGAACATTTTTCAACCGTCAATAGGCACATGTAGGGGAGGGGAGCGAGTAATCGTAAAGAAATTTCACTCAAATTACTTTCTTATAGTATTAAACAAAACAAAGGGGGTGGGACATTAATAAAATTAAACTTTTTTTCCTCTCACATAACTAAAAACCACTCGTATACGTATGCGTTTATAATTTATTAAAGTGCATGGAACGTATATATTATACGATGATACGTATCCGGAAAGCTGCCGATGTGAACTCTCGTACCTATATATATATATATATATTATCGATAAGATATTATACGTTTTGTTGTATTGGTACAACACGACACGCTCGACAGTCATATCGATATTATTACCTAAGACTAAAACAATTTTTAAAATAAAAAATTCCACATGAGTTTGTACGGCAGACTTGAGAGTCTATCCGCACGTACAAAAGCATAGAGGGGGGGCTGGGAGGCTTAAGCCACCGCCCTGTACGATTTATAAGATAGGTCTCAGTTTCGCCTGGTTCTTATTTAAAAAAGTATTCATATCTACTTCCACAAAAATTAAGCTTTATTTTCAACACGACAAAATAATAACAATTAACTAAATGTTGACGACAACCGTTTTTTTTTTTTTTTTTTTTTTTTGATATTGATAAAAGAAAAATTATGATTAGATAATATGTATAGATTTTGGTAACTAACACGATTTTAAGATATAGATAATAACTTGTTCACAACCAAGAACCTAATAACGATTTGCCATCACGCCCAAACCGTTTATCAAAGTACAAAATTGTAATTCGCATATTATATATTCTATTAAAACTCTCTACTTTTTTGTATCGAAACTTTTCGGTGGCCCTCGTCGATTTTTACTGATGGCTTTTTTTTAACAGTACAAGAATATCTGAAATAGTGATATTTTAAAAACCCGGCGCCTATGAATTAGAGTGAACTTATATTCGGCTTATCGATATTTATTGGACCAGCAGCCGTTTTGTATTCTCGGACAGGAGGTTTTTTCTTATCGGTGATGACGAAATGATTACACGTCCCATGATATCATATTGTCGAGACGAAACGGTTATCGGTAAACCTCCGATAAAAGAGCGGTAACGAACGTCATCATTACCACATCATTTTTTGTACGATATAGAAACACCCAAACCAATAGTAGGTATACCCAAACGCGAAGTTCATTATATTTTCCATAGTTTAAAAACATGAAAAAAAAAAAAAAAATAAAAGTACAAACAGTCTAGAATCTAGACTCTAGATTATTAACTTCGGTTTCCGTAATATTTTGTGCGTCTACGGACAACATATCTGCCACGAAGCAATTATTATCGTATTATATACGGATATTTTAACATTCGTGTAATAAAAATATGTTTTCGTGATTTTCAATTTAAATTTAATATTTTGCTCGCGCGGCGAACGTATATAATATACTCTCGTACACATATATATACATATATATTATTTTTTATTGGCAATTTAAATTTGATCAAATTGCTTTTTATATAATATATGTGGGTTATCCGTTTGGAAAACGTTCGGTTCTGATAATATAATAATAACATGACGTTAGGGTTATCTGATGTGTTTTTGGGGTTATTATTATTATTATTATTATTATTATTTTTTTTTTGTCCATAGAAAGGTTCACGTTATATGTAATCTACGAACGAAATGAAACGAAGCTACTTGTATTGCTATAAAATGCCAGGCTTATTATACGCCCAAAGTTTCAATATACCCGCCTGTTTAACGCAATATAATAATAAGAGTATAATATGTTAATTGAACGGGTTTTTTTTTTGTATTGGAAATCGTCATAGGACTGTATAATATATAGGTACAGAAATTGAATATCGTACGGATCAATGGCGCGACTGTAAATTTGGGACCCCGGCCGGGCACTATCAATTTCTCTACCCCATTTCTATATTTATACTATCAAAACTCTTGAATTTTTTTTAATTTAAAATAAAACAATAGTTTTTAATGGTTTTTGTATTATAGTTAATTTAATGTATACAACTGTACACTATACGAACCATTTCTTACAATACTGACACCCCCTAGACAATATCTATACAAATGATAACATTTAATTAATTATTATCGTATTCGAGTTATAGTAATATAACTGTTTATACAATTGAATGTTATATTCACATATTACATAAATAAATAAATACTAGTTTAATATTTGTATATTTGTATTTTTTTTTTTTTTTTTTTTTTGCTCCTATTATAACAGTACGGCGTAAATTTTAAAACAAAATTCAAAATTATTGTATTTACGCGGGCCCCGGGGGCATTGCCGTGGCTTGCCGCGATAATATTAGTTATTCATTTGAGGTTATGCAAAATAATATCATTAACGCATTTTGTATCAAAAGTAGAGAGTTACACACTTCTGTTGAGCTGCAAGACGATTAAGTCTGACTGACGACTGTGTTGACTGACTTGATTTATTTTATCGTTTAAAAAAAAAATAACAAGTTACAATCAAAAAAAAAATACAAGTGGCGCCCCCCCCCCCGGTGATTTTGTTCTGGCCACGCGTATGAAATATAATATTCTACGAGTTTATATAATGAATTACATATATAAATACCCGAAACCGAACGATGGAGTTCGGTGGATAATAATATATTACCGTACCTATTTAAATTAAAAACTATAACCGTTGGTATTTCGGTAGTTTCGCGGACCTTTGTACGGCCCGGGGCGCGCGTATTTATTGTCGGTTTTCGATTGGGTTCCGGGCGTCCCTCGCTCGCCGCGTCCACGTATATCGTTAAACGTTCGCGGCGGGTGCGCTTTGTCCTTTAAACCGTAGGCATTTATATCGCAATTTATATTCAGTTGATACTAATACAATAATATTCCGGTCTTCCGCGTGTTCGCGTTTTGTAGCATAGTTGTATGGATAGCTTTGATATCATTATCCATCCGTCCGATAAAATAATACCTAATCGTTTTTAGTAGTGTAGGTGGACATAGTTTAGATTGTATAACTGTATTATATTTTACAGTAATCTACTCCGGTGATATTATTATCTACTCGGATACACGATAATCGAGAAACAGTCGGAACCGCAAGAAATTCTGCATTCGGCGGACGTCATACAAAATAGATATATATATATATATATATTTTTTTTTTCCTATCGCGTTTATTGAAATGAATAATATGAATAAATTATAGTATACAGATTTAACTACTGTAAATACCGTCTGTACTCGTGCGTCACGCGTCTACTTATATATATATATATATATATATATATATATATATATAATATGTTGAATTCTTGCACTCGGTAATGTTTAAGCTACTACACGAACATAATTTATATTATAGCTGTTGGTGACTTGTTATTAAATCCTTATACGACATAAACCACATAGGCTTTGTAAAAGGATTCGAGTAGTGTCTATGCGCTTAATAATATATTATACACACGAACACGCCGAAAAGCTGCGGTGTCCTTCCATTTAAGTCGAATAAAAATACTATAATGTACATTTTTTTTTCTTCCCATACTATTGAACTAAAATAGTTTTTATTCGACGAGAAGAATATGAGATATTTTTATCTCATATTCATTTATTTATTATTAACAAAAAAAAAAAAAAAACCACAATAATTATGATGTAAATATATCAATTATTTTTTGAATTTTTTGCCATCAACTACGATAAATTATATTGTATACCGATAAGAAAATATTCAAAGGTTTTCCCCGAGTGTCAAATACAAAACAACTAGGGTCCGGATTTAAATGCCCTAAAAACCATCGAAAAATTCATAAAATGTAGCTAAAAATGCCTTTTACCAAAAAAAAAAAAAAAAACTTTTATATCACGAGAGTACGTCTATACGAAAATAACGAAATAAACTCGGCCGCGATGTAACTGACCAATTGTTGGTTATTTGTCCGTGTCCGAGCGACGTTCCACGGCCATGATTAATACAGATAAGATAAAGTCGTTGTCGAAATAATAGAACGATTGACAGTCTGTATAGGAAAACCGTAAAAAAAAAAAAAAACACCTAACGAACTAAACGTCACGGAGACAAAATGTCTATTGAATTGGCTAAATTTAAATTCTCAAGTCGCAAAATTAAAAACTCTGCTCGTCTCAAAGTACCTTTGATGCGTCTGTTAGACGAAACGAATTGTGTGCTCGGAAAGCATTATTGTGTGTCCCCGGTTTCGCAAGTCGTCAAAAAAAAAAAAAAAAGGAAAAAAGTATCGAATATTTTGGTTTTACTTTGAATTTGTAAGTTTGTCCCGAAACGTTTCTCCTACACACACGTACTATATTATTATTATTATTATTATTATTATATTGTGTTTTCGCGACCGGGATGCTATGGTTATACAATGCATTATACAAAAGCCACCGTGTTGTATACTCGTATATTGTACAATAAAGGCGCCGCTCGTACGTCCGCTTTTTAGACCGCGGCGGTATAATATAATAATGCGCGCGCGGTTATATGTTTAGAACCTCCTCTTTTGTGCGGCGCGACGGCGGACGGGCAGCCCACCACCGTGACGTCTCGGCCGTTCATAATTAATTCTCCCGTCGACACATCCGCGGCCCGGCCCGCGAATATGGACTTTTCCCCCCTAAAATCGGCAGACATAATACCGGCGGCGGATTAACCGGGCATATTATGCGCGCACTGTATTTATTATATACACGAGTATATGTGTACCGTGTAGAACCATGAACCCGGTGTTTTGGCTCAACGATCGTTTTTCTCGTTAAACATTTTTTTCCTGATCTTCGCCACCTAACCTGAACGTTTTTCACTGAAAACGTTTTATGTTCTTCGTCCATATATATTTTTATCATAAAAAAACCTTTTTTTCCGTTTAAAATTTAAACATTTTTAAAAAAAAAAATTATATATATATATATTACCTAACTTTAAATAAACCAGAAAATATATGTGATTTTGTAAAATTAGTAGATTTAAAAATCAAACAAAATACAGAGAAAAACTGAGAGTTTTATTAGATAATAAGTTGAAACTCATTTCACCTGATACATTTAAAGAAAAAAAATAACAAGTTGGTGTTGTTATAGGTTTAATTATATCCTCTAATTCAATTAATATTGAAACGCATTGTTCAATATCAATTGAAGGAAAAATAATAGTTATTAAACAACCAGTCCGATGTTTAATTCTAGGATCATCGGGATCTGGTAAAACTACATTGTTGTGGAATATTATTACAAAATATTGGATTCCTTATAAAAATCTCTATATTTTTACAAAATCTATCGCACAACCAATTTATGCATAATTACAAGAAATATTTAATAATTTTGAAGAAATCGAAACAATTATATCTAACAATGTTTTAATTTCTGTTGACAAATATAAATCTGATAGTTAAGTTATTTTCGATGATTGTATTTTAGAAAACCAAACATTAATTAAAGAATATTTTGTAAGAGGAAGACGGAAACAAATTTCTTGTATTTATTTAAGTCAGTGATACAGTTTGGTTGATTTACAACTTATAAGAAATAATTTAAACTTTTTAATTATTTTTAATCAATCAGATTATTATATAAAAAAAATATGGAGCGATTTTATTGGTGACTATAAATCTTTTAATGAATTTAAAAAACTTTGTTTATTTTGTTGGAGAAATCAATTTAAGTTCCTATTGATGAATATAACACAAAAGATTATTTACAATAAACTCGAAAAACTGGTGTATGAAATTTAAATCATAATCTCCCCACGTGGGGTGTCAAGTAAAGAGGAGTTAAGTTGTTAAGGTGTTGAGTTGTTACTTAAAATGTTTGTTATTATTTCTATAATAAATCAATAGTATTGAATTAATTAAAAACAATCTTGAGAAAAAAATTAAAACTGGATCAAATATAAAAAAAAATATAATAAAAAATTAATAAATCCTAACAAATTACCATTATCAACAGAGGTTGATGAATCAATCAGACTAGACAAATAATAAAACAGTACATTTTGAAAACCCTTTAGAAATTTCAAAAGAAAAATAAATCCTAACAAAATACCATCATCTACAGAGGTTGATGAATCAATCATACTTGAAAAGAACACAAAAACTTATACAAAACAGAAGAAGAAACACGAATAAATAATACTGGAATAACATATTAATAACATGAATAACTTGTTATAATAATAGAAAATGTTTTATGATAAAAATGTATAACAAAGAACAGATAATGTTTTATGATAAAATTATATAACAAAGAACAGAAAATGTTCTATGATAAAATTATATAACACAGAACAGAAAATGTTTTATGATAAAATTATATAACAAAGAACAGAAAATGTTTTCAGTGGAAATATATAACAAAGATCGGAAAATATTTAATGAAAAAAAATATGTGACAAAGATCAGAAAATGTACGTATATTATAGCGATGCTAAGACGGAAAACACGTCCGCGGCCGTCGTGATCGTTAACCGCTGTCGGGTGCGGAAAAACAACGGAAAAAACGGGAGAAGAAAACCGAATACTCTGCCGATTACGTTTTGGTTTTATGTCGAAGACATTTCGGCAGGGTGTAATAACCTCCCCTAACTCTCCCGGAAATATCGAATTTTTAAACCGGGAAATGTATAACGATAAAAAGAAACGAGAAATTGTGTTGAGAATGGCCATTTTTATATGTTTATTGTAATCGTTATGTTTCAAACGAGCATATTCAATATATGATTACTAGGGCAGTAGACTTGTAGCTCTAAAAAAACACTAAACACGCGAGCACTTATGCACTTAAAAATCCTATAATATGCACTAAAAATATGCTCCAATTGTTATCGTTTACGGGATCGTCCTCCTATTTTATGATAAATACAATTGTGTATAAATAAAATTAATAACCGAAAAATGAATTTAATCGGCAATCCTCGAGCGTTTCTAGGGAAAACGTGCGTCCGCGAACAGTTATTATATGATACAAATTAAAAATTAATTTAAATTCAACCATTTTGATTGTATTGTTAAATGAAATACAATCGTCGATGGAGAAAATATTGAACCAATTATTAATTGTATTAAATATTTAACGAAAAGTATAAAATGGAAGAAATATGCCCTAAAAAAAAAAAAACTCAAAATATGCATTTATACGCAAAATAAAATTAGAAATCTTGCTTTGTCTTAATATAAAACGTATCTGTTTCTTACTCTGATATTTTTTGATTGTGTAAAACAAATATGCAATCGCTATAAGTCCTCTGCCCTAACGATTACATTTCACTATTTGCGAACCTTCAACAAACGGACGTTTTAAGTTACCCGCATAATCAATAATAATAATAATGTCTGTTAATTCTATCGGAATTCTATTATATTCTATTTTTTATTCTTTCTATTTTATCGGACTCTAAACTCTAGTGGTTTTAATAAAAACACAATTTGTAAATTACAGTTGGTAAATTGTGATAAAAAAAAATAAAAAATTGTTTTTCTTATGTTTGCTGTGTTCATTTTATCACAGTGCGCCTGTTTCAGCATATCAGTCTACAGCGCCCCTACATTTGATTTTTTAGACTATAGAGTAAATTATAATAATATTATTGTTTGTATACATTTGTTTGTTTTTTATTTTCATTTTTTTTTTTTTTTATCCCGGGAAAAGTTCCACGGAATATAATGACAATAAATTATTATATTTTAATGCGTTTTTAATATAGAAACATTATCAAGCAGCAACATGAATAATTTTTTTTTTTTGAGAATATAATATAATATACATTATTTTTTTTTTAAAATAATGCGTTCAGAAAACGTACTAATAAAAACTAAAACAAATTTTAGCAACAGGAAAATAACTTTTTTTTTATGATTTACGATTGATAGTTTAGTACGATTTTCCCTTGAGTTTCGGTCTCTTCGCTATCTTGAAATATTTTTTAAAAAAACCATAGGCGTGCGCAGATCTTCGTGGCATATGTTGCCAGAAATGATTCAAAAATAATATGGAAACCTGGTACCGGTTGCTCTAAATCCTTGCTTAGTTGTAGGGAATTAAACATAAACCAAATTCAATTTTTCATTTTAACTCTCAAGAATGTGTTTAGGAAGAGAACAATAACATAGAAAAAAACGACACTTTTTCTTCAGTCTTATATATTTATTTGGTCGATATAACAACGCAATATATATATATAATAATTGAATGATATAATCGGATATGTAGTCATAGGGCTCTAAGTCAATAACAGTCAAAGCTAAACGTTTTTCTCCGTGAACTAATACTTTAAATTCTTCAATGACATCGTTGTAATAATCCATTTGAGTCGACAGGTCTTACTCTACAAATAATGACAGTAAGGAGTCATGTCAATCTCGTTTCATAGTATTCCATAACTTTGAGTTTACTAAAGCAAGTTTTGACAATGATCTCTCACTAGAATGGCGAGTGACCGGAATGATTAAAAATGTTTTTTAAATATATCAAAGAAAAAACAAGTAAATATATTTAGTCAAAGTGATGTATAAATACATATTGAAAATATAATAAAATGATTTACTTTCCGTATAGGTATAGAAATTATTTAAGCCCGAACTTTAAAGCACTGTTAAAAGCATCGTCGTAGGGTACCTATCCGCTCCGCTGTAAACGTAATGAATATTTGTGATGCCTTTGTTGTATAAAACTTTCCGTTTCCAATAAAAGTTTATGATGTAAATATACGAAAAGTTCAAAATGTTAAAATACCTATACGTGTTGTCCATGAGGACCTCGCCGGGAAAAACTTTAATATTAATATGTGTAGGTGAATAATTCCTGTAAATTAATGACATTTTTGTAAATATTAATAACAATACGCGTTATTAAATAAAAATTTACGGCTACGGGCAAATCAAAATTAATGTAATATCATATAGGTAGTGCTTAATTTAATACTACTTTGTTTGTCGATAACATTTTTAGTTTTTTATATCAAAACGATGTATGTAATTCGTTCGTATAATAGTAATAGACCGCGTGCCGGCGATGACGTATGGGGAAAATTTTTAATTCGTAATCGTAATAATATTCCCGTCGATCGGCAAAACGAATAGACATTTCCATTTTGGAATATTTATGCCGGCGATAACGCTCGCGTACAGGATGTCCGACAAAAAATAAATTTATAATAAAATACAATTAATACAAAATCGTTACGCGAACACGTAATTATCGCGGAAGGCTTGCCGATATGCCTATAAAACATTTAATAATTGACCGAAATGAGCCGCCGAGATTAGCTTTTGTTCTGTCCGATGGCGCCCCGGACACTGGGTCGAGATCTGGTTAAGACCGGACGGTATTTTTTTTTTTTTTTTTGCAACGGCAAAAGTGGATATTGGTTAGAAATATTTCTCACGGTCTATAGTGTATTGACGATATTATTTGTTTGAGCTCTGGCTAATGCGCGTCCTGCATTACTAGTATATTGTACAAATTAGTATGATCACAATTCGTGATTTCGGATATGACGGGATTTTGAAGCGCTCAAAAATCGATAAAACTGCAATACAATAACGTGCAAAATTAGTACAACTACAACGTTTCCAATATCGAGAAATTTACTACGGATTGCCCTGTCGCACGCGGCCGTGGCCGGAGGGAAATATCGTTTTAGGAGGTCATCTGCACGTTTTTCAACAGTCGACACCACAACGGAAAATTTCAAATTGAATTAGAATTCGGGAGTAGGCAGGAAAAGACAAAAAAAAAAAAAAAAAGGAGTATGACAAAACCGCTCGAGTCGTCGGGGGTGTATTTTTCGCGAATATTTATTGGTAAACGCGAGCGATGACAATTTTATTTCAGAATGAGGTTGACGATCAGGATAGGCTATAAAACCGTATAGTATGCCCCGATTTTTACAACGCTCGCGAGTAGGTTATTTGACAAAAAAATAAAAAATAACTGTACACGTTCTACGTGCATTTGTCTCTGGGGTTTATTTATTATTATTATTATTTTTTTTTTTCCCCCTATTCCCCGTCGTCATTTTCTTCGTATATTCCGTGTTGTTTTTGTTTTTGTTTTTTTTCTTTTTTCGAGGACCATCTGTCGCCGGTTGCCGGTGCGCCGTGCTTACTAATTTTACAAGAAGCCGCCGAACCACGGCGCAATAATATAATATAAATGCGTCATATCATACAGAAAGTTTTCGGCGCGTGATACTCTATATCCGTGAGTAGAAATATATGATATTATACGTACAAATACGGGAAAAGATTCGCTCTTGGTCGAAGTTTTTTCCCGGCTATCGTATATATATATATATATATACGTATAGTTCTTTTGTGATACGGGTGTACAATATAAAATATCCCGCAGCAATAGTCCCCTTTTCGCTCGCCGTCATCGTCGAATTGTTATATTATATTATTCTTTTGAATGTGTACGGCGACGGTGGCGTTTTCCGATTGATATTCTCCTTGTCCGTCGAACCCGAAACTTTGCCCGCCGGGGCAGGGGGACGGACGACGACGCGAGGCGCGTCCGCGTTTTGTTTTCCGACGTCTCTGACGCGCGCGCGCGCGTCGTCATCATGCACGGGGGCGAGCTCGCATCCATCAAACACCCCAGTTTCTCGTATTTTTATATCCGGCTTTTTTTTTTTTTTTTGTGCTCACAATAATAATATAAAAGTTGCCCTTTTCATCGGGGTTTTTTTTTTTTTTAGGAAAAAAAAATATAATATACATATCAAAAAAAAAAAACAAAAAAAAAAAAAACCCCGTATAGAGCGCTACACGGCGACGGTATCTATCGTATACATACACATTGCGCACGCTAAAGAGTAATGGATGCTGCCTGCAATTGTTTGATTTTTTTTTTTTATTTTTTTTTTTTTGCCGGTACGGTCTCGCGAGTTTTTATCTATAAACGAGCGACGGGTAATAATAAATCGCCGTGACGGTTGGCGGCCCCCGTCGTAAATTAAAAGAGACGACGCGGTCGCGAGTCGGCCGCAGTTGTTCGTTAACACCGTCGATAACGACGCGATTATCGTTCGAATAATAATCGGCATCGCCGGTAGCCTAAATAATATTATTACTGCCCGCGAAGAAATCGATATCGAACACGAAATAACCGTGTGTGTGTGTAGAGGAAGAACCGCCGCCAATTATTATAAATACATTGCGTACAATACGCGTGGAAAAATAGAGGAATTATCATCGGATTACCGTTATTGTCGGTATTCTCGTTTTACCTGCACCGGTTATTTTTCAGACAATTTTTGATTTTTTTTTTTTTTTTTTTTTCAAGCGGCCCCAAATACTTCCCCACGCGGGCAGACGCTTATAAATTCGGACCAAAACACTCGGTTGCCGGGTGGTACACGTCAAAAAGCTTAACCCATACCCAATAATCAGCCGAATTAAACCGACCGTGTCGTTTATATTTTTATCAAAGTACCGTGTATTATGCATAATACACGCGCATCCGTTTTATTAAAATAATACCGGCGAGGTTTCGGGGATGATATAACACACATCCGAAATATCGTTTCGCCCCGTAATTATACCGCCCCGACACTTCCGGTGTGCAATAACCGAGTTGCCGGAATGTGGGGGACACAGCCCGCCACCTCGGCGACCGCATTAGACGTACGTATATTACGATAGAGTTTTTTTTTTTTTTTTTTTTGTTTTTTCTCTCGATTTTTCGACATTTTTCGATGGCGTCGGTGACGGTAAAGACACCCGCCGGACACGGCGTTCTATAAAAAACCGCATTTGGGAAACGAAAAATAATACGCTTTGGTCGTATATTCATTTGCGTACCGACTGCCCACTACTGTCGCCGTTAAAAATACCAAAACCGCGGTTTATTATCGTGCCCGATTAATATGTTGCCAATTTTTAACAAATTATTTCGCCGGGTTAAACAAACGAAAACAACGCCAATGTATATTGTACATTGTTAATAATATTACCTTGCGACGTGGTTTACGTAACTGTTTTTACGTTCTCCGTAAACGTGTTTTTAAGTGTTTCGAATTTGACGTTTTTCTCATTTAAACACACTACTTATTACATGTCACTGAAATCGCACTGGCCATTCTACGGGCGCGTGTTCCGCGACGTCGTTTTGAGCCGCGTCCGCACTAATACTGGCACCGTTCGTCGAACTCTATAGAAAAGTTCGTTCGCGGTCAATAGAAGAGCGGTAAATCGATGGAATTTTATGCTCCGATTTAGGTGTTGACGACGCGTAATTTTATTTCACAGTTGTTTTAACTTTTATAGTATTTCAATGACGGGAAAATTACAGAGAGGTGCAATTGGACCGGCGAAAATTGTTTGAAACGTATTCGACTTTATCGAGACCGCCCTATGTTGTGGCACCCGCAACATCCAAAATTCAACCTAAATACAAAACTAAAATATGATTCTTGGACGAACGTATCCAATGAAATGAAGTGAAGGGAGGGGAGCGAGGAAATGGATAATTTGTTAACATCGTTCAAAAGGGAGAGACGAAAAGAAGGGACTACATCTTGTAAGGGGAATAGATTAATGTGTATCATTCAGCATAGTTTTCGTTCGAAGCAACGGCAATTATAAAGTTTGCACTCGCCAGTAATAAATCGTCTTCGTCACTTGACATTGTCGTGCGAATTCGTAAACTTAAGAAGAAAATATTAATAATAATCGAATCAAACATATTGAAAACGTCTTAAGAAGAAGATCTTCGGGAAGATACTAAGACGATAGTAACGCCATTAGCTATTGGGATAAAATAAAACACATGTGACCGTACGCAAACGATTACTCTTCGTTGGGATTCGTTGAATAGTGTGGACAAAGATTGAAAACTCAACCCGAACTTTCGGGCATATTCGTCTTCGACAGCATTCGTTGCCATTCTCTATATAATGTGGAGGACGGTTTACCGTCCGTCTTTAAGGGGTTGCGTATAGGCAATTTTGACGACATCATTGCAAAAAAAAAAAAAAAAAAAATGATAATTTGTCGATATTCAAAAATATTCAAATTCACTATCGAATAAATGTACACGGGGGTAGTGCCCGTGTCCATTATCGCTTGTATTTTTTTCTGTGCAATCATAATATCAAATAAAATATATACGAAAAACCGTATCGCGCGGGACGACTACTTTCCGTATTCGTAGTGGAACAACTACCGAAATTTCGTAGCATATTCAAAAGAATATCTTTATCTGTGTGTCGTGTTCCTATTTTTTTTTCAATAATATTAACACAATAAACGTTATCGGTTTCTGAAAACTGATTCGGTTATTTCGGCGTTAATTTATTTATAAAAAAAAAAACTATCGGGTAGTGCTATATAAAATAAAAAAAAAATTAAAAAAAAAAAATGGCCACGAAATTTCGGTCGTAGAATACGGATAAATGGATACAGCAAGTGTATAGTTGTCCCGCGCCAAACGGTTTTTTACAATCGAATCGCTGGGTGGTGGCGGGGGCGGGGTTCGTATAACGTCATCCGTACAGCCAGAATAATATTATAGTAAACACGACGGCCGCGTACAATAATTACGTCGCACGGTAAAAATCGCGTTGCGCGGTCACACTGTAAGCGAAATCGATAGTTGCGAACGGGCGGCGGGCGCCTCATCGACCGTCGCCGCCGCCCCCGCCGCCACCACCTCCGACGGCCAGCAGCTGCTGGCGGTTGTGCCGAATGGACAGATAACCTTATCGTTTCTGTTCAGTCGGTCTTTTGTTAACACGTGTGTTAAACTCGTTCGTTTTCATCAGTGTTTCGGTGTTAATAATTGTATTTTAATAATTTTAATTCTAATCGCCGTGACCGTCGACCGACAAACGTCCAATATGTCTGTTTGAAAAGCATGAAACTTAATCACTTCCAGAAAGTCTTCGCCGGATGGTAAGTAACGTTATCCATACATTCGATTTAAGTAATTGCAACGGGTTAGCCGTTGCGTTTAAATTTTGACATTTAAGTTATGTAAATAGATCGAAACCGTTTGCGAAACGCGTCCGCCCATATTTCCGATAAATTTAATAAATACAAAATACATGTTATTAATTGTCATCAATGTTACCTACCTACGTTATTGTTGCCCGCATATATAAGAAAATCGTCGTGTCGGTCAATTCAAACAAAAACCAAAATAATTACAATTTACCTGGACAAATTAAATTTAAATTTAATGACCTATGTCGTTTTTTAAATAATCGATTTAATTCTATTAAGCGTTTCGATAAAGTTCAATCTGTAATTTGTGCATTTTTACATTTCTCGACGGTAATAATCTAAAACTACCTTCCCTACCCGTAAAGCTTTAACAATAATATACCTACCTAATTTTATATTAGGAACAAAATATTTCTACAATCAGCACCCAACAGTTTTAGTTAATTTTAATAGAGTCGATTGTTTCCTCCTTTATTTTTCATCCACAGATTTCTGCACCGGGAGAAATATATTTGAAAATGTCTCTTCTCTAACACATTACCCATATGACATTTGCAACAATGTTTGTATTTAGGTAAATAATAAAATCAACTATACTAGGTAACTTGTGATTAGCAATTTTAAAATCTATATTCATGAAGATGAAATAATGAGTATAATGTTTATTTCACACTTCCTTGATAATAGATTGTATGTAGTTTTTTCTTTTTTCTAAATCCTTTACACAACCAAAACAAAAATATCTATTTGAAACCCATAAGCCCAACAGAAAGTTATATAAATAAGTTTGTAAGTACCCATATGCCCCGATTGAAAATTTAATAGTGCTTTCAGATTTCCTGGTCCATTCTCTAATAATAATAAATTATTGACCCCCCCCCCCCAATAATTTCAATAACATTTTTTTTTAAATAATTTTACCTTAATAAAAACCTAACCTGCCGTGTTAATGATAAATTATAATAACTTTCTGTTGTGTATATGAAGTTTTATTCATATGTATGATTACTATTAAATCATTTTTTTTTTTTTTTTACTACTTAATAGTTACAAGTTCTTATTAAATTTTGGGTATTAATTCTGTATTATTTGTTTTAAAGGTCAATTGTTATTGCTAGTGGTCTTTATTCGTTTGTCCTGTCTAAGAGATACATCGATTCCAAACGTCATGATAGTATGAAAGCTAGAGAACGCATGCGCTTATCAAACATTGGCGAATACGAACCTAGCTCGAGGAAGTTTTAAAATAACTTATATTCAGGTGGCTAATTCTTTAACTCAACAATAACAACATGGCTGCAACTTCACTTCAAATGCCGCAAAATCTTTCTACGCTACAACAAGTGGAATTGGACATGATGGCTGATATGTACGGTCGTATGACCGAAACATGCAGAAGGAAATGCGTTAAGCCAGAACACAAAAACGGTGAACTGAACAAAGGCGAAAGTGTTTGTTTGGATCGATGCATTGTCAAATATTTCCAAATGCACGAACACGTCGGCAAAAGTCTAAGACTCGATTTTAATGCCAAATAATCTTTACACTGTTTTAGTAATGCTCTCTTACAATTACATACCAATATATAAAAAAAAAAAAAAACATGTATTTTATTTGTTCTTTTTATATACAATCATATTCTTAAATGTTAAGAGTAAGTTGAGCTAGTTAAAACTGTTGTTTTTTATTTGTATAACTCGTTTAAAAAAAAAATTATAGATATAACATAGTCTTTAATGTAGTATTTTAAATATTATAATAAAAATTAAAATATTTTAAAATTGATATTTATTTATTAGAAGGTAAAAAATACTGAAACCTACTGATTAATCGATATTAGCATGTTATAAATTTATTTTATTATTTTAGTTACCTTGAAAATGTAACACTAAAGAATAAATTGTCGACTAACATGGTTTATATGAACGAACACTATTGAGCTTAAGGCATCCATTTTTCACAGTGTCTGTAGTTTTAGAAGTTTCACGGATCAGTTAAAATTTAAAATGAACTGCCAGAATAAAAGTATTCATTGTTGTGTTTAATATTACTGATGTTCGATAGTTCGAAAATACAATTTATGTTGTTAATAAGGAAATTATTCAATGCAGATTTTAATAGAACAAAAACAACACCTTTGTGTAACAATAATTTAAAATATATATATAATATTAAATACATATTTAAATTATGTTTTCTAGAATTATTATGTATTATTATAATGGCTCACTGCAACTCGATAAATTTCAATTTCCATTAAAGATATTTTTAATATCAATCGAATAAAACAAATACAAATCACTCGGGCGTCTAGTAAAATAAACTTCTTTCTACTATTATTATTGTTTTAATTATTATTCCCCGGGAAAAATATCAAAGTTTTCGGAATACTTTGAAACCAACAGTTGTTATGAATGCTTTTTAATTGTTTAAAAATGTTAAAGAGCTCAAACGACATATTTATTTTCTATTCATAAACAGTAAACACTTGTGAAACGTTCCCTTGGGAAGTTCACTCTGCATACGCTACCGTCGTCTGTGCACAGTGAGTTTTTAAAATCGAATTTGTTCTTTTTTTTTTTTTTTAACGTTAGCCCCAAAACATTGCATCGCATTTCGGTTTATTTCCCTGGACAGTATTCCTCTTTCACGGTTGATTTGTTCTACGGTTTTTTTGAAATTTTTTTTTTTTTTTTACTCTTAGATACAGAAATGTTATTCGAAACTACATTAACGGGGTTCGGGGAAACTTTTGTTCGGCCTTTGTAAAATATTATACTCGATCGCACCCCAGACGCGGTGTTCTCTCGACAAGAACCAAAACTATATAATACCTTTACGGTAGAATTATTATTATGGTCCGTTTTTTTTTTTTTTTTTTAACCCGTTCGCGTTTAATTACAATTATTTAATTCTTCGCGTAATAATGTGTACGTGTATATATATATATACACACCGCAATAATAATAATGAAAATAAATAAATAAAAAAAAAACCGCGTCGCGTTCAAATGCAATTATACATCGAAACGAACATTTTCCTAATGATCTTAGACATTAATTTCTTATTCGAGACGTAGTGGGGCGACGGCGGGAGGCCTTACAGAAAAGGGAATGGGGGGGCAGTGGTAAAAAAGAAAAAAAAAATACGGAGATATTTCACCCGTTGTTCGCATAATGAAATGTTCATTAAGATGCTAATGAATGGATGAAAATAATTATATTCAGCCAGCGAACAGTGTAATAATAATAATAATATTAATAGCGGTGGTCTACGTCGAATCGCATTTGCAGAACGTTCTTGCTCCCCCACCCCCATCACCGGTTAAGACGGACTTTTTGATCGAGTGAGGAGTCCGTTACTAAAAAAAAAAAAAAAAAAAAAACCGAAATATTACCTTTGGTCTTATATTATCGTTACCGTTTTAAAATCCCGGTGGCAAATCGGGATTTCCGTCTAAACTAATTGTCATATAAACCTACCCGGTCATCGATATATAAATGACATTCGCCTCACCCCCCCCCCCCCCGTAGACTCTGGTTAAATTTTTTTTTTTTTTTACTAGTATCGTTTTGTAACTCTCGTCTATAGTCTGTGCTACAATAGATAGACGACTTTGAATGCAGGTGTCGCTAATAATGGCTATGGGATTTTCCTGATCGAAATTTTTCTTTTCTTCGCCGATTAAATAAAAAAACATCGAAGGACGTCCAGAGGAACGCTTAAATGGACTTTGCGTTACTTCGTTATTATTACAGAAATGTAAATATTAATTACGACGATGTAATAGACGAATTATGATAATTTTTTTTTATTATAGAAAATATCTATAATACATGTTATTATTATTATTATTATACAATATGATAATAACTCAATGACCTAATTGTATTGATGGAATTAATTAATTTTGTGTGAATTATTATTGTAGCTAAAAATTGATGAATTATATAACTAGTTGAAAACCGTCGAGAACTTGTAAGGGATATAAAATATGCAAAAAAAAATTAGGAATTTTTTATATCATGATTTAATTAGTGTTTTGACCAAGACGGCCAAACTTCGTAAATAAGTTCTGGAGGTTCCTCGTGTACGAGGAAACCCGCCCCAGTCGTCGCCCGCACTACCCTGGAGCCGCCAGTGACTCTTCCTCGGAATGCACAAGCGACTAGCCCTGTAAAAATGTACAGCCGCTTATCGGCTCAAACAGAATATTTAATCTGGCGCCGGACACGGCGGTAATAAGATGAAAAAAACTCGACATATTTCGGCCGAGAAAACCGCGAGTATTTTGGAACGGAATAATAATCTTAGTGATGGAAAGCATTTCCTGTGGGCGGCGAAGACGTGACTGCCGACCGCGTAAAAACCTTCGCCGACCTTTAAGAACTCTCTCTCTCTCTCTCTCTCTCTCTCTCTCTCTCTCTCTCTCGACGTCTAAGGTTCGAACAAAGTTGTTTCGTTTTTATTTTATTTATTTATTTATTTTCTCTTTCTGCTCGTGCAACCGTACCCCCGATGCGTTCAATCGACTCCGGCGGCCCGGTTCCCCGGGGAAATCAGGTACCGCGAAACGAGGTGCCGTACCCCTAAACGAGATTATATATACGGACCGGACGCAGAGGAAAGATTCGAAAACAGTACCAAGTATATGCGACGTGTGTGCAGACAATTCCTTTTTTTTTGGGATCGCGCGATAATATTATAAAACTGGGTATATACGCTCGCGATTGTTAACAATACGGTCGGCCCCGTCGACGGTTAACCGTGTTTTTTTCCATTTAAAAAAAAAAAAAAGGAAAAAAAACTTCTCGGGCTAACCTACATGCAAACAACACACACACACACACACGCGACGGTGGGTAGTGTATATTCGGAATACCTTTTAAAAGGTAAAAAAAAAAAAAAAAAAAATAAGCACTCAATAGGAGTTGCCGTTATCGTTTTCGGATTCCGAGTGTTTTATTATATATATATATATAACAGAAATAAGACGCGTGTGCTTTTTTTTCTTTTCTTTTTTAAATCCGCACCACGGCAAAGATGCCTGATTATCTGCCCGATAATACTGATTTTTCTAGATTTCCAATAGGTTTTCTATAAAAAAAACACGAACGGTCACTTAACCAAATATATTTAGGCACGTAACCAAATATGCGTGTCTGTACTAGAATAAGGTTTGGACATGAAATCCGAATATTCGGATATCCAAACCGGGATTTGAATCAAATTCTTATCCGGGGATTCGCCTAATTAATTGTCTAAATAATCCGGATTTATGGTTTTGCTATTTTATGTGACTAACAATTAGTGTAGACTGGTGGTCAAAATGCGTCGGAAATAAGATATACATTTTAAAAATTTTATAGAATTAAATGTATTAGAAAAAAAAAAATGGATCATTGCAAAATTGAGCCGGATTATCCGTGAAATCCGGATTTGATAAAATCTAGGTTGAAACCTAGGGTCTGTATACGTGCCCGCATAGACGAAACATTTAATATGTTACCAATCATTGTATATTATTACCTTTAAATTTTTAATTTTTAGTTTGGAATATTTTGAAAATACTATTTTTGCTAAACATTCGAATATTTATTCTGAATACATTCAAAAAGGATTTCACCCGGATCTGCATACGAGCTACGATAGGCTAATAATATAATATGGTGTTTTTTTTTTTGTTTTTTTCTAATCACATTTCCTTTAGGCACGTCTTCGTCCGAGTTTGGCCCCCGCGACTTTAGTGGTTTCGACAAGGGCAGTACACTAGTTCGATTCGTCATATCTGTAGGTAGTATGGGTACACTTTATAGTTGGGTCCGAATTTTTACAAGCAATACAAGACAATATTTGTCTAGTTACTAGAGACTCGGGACTGGCTGTGATTTATACTTCTAGAACATCAAAACAGAAGCGTGGTTTATAAACGTTTTGATAGAAAATACACCGACTGTATTTAGGCGTTCAACAAATGCAATAATAATTCTTGTATAGGTAATAAAACAATTAATTGCGTTTCCACGGGGTCGTCAAGTCTAATTTTATTTAATACTTTAATGAAAATTGTTATGACTGCGTTTTACTTTTATTCGTCCACAGTGCGTCGCGAAGGACGCGAGAATCGTATAAACTTTACACGCGTCGCGAGACGGCTAAAAAGGCGTTCGGGAAATATTGTCCGGCGGGTATCAAAATAAGTTTATTTAATACGATAAGTTCTGTGTCGTATTGTGCGCCGAACTTACCTAGGCGAGCGAATACTCCATTTTCAGGCCGAGCCCGATTTTAGAAACCTTTTAGAAGGTTAAATATGTTCTATCGTCCTGGCGAATATTCATTCGGTTAGTAAAAATATTCCAAATTATTCACAGCGTATTAAAAGACGTGGGTTTTTCCACGTGTGGCATACTTGATTTGAACAAATTGTCCAGGAACGGTTTTTCTGAAAATTAAAAATTAAAAAAAAAAAAACTAACGATAAGCATTGAGTTATATTTTTATTGATTTCTCGGTTACCGTGGCCGCATGAAAAAATAAGACTCGTACCCATAGCTTCCGCTCAGAATGGTTTTTTTTTATTAAAAGTATCTATCGTTACTTTAAGCGTTAAATAATTAATTAAATTATTCCTACATCCTACAGAGAGGTTTAAAATTGTATATCAATTGTGCATGTCAAAATTAGATACTACGAGCCGCCACTGATAAATAATCGGGACACGATTAGTGTGGAGACAATTGTTTTTTGTTAGACCGTTTAAATTTCGAATTTAACTCGTAAAAAAATTACGAAAAATCGTTAACTATTCCATGTACTTATAAAAAAAAAAAAAATGACTATAATTTCCAATCCAAATTTACCCACCCTATAATACGGCCTCTTCAACTCCACTCACCTACAACGGTAGCCTGAGTTTTTTTGTTGTATATATCAATACGGTTTTATTGATTGATTATTATATTTTTATTTTTTTTAACACTACGTTTATCATTTTGTTTCTTATAATACTTTATACCCAATTATACTTTTAAATTCAAGGTGACATTATAAAAATGTATTTAATTTTATATCATCCTCGTGTAATTAATTAAATTTATTATAACATTCGAGTCGTTTACCGCATTTATATTGCATTAAATTTTTATTTTCGTAGTTATAATTCATATTTTGTATTAATAACACGCTGTAATTATGCGAATATTCTCCCGACGTTTACATTATAAATTATCCGTCAGAAACGATATAATAATATAAAAAAAAACGTACGGATTGCATTTCACGGTATTCGGTCCCGACTCAACGATAGGTTTATATTATTTTTATTGCGCAAATATCGACAATTTTTAATAAGGCGACGACGACGACGACGACGTTATAGATTTTTATTTATTTTTTATTTTTTTTTCCTTCGCATTCGTATTTTTAACATCCGAATTGTCGATTCCGGAGCATCGATGGCTATAACTCGGGGTTATAGTTATAATACTTGCAGTTAAACAGCGGGCCTTGAGCCGTGCCGTGAACAGAAATCACGGCCCCGGGGACAAACCAATCCGGGCCCCCTCCTACCCACGTCAAATATTAAACTTTTACTACAAACGGCCCAGCGTC
The DNA here is from genome assembly GCA_956483605.1 of Tuberolachnus salignus. Lineage (NCBI taxonomy): Eukaryota > Metazoa > Arthropoda > Insecta > Hemiptera > Aphididae > Tuberolachnus > Tuberolachnus salignus. The sequence goes on along the minus strand of OY101432.1, from coordinate 45,353,329 downwards.
GTCCTTTAAAATGCGCACAACAAAAATAAAGTTTAAGGTACTATGTGAATTTAAACTACAAATCATTTTTTTATATTGAAGTAAAAATTATATAAAACGTAGGACCCGGGTTTGCTTTGGCCCGGCAAGGTCTACAGCACCGGCTGGCCGCCTCCCATTTGTCTCTCTGGTCGGGCCAGATCCTGAACGCAATAACAATAATTATTATTATTATACTAATGATTGTTAATTTTGGTAATTTTACAGGTATGGCAAATGTCACGTGCGCTGAAAGTGAATTTCAATGCAAAAACGGCCACTGTATCGCCCTCCATTGGCAATGCGACAACGAAGCAGATTGCAAGGACGGTAGTGACGAGGATCCGAAAATATGCCGTAAGCCCTAACAATAATTACATATTATTATTAAGATTTAAAAGTGGGCCTACACAATAATGCGGGCCTGCGCAATCCATTAAATAAAGGATTTTTTCGAATTTATCCTATATAGTCACGAGTGTTTGTTTTGTACAATCGCGTAATTTAAAAAAAAAAAAAAAAAAAATGTTTAAAAACCGCGTTCGCGTAAAACAGAAGAAAATTAGTACCCTTCAAAGTGATTTTAAAATTTTTATTACGACAATATTAAAGACGACGGCATTGGTCTACAAACCCGGATAATACGAGGTGTGACAATAAAATAACGAGACTTTTTGAATAAAAGTTGTTTATTTTAAAAATGTTATAATTTAATGATTATCACCTTCAAAGTACCTTCCCTCAGCATCAATACACTGTTGCATACGTCGCTGCCATTCTTGAAAACAGTGTTGCCAATTGCTTTCATTCAGCCCTTTTAGAAGTTCTGCCGTTTTCATTTTTACGTCATCAACTGTTTGAAAATGGGAAAAGAAATAAGAAGGAAATAAGAAGAAGTCACAAGGAGCAAGGTCTGGCGAGTACGGGGGATGTTGAAGTACAGACATTTTTTTTTCAGTTAAAAAACGTTGAATTGAAAATGCACTGTGAGCTGGAGCATTGTCTTGGTGAAGAACCCAGCCATTTTTCCATAGATCTGGTCGCTTCTTTCTGACACGTTCTCTTAATTTAATTAATACCTCTTTATAATAATATTGATTAATTAATTTTGTCGATTTTTTCAACGTTTTCGTTTGTTGAAGACGTGGTAGGACGTCCAGAACGATCATCGTCTTCGACGTCCTCCCTTCCACTACAAAACCGTTTGTTCCATTCAAAAACACGAGCTCTTGATAAACATTCTTCACCATAAACTTCGCATAACATACGAAACGATTCCGCGGCAGTTTTTTTTAATTTAACAAGAAATTTAATGTTAACACATGTTGTTCGATTTTTATATCTAACATTTTTCGGCAGTATAATCGAACTCGCACTAATAACAAGGCAACTAACGTATAAGAAAATGAATCGATGCCATCAGTGTTCATAGTACTTTTAAATAAGTGTTTTCTAATCATATTTCAATAATCGTTTTATAGATAACGTTAATAGTTTAGGTTATATTCAGAAAGTCTCGTTATTTTATTGTCACACCTCGTATACGTGCCATTAAATTACCTATGTCGCACGTTTATTCCCTATACTCGTACCAATGGCACCTCTAATTATATTGGTTTGTCGACGAATACGGTATTAAAAAAAAAATAATAATAATAATAATAATGTTAATAAAGTTCTAAAATAGTAGTCGTAAAATCGTAGTCGGTTCTAAAATGCACTTTAGGTTAAGGCCCCCCGAGTTATTATACTTATACGCCCCTATTCAATAGTATAGGAGCGGTTAAATAATATTATTTTCACAAGAAACATTGTTTAAAAAAATACCACTTTCTTCACATGCATTATAAAAACCGTCGTAATAGAATTTATTATAATAACGTAACGTAGTTAATTCATTTATAATATTTTTTTTTATATTTTCGTTCGCGATACACACATTTTTAAAACGTACTACGTATATATTGCAGGAGATAGGTACTCGCAATAATTATAACAATAAGTTATAAAATATATTTTCTTTTTTCTCCCCTCCTCCCAAACAATTTTCATTGTTTTTCCACCGCAGGGAGCCGTCTTATATACATTATTAAAGTAGGGGGTACCTATATATTATGTAATAATGTTATATTCTTTGGCGATTTTATATTAAATTTCTTAGCGAGTATACCCGCAACGACCTATAGATTTTTTTTTTTTTTTTTTTTCTCGTCTTAAAATTATATATTATAGACACCGGACCTTTTCCTTTGAGACTGCCTAAAGTACGAAAACGAATCTTCTCGCGGGTCTTTCTTTTATAGGAAGTAAGTACGTATTTTTATAATATGACTATACCGAATGTTCAGAATATTTTTCGAGCTATGGGACTGTTTCAAAGACAACACAAACGCGTGTATATCTAATATTAAAATACCAGACCGACGCGTAACGTTCACGTGAAAAATTATTATCGTACCTTTTATGCATATACCTAGTTTTATTTATTTTTTTTTTTTTATTTTATAATCGGTAAAAAGAAGAAAAACCATTCGTTATTACTTGGTTTACGTTTTTTTTTTTTTCTCTCTCGTCTTTTACTACAGTGACGGTTATAATATTAAATAAATAAATAAATCAAATTGTTATCGAAAAACAACATAACATTATTTATAATAACAAATTTGTATGGGCATTTCTCCCGGGGAGGGAGGGGGAGAACTTTATTATTTCATTCAGAAACTAAAAATATACACGAGAAGAAAAAAGATTGCTTCTTTTTTCCACAATCTTATACACGCGTATGTTGTACAAAGTTCGAAATCGTAAAAATACTGTCTGTCCTCTTCAACGTAACAATATATACTTAAAATATTTATTTTCTAGTTTTTTTTTTAAAAAATTTTTTGTCGAAAAACCGTGAATTTACCGTACGATTTCCTGTTTGATTAAATATTTTTTCGATATTTCTCAACGAGGCCGGGAAAGATATTTCACAAAATAGATTTTCTTTAGCTAGACATAATCGTATTCTGTATAATAATAACAATAATATTATTATTATTATTATTATTATTATCTTATGCGTATCTAGTATTATCTAGTTAACGGTGTGAAAATAAATTACAATATATAATTTTATATAATTATAATATAACTTTATAATCTTCTATAATAGCTGTTATGTCGATCGGTATACGATAATATTATATTTCAAAAAAATCCTTTTTTTTTTTTTTAATCATCAAAACCTAAATGTACAAACGATTTAATTATATTGGTTTTTCATTGGGCATATGTTTTAAAACGCAGAATCCTATAGTATTGTACTCGCGGTCTACATATAATATTAATATACTTGGGTTTAGGTACCTACGGTTTTCCACATTAACTCTCGAGGAATTGTTTTTGAAACAATGTTCCAGTGTTCAAGCAAATCGAGTAAATTATAAATATCTTATGGATAAGCGCCCAAGTGCTCATTGTTAACTGGGTTTTTTTTTTTACAAACCTTTTGACGATTTGTATACACTCCCCCGTGGCACAATTACTAATCAGGCTGTAATAAACTGTACTATAGTATACAAGTCAAAGTCGAACAGCCATTGTGTGCGTGAATGAATTATAATATTATTTTCTAAATAGAAGACAAAAAATATTAAACGAAACTTGTTAGGTACGTAATACACGTAGTATGAGTTATGTAAAAATCGTGTTTTAATTTTAAACAAAATTAAATAAAAGTATATTTCCATTTCGTTTTGTTTATACAAAATGATTGCTCGCTGTTGTTTCAATGACTGTCAAAAAAAAAAAAAAAACCAAGACACGTGTATCGCACCATGGGTGGGCCACTGTTGTATATGGAAAGTTGGGAAGGTAGGATATAGAGGGTAATTCAATTTATATCTATAATGGAATTCTAAACGAAATCCAATTAATCGCGTTTAAAAATGCCATAGTTTTTAAGATTTTCATCAAAATGTACACTTTAACGATTATAAAACAAAATATTACCCTCAGTTTTTTTTTTTCACTATTAAGTGAATGATATTAATTTTTTTGTCTTAATGTTAAAAATAATCATAGCATTTATTAGCTGTATATTTTTATTAGCGTTTTCTAGACGTGATGCCGTTTTCGAAATATTAAGGATGTAGATATTTGTTTTGTAATTACAAATTAATATAATTTTCAATTTAAATGTACAAACCACGTTTTAATTGCGTTTTACCGATGATTGGCCGCCGTTGCGTACAGATAATAATATACGAGTATACACATTATAAATTCTCCTCTTGATATCCTATATCTTCCCGACTAACACGATATTTCGGTCGGAAACTCCACGAATGACGTTTTGCAGCTAAGGATAAGCTGTGCAACGACCGACAATTTCAATGCGAACCCGGGTCGTGTATACCGGACGCGTTGGTATGCGACGGCAACGCCGATTGCCTTAACGAGGCCGACGAAGCCAATTGTCTGAGTAAGTCTTCGCGTCTACAGAAGACGGTCATCATCGGATCTGGGTGTACGATAAACGATAACACAATTATCACAATAATTATCGGGCTGCCTGCAGTTGGTAGTTTTGAAGGCATACCCGTTTCATCGCCGCGGTACCTACGATAACACGGATTCAGATCAAATAACACAATCACATTCATGTCGCGCGACCATATATATATATATATAAATTATAATAACAATTATGTAATTGTATAATGAAATACATATATTGCCAACATTGCGTGACAAATAATAACAATCGAATCGCAATAACACTGTTAATATCGATGGCATACAGTACACGAATGTGTCGTGTGACAAATTTTTGGCGAAATTAGTTATTTAGCGTAATCTGTTTCACAGTAAACATTATGTGTAGGTAGGCACCACGAATTAGGATGCTCAACGGGCTAGGAAAACCGGTGACCGTTGAACTGACTCTGCTCCGGGTAAATCATCACTAGCCCTCGGCTAGTCTCGGTGTGATTGAACTATATTAATAATGTTGCCGGCGGTATCTATACATTCGTATGTCGTGTGGATATTACAATAGTATTGTACCACGGCCATAGTATTCAATATTCCATGATTTACTCGGCGTGACGTCAGTTTTTATACGTTACTGGGCATGTCATTTCATTTAGCCATACATCATACCGTCTAAATTCGTGAAACGAATATTATCTGTGTCAATAAGTATTTACTCCGATAGAGTTCGGATATGTAACATTGTGTCACTGATTAGTTATTATAGCTCACGTTTGTGTGCTATGCCATCGATATGCCGTTCATGTAGTGCCTGTATAATTTAATTCGATCATTTCGCGTATGAATCAGTTGCATGATGTACATTGGTTTTTGTTTTTTTCACTATCATTCCAGAAAAACGCGTGTGCAACACGGACGAATTCACTTGCCGGAAGACCAAAGGCGAATGCATTCCACTGACGTGGATGTGCGATAGTAATCCCGACTGTTCCGACGGTTCGGACGAGAAGGAGTGCAGTAAGCGCAAATCATTTTTCATTATCATTTTAAGGCTGTTATTTTATTTTCTAACGATATTCATCCGTTTCATTTGTCCTCTACACGTCATTCCGTATAACATAAATATAACTTCATTACATAATATTTTTTACATATTTTCAGATTTTTAGCATATGTATCGATTGTATAAATACAATAAAATCCTAGCCCTAATTAATACCTATATTATCGATTATTGATTATTATTTTTACGTCACTTATATAATTAGGAATTAATTTCCAATGTTTACTGTATTAATTAGAGGGTGTATATCGTGTACACCAGATTCCAGGATACCATGATTTTCTAACAATCACTGAGATTTCCTAATTTTCTATAAGATTACCAATGATTTTCTATAAAATTACCAACGATTTCTGTCATTGCCAAACAAATGTACACCGTTTTCCATTAGTGATATACTACCTCTGATATTAATATAGTTAATAAACTAAAAATTAAAATTTTTATTTTTTTTTTTTCGTATATTTACACGTAATACGCGAAGGAATTTTCCTCGTCCCAAAAAATCTTAAATACGCCACTGACAATATACTGGTATTATATAACGTACACCTACTAACACGGGACGTTCCGTTGTAATCATCGCGTGCCACCAGAACAATATTATTGTATCTATATAATCAATCGACTACGACGGCCGTACTGACGGGTTTTTATTTTTCGCTTCTGTCGCTTAGACGAGACATGTAGAGACGACGAGTTTACGTGCGGCAACGGCAAGTGTATCCAAAAGATTTGGGTGTGTGACAAAGACGACGATTGTCAGGACGGCACGGACGAGCTCAATTGCCCCAACATCACTTGTTCGCAGTCCGAATTCGCATGCGTCCGAGACAACAATTGCATCACTTTGAACTGGCGCTGCGACGGCGATTTCGATTGTACCGACCAAACGGATGAAATGGTAAGAGCATGCGCGCGTATATTTTCGATCTGTTAAGTAATATAACGGTCAACGCAAGAGCGATTATGAGAGGGGGGCAAGTGCCACCCCTATTACCAAAAAAGAAAATAAATTACATAAGCACAACCAAAGCCATAACCAAGTTTTAGAGGGTTAAAGCCGAAAACAATCGTATAATGCTAGTGCGTGATTTAGAATTTTCGTGGCCCGGAGACAAATGAAGAAAAAAAATTGGCCTATTATTATGAATTGTAAATTAAATATTATAATAACCAATCAATATTTAATAGTAAATTAAACAATATTTGAACGTAGGTATTACAAGGATTAATTAAAACTAAAAGAATAATTAAATCCAGTAGGTGCGCCCCTGATCCGCCGCACGGGCTCTGGACAAATACCCATAATGTCTTTGCGTAAATAGAGTCCCGACAGTGCTAGTGTATATTGGCAGGTGACCCGAAACTCTTGTGCTCGCCCAACCGATTCCGGTCCTCGCACACGTTTTCTCGGTCCGATTTGGCATCCGTTTCTCGCCATGGCAAAGTCTTTGCAACGATCTAACTTAGGCGCGTTTAGCGTGCAAAACAAAATGCTTAGTATACGCCGTTCGTATTCTCGAGCCTCCTTATCCGTACCATGTCAGGTGGACATGACGCGTGCACAGTGACTACTCTCCCAAGTGTAGATAATATTAAAGGAGTCTACATTGTTCGTATCGTTTGAAACATTCCTTCTTAAATGCACATGACACCTCAACGCGGATCAACGATTTAATCTCAGCAATACCTAATGGTTCACTGCGTGCACCTGATACGTACTCTTGTCTGTTTCTTTCAAAGTTTCCGGGAATCGTAATCAGTTCACTATAACAACCCACAAACCGCTTTATATAATACTAGCTGACCTTTATTTTTGTCGTGCCCATGTCACTATTTTAAAAAAAAGAATAGGCGGAAAGTAGGTAGTCCACCTTCGGCAGACTAAATGTGTTCTACTTTATCATTTCAACCACTAATCAACAAAAATAATTCAAGTCATAATTGAATTAAATCAGTGAATTTCATGTCAATCAAATATTTATTTTTTTTTTTTTATTTGCTGTGACATAATAATTTCGTTCATTGCAATTCTTTATGATATACGACATTTTTTTGTTTTGTTGTCTGGTGCGTAAACAATCAAAAACTGGTTGGTTTTACGTGTTTTCACTTATTACCACAGAATACCCGCACAGCACAAGGATTGCACTACAATAATTAATAACAGTTTTTTTTTTCATCTGTGTTACCAAGGTAACCCATAAATCAACAAACATAATTCGATTTTCGTGTTAAAAATAACTAAAAACCGAATTTTAGGGAATGATGTTCAATAGCTTCACAACACCTTCTCCGGACAACGCGAAACATTTTGCAAAAAACCGTGTAAAAATCGCTCCAGTAGTTTTTGAGTGTATTAATCGTATACCGACAGACTTCAATTTTCATAAATATAGATTATAGTCACGTTTCGCATTTTTTTTCTGTATAATTCCGCTCTAGTCTTATCTTACTTGCCATAATGTATTTAAGAACTTTGTACTTGTACTAGGCAAGTTACAAATGCGGCTCGTTGAAACGCCCACGTTAAAAACGTGACATAAAACACGAACCGTTATTGTATATTTGTTCTTCGAATACATTTTTATATTTTCTATAAAAGAAAATATGTCCAGAATTACTAAAATTGACTGTATAATATGATGACGGGACGAAATAAATAATCGTTATTATTAGTTGTTGAATTGAACAGGAAAACAATATTTCTACGTGGTAATGTGTTACCGTATAGCCTGAATTAAATACGACGTCTGAACTAATATTCGAATAACGCTATTATAAAGTTCAGCGTATTGCGAATGGTTTCTTTGTGCATAAATTCCAATTCCGTAACGCAATGATTTATTATTACAATTATAATTTTGTATATTATTAGGTATACGGGTAGACATGCCTAATTCGTTTTTGTAATAACAATCGCAGTGCGTTAAAATACTACCGTGTCGCGCATACACGCAATATATACTTAAACGAGCGTAAATTTAGACTTAACTAAAACTTCAAAGGGGGGCGCGTACGAGGCAATTAGATCTCGAACTCGGTTGTAATAATACACTAATCAAGGCATCGTTCGAACGTTTCGAACAATGTTATTATATTTCGTAGACAATGCGAAATGGAAATTTCCGCGCTTTGATTAAAACTAAAATTAGCGTATTATTTGGTACGGCTCCCGTTGTTTGACTCGTGCATGTTAATTTACGTGGATCCGGGAAAAATGACGGAGTAACAATTATTATTCGTAACGCAACCGTTGCACATAGGGGTGTTAGAAACCGCTCAAAATTATTTTATTTCTTTTTATTGCAATGCAATTGAATAAATTACAACATTTGATTATAATTTATTGTTTAAACAAAATATTGACAAACTTGAAGCGAAAAAAAAAAAAAAAAAGACTTTAATTAGACTCATTTTCTTCTTCGTCGTCTTCCATGTATAGGTCGTAAATACTAGTATTAATTTTATGCCTATAAAACAAAATTTAACTCGACAAGACCATACTCATAAACAAAAACACTTATATCTAATACCTTTAGGTTAACATTCACACCCAAATTGCACTTGATTAACATGGTTCGTAATTTTTTTTTTCGTGTCAGGCATCATATATTTAAAATTAAAATAAACATGTAATTTATAAAACAAAACTAAATCAATAATATCAAATAAGTAAAATATGAATAATAATAACAACACTCTAATGTAATGGTAACGAGTATTGCATATGTACATTGCATACTAATTATATTTTTTCTTTTGTCCTGTATTTACCGCCTTCCTGTTGCTTATCATAAGATCCTCTTGTGTACATGGGCTTGGCCCTCGTGGACAGACAAGTAGGTGTGACGTTGTCTGCTCTTGTCCACATATGCAAGTTATGTCTTGATCTGCATATCCCCATTTTCTCATATTTTCTTTTGTCCGTCCTACACCAACACGCAGTCTGTTCAATGTCTTCCATACCGGCTAGTCTAGGTAGTTACCAGGAGGTAATCCTTCTAATGGTTCCATCCATCTTTTACCGTTAGTGTCCGTTATCAGTTTTTCCCACTCATCTAGCCTGCTTAGTAAGGGTGTTTCCGTTAGCTCTTCAGTTACCTTTAGGAAAGACTATCTTGATTTCAGACGGGAAGTGGGGTCATTTTGGCCGTACATAGGGTGCCTCGTGTCTCTTTTTTGTTGACCGCGTTCAATTTTAGAGGATATCAGACGTCGAACTGGTGGTGGTGGTATACCTGCCAGTAAATAAACTTTGTCCATTGGTGTGTTTCTTAGGCATCCTGTGATTAGTCGAGATGTTGTATTTAAGGCGATATGGTTCATAATAGCATAACATAAACAGTAAAACAATACATTTTTGTTATAAATAGAGTACGTACCCCTACTTCTTCTTGCATTTTCAAAAAATGTTTTGTTCCAGCCTTAACCACACAACACGAATTATTAAAAGATACTAATAATACACACGAAAGCGGACAAAACCAATTACATGCGATTCGGATAGTCACTGGTTTACGACTGATTGTGCGACGAGTGGCAAGGGTTTGGCTATTTTTAATGATTACCGTTTAACGGACTGGTTAGGCTTGAATAACTGTAGGGCTAACGATTTTTTTGATTTTTTGTCATTAACTTGCTTATCGGGACTTTTGAGCAGTTTTCTCATAGAAATACTCCTACGTGCGTCGTACTCGAATAATAATTATTAGCCCTCGAGAACGTACCTCTCCTCGGCGGGTAGGGCACCCTGTAGTGCCCGGTATGCCTTACTCTAAAAATACCCGAATATTATAATGTATATATATATATATATATATATATATATATATATACGTACTTACTGACGGTTTGTCGTAACCGATTTTTCCGAAGGGTTGTCCGGAAATCACCAGATTGTCGAAATGCCGTTCCAACGAGTTCGAATGCGATGACCACAGCCATTGTGTTATACAATCTTGGGTTTGCGACGGTAGCGTGGACTGCGCCGACGGATCCGACGAGGCCACTCACCGGTGCCACAACACCACGTGCCGTTCCGACCAGTTCCGTTGCCGGGACAACACCTGCATTCCCGGATTCCTGCATTGTTCCGGCACTCCCGAATGTGCCGACGGTAGCGACGAAGAAAATTGCAGTGAGTATAAGGGGATAAGGCGGATATGTCTTTCGCGTGCTAATCGGGAATAGCAGATGAGGGTACAAGCGATAGGAACGCCGCCCGGGGCGCGCGTAGAGTGGTGATCGAGGACGGATGGTCTAACGTGGCCGACCCCGAACGGTCGGGAAAAAGAGGCGAGGGAAATGAAGATGAATATATTGACTTACACGCGATCACGTGGTTTCTGAATAAGCAAAACGACAGCTCGGACGAGTCGTGCGAGGAGCTTAAGTTTTGTCGCTCTGAATTGTCCCCCTATACATATTTATATACGATTATTATATATCGTTCATGTGTGTTATATTGTTTCCGAACGAAATCGCGTAAAAAACGGCACGCGTTAATAATAAAATCCGGAAATGGAGCCGTACGAGTATGAGAATATACTCGTACAGCTCCATTTCCCGGTTCGCCTTCCAATATCTCTTGTGGTAACCTCCAGCCACCGTTTCCCCCGGTCGGGGTCTATGATATCGGCGAATTTTTTTTTTAAATTATTATTATTCACGGGACTCAATAACTCCGCCTTGACGTTCTCGTTCACGATTTGGTTGATCGGACGGCCGTTGTCGTTTTCAGAAAAACCCGTGCATAAATGCGACCCGTTCACCGAGTTCGATTGCGGCAACGACGAGTCCGGCAGCGTGTGCATACCCATGGAGAAGGTGTGCGACAAGAACATGGACTGTCCCGGTTTCGAAGACGAGCAACAGGACTCGTGCAACGTGAACGAGTGTTTGAACGATAACGGCGGGTGTTCGCAGATTTGCGTCGATTTGCCGCACACGTTCCGGTGCGCCTGCAAACCGGGATACAAGCTGATCAACAACAGCACTTGCGACGGTCAGTATTATATTTACACACACACACCCCCCCCCCCCGATTGGTAAATAACTTTAAATAACGAAAATAATAATTTTTTTTTCAAAGGGAGTGTCCGCCGGTGTGTACGATTTGTTTTGTTCGATATGTCGATTATTGTAGAATTTCGAATGACTACTATTTAAATATTGATTCGGTTAGCTTATTCAAACCCGAGGCCGTAATTATTTCTGAACACGCCGCTGGTGTCCGGGTTTCGATAAACTGAAAAACGTACGCCACGTATAATTTCAGTAATCGTATTTTGCAATGCGTTTGCAAAATAAACCGTATGCATATACAATTACGGCGGCAGTTGAACGTTGTAAATTAAAACGATTTGAAGAAATTTCCATAAATACAAGGGGTTGTCCAGCCAAAACACACCCCTCGGTTGCGCCGCTGGTCAGAACCTTCCTCCGTCCAATAAATAACCTATGCCTACGTTTCTGTATTTATTACCGTATAATAAATTTATTTCGCGTGTTATTGTGACGGGCACGGGTTTTTAGCCCTAGGTCGTCTACGAAAATCCGAAATCCAAATTCCATTTTTGTGCACTCTACGTACAAACCATTGAAAGGTCTCTTTCGGAATGAATTTTTGAAAATGGAAATTTAATTTTACGCGAAATAGTTGTATATACACGTAAAATTCTCGGCGTGTGATTCCACACGAGGACTCGGGACAAAAAAAATTGACCGAAATCCGGTTGTTCGCCCGGTGAACATCGCGTTAAAACCGTAATGCTGCGGTGTCCTAGAGTCTCGATTTTTGACCGTGGGTAATTTTTTGGCAGACATAAACGAATGCGAGATCGAGGGCAGCTGTTCGCAGACGTGCATCAACGAGAAAGGCACGTACAAGTGCGAATGCGAAACGGGCTATCTGAGGGACCCGCAAGACCACACTAGGTGCAAGGCCATGGAAGGGCACGCGTCCCTGTTGTTCTCCATGCAGCACAACATCCGGAAGATTTCACTGGACCATCACGAAATGTCCGCCATCATCAACAGCACGAAATCCGCGACCGCCATCGATTTCGTGTTCCGCACCGGCATGATATTCTGGGGAGACGTGTCCGAAAAGAAAATATACAAGTGATTATTAACGTTATTGTATTATATTATTATAAAAATATTTATTTTTTTAAAAAGAAAAACATTTAACCGCCGTTTTTATACAACAAATGGTAGGTAATCTTTTTTCTTTTTTTTTTTATCGTGCAATACAGTATATGAACGGTTTCAAGTCTCCGACAAAGAATATTTAGGTTATGTTTTTTTCTTTGAAAATATATAAGTTATTTATTACGGTAGACGGTACAACAAATAAATAAACCTTTACTGTAGTCCGCACGACGACAGCCCGGAACTGTTTTCGGCCAAAACGAACCATTCCATCGTATTCGGCCATTCTGTAATATCCGTTTTCGACCAGCACACTATTTCGGTCACAAATGAATATTTAAAAAACAAACAAAAAAATGTTTGTTTTCCACAATACAACTGTTAAATATTTACTAATTTTATTGTTTATTTATCGTTTTTTTTTTTTTTTTTTATTAAATTACAAATTTAACATTAAATGCTTTCTTATTAAATATTTATTTTATAATTGTCAATTAATATAAACAGATTGTACAGTATTTTTATATTCATAGTAATTACCTTTACTTTTTTTTTTTTTTTTTTTTTTAATAAGACTAATTTGCATACAGAATATTAGAATATGTTTAGACAATGTTTTTACAAACGCCAAGTTAATATCTACAACGAGGTTTTGTTGCCGGTTTGAAGCTATTAGTTTAAAAAAATGTCTTAAATGTTTACATTGGTGACCGACATTTTGTACTGGCCGAAAATGGAAATATTCAATCTGGTCAAAAAAAGTCCAGCCCCGCATGATGAGTCACGCCTGACGTTGGTTATATTAATAATTGCCGAAGTGGTTTTTTTTTTTCGTCTAAACCATTCAAATTAGTGATGAGAAAAATCCAGATTTGTCGAAGTTCGAGAATCCGGATTTTTGGATTCCGAAACTCGAAATCCCGACATTTATTGTAAATCCGGATTTTTATCTGAATCCAAATATCGGTTTTTAAAATTATGATTTTATATTATTTAATTAATTTCTGATAAAACTATTATTATTATTTCGTGGTTAATAACATTAAATATGTTATTACAATTAAAAAAATATCTCAAATAGAAATTTATTTTAAAATACAATAAAAAATCATACACTCTAATTTATGTAATATATTAATAGATGACCCGGCAAACGTTGTTTTACTCATAAAAATTGCTTACGATAGCACGCCTTGAAATTAATATAATTATTTAACTCATTTTATAATGTAATAAAATTACCTAAGAATTTGATTTGAAGATTTAAACAAACAAAAATCTGTACGGTCGAACCGGATTTTAAAATTGGAAATACAAAAGGTCGGATTTTGGAATTTGAAACGTAAATTTTGGATAATCCGGATTTTTGTCACATCACTATAATTCAATTTACCTAATAATTTTTATTGTTGCGATAATTCCGAAACAATTAAACGTAATTTTCACACAGCAATTAAAAAAAAAAAAAAAAAAAAAAAAAAACTATATAATTATTATTATCCAACTTAAATACCGAATAGGTTTTTTTTTTTTTTTTGATAAGTTTTCGACTTAAAAATTTAACGGCTGGGTCAAAACTTTTTTATATAACAACTTCCTCGACAATGGGGATAACTTTTTCGGTATATTATAATATAATATTAGTACGAAATGTTCGTTGAAGTCGACTCGGTCATTATTTATCGCTACCAAAGAGAACGAAAATATTAATTGTTTTTTTTCTTTTGTATTATTATTATTATTATTATATTAACGGCGTGCGGTTATTAATTTATTTTTTCTTTTTTTCTAGAGCGCCGATCGACGAAGGCAGAGAACGGTCCATCGTGGTGGAGAGCGGTTTGTCGTCGGCCGACGGTCTGGCGGTGGATTGGATTTACGGTCACATTTACTGGACGAACGCGGACAAGGACTCGATCGAACTGGCCAACTTCGAGGGCAACATGCAAATGACACTGTTCAAGTCGGAACTCAAAGAGCCCAGATCGATAGCTTTGGACCCGCTCAACGGATGGATGTACTGGACCGACTGGGGGAGCAACGCGAAAATCGAACGGGCCGGCATGGACGGCACGCACCGGGAGGTGATCGCTTCGTTCGACGTCAAGTGGCCCAACGGACTCGCCCTGGACCTGTTGTCGAAACGGTTGTACTGGGTGGACGCCAAACTCCACACCATCTCGTCGTGCAACTTTGACGGCAGTCAACGGCGCCTGGTGCTGTTCAGCCCCACCTGGTTACCGCACCCGTTCAGCATATCCACGTTCGAGGACTCGCTGTACTGGTCCGACTGGGACCAAAAGGCCATAATCCGGGCCAACAAGTTCAATGGTTCCAACGTTACCACGGTCACCGCTTTGCACATGGTACGCCGATATAATAGAATAACCGCGGGGATTTTTCCGAGTTTTTTTTTTTTTTTTTTTTTTTGTTTACGGCTCTCGTCGTTATTGTTGTTGTAGACCCAGAACCCGATGGTGGTACACGTGTACCATCCGTACAGGCAACCGGACGGTATCAACCACTGCGCCGCTGTTAACGGCCACTGTTCCCACCTGTGTCTGCCGGCACCGTATATCAACGTCAGATCTCCGAAAATAACGTGCGCTTGTCCCAACAGTCTTACGCTAATGTCCGACGGTCTCATGTGCGCGGAAGAAGGTAAGTGTCGTCCGGTCCACGTCGCCGTCATTACAACAACATTTTGTCTTGTACGGTTATAACAGTCGTTTACGATTCGACTGACTCGTTTGAACTCATTTGTTTATTTTGTTTTCCGTGTAGACTTTTGCAGGATTACGATTATTATTTTTATCGTAAAAGTCGGTTTTTTTTTTTTTTTTTTACGAATATTTTGTTGTTTTTCACCGTCATTTGTTTTTGATTGAACTAATTTTTTTGCAGTACGGAACAATTCGGTTTTACCGAAACAAACCAAACACAACAGATATTATAAAAACCCCAATAGTACGCTGTTACGTGAGTATAATACGTGTCCATCGACAAAATCTGTGTACAAACATCAAGCTGTTTCTCTCTCTCTCTCTCTCTCTCTCTCTCTCTCTCTCTCTTTCACAATGTCTTTCTGCCCAACGTTCTTCTTTCTTCTGCGCAAAACTGCAACAATATAATAATAATAATAATAATACGTATATGTCACAATATACATGCTTGCGGTGGTTGGTTTATCCCCTTATTGTACTATTTGCTTGGTGTACCGGTGTATTTTGTGTAAATTCACGCACTCGTCTAATAAATATTACGTATTTGTTGCATACACGCGTATATTACGCCGGTGGTTTCGGTTCATGTGTATAATAATAATATATATATATATATATATCTTAACGCGGTGGACGGTCGAACGGAAAAGGATTTCAGAATTCTTTTGTGTAGTAAGTAAGTTCGACAAGCGCGTCCGGCGACCCGGGGCGGACGGACCGCCACGCATCGGCCCGTTGCGACGCGCGTCGGTAATGCCGACGAGATAGATTTCTCAGAGGCGCAACTATTCCGCGACTGGTCCGGACAGCGTCGTACGGATTGCCGATCAGCCGTCGGGGTCGGCGTTTATATTTTGTCGCGATTCGGCACACGCGTGTTTTTGTCACATATTTATTATGCGCAAATCGTGGACATCGCACGGCCATTAACAATTGTGCAATTGAGTCGGGTTAGTATGCATAACTTTGGACCTTTATTATTTCCTGATGAGTTGGACAAAGAAATTTCCGTGGATGAAACGGTACGGTACACTCGTTAAAACTCGTTGGAAATCCTGTTTGACTCAAGATAAGTTGAACAATTTGCCCAGTCATCATCGGAGGGTAAAAAAAAAAAAATATAGTAAAATATTATTTACTCACTCTCCCTTCTATTGCATTACCGGTGTTGGCCGCGCGTTTTTTTTCCCGCAATTTTAAATTGGGAATTTTACTCTCGGCGAAAGTCGTCCGCGTATATAATAAATCAGAGACGTACTTAGGAATTATACATAAACGTGAGGTCCAAATAATTTTCATTAGCACAGAGTGGAGGCTTTTCCCTTTACACAATAAAACAATTTTTTAAAAAAAAAAAAAAAAAAACAAATAATTCTTGAGTATTTGTTTTAGTTAAAACATGCCTTACGATGAAAAACTCTCACGCTTCGTAGAACGGTCCGATTTTAACGATTGTTTTTTTGTTGGAAAGAGAAAGAATTCCTACGGAGACCGCATCGTCGAACTCCGGTTTTCAAACGTTTCATCTCAAACATTAGAATGTGTCTTTGAAAAGCTCGATTTTTAACTTTTTCCTACCATTATTTAAAATCGGAATTCAATGCGGTCTGTAGAACGTTGTTGTTAATGAATTTAAAAAATAATAATGGTAGAGAAATATTACATTGACAATACGAATTATTCCTATTCCCATAAAGTAATTTTTTCCTAGAGGCATATGTAAATATGTAGGTCAAGAAATTTTTTTTTTTTTCTGTTCTCTTGGAAATATTTTTCTCTAGATCCAAAGATATTACCTTAATTTTTTCAGATTTTCAAAATAATTTTTAAAAATTGCGATCATATCAATTTTTGAGTACTTTTATATGAACCGACTCTCAAAGTATTCAAGTTAAAGTAATCAAAACCTTTAGTTTCCTTTACTTTGAAAGGGGTAAATTAGTGTTATTATTATTTTTGATTAAAAAAAAAAATACATATACGTAAATGAGTTTGTTTCTTTTTCTTCCGCTGATAATTTCTGATGTAAAAAAGCAGCGGTTTTTATAGAAAAAAAAAACTGATTACGCTCGCAGCCACTAAAAATAATATTGAAAATCTGACAAAATTAATGCTATATCTTTGGACAAACAATATATATATATATATATATACAATAATAAATAAAGTATTTAATGCACAAAAAGAAATCAAATTAAATATGTAAAATTATTATAATTATTATGGTTTACTTTTTACTTCAACGAGACGATTGATGTTGTTTTGAACGGACGATGCCGTCAATATCGGGCTCCAAATTGGTAAATTTAAGTCTTAAATCACTTTCTACGTTTAATCTACTTCTATATTTATTTTTTGTGTACAATAAGTGAGAAAATGTATTTTCGCACAGATATGTTGATAGAAAAGGGATTAGAAACTGTAAAGCTTGTGTGAACAATGCCGAGTGTTCTTGTTTCACGTCCAGCCAAAAATTAGTGATATTTTTGATTTTGAAAGCGGTTTTTAAAATAGAGTCACTGGTTAAGTCAGCAAATATATCTTTTGCCAAAATACCATCTGGAAGATGGAGAATATCGTTATCTTAATTGCTACGATTACAAACGACCTCCACAACCCAACCATCAAATAATATTTAATGTTAACAATGATTCATTCCAATTTTTTTTTATGAAGGGAGAACTCCTTCGCGTACCACTTATGAGCTTTCCGCGTACCACAGGTTGAGAACCGCTGCCCTAGATAATTCTAGAATTTTATCAATATATTTTATACATCACGGCATGTTGTAACTAATTAAATAATATTAATAGGTTAAAACTGGAGCTCCCTGTTTCACGTGTTCACGCGAAACGAACGCCTGACTCAGCAAAACCGCGAACTCGAAAAATCCGTGCAGACGCATTGCTGATTTTTTTTTTTTTTTTTTTATATATATATTTTAAATACACTAAAACACGTTGGCGGTTTCACAAAATCAAATGTTCGTTTCACGTGTACACGCGAAATCACGTGAACTAAAAAGTTCTATTTAAAACTAGTTAAGAAACGTTGAGGAAAAACCTAGGTTAAATCTAGTTGTAACTAGTCTAAATCAGTTGTGACGAAAGGGGTCTGTGGATACTAGTTTTGAAGGTTTTAACTGTAATATACGTATATAGGTATTTACACTTTTCTGTGGCCAACTATAAAAGTTCAACGCGTACTGTCGCAACCTAAATGCATATAAATGATGACAAAAAAAAAAAATACCATTCTTTTCTTTCTCCATTTATATATATATATATATATATTATATTAAATAATCGAATACGTGACGGTAATAACCGCAGAGCATATTATAAATTTAATAATATTATACTACTATTGTTACGAATATAATATAACCGATCCGATATACGGTAATACCGGAAAGGGGGGTTTTCTGTTTTATGAGTTTCCGAGAGGTACAGGGCGCAGCCTCCCCCGGCTGAAGAAGTTTTGGAAAACTTCTCCCGACACCGCGAGACGAGACGGTATAATAATAAAAAAAATAGAAAGAAAAAAAAATGCGTATTAAGATTTTACGATCTCTCCGCTCGTCGTCGTCCGTCGTCACGCTTTATTTATTTTCGTCGCCTCGAGGGTCATTTTATTTTTCCATTATAAAAAAAAAAAAAAAAAACTATTTTTTATTTTATTTTATTTTTTTGAATTTTAAAAATTCACTTAAAAGTTTGCGCGTTATAAAGGGGGGAAAACTTGGAAATATTTAAATATGAAAAGAGCATTTTTTTTTTTTCTTTCTCTATTGGGCGTAATAATATATACGATACAAGAATGTACGCGCAGATTTTAAATAAGCGAATTCCACCGCGACCAGGATTCATTACCTATTCAATAGAAGAATTTGCATCGCGTCCGCTCTATATACTCGTATTACACTCTATATTTTCTCTCTTTTGATTTTTAAAAATCGCGTATAATTATCACCATCGGGGCGTGATTGGAAAAAAAAAAATAGTAATTTATTTCAAACTAGACGGAAAGTCACGTTTATATTTATTATTATAAAAACCCATTGAGCTCGAAACGTCAAAATTTATGCATTTATTCAAATGTATATATTAACTAGAATAAAATTCTTCATTAATCGTCGATATTGAATAGAACTCCATATTATATTCGTAGTACTGCTTTAAACCGCCCGGGATTTTCGATTATAAATTTATATATATATATATATGTACTGGCCTTTGTTTGAATTACCTACAACAGAAAATTAATACATATTTAATAAAATGAGTCGAAATTCGTAAGAATTGAGATTTTTCATTATTTCTATCGTGAGAAAATACTTTTAAATTTCGTTTAAAAAAAATTCAAGGTTAGTTCAAAGGGTTTTGGATTTGATAGATTAATACCTACCGAATGTGTTGGTTTTTAGTGCCGAGGGTATACAAATCCTAGTATAATTATTATTTTTTTTTTTTTTTTTTGGTTTATCGAGGCCATTTAGCCCGTTGCCGCTACCACAATCTTCATCCACGTTTCTCGACGTGTCACCTTCTTTAACTCGGTCTTCCCCTGGGTCGGCTTTTATTAGGTGACGTTCCGTATAGGTTGGCGGCCCTCTGCTCTCTGCATACATGTCCGGCCCACTTTAACCAACGACTCTCGAGCGTGGCCAAAATATCGGTATCGCTGAATAACGCAATAAATTCTCCGTCTGATCGTATTTCGTAACCGCCTTCCTCGTTTCCCTTTGACCCAAATATTCTTCGTAAGATTCTCCAGTATAATTATACCCCCCGGAGATATAAATTGAGGGAGTATATAATATATCTTAGCATTTTGGAACCGGAGGGTATGATAATCCTAGGGTGTAATCGTACCGCAAAGGCGGTTTAATGTTTTCTCGGTACGCAATGCCAGTGACACCGGCCGACCGCCGCCTGCCCTGCCTGGCTACAGGTGTGCATAACCGTATGGCTGTGCGTGCGTAATTTATTACTTCTGGTCTCCCAGCACGCAATTTTCGAATATTCCTTAAAACTAAGCTCTAACACAATTTTATAGAACTCTTAAATTATAAAGTTTCAAGGGATTTGTAATAAATGACCGTAACTCTGTGGTTTTTCCACGTGTACGGGTGGGATTTTCACTAGTACACACACGACTGCGAGGGGCACGCCGTATTAAAAGTACCTCCCCTTCAGATTTTCCAATCGAGAATATCGCAGCGGGGTTTAGCGAGGTTGGAGGATGGTTTTACCGCCAACGATTCCGGCTTAGACCCCCGAAAAAGTCCCTCCCGTGGTCGGATATCGCATAAACCCACTGTGCTATGCACTATATCCGTAGTTATTTATCTAATCGTCTTATAGAGTTTTGGTACCGGGGTATGATACCTCCTAGCGTAATCGTACCGGGGAGTATCCTTGGGGTTTGATTCGCATGTTACGCCGGCAATAACTCTCCTGTTGTGCAATATTTTGTCTATTTTTTACAGACGGTGCTTGCGGCCTATGGGATTCGCACGCTAGTCTTGGTTTACGGGTGTAGGTTAAGGGGGCAATTTTAAAATAAGTAACTTTTGACCCGAGTAATTATTTTCCTGGACGTTTGTACGGTTCAACTTCGTATTCGTTAGCACTCGATTTCGTTTATATTTTTTTTTAACTCGCCTTAGTCAGGTTTTTTTTTTTAAACGTCCTTACTTTGATTGTGTGTCGTTACGTACAATACGTAAGTAAACATATTGTTGTGCTCGTGTTTGGGCGTATGCGTGTAGAAAAAAAAAAAAAAAACAATAATAAAAACCACAGCAGCAGACGTCATCGCCAGTGTAAACGCACTGCGCGTCGTACGAAAATAGAAAAATGTCGGAGTGGGGTCGCGTAAAATTATTCTTTTCGGACGGCAAAGCACTGTCCTGTGTGTGTGTGTTTTTTTTTTTTTTTTTTTTTTTTTTATCGTAACAATATTTTATATTATAAATTATAGTCTCGAAATCGAAAACAGTTTGTGGCGAGAACGCGGCGCATGGGTGTTACGGCCAATATTATACGTTCGATAATAATTTTAGTCGCATTTTCGAGCATACGCGTTAATTAATTAGAAGAAAAGAAAAAAAAAAAACACCAACCGTAGTAAATCGTATCGCTGCGATTGTTGTAATACGTATTCGAGAACAAAACGTAACACAACAAACCGGCCGACCTCGAAACATTTTAATATTATGCCGCCGCGACGGGAAGTGTAGAACAGAAGAAGTAAAAAAAAAAAAAAAAAAACTCTACGAACGATTGTAATATCGCGCCGCGCGTGCAGTCCTTGAAGGCGGTCGTCGTACAAGAAGTGAGAAAAAAAAAAAATAATACCTACCTCGCGTTAAAAATAAAAATACAAAACATTATTTTTTTTATTACGCTCGCGTCGCCGTTCGGTGTTCGACGTTCTTTCCGTACACAGAGACACCGCGTCAGCGCCCGCAATTTCCACGTCATATCGGATTTCGGCGAGTATATTGAGTGTGTATATATATATTTTTTTTTTTTTTTTATATAATAATATCGGTCGCGTGCCCGTCCGTTTTTATCGGAGGACCGAAAAAACACAACGCGGCAGGTAGATACCAATATCTTCTTCTTCTTGTTCTTCTTCTTGTTCTCCGGTTTCTAATGGGCCATTGAGGCCCGTAACCGCAACGCGAATTTGCTTCCGCCCGTCTCTATCCCGAGCTACTACTTCCATATCTCGTATTCGAAATTCTTCCAAAGTTCTTTTATACTTTGTTTTTGGTCTACCCAATGGTCTTTTCCCAAAGGGGTTCCCATTAGGCTATTTGACATCCATCCGATTCTTCTATATTGTAGTACTGCCGCTATGTTCGGTTCGACTTTACAATATTGTTTCGTTTTGGCCCATACGTTCTTCTTTTTGCTGTTCGTCTTTCAAAGACGACCGCTATTTTGTCTTCGTCACATTTGGCCGTGTTTCGCAAGCATATAGTAGAACAACCGGTCTGGTAATTACTTTGTACGGTGTAATTTTTATTACAATATCTATAGGAGAAAAACAAAATAAAAAAGCCGCTTGCCGCCGGAGAGCTGGCGGTT
Source organism: Tuberolachnus salignus (assembly GCA_956483605.1). Lineage (NCBI taxonomy): Eukaryota > Metazoa > Arthropoda > Insecta > Hemiptera > Aphididae > Tuberolachnus > Tuberolachnus salignus. Next base: position 45,330,788 of record OY101432.1, on the reverse strand, counting down.
TTTTCGTCCGCGCGCCACAAGCAATACAGAACAGTAGTAGGTGGCGACTCTATAGCAGGGACGACGAACCATTTGATATGACCCCCTTTTTTTTTTCAAATATTCTTCTCTTGTTTGTCGCTTAAATAATTACTTAAACGTATAAACGGGAAACTCGATTTATTGTTGTATTTAAACTAAATAGATTTGACTGAAACGAATCGTTTTCAATTATTATTTATTGTTTTATTTGTTTTATATATATATATATATATATAGAAAGCGAAGTAAAAATTATGAATTATAAATTACCGTACAAGTGTATAATTGTTTTAGCGCATTTTCGACCGTCGGACGGGGTACGTATTTTTCGGGCTTTTTGTCGTCGCCGGGACAGTTAACGGTATTCCGCGCGTACAATATTTGCCGACCCGAGGCCGAACACCGGCGCTTTTTTATAGTTTCAATCATTCCGTTGTTTCTCTGTGGGGACGGCAAAAATATCGTTTTGCCGGAAACGTAATTTTTTTTTTTTTTTTTTTTTACAATATCAACGTCCGGTATTCGTCGGGGAGAGACACATGCGTTCGGGTGGAAATCGGTAGAATACTCGGTACCTATATACCATATACACGCATTCCTTCAAACGATACAACATAATGGCGTAAAATACATATAATAAAAAAATCTAAATAATTTGTCCGTTTTGTCGTTGAGCACTGTCTCAACCGGGGTAGCTTATAACTGGCGCGTCTTTATACGGGCCCCCCGTCCCACCACAACAGTGGTAGGCCGACATCGATAAAAACGGACGACAATCACAGGAAATCCATAAAACACAAACGATTCATTAAAAAACTAAAAGTTCAAGATGTGATACGTACCGTAGACATATAAATATATATATATATAGTCTTCTCCTGCTGGCACTTTACATACTTCCCGAAGGGGTTTCGCCGCCAATATCCCGGCTAATTCCCGACTATATTCTTGTACTCGCATTTTGTCAAGCCCTTCTGCCCACAACATCCGGCTATTTTTTACCTGCGGGGTGCGGCGCCCTCGACGTCTTTCTCCGCTGATATAATAGGTTTAAGTACGCTTTTTTGTTTTTTTGGGTATGTGTGGCGTACATAATAATTGTTATATTGTTTTTTTTTTTTATACGACGTCGTCGTATAGACCGCTTCTATACACACACACACAACATTGTCTGTATTTTCTTACATAATATTCTGTTCTGGTGGCGGTACGCAATGTTATAATAATATTATTTTTTTTTTATTTTTTTTTGTAATACGATACAATTTACCTTATGTAAAACGTCGGTTCCGTTTGCAGATATGAACAGAACGATGACGGAAATAAGCGTCAGCGATCACAAGGAACAAGAGGACAGCGGTCTAATTGCCGCCATCATCATATTTTCCGGTTCGCTGTTGATCACTCTGGCCGCTCTGGTAAGTATTTTTGAGGAAAAAAATAAAAATAAAAATAGGGACATTTTTACAAATAATACTTTTCCGAAAAACGGGATTTTTTTTTGGTCGGGAAATTAATAATAAAAAAAAAAAAAAAAATTGTTTTTATATAGAAAAATTAGAAAAACAACAACAAAGAAACAAAATAAATGTATTGTATTTTTTTTCCATAATAATTTCTATACATTTTTTTTCTTTCTTTCGGTTTTTCATTAATAATAAATAACCATTTTCCGATCAATTATTATGTATATTTTTTTTTTTTTGTATTTTCCGGAAATTATTATTTTCATCTCGCTATAATTCCACCCACCCACGGGTTTTTTTTTTTTTTGTTCGTATTACAATCGCGGCCGTTTTCTTGCGCAGGGAGCTTTCCTGTTGTACCGGCACTACTTGCACCGCAACGTAACCAGCATGAACTTCGACAATCCCATCTACAGGAAGACCACCGAAGACCAGTTCACACTGGAGAAGAGCCAATACCAACCGGCCAGAGTTTATCCGACGTCCGTCGGCGAAGAGGTAAACTTTAACGTCATCATTTAAATTTCAAAAAAAAAAGTAATAAAAAAGATATTTGTTTGAAAACCCCGAACGCCTCCCATTCCCTAACACATCCTCGACCACCGCCCTAAACTCTTTAATATTAGCGTCTCGTCCCGTTCAGCTCTTAATTAATGTATTTTTCGCATTTTTACACGCTGCGCGTTAGCTATTTCACGACAACTCGGTAAGTACCCAGTACCTATAGCCGTAATGCGTTTTATTATATTTTATGTTAGGTACAGTGAAACACCTGTCCGAGACGGACGTTTCAACGGTCCCGAAACCGAATTTAAATAATTACCGTAAAACTGATCATGACCGGAGGTGACCATCCCCGGTTTATTTGGTATTTTTTTTTTTTTTTTTTTTTTTTTTTTTTTTTTTTTTTTTTTTTTTTTGTTGATTGTATAAAACAATACACAAGGACGAAACTTATGGGTAAAAATCTCTTTTTAAACGGGCAAAATTTTCAGTCGCAACCCTCCGTCAAATATCGGTTGCCCGTTTTAGACGGTTTTCACTGTATGCTATATGAAATATAATTACCTACGACGGAATCGTAATAATATTTACGAGTTAAAAAATAATTTAACGCGCGTTTTGTTTCTATTTTATTTATTTTTGTGTTTTTTTGTTTCCAGGCTCAAGAGCCGTTGACTCGTCCTGGCACAAACGAGTACGTCTAAAGCATAAACCGTTTTAGTTTCTCTGCGCGCACAACTGCAGTCTCTAGTCAATGGAAAAAAAAAATAAAAAATAATACATAAATAAATAAAAAAAATTTCGTTGTTCGCGTGAAACGTTATTGTGTCGTGCCCGGCTGACATTTTCGTCTGGCAAGTTACCAATTTCACGAGTAAATGCGCTTATAGTGTGTTCAACCCATCTTATATAATAATATTATCCTTATCTATACGTTTTTTTTTTTCTCTATTCTTTTTCTGTGGTTTTTTTTTATTTTTATTATTCTTATTATTTTATTTTGTATAACATTCAGAGTCTTCCCAGCGTTTTATTTGTACGAGTAACAGTAATAATAATAATAATAATAATTATTATTATTATTTTTGTTATTATTATTTACTTCCTCACGCCAATAATTTAATGAAACAGTTCCTATTGTATAATTTTTTTTTTTTTTTTGTTTGTTTATGTTATATTATTGTAAACGTAAGAAAAAGAAAGAAAGAACAAAATTTTGAAAATATTTTTTATTTTAAGCTACGCGGTTTGCCTTTAACGACTGAGGTGTATACGTGCCAAAAAAAAAAATGATGATATTCGTTTGTTTCTTTTTCGTTTTTATAATTTATTATTATTGTTTGTTGCTCAAAAGTAGTAGGAACCCTTTGATCTGCATCGATTTGCTCGTTTGTTCAATTACGATATATTATTATTATTATTATTATTATTATTATTATATTATCTGTCCCTCCTCTGGTTTGTTTTGGAAAAATAATAATTTAAAATTATATAGCGTAATTTTAGGAAATTTATTATGATATATGTATGTGTACGAATAAACATAAATATATAGTTACGGCCATTATTATTACTGTTCAATCAGTCAATTTAGCAGCTAATATTATATACTTAACTATATTATACTATATAGTACCGTTATTTATTGAATTTTTGTTTTTCAAGCTTTAATAGAAGTCTTAATAGAACAAAAAAAAAAAAAAAAAGTATGTGTTTTCGATTGATTATAATAATTATAATGCTTGCCTATTATATTGTATAATTTAATATATAATTATATAAATAATATTTATTAAATATATAAGTGTATATATATAACTACTATATATTATAGATACCAGGTAGGCTTAGCGGGTAGTGTTTAATAAATGTATCGGTTTCGTTTCATTCGAATAAAAAAACTACTGTATTTATAATTGATCGGGTTTCGCCGGCGCAAATAATTTTGAAAAAAAAAAAATTTTAAAAATACAAAAAATACAAAAAAATAATTTTACTAATCCAATGAACGTGTACACCAGCCGCACACTCGCGTCTCGTTTTATACACGTATTGTTATAATATTATAACTTTTTGTGGGGGACATTTATCGTTTAACAATAACGCGATTGCCGTTTGTTGTGTGTACATGTAAATTTTCATTAGATAATAATAGATGTTTATTGTTTAACTGTGATTTTTTTTTTTTTTTTTCAATATATATTTAACTAATTATAATATATATATTATATAAAATAAAAACATATTATAGCAGAGCCAATTTTGTAAACTCTAACGAAAATAGAAAAAAGTGGTTTGTTATTTTTTTGTCGTCTTTATTTATTGAATAGGTAAAAATAAAAAAAAAAACAAATACAATTTACACGGATTATTACTAAATATATATATATATACCTAATAAAAACTAAATCTTAAGCACATTATCAAGTATGTATCTGTACAGTTAAACGCGTAGTGTTTCATTTTACGAGAAAAATTTCACGCCCGAACCGCTGTCCAACGTGAGTATTTCCGCCTTTTGACGCTTCTCCAACACTTTTAACACTTTGATCAGTACGCCTTCGTCGACATCTTTCATAGCTAAAAAAAAAAAAAGTGATTAACAATTTTAATACATAAATATATGTATATACCGAATGGATATAATTGTTTTGTAAGTGACCCGGTCTAAACGAACAATTATTTAGACGAAGCTTTTCACAGCGTTTACAACATGTTGATTACTTTGAAAGGTTTTTTTTATTTTGTTGTTTTTTTTGCGTTCATAACATTATAGTTATTAATTATGTCCGAAACAGACGTGGACAGACACACTTACCGCCACTGTCGTTGGTCAACTCGTAGAACGTGCACACCGTGTCGAGCATGGCGTTGTCCTGGGCCCATTTGTACACGATCGAAGCCCATTCGTCCAGGGTGTTCCAGAAAATGTACCAACTAAGCAATAAGTACAAGATAAGAATTTAGAATAATATTAGTTAGTGTATGGGTACGTCGGCGACAGGGCGAATTACGACCAAACTACACGTATAATTTTTTTTTTTTAAATCTCGTGGGGGGGAAAAAAAAAAAACAAAACTACTCGTCGTCGCCGCACGCGAAGGTAAATAATGCCACACGAGTTTTCGTATCCGGACGTAAATACAGAGGTATATTGGTGCATATACACTCGAGATTCTCAAGACGAAAAATTAGCATGTGTACAAATAAATAAATTGCATATACACATGTATACATACCTGTCTTTGTGCTTGTCGACCGGGCTGGCATTTCCGGTGTGTTGTAGAGTTAGCAAAACATTAATGATTCCTTCGGGCGACAGTTTTCCTAAAGACGAAAAAAAAAAACATTTACATAATATTATAAAATAATTATTATACTAGCTGTCAATGCCCATCACCCGCAGACGTTGCTCGGGTTAAGTAAGGTTATCATCCGGGGGGAGGAGAAACAAAAAAAAATCAATTTTACGCGTCTTCCCGCGTTCAAATCCCCGTCTCTTTATTGACGGTTAGGTTTCTGCCCTCGCACCAGCGATCATAATTCATAATAACCGTGTGCAAGTTCGACAGAAATCTCTCCGGCTAAATATTACATAATATTGTTATAAAACCGTTTGCCCGCGAATTAAATAATATTAAAAAGTTTGTTGAAATCTCGTACTACGAATATCCACGATCATTTTTTTTGTTTCTAGTGCAGTTATGTTTTAAAAAAAAACACAGACACACACACTCGTACAACGAATTATAATATGCGACGAAGACAAGCGCCGAACAATTTATACGGGATAAAAAATATAGACGTGATTGCAAAAAATGAAATATTACTCACACGACTACTTTTTTTTTTTTTTTTTTAACCCACGCCAAGTTTGTTTGTATGACGACGGGGTGAATATCAATAATTAAAATACAAAAAGTGTATTCTAAACAGCTTAACTAGGGAGGTTTTTTTAATTTTTAATATTCCTCGTAATAATCGGGTAATATTAACGCCCAACAACGGTTTCTGATTGTGTTTTGATTTGAGGAATAGATTATTTTATCATCGGCGAAATCCGCAACGGAAGTGTGAAGGGTAGTCGGTTGATCTGCCGAGTACATATTAAAAAGAATGATGTGAGATGATGTGGCATCCTGGGGGACACCTGCTGCTATTGGGGCCAGAGACGAAATTTCAGACCCTACTTTTGTTACAAAATAACGGTCTATTCTATTCTCTTCTAATCTTACCTAACCTTCTAGATAAAATTTTAAGAATAAGTTAGGAGGGGGTAGGATTTTTTTTAAATTTATACAATAGGTCAAGGTGCCAAACTTTGTCGAACGCTTAAGATGCGTCAAGAAGGACAGCTGAGCGGTATTATTATTTTTTTTTTTTCGAAAGAGTTAGCTATAGAATATCAATCAATCGCAAATTTAAATTTGAAAAAAAAAATAAAACCACGACGAGTTGAGTTTGGGGTACTATCGAATTTCTCGATAATTTAGTACACTTTGCGAGTTATACAAGCTGAGGTGGAACCGACTGACGAGTTTAATGTGGTCATTAGTCTACGACAAGACAAGCGCAGGCCTATATTAGTGGTCTGTTTTGGATTATACGGTTTTGGTCGTAATCATTGTCCAGACACGGGTGTACATCGAGGTTTCGTCATGCGCCCGATTGCTACACAGAGGACTTTTCGTCTACACTATGGCATTCCACGCGCCGAAACTGTCCCGAAATCTGCTAACACTATTCTTTTATTTTGGATTCGACAATCGGAAGAGACTGGAAGAAGACGTAGACGAGGAGCACACAGAATGGTATGAACCACCGGAAATGTGCGGTTGGTTAAAGAGGCAATTGAGCGGTCACCAAGACGCTCTGCCCGGAAACTTATCTGCAGCACAAGCTGGAGGAAATGGCTGGGGAACATGACTTGGGAGACGTATGGTTTCAACAAGACGGGGCTAAAACAGTGCAAACAGCTCGAATTTCGCTTGCTGTTTTGCGACAAACGTTCTCTGAGGGATGACGTAGGCGGCTGGCCGGCGCCCCTGATTTGAGCGTGTACGATTTTTCCCTCTGGGGCTTCCTTAAGGATACGACTTTCAAACGTCGCCCCCCACACCATAGAACATCTGAAGGAGAGGATCGCTGAAGAAATCGCGGCCATACCAATCGAAGCGTGCCGAAAATCATACCGATAGTTCAGAGATCGCCTACGGCAATGTATTGTTGCCGACGGCCGTCATCTCGAAGATATCATATTCAAAACATAATTTGAAAAAAAGGAATTTCCAAATAATTTTAATAAAACAAACCGTTTTTCCGTTCGTTATTTATAGCTCCTCGAAACTCATCGGTCAGCTCCGCCGCACGCTGTATAATGGTAAAAGTTTAAAAAAAAAAAAAAAAACCCAACAATATTCAAGAGCCGTTTAAGGTATGGCCTCGTGATGTTAATTAGATACATAATTCATGGCGACGGAAGAGAAAATTCGTTACATTTGATTTGCTCTCAACGGGTTGTCGACTAATAACCGAAAATGTGTACCGCGAACGATATGATAAATCGGTTTTTTTTTTTTTATGTGTGTCGACGTTTGAATTGTATTTCGAATCTGCAATCGTTTGTAGCGATTTTGGAGAGACAAATCGGTTTTTGTTTAAAAATAAAAAAAAACAAAATGCACGTATTACGTACGTGTGTTAAGGGGGGGGGGAAGGAGAACCGTAAAACCCATTGATTAGACTTGACTCTGTACGCTGGTCATATTGTATTATCTATGTACAGGGCGATTGTTTCGACGGGAAAATGTCGAAGATTTCGAAATCAAAAGGTTTTGCGCGTGTATTATCACGGCGAATAAACACATTCGTTAGCCGTGTGATCTTCTAACGAACCCGTTTGACATTTTAACGGTATTCGCAATACAATTATTATTTTGAATCTGCAATCGTTTGTAACGATTTTGGGGAAACAAATCGGTTTTTGTTTAAAAATAAAAAAACATAATGTACGTATTACATACGTGTGTTAAGGGGGGGGGGAAGGAGAATCATAAAACCCATTGATTAGACTTGACTCTGTACGCTGGTCATATTGTATTATCTATGTACAGGGCGATTGTTTCGACGGGAAAATGTCGAAGATTTCGAAATCAAAAGGTTTTGCGCGTGTATTATCACGGCGAATAAACACATTCGTTAACCGTGTGATCTTTTAACGAACCCGTTTGACATTTTAACGGTATTCGCAACACAATTATTATTAGATTACTCCGTTTGCGTACGCGACAAATTCTACGCGAAGTCGGCGCGCAGCGTTTGCTGCGCTCGTTACTAAAATAGGTCGACACGGATTTATTTATTCGATTTGTACCGTCATTCGTCATATAATTAGTATTTATCGTTCAAATCGGACTGTTAAAAAAAAAAAATAATAATAATCTGGAAATTTCACCCCATCAAGGGTAACGTGCCCCCCGGCCCCACGGGAATTAACCTAACGCAAAAGGGGAAAGGGGTGTACGCTTCCGGATTATATACGTCGGTATAATCGAAATATATATTCTATTAAATAAATAAATAAATATTTATAATAATATATTTTATTATTATTTTTATTTTTTTTTTTTTTTTCCCCCCCCCCTCATTTTTACCCGAGCACATTGTTAAGTGTACGCCGGCGGCGCTCGCGTTTTTAAACACGAAAAATCGTTTTTATCTCCGACAGCCGTGCGGTTTAACGTAAAACGGCCCACGATGAAAACCGAAGAACGCGGACTTTATCTAATGAACGGATATAACCGTTAGGTTAAACGGTAATTAACTTAATTAGTTACGGTTTTTTTTTTTTTTTTTTTTACGGTCAATTGTTAAAAAGAGACCACTTTTTAACATTGACCTATCTACAGTCTCAATAGAAGTAAATTGAAAATCAACAAGTTCTTGTCATTAATTTTCGTAAAACGTACAAATTCTAAAATCCCAATCATTGAAATGCTATATTTTTACGTTTCTGAACAAATTTCAGCATTACACAATCGATACTCGTGAAAAAGACCAGGGGCCGTTTTTTATATGTTTATATGAGAGTAAATTTGAACATTAATTAAGTCGATAAATTTACTTTTCTTTTTTTCGTTAAAATTGCCTATACGCAACCCATTAAATAATGGTAGAATGGGATTCTCTTAAGAGATCGTAAAATCATAGTCATAATAAAAAATGAAACGCATTTTGCAACGTTTTTTTAAATTTTTTCAATACCACAATATTACAAAATAAATAATTATTGTTTTAAAATCGAAAGTGACTGGCCGAGAAGGAAAAACAATAAACAGGATCTGGGGGTTGATTACATTATTCAATATTTTTACCGACCAACTGATACTTTACTTGAAATATTTTTTGAAATTCCCAACAAGTTCAAAATTCCAAGTTCAAATCGACATTAATTGACCCCAAATTCCTTGTAGTTTTTTTATGTACACGAACAAAATTGTTCTTTTTTTTTTTTTTTTTTTTTATTAGGAAAATAACATTTACAATCTATACAATATTGGCACAATAAGCAAATTTGCAAAAAATAACATAAATATAAACAGGAAAACAGTGATAAGGGAGGCCATCCAGTGATAATAGAACCCTTTATTAAGTACAATTATTTTAAATTTTTTTTTTAGTATTGAATGCCTAGATCAGGAGATCACGGCACCAGCGTCTTTTGAGACGACGTGTTGGGTCGTTCGGAAGCGTAAGAAAGTATTGATTTAAAACGAGTGGGTTGAATTGGAGAAATAATCTTTAGGGAAATTTTTTGTAGTATGCTTTGGTAATTTTATCGACTGTCTCAATATTAAGGTCTTAATGAAGAGAGTGTTTGCTGACGAATCAAGGAGCAGAAGTTATTTGGCGTAGGCAAATTGATTGGAAAGATTGGATATATTTTATTTGTGTTGGCTTAGTGCAACCCCATAAGCCCAAACGGGCCTTATCATAGATTTATATATTAATAATTTATTTTTTAGAGGAACATTGAATTTGATTATTGGACACAATAGGTGTAGTCTGGAATTTAATAGTTTTCTTTTTGCTTTGAGATGGAGACCCCAGGTAAGTCTTTTGTCTAAAACTATACCGAGATATTTGACATGTGACTGTGAGAGAATAATAAATTGCTCCTTGAAATGTTAGAGTTGGTGAGTTTTTTTTGTTGAGGGTGAAAGGAACATGCATGGACTTATCGGTGTTTATTTTTATATTCCATTTTAGTGCCCAGCTGTGGATTAGCTTTAAGTGGATTTGTAGAGCGAGAGAAGCTTCCAACGGGATCAGAATTGGATGATAGTATTGCCGTATCGTCAGCATAGATAGCTAAAATAGTGTTATCGGTTTGGGGAATATCTGACGTGAAGATATTAAAGAGATCAGGAGACAAATCACTCCCTTGGGGTACCCCTGATTGGATATTAAAAAGGAAAGAAAAGTAGTTTCCTTGGCGAACAGAAAAGGAACGGTTTCAAGGTATGAGCGAGTTAATAAGTAGAAAGAGGCAGGAAGAAAAAGTTTTAGCTTGAAGAGCAGACCATCGTGCCAAACTCGGTCAAAGACTTTGTTTTAAAACATAACAATATGTTTTTATGTATAATATTATAATAGAAAAAAAAAACAATAGTTTTTTTACCCAACCCTAAATAGGAGATCAAAAATACTTTGAAAATTAAAATTAAGGAATACCTTGCGCATGATATAATACAAAAAACAAATGTTAAGGTTATCATTATATTTAAGGTCTCGACCTGAAATTAGAGTTTTTTTTAACAATATGTAGGGATCATGACAGGTGTTCTTAAGAAAATAAATATTTAATATAGACCTGATCATTTTATTTTTTTATTTGTGTTTAGAATTTTAATATAATTTAAAACAAAAAAAAAAAAAAAAAAAACAATAAAACTTGGATATCATTTATTATCCATTGCATAGCAATTTAGTTGCATACTGTAATTTTTTTTTTTGTAAAAATTGATTATAGACATTTGTCATAAATAATTAATTTTTTTAGTTAACTATATGAGTTATGTACACATTATTTTTAAAAAAAGTACAATTTAACATTAAAAAATGAAAAGTTAATGTTTAAAATAGAACTCAAAAATCAATTTGTCTAATACTTATCTTTTCTTATTTATTTCAATAACATTTTACTAGTTAAATAATAATATATCATCCAGTATGCGTGAGTATATCTAAAACATATTCTAAACTAATATTCATAGGTTATCAAAAATTAGTGATTCATTATTTAATCATTTTAATCGGATAAGAGCAAACAATAAAAAATAATGAATTGCTATTAAAATAAATGTCTTATGACTCAGTACAATAATAATGTAGCTACAATATATTTGTAGTTTACATTTTAAAAGAAATAATAAGTATAAACTTAGTACTCGAAATTAAAATGATAATGGTCAACAACTATTTATCGATATCAAGATGACACTAAATACACCACAGAGAACATACCTATATAATTATAACTATATATTATTTTAGTACACTTAAACTCTAAAGTTCCACTGTTGACAAAACAAAGACAACAAATGCAGGTGTGGCATTAATTTTATATACTTTACGTTGTTGATTTGATATTGGAAATCTATGAAATATATGAAACACTTACTAGATATTGCAGTGTTGTTGAATACCGGCAAATGGTCTCTGTCGTTTACATCAATAACACATATTTTTTGTGCACGACAATAATCTAATAACAATGTTCTCCAGGCGTCTAATTGCTTTTTTCTCGTCTCGACGTTCGGCTGTAATCTAAACATAACTCAAATTATGATTGGATATTGCAAATAGTATACAATTATTTGGACATCAGCACTAACGTAAAGAACGGTGGAAAACTATATTGCCACGGCCATTGAATTTCACCCATATTTGGTATCAACGTTAAAAAATATACATTTATTTTCGTACGGAAACTAAGAAAAACGGGAACAATTATTTTTTATGAATATGAACATTTCGGTAACAATTATAATAAATTAATAAATCTTCTACAAAAAAAAAAAATGTAGAATCAGTAAAAATGCATCGGTTATCAAATTATCAGCAATTTGATAAGAGTTCAAAACAGTCTATGAACCATAGATAATCCGTACCCATAACCAAACCTAACCAAACCGTAGATATTCTATTATCTATGATATGAACAGTGCTGGATTTGGACAAATAAAAAAAACATACCATGACTATAAGAATTAAACAAAAAAAATTAGCGTTCCTTGTAATTATTGAACTCAACCTAACCAGCGGGAGGCTTCGACCACAAAACCCCTTGTGTAACTTTTCAAACATGTTTCATTATTTACAAAAAGAACACAACCAATAATACTCCTGCAAGTGAAAGTTTTGCTTATTGCATATTTATTTACTTTATTTGTTAAAACGTTGTGCCTTAATTTTGGAAAAAAAAAAAAAAAAAGATTTTAAGAATTTGGTTAAATTACTTACTTTATTATTACACAAGGGCCAAGGTAATAGTGCAATGCAGATAATATAATAATAATTTCTGACTAAATTATAAATATTAAATACTAGAAAAAAATATTTACAATATATAGATGTTTTTTTTTTTAAAAATATTATTTGTAAAAATAGAAATAATTGGTTAGGGAACGTTAAAAACGAATAAAAATTGTAGTAGAGCTTTGCCAATCCCCCACGTTGAGCACTGTTTATGAACGTCAAATATAGAAAACATCACTTTGTAATTGGTAATAAATTTAGATTGAACAATTCGATACAAAAATTAATATTGGGCAATAGCATAGATTTATGCTATATTAACTATTTAGTCTATGGGTAATAGCATTCAAGATTTTCGAAATATCCCTATTGTTACCGATATATATATATATATATATATAGGTTTTCTGCTAGGTAAATTCTGGGAATAAACTGATACAGACCAGCGAGCACTTAAGTCTTATCTCGGTACAAGTAAATACATAGTGCTTTTGACATTACGAAAACTTCTTGAACGCTCTAATTTGTATAGACACTTATTGTTCTCTTCTATGAGAATATTGATTGATTATATATAACCAATGGTAATAGGTATTAGGTATCTATAAACAAATATACAAATAATAAATATAATTGATTATTTTTTTGTTTTGTTTTTTCATAATTTTATAATAATAATAATAATAATAATAATTAATAAATAATAATAAACATAATTACAATAATCAATAGCAGTTACTTAAATAAATAATTTGGGCCTATATAATGGTATTGTTCTATAATATAATAATTGTAAATAATTTATAATATTATAACAGCTGTGCTTTAGACACAATTAATATTGCAATTTTTTTTATTATATAATTAAAAATAATTTTAAACATCATTTCTGTAATTAGAAAAAAAATCATACTGAGGTAACCATAATTATTATCAATTACTTACGTCTTTCTCTCCCATTTACAAAATAAATATTTTTGTTTTAAGAATTTAATACAATTTGTCTATTATTTAGGAAAACATAGTATTTAGTAAGCTCGAACTGAAATTAAGGCAGTATGGCCAGCTCCAAGCCAATTAGAAACTTTTGTCATTGTTTGTTATTTTTCGCTAAATTATGAGATGCCCAGTTGAGAGAAGTCTTCCACGAATTTCCTAATGCTTCTTCGAATTTTGATCTAAAATGTAATTTAGCGTCGTTTTCTGATAGGTCCAATACGAGTGTTTCACGTAAATAATTAAGATCTTTTTCAGAACCCAATTCGGGAAGACCGGTCGATATCATCATTGCAAAAAGTGACAGTATCAATGAACCGTGTCTTCTTAATATGAGAAAGGCCTGAAATACAATAATATTATTTAATAATAATTTATATTATGTGAAAATACTTTATTTTTAACAATAATTATTACTTTTTCACAATGATTTTGAAACATTTGGAATTCATGAGCTTCTTTTCTAGTTTGACCTTTGTTGATGACATGCACAAAGTCGTGGGTTAATACGAATGGTACACGTTCACGGCGGAAACCAAATTTCTCTTTGAAATGCCCAAGAATGTGACCAAAGTCAATGTGAAATAGCTAAAATCAAAATAAAATAAAAAGTTACTACTTATAGCAAACAGGGAAAGAAATCACTGTAAATGAATACTGTTTTTACGCACTTGGCCAGTTTTTTTGACCATAATATTATCGGAATGGCGATCAGCAACTCCCAGGACATAAGTGGCAACACAATAACCGGCACACGAAAATGTAAATTCTTCGATGGCTTTTTGCAAAGACTGTTCTGTTTGATTGTAGTCTTTTAACCACGCTGAAAATGTAAGAACACAAGAATATTAATAGCATTATTTGTAATTCTATTACATACTATTTTTCTACACAGTTCCAACCTAATAATGATCCTTTTTTGAAAGCAGACGTCGCTGAAAACATTCCCTTTTCTTTTTGAATATTAGCGATTGTTTCAGCATTTAACACTACCTCGATCATACCCACACGGTTATCTGTCGATATACATCGATACGGGTTCATTCTGGAAATTAATTAAGTGGTTCAATTGTTATGCTATTCAATGGACCAACAAACTTACCTTAAGTCCAATCCTTCATTTTTCCACAATTTGTCCATAATACGTATCATTTGTAAAGCAAGCATATCCTGCCTTAAATCATCACCGTTTTTGAATATAACATAAATGTCATCTCCGTGTGAATCAACATTCTCAAAAACTATCCATAAAGGTTTCATTTTACTATCCATCACACGACACTTTTCAGTTCTGTAAATGGTAGTTAACAAATATTAAATTATTCTATAACACTAACACATTATTCAAACCATAATTTTAACATACCTGATTCGTTTGCACTTATAACTAGGGTCTAAAGGACTGTGCACAGATGACATGGCTTCAATACAATGGGCTTCTTGAAAATATTCTTGTAAAAATGATCGAGCTTTTTCTTTATCGCGCCGCTGTCTAACTAATTCAGTTGTCTTTTTTAATTTTTCCATGAAATCCATTTGTCTAATCAATGTCTTCATGTGTTCAACGGATCCTCGGCAATAAGCTTCCAACATCAAACCAAAACGTACAGACACCGACGCCACTTGCATTTCCGATCTAATAAGCGTAACAACAACTTGTAAATTGTTCACTGACAAAAATAAATGCACTTTACTGTGTTCAGTTCTTCGTTCTTGTTTTTAACAATTAATTTTTGAAAACATGGCAAACCAAGTGCATCAATTTTATTAATAGGTCCTCAAAAAGTTTAAACAATTTTTTTTTTTTTTTTTTTACCTTGTTCTAATCTACGTAAACACATTGATTTTACGTTTTTTTTTTTTTTTTTTATAGTAAATCGAGAAATATTTTCAGAGTGTAATGACAAAAATTAAATACTCAAATTTTAGATGGACACCACAAAAAAAAAAAATGATGAGCTATTGAATACACATTAAGAATTGTGTAATTGAATTATAAAAATAATAATATTATATATTATACAAATATGTTGAATAAACTTAAGACCCAATAAAAGAATAGTGTCAAACATGTTTCATATTTTACATACCTGAGGTGCCAAAATAGATAATGGCCAATTTTTTGATTTTGTAGCGCTCTAGTGAGTAAAAATTCAACTAGGTCACAACATAAATAGGATTCGTGCTTCAGAGCCTGGACCAGTTGTAAAAGAAACAATGAAAGATCCTCGTCACTATATTAACACAATTACAACATATAAATATTATTAGTTAAACATTAATTATTTACCTAGGCAGAGTAGTAAGCCAGTTTTATTTTTTAGGGTATGTGAAAATGTATACTATAACTATTAAAAATATATGTTTAGTATTTAATATTATTGATAGTTTAAATAAATTACTCTATTTTGAAAGTAAAACAATTGACAATTATAAATCTGAAAATATAACATTAAAATGTTGACTCTGACAAGAAAAATATGCTTTTAAAGAAAATGCTTCACAAATGAATTATATTATCTGTAATAATATTTAAATACCTATCAAGCGAAGAATGTAATTTGTTTTTGCACTTAATAAAATATAACCACATACCTTGCACCAAACTCAGCTCCGCCTATGAATTTTAATTACCTCAGTATTTGTAAACATTTGACGGCAAAACTCCGAACAACTTGGTCGGCGTAAGCATAATCAAGTAATTCCAAAGCTTGTTGTGGTCCCAATAGTGGCCACTTGGACACCAATGAGGTAGCTTCCGCTACTTCCCATCGAATACCCCATTCCACACAGTCTAGGAGCTTGGCTAAAAGGCCAGGTACCGATTGCAATATATGATATCTATGGCGCCATAGTTTCTTCCGATCTTGTTCGTGCATTTCGTCCAGAGGTTCTCCTCGTTCGACCATTGTCCTGTAAATAATAGTTAATAAAATGATAAAAATACAATTAACATACAAAAACACTCATCATACTTTATTTGATCTAAATAAGTTTTTAGCGACTGTGAATCTCCAGTAGCTTGATCATTTAAGTCTTCTTTTCCCTTATGCTCAGCACACTCTTGTAACTTTTCTAAACTTGGGTATACAATTACATGTTCAGATGGTTGATAACTAAACAAATATAACTTGATATTAATATTTAGAAAAACATTATTCCAAAATAATTTAAACCTATGAAAAGTTATGGTAAGCGCTGTTGTTTGTTCAATATTAGGGTTAGATACAACAGTACCGAGTGGATGCAACAAGTCTTCATTTTGCATATCATCAGCATATGTCCACATGTATAAAGTAATTGATCCACTTTTTAATTGATTTTTAAAATCATACACAGTCGTGTTGACCCAGTCCATCGGAGTCACAAACATTTCCTACAAAAAGTTCATACAAATAGTATCATGTCAAACAATAAAATTATTTTTGTTTTCATTTACTTGTTTTGATTCTTTAATACGCCTAGTTCTCAGTCCTTTGGATGTTTTGGAAACTTCATAAACAACTAAACATAAACGAGCCATCCGTGGTATATCAGCTACACTCATGTCAAACTCTAGTTCTTCATTCCACGTGCAGCCCCCATTTTCAACAATCTTTTCAGAAGTCCTAACACACTCACACAATGCTTTACCCCCGTGGAATAAAGCTGCTTCTATTCCGACTTCGACAGTTCTATTAAAATCACAATTTAATTTACTTATATAATTCACTTTGAATTTAAATTGTTCTTCTACATCAAATGACAATTTATGTTTGGTCTTTTTACGTAATGTCAATGTTGTACGCGTTTTATTTTGTTCTATATAATCAGTCTGATCCATATACATTTCTTCTGGAACTGAAATATTTTATTATATAAATTATAATAATAACAATAATAATGAAAACTACCTGGAACATTAAACTTGGAAACAGCAATCAAAATAGGGTTGAGATCTTGAGACAGACTATCTTGAATGTAGGCAAAATCAATTAAACGATGTTGACCAACAATATATTCTTCTCGACCACAGACTTTTAAAGTAAAATCTGAACACTTTTCGTTTCTAGTTTTTAATGTCATTGCACGTTTGTTTAGTATTTGCATCAATAATTGATCAGGAGTTGTCGTGAGAGCGACGTTAAATGTAAACGTAGTCTAAAAAATAACATACATATTTAGATTTAGGTATTTCATTGTAACATTGATATTATAAACAATATGTAGGTTACCTCTGTATTGTCAAATTTAATAACAATAGAAAAATTATCATCTCTTAATCTTCTAGTAACTGTAGTTGGTAATACGTTTGATGACAATGTGGAAGCGGCCAATCGTGGTCCAAACTGATACATAAGTCTTTCCGACCAACTTTGTCGTCGTCTATCAGCTTGCATTTGATCGGTTAACACTTTCATTTTTCCACGAAACTGATTCACTTCAGAACTTTTCAGCGAATCAAATTCCATTAGACCTAAATAAACAAATGGCACAATAATATTATTTATTGATTTGTTTGTTGTGTAAATAGCAAAGGTAAATAATGACCAATACATACCTTTCCCAATGAGATTACTAATTTGGGCATTAAGTACATTGTCTGCTTTGTCCTCTTGACGTTCAACAATATTGAGCACAGCTAAAAATGGTCGCACATCGCATAGTCTCTTGTTCTCATCCACGAGCATTTCACGTTGGGCCATTGCATTGACATAGGATATACTGTAACTGCTCGAGTCGTGCAGCATGCCGTGCAAAGGATATTTGACTGCTTCCTCCCATAATTCCTGTAAAAAGGCATTGTACAAACACCCGACATTTAAAAAATAAAAAATAATTATCACTGACACACCTCTTTTAACTCGTGCAACGATGTACTTGTAGAAACCGTTAAGGGTATTGAAATACTGTTGGGCATTAAGCAAGTCACTTCCACAACAGAAACATTGTTGGGATTATTCCAAAAATCGAAATTAAAAGCTGGATTTTCGCACACCATGTTTGAATTCTTAGTAATTATTATTCTGGTAATAACCGTTCAAATCATGATGATGATCGTTAAACTTTGTATACTTCTGATTGACTGAAAGCCAAGCACACGAAATAACTGTATGAATAAAATAGAACAAAATAGACTAATAACGGGAGATAATATTTATAATGCCACTCACCTAATCCAATAATAATGCAGTACCTATGCACAAGGGATGTTACATGTTTATGTTATTGTATTTTGAAAATATCAGTCAACAAGTGAAGGTAGATAGTAAAAGTTTGTCTAATTACGACAAAGTAAAAGAATACCTACAAAAACATCAAAAAAAATTAATTATATCAAGGAATATTATCACTAATTAAAATATTTGACTATTTCATTATTATTTATTGTTCGTTTTGTTTTTTTTTTTTTTTTTGTTAATTTCGAAAAAAATTATGTGTATATCACGAAACGGACTAACGGTACGTATGGTCACACTGATTAGGTCGTCCGTCGCGTCAGAGCGACATCTATACGACACGCGCGCATACTCCAATACCGCGTTATCTATAGATTTTTTACGATACTGTCCCCAAAATATGTGCGTAAAAACATTATTTTCCTTTTTTAATTCTTCCTTTTACACTGGTCGTCGTGCGTCTGCCGTATCCGCGTTGGTGCGTTTCAGTCACGGTCGACCGTTTCGAAATATTCGCACAGAGATAATTTTTACAGTGTGATTTGCTCTTGAGTTTTTCAGTCGTTATCAGCTGCCACTCAAGACTCGGAGGCGCTTTTGTAGAAGGGCGGTGAAAACTGTGCTATATTATATTTTAACATAATAATAATATGATGCCTATCCAATAATATTGTAGACGTCAACAAAATATAGTCCTTATCAATAATTGCGTGCACTTTCGGAATAATTCGTGTTGAACTCGACATTCCGCGATCGTCGACAACCGCCCGGAAACTTGCGTTTTTAGAAAGTTTTGGCCATTTTTTCGTATTGATTCGTTTTTAATTAATTTTACAAAAGTGAGGCGATCGAGACCATATAATTACCAAGATGATGACCCGCGCAGACGGTCTGGTGCAAAGACGTAACGTTACCAGAGAAACTTCGGACAGCCTGTCCAAAGGAGAGAACGGTCAATCGGCTGATAAACTGGACTATGAAGAGGATATCGACGACGGTGACTCAAAAGAGACACGACTCACGTTGATGGAAGAAGTACTGTTGCTTGGCCTCAAAGATAAAGAAGTATTAATATATTTATTTAATTTGTACAGACGTAAAGTCCAATAGCGATATAATTTGTATATACAATAATATATATATATATATATATATATATACACTTAAAGACTAAATACGCGTTTCTCTTAATTTCACAAAAGTATCTAAATTGTGTGTAATAGTCAGTTTCGTAATTTGATTAATCGGTGAATTAGTCATTAAGTTGGTAGTCGCTAAAGCCAAATAAAATAATTATACACAACTTAAATTACATAAAGTTAATCATGGACATCAATTCAGAGCTAAAAATTAAATTCACTTTTTTCTATTGCATACCTGTATGGCTGTAATCCTATAAATGTAAAAAATTAAGTAATGGTGTGTAAACTAAATGCGGTTATCTATGTATTTTACAGTTAGCAGAAACAAATTGTAAAAATCCATTTTAAATAACCTCTATTCCTCTAATCCAGTATAATGGTGTACAACACTAATAGGCATGGGTTCATAATATCCTCAGTCTTATAATTATACATTATCATGAATGATAATTATATTGTTGGCCTAATCTTAGTTGTACTTCAGACTTATGTTATGTGTTAGTTATGAACCTAACATAGTACTAGTTATTATACCTAGGTAGAATAGATAGATAACTAGTTCCAAATATAAAATAAATGTACGATAAATATAATTATCTTTGATTGCATTTTATTCCTTGTGTTTTCTGAATAGTATTTATTATTTAACTAGCTATGAAGGCCATTTCCTAATAATCATAGATATTTACTACTTATGATTGACAAATTGACTATACAATGAACAAAATAATATATTACATTTTGATAATCATCATCATCATTAATCTCTATATTCTACATTCTGAGTAAGCTCAGCTTATCCAAAAAATTAGTTTAGATTTTATTGAAGTTGTGTAAATGGCACTGTTGTTTTACAAGTTTCCAATAATATGTTAAACTTACGCTAGATAACTGTCTTTAAAAAATATGTTCTCTATGGAAAGAAAATATGTAATTATAAAACTATTATCTCCCTCTTCAGTAGAAAGTGAAAGCGGATGATACAAACACATATTATGTATTTTAACCTTATGGTATTTTTTTTCAACTAATCTTATATTATGACATAATTACTCTATCATCTCTTTAATTTGAGCTTAAAATATTAAATTATAATAGAATAATCTGTGATTGGATGTTCAAAATAGACTAAGTACCCAATTAAATCAAAAAACGTTTAAAATTAATATGTACCTAATTATTTATGTTTGTACTCACATTAGTACAAAGATCGTTATCAATATTTGGACATTAAATTTATTTAATATTTCCAATTTCCATAAAATGAAATTCCTATTTACCTATGAATATGTTTTAGGGTTACACATCATTTTGGAATGATTCAATTTCTTCGGGCTTACGGGGGTGTATACTTATTGAACTCGCTCTTCGACAACGAATTGAATTAGAAAAAGCTGGAATGCGAAGAAAAAGTCTACAAATGAGAAAAGTAATTGTAAAAAATGAGACGCCTACCGGTGATGTTCTTTTAGATGAAGCTCTCAAACATATTAAAGAAACCAATCCTCCTGAAACAATACAAAGTTGGATTGAATATTTAAGTGGTACGTTTAATATTTTATTAGTTCTTATAGATTAATAACTAGAGCAGCGTAATTGATTACATTTTTGTTTATAGGTGAAACATGGAATCCTTTGAAAATCAAATATCAATTAAAAAATGTACGAGAACGGTTAGCTAAAAATTTAGTAGAAAAGGGTGTTCTTACAACAGAAAAACAAAATTTTCTCTTGTTCGATATGACTACACATCCATTAACAGATAATGAAGCTAAAATTAGGCTAGTTAAAAAGGTAATTAATTTAATAATATATTGTATTTTAATGTTTTGTCTATAATTTTGTTTAAGGAGTTTACACATATATCTGCTACTGTTTTAAAATATTAGGTGCAAGATTCTGTTTTGTCTCGGTGGATCAATGATCCACATAGAATGGATAAACGACTTCTAGCTTTATTAATTTTGGCACATGCTTCAGATGTACTAGAAAGTGCATTTTCTCCACTGAATGATGAAGATTATGAATTAGCTACTAGGAGATTACGAGAATTATCAGACATGGATTTAGAAATTGAGTCAATGAAAGGATCTACAAATGATGTAATCTGGGCTGTATTTGCTAGTTTCAATAAATAAGTAATGTTGTATAACCGACAAATTAAACAAAATGTTAATTTTTTGGGGGGGGCTTATGTAACTTAACTGATACAATCGTATATATAATCTATTGCCATTACATTTTACTGATTCCATAACAAATTATATTTTTGATTGAACTTGCATAGCTTTACAAAAAGTAAATCTAAATTTTTTAATTATGTAAATAATTTTATAGTCAACAGATAAATTAATATTAAATACTATTTCCCTGTATTATTTTTGTATAATATTAATTGTTTATTAACTGTACTACTATTATTCATTATAAGTTCAACTAAACTTGAAAACGGTAATTATACATTGTGGTATTCTATTATTTATTTATTTTTACCTTGTAGTTCAGTAATAATGCTGAAAGAACTACAATTTTTAGTGCCATTTTTTTTTTTCCTTGAATTCGCTATCATTATGTAAAATGTATATATAGTTAATTTTTTTATTGAAATTATTTTATTTTATAAATATTGTTATAATATTCGTTTTTAAAATACTTTTATTTCAAGTGTCATCAGGTCTATATTAAATATAGTTTCTTATTTTGATTTTGAAGAATGTTTATTTTTTTTCATTAAGTAATAATGAACATTGCCTATACATTGATGTAAAACATAAATATATTTTATTACATTAGTAATACTAAGTTTAATGTGAAAATTACTTCAGTACATCCATGCACCTTATATATTTTTGCTTCATTTTGTTAATTAATTTTAATTATAAATAAAATAATTAATCACGATATAACTATTTATAATCATTAACTTAATTTAATTTTGTCATCTATGAACAAATAACCTAACTTAACTTTAAAAAAAAGAAAAATTGGTATATGGAAGTATAATGTTTATTCTTGTTTGTTTAATAATTTGACTATGCCAATGTCATAATATTAACACTATTCAATTTGTCTATAATGTAATAGAAAAATAATGAAAGAGCCGGTAAAAATTCAAACAATAGTTGTACGGAGAAAAAAAATGCTATATTTGGCTGTGATGGGTTTTTGTAAAAAAAAAAAAAGTGTAATATTAATAATGTACATAATAAATAAATAAAACTAATTTAGTTAAAATATAAATATTCTATATAATATTATAGTGACAAAATGTTGTTAACTTAATTATTTTACTATTGATAAGCTAATGTACATAAACTTCTTCTAGAGTTATTTATTTTGATTACTATTGTGTTATTATCGTTATATTATGTATTTTATTTTATCTTAAATTTATTTCACTATTTTTTTTTAATAATTATTAGCAAATTGTAATATCTCTCTACAGTATGTTAAGTATGTATTTTTATTTTTAAAAATTGTTTAAGGGTTACTAGATTGTATATGTGGGTAACATTCTAAGGTTTATTTAAGTCTTATAAAAAAAAATGGTTCAATAAATGGAAAACTAAAAATGTTGATAATTAAAATAATATTATTTTTTTACATTTTCTAAAACCACTGGTACCTTATAATAGACTAATCCATTGTATTATATTAACCTCGGCATTTTAATGAAAATTTCTACTTACTATTTTTCTAAATCCTTTTAGTTTAATAAAAAAAACAATGCGAGCATCAAAAAATGGAATAACAACCACTACCTGGTGTTTTAAATTAGGTTTCCTCAATTGTTTTTGTCTATTTAAACAAACTTGCTTATGTGAATATAGTCTAGTTTAATTTAATATAAAAAGTAATTTATAAAATATTTATGTTATTCGGTTTTCTTTACAAAGTGATGTATGTTGTATTATGTGTAATAATATATTATTGAAAGAAATTTATCAGTGGTTATCCTATAAAATATAATCAATCATCGAGCCCATTTTTTATTCATATTGACGAGAACTATAAGTTTTATAAATTATTTTACTATTAACCCACTATTTTGTACTTAAAAGAATTTACCTAAAACCAATAACCCACCGGCCTAAATAACTTGAATATGTACTACTGAATTTGATCACATAATGACCTAGGTTAACTAAACTATTTACTTGAATTAAGCCTATAACAATAATATAACACCTGTGTGTTAAAATTAAAAGTAAACATTACAGCTCGAATTATAATTTAGAACTTACACCATTGTATTTTTTAAATAAACACCATGCTATTTTTAATATTGTAAAAAAAAAAACATAAATATGTTTACATTGTTTAAATGCCTGAAAGAAATATTGTTATAACGATAATACTTTTAAATATATTATTATATTACACCGCATAGTTTTATATATATATATATATATATAATTAATAATATTGTGTTAATACATCTCAGGTGCTCAATCATTTATACTATGTGTTTTTTTTTCTTTTACATACACCACATTATTATTCGGTTTTATTTATAAACCGATTGTTAAATAAAATATCTATATATATAATTTTTTAAAACGAGTTATATAGCCAATAATGAACAAAATGTGTGTAATTGTGTAATTACGATGAACTCGCAAGGATTTCTCTTTATTTGCAATATTCAACACCAGCGTACACACGATAACGATAAATTATGTTGCGTAAACGACGACGACGTGTATAAAAAAAAAAAAAAATGAACTCGCTACGAACTGGTTTACAGCCGTCATTAAATGAAATTTTGTCATGAACTCAGTGGATAAGTATGCAAAACACGAACAATATTTAATTTTATGATTTTAAAATTATGCCCGCGGCCGCGTTGCCAAATTTAATGTCCCATAATTTATTTATTTTTTTTTTTTTTAATTGCCATATTTAATTGTGTTCGTACGTTTTCTGGATCGACGGGTCGCCTCTGTACTTGTATAGGCCCGGTAGCGTAGTCAAGGGGAGGGGGAGGTCGATGTGGTCATATGGCTGATGCATCACTCCACCAGAGCTCGGGGGATCTTTTTTTTCATCTTCAAATTTTTTGTTACATACAATCAGGCGTGGAACCAGAACTCAATTAAGGCTACCCAAATTTTGGTCAAAACACTAATTAATTTACGAACGGTGACCCATCAAAAATATTTTGCGACCCATAGGTTGGGAAACACTGGCATAGACTATAAGAGATGTGTTATAAAACGATAATAGTAAAAAACTTTAACCAGAGTCTACGGGGAGGCGATCGTCCCTTGGCCCCTCCCGCCACTTGGATTCGAGCCTGCATACAATACAAAATAAATGTAAAACATGTCACATTGTTAGTTGTGAATCTAACGTAGGTATCCACCGTTTGAAACCAACAATTGTATTCAAGTTGCAGAATTTGCCGACGTTTATTGTAAAAATAGAAAATTTAAACGTTAATAAAATTTCGTGATACGGGTAATTATGGTATTTATTTTTTTACGATTCACATCACCCCCCCCCCCTCAAAAAATGTCCTAGTTACGCCACTGAATAGGCCGCACCGTCTCTATTGTTTTTACTGCGTCGTATTATAGCTTAAATAAAACGATATAATTAAAGAAGGCTATCGATCAAAATACGGCCGTGCTAATTTAACGAGTAAATTACTTATTAGCACCGGACGGATGACGATTAGCGCTCAATCTATACAAGCGTGAGCGCAGTTATAACCCATCCCGAAATTGTTCCTACATCATTTTTTCATAAGTCATACCGTGTTCGTCAAGTGGGTAAATTTTTCATTTTTACTGAGAATTTCAAATGTAAAACCCGAGTAACGAAATACAACTACGGTTAACTGTGATTGGAACGGGGTTAATTGATCCGATCGATTTCGGTCGTTAAACGGACAATTAGGAGGAAATATCAAATTGTCATGGGCAACATTACGCGGTTGAAGGTCCGTGAATATAGATAAGGCATTTTCAGTGTTGCTATTCTATCAACACGAAAATAAAATACTGTCTATTTTGTTGGAAATGTCCAGAGGCCGGGGAATTCGAATAATCTCAAAGTTCTCGGGGGGGAAATAATATTCCTACGTGCGTCGCTGTCGACGGACAACTACAAGACCCCGCGGGTCGTTTAATGGGAAACCCAGGACGCCGTCTCTATAGACCGTGTTCTCATTGGTCGTGTACGCCGTGCGTGGTGTGTGGGCGCGAGGACCTCATTCGCGTAGTTTCAAGTGTTTCATGATGGTTCCTCACGATGGGTGACGCAACGGTCGCGTAATCGGAGTTCCCGAGTTCAAATCCGCCAATATAACGGAACGAATTGTTTTTATTGGTTTTTGTTTTTGTCATTTTTCTCCTGCGACCTGTCCGACGTGGTTTCGCGTAACCAATCGAGGGTTATTTACGATCAAATTCCGACATGAGCTGGCGGACGGCGGTGCCAGAACAATATTATTTTACTACTGCCATATATCTATGCTATTACTCCAACGATTGACTACACAATAAAATTGCATAAAAACAAACCATTGGAAATGAACCAATGAGAATGCGGTATAGAAATGGCGTCCTGGGATTCCTAATACTCGCAGGTGTCAAAAGCAATTGAGAGTGAAAATTAAACGACAAACTACCGAGATAATCGCGAATATTTCAATAAGAATACAATTTATTATAATTTTGAACTGGATTTCTGAGGTACTTACGGTTTTAATCGCCGTGTAATTGTCAATACCACACAGTTTAACGATTTTTTCGGTATTTAATTTAACACACTTATTTACGTTGGTTTTCTAAAACCTTTTTTTGATTTAAAAAAAAAAAATTAAAACTACTAGTCATATTATCGTTTGTGAATAAAACCATTCCCAATATGTACCACGATATCATCACTAAACTGTAGTCCTCGTTCATCTTATTATTTTTTTTTAAATTTATAATACAATTGTAACTTACAATAATAATTGTGCACACGAATTAAAAACACTATTTGACCAAGTGTTATCTGTTATTATCTTGTGTATAGAATTGTTGGATTTGGAAGTGAAACGTTATTACCTAATAATTCATTCATTCCGATTTCCAAGTCGAAATACCCTATTGTGTTATTACCCACTCGGCGGGGGACAACGTGTCATCATTATTATTATTATCATATTTTTTTTTTATTATTATTATCCGTAATGGAAGATATTAGATAATATAGTTAGATAGAAATCAATAGGTTATATTGTTGTAGATGTAATATGTAATTTGGTCTTACAGTTACGTTGGAATTCAAATACGCCAAGTTCAGTAATAACTATTACTGATTTTGATAATCACAATAAAAATTAAATTATTTATTAAACCGGAGAAAATAATATATTATTCTATATTAATTTGTAACAAAACAAATCGTGTTCACAGGTGTTGCACGTGCCATATGTGCAATTTGTAATAGGGAGTAGGTATTACAGAACAAAGGTTTTTGCTGTTTCC
This sequence comes from Tuberolachnus salignus, assembly GCA_956483605.1. Lineage (NCBI taxonomy): Eukaryota > Metazoa > Arthropoda > Insecta > Hemiptera > Aphididae > Tuberolachnus > Tuberolachnus salignus. Next base: position 45,303,480 of record OY101432.1, on the reverse strand, counting down.
ACTTTGTATTGAAATTCTATTAACAATATAATTAAGTCAAACTCGAAAAGTTCAAATAAACAATACCTATATTGTTTTTATTTTAACAAATATGTCTCGATCTCTCAACAATAGAAAATAAACTAAATAAATGACACGATTTCATAAATAATAACGATAAATTATAGTTATATAATATGTATCTACTTAAATAATGGGGGGAATCAATTATAGGGAAATGTCCTTTTAAAGTAGAACGTTAGAAGAGGTTGGAGTGAAAGGATCAACATTTTAATATGTACACAAATTTGTAAAAATTATAATGATCCGAGTGCACAACCACGCTGGAGGTTTTGGGATGGTTTTAGGGTTTTGGTTCATCATAAAGTAATCAATTTTATAAATGATTAACTATGGAATTATTTAGTTAGACCAATTTTATTTTTATAATTAACGAAGAGCGGTGTAGAATTTTTGAAATTTCATATTCAAGAAATTGCTGTACAAATGTTATTATATTTTAACCTAATACAGCAAACAACTTTACAATAGTCGTGTAAAAATTAGAAATATTCTATGAATTTTAAAAGAACATTTCATAAAATCAAAAATATATCATAAAATGTATTTAAAAAAGGACTCATACAGTATAGGTGTATGTACAATGTGCATACTTCAATAGACACTACCTTCATTATAATATATCTACCTAATAAATAATAATTGATTAAACTCGGCTATTTTTTTTAAAAAAAAAGCTTTCGTGATTTCCTATATTATTATTATTAGTTTAATCTAGTAAATACATACAATTTAATTAAATGATTTATTTTAAATTTATGACGTGTCGACGTGAGTACATTAAAAATATGATTTATTTTATTACGCAGTATTATTGAAGTCGAAAGTGCTAATATCTATACGTTAGTGCTCGAATTGGAAAAAAAAAATTATGGACTATGAGAATTAAAAAGAATCGGCGGTCCTTGTAATAAATAAAAACTCAACTTAACCCGCGGAAGGCTTCACCTCCGAATCCTCATTGCACCCCACCATGCTCACTATTTCCCCAAAACCATCGGATAACATATGTAGCACAAGTAAGTATAGGCAATACATATTGCAAGTTAGTAATTGCGATACTACCATAATCTAAGGCGTAATAATATGTGATACAATATCAGTATTATTATTAATATTATTATTACGTTATCGCTTTTGATATTTTATTAATTATTATTATAATCAGGGTTCGGGATTTATAGCTCTATAAAACGCGATAATTAGCGCTTAAATATGCACTAAACACCGTCAAATAAACATAAAAATAAAAAAAAAATACAACAATTTATTTTTTAAATGTTAAAGAAATTTATATAATTTCTTAAGTATCTTCCTTCGCTATTTAAATCCACACAACAATTATAACGAGCTACGAGTTATAGATAACAAAAACATATAATTGCATTCATATTTTTTTTTCTCGACTAGTGCTTCTATTAATTTCACTGATCCATTAAAATGTGTATAGTTTTTGTTTAAAATTTGAAGAATTTGTCAAAATATGTATAAAAAAAAACACAAAAGCTGAAAAATAAACACTTAACTACAAAATCTATGAAATATTCAAAAATATTCCCATTCAAATTTCAGATTTAATACCATGGTAACCAGAAATTAATTTATTTCACACAATGCTATATTTTACAATAAATAACAAAAGTATGCATTCGCTATAAGTCCCGCGAACCCCGATTATAATTTTATTTTACACGCTGCGGCATATGTTATTAATTTTCTTATAAAAACCGAGTTTAATGAGAATATTACAGGCGAACAATACATATTTTGTTTTTATTATAGATACTAATACGATTATATAATAATTGAATCTATTTAGCTATGTAAATTGATTTATAATATAGTTAATAGGATGTTCTAATGCTGATGAAATTTTGTTACTGTCATTACTAATGTTTTTTTCTCATACAACAAAATTACACCAGTTTTTTCCCTATAATTAACTATTCAATTTCCTCATTAAAATGTTTTTGTTGATTTAAATATATATTTTATCTTGGAAACAATTTATTTTGTATTTGTTTATTATAATAATAAGAGTATAATATAATAATATATATGTAGGTACCGGAAGGTTTCGATTTATTACAATCTATACTGCAACAAAAGCCAATTAAATTTCACTCACCGACCCATTCGGTCAAAGTCATCGTGTGAAAAAAATTTTGAAAACGAAAAAACAAACACTCACAGATTACATAATATCGGATGAACGTATACGTGCAGTTTTTTTTAACATGAATGTATACCATGTACAATTGTACGATTGTTTTAAACAAAATAAATACTTTATAATCTATATATAGGTAGATAGTATTATAATATTTTGTTTCCGAGATAAACGGGTGGTACATGTCCGTATGCCTATATTTTCTAACGAATGAAATGTTACACTGATAATATTGTATCGGTTAAATTAATTGTTTTTAATACTCATGAGAGTTCATTCGCCGGCAGTGATGCGTGTGATATACTGTTCATTTATGTCTATAGATCATAAATAAAATCGTGTGGAACAATTATTCATCAATCAAAGTTTATTGGACCAGTGTAAGTCTGATCCGCGGACAGTGAACAGTGCAATGTACACGTATATACATTATATACCTACCTGTTTCCCGCGATCAAAGGTTCAAAATGTTCATATGGAAATATTATACGATAAAACCGTCAACACGTATAATATCAAGTGATGGTTACGATGAATTTCAGTATATTCTAATACATACAGAATATGAATTTTAGTGTTTTTTTTTTAATAAGAGAAATACTGTAGATGTTATACGTTTTGTGAACAAAATCAACGGTTTATAATATATAAGTCTAAGCTGCAGTTAGGAGGGACGGAACGTGTCTCTTTTTACAAATAATGATGTTTTGGCAAAAACTTTGGTCCGCGGGAGTGTTATCGGTCGTTTTATTTATTTATTTTTTTTTTTTGTAAATAATTAATTATTGAATTATGTTTCGATAAACGATGTAAAGGGGGAGGAGGAGGGGCTGAGATAGGTTTTGTTCAACAACTGCAGAGGACGCTAATTTTTCTTACTTTTACGTTTCGTTCTCAAAATCAATATTTTTTATTTGTCCAATATTCAAGCACTGGTACCATTATACGTACACGATTTTCTACTCCGGAATTCCTAAAGAAATTCCAATTCGCACACCGTTGACGCACGTAATTGTTTTTTTCCACGTCAATCAGCCGATATCGGATAAGTTTTAAAATACAATATAATATATTCTAAACAATATAAGTTTTTTTTTACACAAAAAATTAATTACACTGCAAGCAGTACAAGCCGTGTATTAGAGAGATGCTAAAATTATCGTTAGCACAACGTACCTACATAATTAGTATAATTTATACGTTTATAATTTTAAATCGAGCCAGTCCATTGGTTGTGTTTTGTACATCGTCGCCACGCTACTCGTCAGTGGTGTCGTGAAAATATTTCAAACCCAAACCAAAGTATTCATATACGACCCGAAATTACCACGCTCTAAGGCTAAACCCGCCTCCCCCAGGGCTAATCAATTAGAGAAACGTCGTTCATAATGTCGCTGTTTCTCGTATGGGAATATTTATGGTTTTATGTTATTTATGTTTTTTTTTTTTTTTTTTTTTTTTTTTTTTTTTTTTTTTTTTTTTTGTAATTCAATTCAAAATAATCGGTTTTAAGTGTTTGCATCATAATTATAAACACTTAACCTATTTTCGTTACGAACGTTTTCTTCGAAACGTTACAAGTGCACCGCGCAAACGCAGTAAATACATAATATATATATATATATTACATTACAATAGTAACTATTATAATAAATACGATTATTTCGTTTGAAAAGCGCTAATAATACAATCGGGCGACATATAAATTACGTATCGTTAATCGTTCGCGACTACTGTGCACAAAAACAAATCGTATACTTGCGCCGCCATAGGGTTTGGCTCGATTTGACAAAAAAAAAAAAAAAAAAAAAAAAAAAAACAGTGTTTGTACAATACAACAATTGAACAAAATATATTAACATAAATAATCAATGATATTTTGTGTTTATGGCGACGTACGCGGATAGGTGTAAAATTAAAAATAATAATATTCCTATGGCTGACATCTGTAAAATACAAGTAATACGTATGCCTGTCGTCTGTGTGATCGTTATGTACGAATTAGGTATAGTACGTTCGAATCGAAATTTTGCAGTATTACATATGATATTTATAATTTTATAACCTTTTGTTATATTATTTATTCACGCTGTCGTTTTTTTATTTTAACACAATAACGCCCGGCCAGAGTCACGCCAAGTGTAAAACTCACTTGCCCTAATTAATTAGTGACGTGGGCAAGTACGAAAATATGGATCTGCGACAAACGGGGAGCTCGTCTACTATTTGCATATATTTTTTTTAGCGTCCCTTCTGGGTTAGGTTGATTTCAATAACTGCAAGGAACGCTAATTTTTGTTTTAAGTCTCATTGTCCCTCTTCATTTATTTTCCCAATTAGAACACTGTAGGTATATGTAATCACACGAAAAACTTTCTGCGGGTTAGACGTATATACACCAATTGATCTAAATATATTACTATATAGGAAATCGATACTTGTTTGCACAGTTAGAATTAAAATTTAATTACGAATAATTAGAATTATTAATAATAATTTTAATTCACGACGTCTTTACGTAGTTTAAATGCTGAGAAGTGCGGAAAAGGCTATTATGTAGTTGTAAATTTATAATCGTATTCCTTTATAATAATCCTCTAGGCTTTATTATGTCCTTTTTCTTCATATTTTGATATTTTTTTATTTTATATTTATATTGAAATTTTTGATATTTTATAGTTCGTTATATAACTTCCAATTATACGTTCATAATGTTTATATACCTACTGCAATACCGCAAAACTATTTGATACTTTAAATAAATATATAGGTACGTGCAATAACACGTATCTGCAATAATGTAACTAATCTATACTTGTCAGCTGTTGTCACTCGATCTTGAAATATTTATATAGGTATAATTATAACTACTACATCGTTATAAATTATATAAATCCATTGATATAAAAATGTATAATTAACGATAATACGTATGCATATAGTGATAATACTTAAAATCTTATAAAACATTATAGATGTGATATATTGAATTTACAACAGAATTTGTAGACACTGTATCGGGGGGGGGGAGAATAAATAAAATGGCGAATATGAATACATTTTTTAAAAGTAACAACCCTCCGAATCCTCCTTAAAATGCAAACACATTCTTCTTTGAGAATTTTACAAGTACATATTATTATTATTAGAGAAAATTGCCGCGACAAACATCTGATCCGGAACACCCTGTTATCTGTATTTACTGCAGAATACAATCATTTTTATGCGGCAACACGGCCATTGTCACATCGTATAAATCATGTGCACATTTGATAATAATATATGCACACGATGAGTGCAGCCGCAGCACATTGCGATTATATTATTACATAGTATACACACAACACATATTATTGTACACTTATCTTATATTCGCATAATCAATGTTCGGGTACCGAATGTGCAAATTTCAACTAGTGCATTTTAATTGTAAATAAGTATAGTGCATGCTTACACATACAATGCAATACTGGTACCGCGATAGATAAATAAATAATTAAAAAACCTAAAAATACGTTCGCGGAAAACTGTCTACCGCCAGGTTACAGCTACTTGTTGATCGTTAACAGTTTATTCGCTTACGTCTTCGTGCTCGACCTATGCGGAAGCGATTGTAACAAAAAAAAAAACCTGCAGAACTCAATACAACGCACAGGGTTGCGGTTCTTTGGGATATAGTCACAGCCGGAATATTTTTTTTTTCAGTTAGTTAACAAAAAAAATAAATACTATTTCTCTGGGAAAAAATGGTAAAATATAATTGTAATATACATATAAACCTAATTTTGGTTTATCGGCGTGTATTAAAATACATTTTAATTTTCTCTTTAGGCATACAATAATATGATGTTGTTATACATTTTTCATTTAGCCATATTCGCCACATAGAATTTTGCGCACGTCTATTGCAAGTATATATAATATCATCGTGGTTCACAATCTACAACCCCTTTGTAGATTTTCAAAAATCTCACCCACTCCGCCCCAATAAATTGGAAAAATTGATGACCTTTTTTTTTGTTTTGGGTTTACTTTGAAAATAAACTATAACAATATGCATAACGACTATTATTTCTTTTATTTTTTTGTTTATTGATAATATAATTGTAAATCATTTTAATGAAATCATTTTTTGTTTTTACACGATGGCGACCGCTCGAACCTGCTCCCCAGGACGGGAAACGCTGATATATACAGAGACACTCCTCTTCGCGGATAAACCAATCGACAAAATGTCGTACCCACAATTTATAATAAACACCGCAGTTGTTCGTCAGAATATGTTTGTTTTTTTCCTTTTTTCTTTTAATAATGGGTAAAATAACGAAATATTGTATTAATAAAGTTGCGTCATTGACATATGACCCGTGATGTTTAACATATCGTTTTGATTAACCTTTACACGACTACCTGTTTTCAAACCAAAGTCCATATCGGCCAGTACGTTTCGGTACATTAATTTCATTACGCGTTATTATATGCACTGCAATAATATATTATTATTAATATTATTGTAATCGGATAATCCTGTATAAAATATTACAAAACGCACCGATGGAATTTTAAATTTATTATTCATTTTAAATTAATATTTACGAATATATACGAATAAATTGACATCACTCTATAATATACTATACTATATATTATATATACGTATATTTGGCGTCTGATTGATTCGTTATATTAAAAATATTACCGTTCGATTATACGCGTGTGATATTGTTCTATTTACGAAACTGCAATTTATCAATTCGTCCGTAGACCATATAGTTCATTATTATATATACGGGCGTTAAAAAAATGTTTAGCCGACATTTCGAAATTTAACGTAACGTCGTGTTTTACAATAATTTATAAGTGGAAAAAGTTTATAACAATGCAACTAAGGTCGCGGTCGGGGTTTGCATTTCCTACAATATGCCCACACGTTATTATAATAGGAAATTTAATTAATATAAATAAGTTATGTATAATTGCCGTATAGTAATTTAGAATATTATTTTTTATGTAATAGTTCCTATATATTGGAGGTGTATAAACGAACGTACGATTAACCTCGTGCTGTGAGTATATTGTCTATTTGTAATAAGTAATAATAGAAGTATGCAAATGAGTATCTATGTCTATATTTTAATCTCGAATATACCGTATATTTGAATAATATTTCGTTTGCATAACTTATTTTTTGGCCTTCTGGGCTTATTTTCGCCATATATATTATAACTCCACCAGCCACTTCAGCAGAACCCCGGTCACAGTGTTTTGCTCGTGGCATCAATTTAAATTTGTATTTTCTATTATTTGTTCAACCGCGAGTAACCGAGAGAAACTAAAAATTCGATAAAAAAATTTAAAAATTCTTGTGTCAAACGATCAACGCCCGTATATAGAATTTGAAATTTAAAAATTCGATATTGCCGTTGTGATGTATCTAGGACATCCGTCAGTCCAAGGCTCAAGTTAAAAGTTTCGGGATAACATTCCGTGCAGTAAATTTAGCCGCAAACTGCAATCATTATTTTTCTCGCGCAATAATAAAGTAGTCTATTATTATTTTTTTATAATGTTCATAAAACGATTTGATTGGTTTCAACATTTTATCCGCTAGACAGTTATTAATTTATTATTAATCGCCAATCTTATTGATTTATGTAGACTACTACACAGTTAAATTCAGTACCTGTATACTATATACTGTATAGGTGTAATTTATTACAATATATAAAGTAACAATGTAAGTTAAATAGCTAAAGCTAAGTTAAAGCTAACCTAACCTATATATATATATATATATATATATATGAGTATAATGTGTGATCAAAAAATAAATGTCTGTATTTCGATAAAATATAATTGATCGTATATAAGTAGGTACAATTGATAATATGATATCGCAATTCGCATTATAATATAATGGCCTGGCTATTAATAAATTCGAGTTAGTAATGATTGGAAGTATAATAATTGAACTTATCTGCAGGTACATATTATTTTTAATTTTAATCATTATTAAACATATTATCAAATGATAAAATATCGAATCACCAACTGCATAAAAAAGAAAAATTTATCAATTCGTACAATTTTTCCATCAGATCATTATAATGAGAGTGCAGATTTTTTTAATATAAAAACATGTTTGTTTTGGATGTATGTACAACCACGAGAATTAGATATTAGTACGTCCACGATTAATAGTACTAAGAATAAAAATAAAAACATTTTTTTTTTGCATTCAAGTGCATATTTTGATGTTATGAAAATATATATTCATATAAAAGCCTATATTTTTTCATATTTTACTAATACTTTTTATTTCAAGATAATATAAAAGCATAATTGTTTGGCTGTTATAAGAGAATATAAACCCGAGCTCTAATTATTATAAGTAATACATATTTAAGTATTATAATTTATAGCTGACGGATAACAACACTTTTAAGGGCAGTGAAATTGAAAAGTTTTACCAAGCAGCTTTCAGATATGGAAGAAGGTAGGGCCGGCTCTAGCCAAAATCCAAATTTTCCAGCCTCTCGTCACGTATCTCTCTATTTATCCCTTAGCCATATACTCAAACACATTCATGTCAATAATAAAGATACAATTATACAAAAATATACATACAATATGTTGTAACGCGGGTGCCTGTAAGTTTTCATTTACTGTTCTCTGTAAAAATATTCCACGAGGCCACGACAGATCGACGGACGAAGGGCAAATGAAATTAATTATAATTAAGCATATCGATATGGCTGCTAGATATATATTAATTAAATATAAAATTGAAAAGCAAATAAATTATAATAATCTAATTTCAGTAGATAAGGATCAACTGTTGATGTTACTATACCGGCTATACCCAATAAATATAGCACGTATAATCTAATTTAAGAATTAATTTTGGTTTGAAAATATAATTACGATGTTTGCATATAATATATTAATATGCGGTACCTTAGGTTTAATTTCAATGTGTTGTAATTGTACGCATACCACCTCAACCATGGTAACATTTAGTTAATTTCTAGGTATAAGCTATTATTTAAAAAAAATACAAATACTAGTAATGAAATAATTGATCATTTTTTTTTTTTTATTTCTGTTCATCATTATTTTGAAAAAGGTTTTCGGTTTTTTGCGCTAGCCTAGCGACTAATATATCATAAAATACAGCCCTGCCTACACCAAGAACACGCCGCCTCTTACATAATACCGCCGGAGGCGCATAGGCCTGTGTTGGCCTGTGCCTTTCGCCAGTCCTGGAAGCGGGTATAAAAAAAAACTACAAAAATGGTTAATTTTTTGAACAGTAGCGTGTCTAGGAATTTACAACGATGGGTTGAAGGGATTTCCTATCTATTGAGGCAGTGGCGTATTTACGTTTTCCCTCGGGGGGTGATATTAAAAAAAAATCAGCGCATCCGTTGAACTCTGCCCATTTGTTCTATACTGTTTATCATTTACCACGGTGTGGGGAACTATATATGAAGACCAGCAAAACAAAAAATATATCAATTTAACATTCGTCAATATATGTTTATAAATTATAAGTTCGTATTATTTGTCAGGGGAGGGGGAAGTACCCGTTTTCTATTTGCGCCCGTGTCATCTACTGTATAACAAACTTATTATTTTGGTGCTTATCATTTATTATTATCAAATTCTTTATTTGACAGTAATTTATTATGTTAAAAAATATAGGTAATATCTCTATTGCGGTGGATGTTTGGCATTTCCAAACCATTTGGTTTTAGTCTGTTCTAAATTGAAAAAATAATAACTTTAAATGATTACATTTATAATCACAAACACTATAAAACTTTAACGGTTTTACTACTGCGCACAACACACTGATTACTAATACGGTAACGGTTCATGAGCTTTTAAAAAATCGGAAATTGATTATAGAAAAGAAAGGGCTCTGGGGGGTGAGGTGATACATCAACCCCTTATATCTCTCCAGCAAATATGCCACTGTATTTAGGGGTCATGATGGAACTTTGTAAAAATCAAGTGTTATTCATTTATAAATAATCCACTCCTCGTAACTATAAGTCTGTAAATATTTTTAAATAATAAATTAGTGGGTAGTGGTAAAAAAATGTTTATAATTGAATTGAATAATAAATAATAAGTTTGAAATTAATAATTTCCCGGTAACATTTATTTTATACTATAAAATACACGAATTAGTTAACTTTATACTTTTATTTTGTATTATAACTTATCCTTTTATTTTATATAATATATTTATTTTTAATCATTGTATTTGTTATTAGACGAGTACAATACTTGCACGTGTAGGTATGTGTAAACACATAATAATACGTTTATTGTAAATAGATAGGTACATAGACAGTGGCGTAACTACACATTGAAGCGCCCCGAGGCAAAATATTTTTTCACCCACATAATATAAAATAGAAATTTTAATGTCTATACTCTTTGACCATTGTCATTAAAACAATGCTGTGATCGTATTTTTGACTGAGTAATCGTGTTTGTTTTTTTTTTTTTTTTTTTGGAAAAAAATTGTTACGTTATTACATTAAAAATGTAATTTTAATCTTAAATTGGACAAGTTTACATTTCCATCATACGAGTACATATACTCGTATATATATATTCGTACTTTATATTTATATCTACATCTAATACATTTTTATGAAAGAATGAAAACTTAACCTTTTTTTTTATATCTAACAAAGAAAATTAAATTTGCAAATTATTAGTGATAATTAAATAATAAAAAACAAATTAATCAAAATTGAATTTTCTTCTTTATCTCCGACAAAAACACCAATTAGTGTATCAATATTTAATGTGTGCACTCTTTCAGTATATTATCAGCTTTTTCAGTTTGTCGCCGCTTGTTTTTAAATTGTCAATTGCTTGTTTAAAAACGTTTATATTGATTCAATTTTAACCATAATTTGTCTACCAAATATTAACAACCACACATATAAGCGCCCCAAAAATCTGACGCCCCGAGTCAACTGGCTCTGTTGCCTCCTGCGGTAGCTACGCCACTGTACATAGATGACATTTTTTTGACCGGGGAAAATATTATCAAGAAAAATAACAAGAACATAACAATGTCTAAATTTCTCTCATAAAACTAATTATTTCAACCGTACATCTAACGGCCGTGGAAAGGTACCATTATACATGTACATAACATATTATTTATCTATATAATATTATATAACCATGAAACAATTGTATTACTAAATAACGCGAAGTGGGTAGGTGACCGTGTATTTGATATTAATTTTGGCCAAAAATATAAAGATTGCCCATTATTATTATTTTAAATACACTAATTATAATGAAATGGATTAACCTATATCTATTTTATGATTGTGTATGAAACTAATTTTTTTTTTCTTATCCGTAGATTATTTGTTGAATGATGTAGATAATGCTCCTCCACTCTTCTCTGTCATAAATAGTTTTAAATTTTCCTTATCAGTAATTGGAGTATTTATATTATGATACTCCAATAATATCGATAACAATGTAAATAGTCTAGTTATTTGATTACGTTTAAATTGTCTGTTACAAAATAGGAATTTTGTTTTCTCCTAAAGTTGCGTTTTATTAAAATAAGTTCTCAATAAATTCATTCGTTCTATCCATCAACGGTCATTGAACCGTTAAACGAGACTTTGGTAAGTTATACAATATTGTTACTATACTGTCACTGTATTTTATTTTATTTTATTTTAGATTCTGTTCACTATAAAATACATTTGATTTGTACAGAAAATTTCCTGTCTTATCCGTGTGATATACGTACGATTAACATAATATGGACCAGAATAAGAAAGACCGACACCACGAAACTAGTATACATTGGTTTAGAAAAGGTATGCGTCTGCACGACAACCCGGCATTTAAATTATCGTACGAATCGAAAAACATCAGTGGTGAGTATTATAAGCTCAGACCTATTTACATATTAGATCCATATTTTCGTAAATACATACGTGCGGGCATGAACCGTTGGAGATTTTTACAACAGAGCCTAATGGATCTGGATTTAACACTCAGGAAACTGGGTACACGGTTATATGTTGTCAGAGGATTGCCAGAGGACGTGTTTCCAGATTTATTCGAAAAATGGAATGTCAAACTATTAACATTTGAGTTGGACACAGAACCATATGCACGTAAACGAGACGATCAAATTGAAAACATAGCCAGACAGCACGGAGTCAAAGTGGAACAGAAAGTTTCACATACTATTTATAATACTGAACTTGTGCTCAGAGCAAATAGAGGTAGCGTTCCAATGACTTATCAAAAATTTCTGTCTGTTATTAACTCAATGCCAGTTCCCCGCCAACCAATACCTGCACCAGATAAATTGCCTTTAGAGTGTCTACTCGATGATGATTTGAATAATAGTGAATTTGATGTACCCACTTTGAATGAGTTGTTAACATTAAAGGGGTTCGATCCAGCAGACCTTAAACCATGTTTGTACCCTGGCGGAGAAAAAGAAGCTCTCAAACGTTTAGAAGAATATATGAAAAACAAGTCATGGGTGTGTAAATTTGAAAAACCAAATACCTCACCTAACAGTCTGCAGCCCAGTACTACTGTACTAAGTCCATACATGAAATTTGGTTGTTTATCAGCTAGTCATTTTTATTATAGGTTAAAAGAAGTTATTGGTAATAGCCCTCATTCAAAACCTCCTGTATCTTTGATCGGTCAATTGTATTGGAGAGAGTTTTATTACACTGTTGGTGCTGCAACTCCAAATTTTGATAAAATGGTCGGCAACTTAATTTGTTGTCAGGTGCCTTGGGATGATAATCCTGCTATGTTGGAGGCCTGGACAGATGGTAAGACTGGATATCCATTTATCGATGCCATTATGAGGCAACTTAGAGATGAGGGTTGGATACATCATTTGGCCAGACATGCTGTTGCATGCTTTTTGACTAGAGGAGACATGTGGATATCTTGGGAAAAAGGATTGGCTGTATTTGAAGAATTATTACTTGATGCTGATTGGTCAATGAATGCTGGTAATTGGATGTGGTTATCAGCATCAGCATTTTTCCATCAATTTTTCAGAGTCTACAGTCCAGTTGCTTTTGGTAAAAAAACTGATAAGAGCGGTGATTACATTAGAAAATATATTCCAGAACTGGCCAAGTATCCAGATCAGTACATTTATGAACCATGGTTAGCTCCAAAATCTATCCAAGAGAGAGCTGGGTGTGTGGTTGGAATCCATTATCCTAAACGAGTGGTAGTGCATGAAGATGTTTACAAAATTAATATTACAAAAATGTCATTGGCCTATAAAACCACTAAAGCCGATAAAAGTGCCAGTAGTACAAAGTCCATGAGTACGTCGTCATCTCCCAACAAAAGAAATACAAAAAAAGCTAAACTTAAATAATAATTATTTTGTTACCTTGTTTTGGATGTATTATTATATGTGATCTTAATAGTTGCAATTGTGTGTTACCTAGAAATGTATACGTATTGTTTTTTTTTTTTTGTAAACTATTATTGCGTATGCACAAAAGAATTTATATATATATATTTTTTGTTTGTATCATGGATTTTATATTTTTCATTATATATTTTCTAGATAAAAGTCTCGCCACATTGTGATTTTTATTTTTAAACTGCAGTATGTAATGCAAATATTATTAGCCATTCTTTTGTTTCGCAATAGTAGTATATGTGGCCACCATTTAAAATAATTTAAATTACTCGAATCGAATTTTTGTATTTTCGTACATTGGCTAGTTGGCATGGTGGAACTGTAGAAGTGGTCTATATTTCCCACAGTCAAAGTAATAAATTAACTATAGACCATAATTTGTTTACTCATTTCTATAAATACAATAAAGAGATTTCATGTTACTTGAACTTAAAGTCTATGTATTATATGATTTGTATTACTTCGAGAAATTCTGTTTGACGGTAACATAATTTTTTTTATAAACGTTTTTGTTGTATAATACAAATATAATAAAAGCATATCATTGAATATCGGGAAAAAGTATTTCAATAACTTTAATATGTAGATACTATGGTTTTTATATATTTTTTTCTCCCGTCTGTAAACAACTTTTTTTTACCAGAAATCATGTTCCGATCAAGATAAAACAGAAAAGCTTTTTTGTTGCATTAGGGAAGTAATTTTTTGATTTGCCTTGCAGTTTTTTTAATAATAGAGAAAAACCGGGAATATTTATGCAAAAACGATTTTCTGTTTTGTATGTGATTCAGTTACAAATAAACATAGATACCCAAAATATTCACCGAATATTTTATATTACATATTTCTAGACGCGGTTAAACGTTTTTAAACATTTTGATAAATTGTATGCTATTTTTAATTATTTTCGATATTTTCGTAATACAAATGTAATGCAGCTTAATTTCTAAAATATCTTCAGTCATTTTTTGTTAAATTGAAATTTAGTAAGCGCACAAAAGGATATTCAATTTCGAAATATTGTACAAAATTATCAAATTATTTGTCGAGGTTAGGTTATGATTTGTTTAGGTATATGTATTTATTATCTTTATCGTTCCTTTTTAAATCAGCGTCACTGTTTGTAAATGACGAATAAACAATAACAATAACAAAGTGGACCTTGAAGAAAAAAAAATAAATAAAAAAAACCGCCAGACAGCAGAAGAAAAAAACTGGTTGTCAAGCATAACAATGACAGTGACGTCATCGGATAGATATTGTAAACCGAGTTATCTATCATCTAATTATTTATCGGCACATTCGCGTTGTCGTCGACCGTGATTTCAAGATAAATGAAAATTTGAAAAAATATATAAATAAATAGTGGACAGCGGCCCACCGTCGAATACGATTTTTTTCAGCAACGGTCGGCGGGCATTGCGAAAATAGTCGTGCCCATGTGTCACGGACCCGGATCGGCGGCGACGTTTGTGCTCGTTTTCCATTGGCCGACGCCGATTGTGGTGCGATCGCGACGGGCGAGCGTCATTAGCCGTCGCCGGCGCCCGCCCGCCCATCTACGACGGGTTAACCGCGTTGTCACGTGCACGGTGACCGTTTCATTCAGCCGACCGGCCGCGAACGCGGTCGCCGGGCGACAGGTAGCGGCCGACGCGCCCCGTACCCGTGGAACAACCGGCAAACGACGCGCGCCGGCGACAGCCGTTGTTCCATGGATACGCGCAGTTGTTTATCTACGCCGCGGTGACCGTATCGTCGTTATCGCATAACCTTTCGCCACCGGCTCCCGGAACTACTACCGAACACCAAAAACCCAGCCGTCGTGTCCGAATCCCGTATGTCCGTCCGCGAATTTCCGCGTGCGCCATCGTCGATCGTCGTTAAGGTCGGGTTAAGTTAAATACAACGTACGCTAAAAGTACATCATTTACCTATTGTTGTAGGCCGTAGTAATTATCGGCGGCCGTGCGCCGCTGTAGTGGTCGGAATTATTGTTGTCGTTAATTTGCCCGCGCGCACCACCCCGGGCCGCATCGCTAGAATTTCGCGTCTACGGGCGCGATAATTTCACGGGATATCGAATTATTTATAGATGATTATCTACGCTACTCGTCGGCGCGGTGGTGCGTACAATATATTTACATACGTCATACATGGTTAGGTTATACGTGGCCCCGGGTCTCGAGTATTATTATTAATTATAATCGGTATTCGCTATTAAGTAATAAATAATAAATAGGCCGTCGTTATCTCCGCCGTTGGGTCATTTCCGGCGCGGCGGAGGAGGACGAGGAGGAGGAGGGTTCATTTGAATTATCATACGTGCCGTCGGTGGCGTTTTCTCAGCCGTTTTATATCGCCGAACGCCGTCCGATGTTTCAGTCGCTGTTTTCGCGTCCTGGTGTCGATTCCTGCGTCGCCGTATAGTCATAACCATAGTCTTAGTTTTTTTTTTATTATTACCGTCCGAATCGCTTTTGATTTACCACCACCGAGTTTGCCACGCATTTCCCGCGGTCATTCCCGGACCTGTGTACCGAAACATCGTCGTGAATCGGGTTCGAACCACTACGTCCCGGCAGTAAGGTAAACGTCCTAGAGTCGTTTTCTACTTTAAACGCAACATAACTCATTTCACTTAATACGGCCTTATCTCGCCTTGAATGAATATACTCGGAGAGGTACTGGCGGCGTGCAGTTTTACTTCTGGTTTTACACGGTTTGACGAGTTATGGTTTGTTTTTATCGAGTATTTCTTTTTTTTTTTTTTTTTATTATTTCGTCGTTCGGTTTACGATTGTCGATGAGAAGTGAGAAGTGGATGTGGTAATGTGGTACTGTGTGTAGTTTACAGTGATAATATTATTCCGGTGTAGAGGTCATAACGTTTTGTTTTTCGTGAGTTTCGTTTGTACATTTTAATTCAATAAATTCGGTTTTTTTTTTTTTTTTTTTAGTGTTTAACACATACGCAACATTAATTGATATTTACTAATTAATCATTAAGAGGTGTCTTCTACATAAATGACAGAGCACATTTATCACATTGTAATGCCCATTAGGTTTTATTAGATAGTTAATACAATAAGACATAATACCTGTTTATAATGCTGTTACAAGTCAATTATATGTTTTTTTTTTCCCAGAGTTCTTTTCAATTATAATATTTATATATACATAAATTAATCTGTAAATTAATGTTAGTAAAATTCTCCTCACTATACCTATTTAAACAATTTTTTTAGAATTAAAATGTTTATTGGTAGGCACTTACCGTATTTATTAATTAATTAATTATATTATATGAGTATTAATAATAACCGAAGATTTAGCTTTAGGGTTTTTTTCTGATAATTTTAAATAGTAGCATTGTTATATTTTTATTTGTGAGCTCTTCATAACAAGAAGCTTTATATAATATTATAATAGGTAGTCTATATTGAGCCTTGCTTCTGATAAGATTTATCTTGTACAAATATTTTGCATTTATCTGTTTAATAAAACGCATCATTATGATATTACAAGTCATTAATTTGCATTATACGGGTTTCTAAAATCAAAATCAGTTAATTTTATTTTTGTTGAAATGTCATAGGTAGGTACCTATACACACAGCTATACAATTTTTTGGAATATATATTAGCCTCTTGATAGGCAGGGTTTTTAGGAATAATGTTTTTATCAGATAAATAATTGTACACCTACATGTTTTTTGGTCATTTGTATCAATGCTTTACACTTGAATCATTCATTTGGGTTTTGGGTGTTGAAAGAAAATTTGCGTTATTGAATTCTGGTTAATTTTAGTGTTTTTAAAAAAAAAAACCCATGTTGTATATGAATTAACAAGTTATTTTCTATATTGATAAAACATTATATGGTTCATGGTATAATGCTTGCCGCCATTGATTATTTAATTAAATTATAAGATTCTTATCCTTTTATAACCTTTTATTAATTAATTAATTAAATAATTTTTATAGTTTGCAAAAAAATACACACAAATTAATATGCCACTTAATTAAGAGTAATAATATGATTAATAATTCGGGTTTTGGGCTATGTGGATTTATTCAGACTAAATCTGGTCAAAACCTTGATTTGCATACATAAAATCAGTATCTTCGTACATACCTGTGATACCTTAATAAAGTTAAAGGCAAGTATTAAATTTGATGTAGATATTAAATAAGGACATAATTAAAATATGAAGAAATGTTGTCAACATTGTCATCTTTTGTTTAGTAAAATTTTGCAAAAAAAAAAATAATGTAAAAAAAACCATGTAGGAACATGGTTACACTTTGTTAGCTTATGTGAAAATTTACACCTTAAATAATTAAAATATAAAATATGAAATGTCTGTGAAATGCTATCATCAAAATATTCATAATTATAATTAATATTACCTAGTGAATATATAAAAAATAAATTAAAATAATTTTGTAATGGTTTTACTTAATAACTTGTTTGTACGGTATACCTATTATACATAAAATACCAAATATTATATTAGCGTGTGTATACTTTAATATATCTACCTAATCTATCAACAAATCATATAGTTAGTTAGGTATTTACAAAAAAAAAATAAAAACATGTGATAATAATCTTATAACTATTTAGTAAAAAACAGGCATTAATACTTTTTGTTAATAAAGTTGATTTGACTTGAATGTATGTTTTAAGGTCATCTTGAACAACCTAATAAATATAGGTACAGGTATAGGCCAATACAGGTAATATAGGTATTGTGTGAATTTAAAACTGGTTTTGGGTTGTGGTAATTGAATACCTATAGCTATTTTATGTTCCTAGCCCTTATCCTGGTTTTATTACCAACCTGTTATTCAGTTAGACGGTAATTTTACAATATTTACATTTTTGAGTATCTAGGGACATACATAATGAATTTAGTTTATTTTTCACACTTGTTTTATTAGGTATTAATGTATTTTTTGATTTTCCACTAAATGTGATACGTTAAAAAGATCAATGAGAAATACTTATTCACAATTTACTTTTTTATATAATAACATAATCTACTTAGTTTAGTCAAATACTGACCTATATATTCAAATGTATATCCTTATTTGATACACAATAAATTATTTCTACCTCGATTTCTACTGTCTAGGTAATATTTTGCTAAAAGTTTCTGTCTTGTAATATATAAAATCATTTAAGTAGCTCGTAATGGTACATTTTATGTGATGTTTGGTAGATACTTTTTGTCTACCTATATTTAATGTAATTTTTCTTTTAGACTACGTTTATCATACTCTATTTGTATTTTTGTTATAATATTTGAGACTATAAGGTATAAGGAGTTACATAAGGTATAAGGTTTTACATTTTTTATATTTTATTTAGTTTTATTCAAAGAAGGTAGTTAAATTAAAATTACACACGCAGGTTCTTATTAGACAATAGATTTTTATTAGGTACCTAATTGAACTTAACATTAATTATTAGGTAATCAATTTTGGATGCGTTTGTGATTTAATGACTTAATACAGAAGGTCGTTTTAGAATATTTATTTTTTTAAAAAACGTAAATATTTAAGATTTCCTGTTTGTGAATTTTAAGGTCAGCTAATTAAAAACTCATCAAAGCATAATTTACCTGATAATTTTTGTAGTTACATCAGAAAATTATGATTTTTTAATTTTTGATAGTTGCGGGATAATAATTGTTTTGAATATATCCAGTCTGGTTCTATAATTATATACTACTTATAAATGTGATATATTATATAAATAGGTAAAAATATGTACGTTTGTTTTCATAATTGATCAACCTATTGTTATGTATATGCAGGTTTATTGTGAAGTCATATTTGGATAATAAATATTGATTTTAGTTTATGATTAATGCTTTTTTTTTTTTTTTAAATATAAATTATGTTATCATTAAAATCTAATAGTTAATATAAGTAACTAAGTATGTTATAACATTTGAAGTTCTATTTGGATTTGTAAATAATGTTAATAATAGATTTGTTTTAATTTTTGTTTTTTAGTACTTTTTTAATTCATAATGAGTGATGACGGTAATGTAATTCCAAGTGTTATACAAAATGGCGGAAGTCAATATAAAATAAAAGAGGTAGGTTTGTTAATGCCTATCTACTAATATCAATTGAATTAAGTATAATTTAATATCCTTAATAGATTTAAATTTAAACTGGTAAAGAAAGATATATTTTTCTTAGGCCTATTTATTAATATTAATATTATTTTATTTTATAGAATTCATTTTTACCTACTACTGCAACTGAAAATAATACTAAAATGAGGTTAGTATTGAAATAAATGTAATACCTAAAAAAATGTCTAGTGATTCATTTTTAAATAATGTAATAATGTTTTTGTTTTATTTTTTTATTCCATATTCAAGTTTTAACAGTACAGAACCAGCTGAAATATGTAAGTTTTTATTTGTGTCGTTATGTTGATATTAATTTAAACTGTCTTGTTAATTAGATTCCTAAAATATTTAAATATTTTGGTATTCAAAAGCTAGACGGGTGAGATATAATATAATACAAATAATATGATTGCTAATTTTTAGACGGACCAGATCAAGTTTTACCTGCTACACAAAATTTTACATATGAAGCAAATGGTCGAGTTACATTACGCATTGATAGTGGTGCTGATATTACTCCTATATCTGTACCTGGACTTTTGACCAGAACTGTTGAGAAATTTGGAGATCTTACTGCTCTAAATTATAAATCCGACAATAAATGGGTGAAAATCACTTACAAGTATGATTATTATTAAATTATTCTTATAGTAGACATTTCACATTATTCGATTCTGAGAAGAGTGAGGAAGTCGTTAGCTTTACTTGTTTCTTTATTATTATTATATTTTTATTAAAATATATAAGTAATATAGAAAAAAAAAAAAATCTAATTTTATCCTGTAACTTTTAAACTAGTTGTACTGGACTCTGAAGCTAATACAGAAAAATTATTATTTTTTTAACTTCTTAGTATAACTTTCTGAAAGTTGTATTATATACAGAGTGATCAACTAACTATGACACTCATTATCTTGGAAAGTTTTAATTTTTTTTTTGTTGAAAATTTAAGAAACAATCAGCTTTAAAATATTACTTCATAGATATTTTTCTTCACCATTATTTTTGAGGATGAAACCACCAACTAATGAAAATAGGAACCTATATTAAACATTCCATAAATAGATGAAGGATTAGTTAAAATACATTGGAGTGTGTATATTTTTAATATAGGTTGCTATTTGGAAATCAAAAGTGGGTGGTGGTTTCACCCTTCATTATATGAGTGGCAAAAAATATCTGACACATTTTAAAGCTTTGTGTTACTTAATTGTCAAAACAAAAAAATTTTGAAAAATTTAATACATTCTGAGATAATGACTGTTATAGTTAGTTGATCATCCCTTATATGAAAATACATTAAGAAAAAATGTAAACAGAATTGTAATTTATCAGAATCGCAATTCAATAATTTTTTGTTATTAATACTTAAAAAGATAATTACCACTGATATTTAATTTTCCAAAATTTATTTTATTATTTATTAGAGAGTATGAACAAAATGTACGAATTGTTGCCAAAGCATTTATCAAGTTGGGGCTTGAAAGATTTCATGGTGTCTGTATAATTGGTTTTAATTCTCCTGAATGGTTTTATTCAGATTTGGGAGCTATTTATGCTGGGTAAGTTTCTTATAATTATTTACAATATATGTTTTAATTTGTGTTATTTTTAATATAATGTAAATATTTTGTATTAATTTAATTACTATTATTATTTTTAATACCTTTTAAATATAAATCTTAATTGTTAATAGTGGTATTGCTGCTGGTATTTATACAACAAATACGGTTGATGCTTGTCTCCACTGTTTAAAGACAAGTAACGCAAATATTGTGGTAGTAGAAGATAGCAAACAACTGCAGAAAATACTGGAAATCAAAAGTAGTTTACCCCAATTGAAAGCCATTATTCAATATGAAGGCAAACCAACTGTAGAAGGTATCTTATCTGTAAGTTTCATTTTAGTCACAATACAGTAGCATAAAAGCAAATACATAATATATTAATATATTATTGTTATTTGTTTTTAAAATTGTATTTAATATTTATTATGTATAATTGTTGTTTTTTTTTATATACAATTTTAGTTTATTATATATTTTGTATTTTATTAGTGGGAAGATGTGATCAGAATTGGATCTGCTGAATCGGATGATCAATTAAATGCTATATTGAAAACCATGGGAGTCAATGAGTGTTGTACATTAGTATTTACGGTAATATTTCTTTCTATAAAGTGGTTTCAACAATAAGGCAACATAAAGTATTTAAACAATACATTTTGTTTAATTATCAAAATTCACACACTTTTAATAGCTTTATTTAATTAATTAAAATTATATAATTATATAACACTTAAAATACATGTTGATCGTGTTAATAAATTAAGAAAAATTGCATGATCAAGTGATCAACCATAAGTAAAAAAATAAAAAAATAAAAATTAAAATGCGATCAAATAAGGATTAAAATAATTCAAAATTTTATTTATTCTCTTTCAGTTAATTTTAAAGTAGAAATAAACCTTGTGTGAAAATTGCATTAAAAATAAAAGAGGCCATTTATATTATTTAGTGTTATTGTAATATTTCTCACAATATATTTTACTATATACATTTTTTTTTTTTTAATATAAAATTATTTAGTCGGGAACTGAAGGTGCATCAAAAGCAGTTATGGTTAGTCATGATAATCTCACTTATAATGCATATATGATTACTGAATTCTTATCATTAGACATTGGTAAAGAAGTTATTGTATCATATTTGCCTTTAAGTCACGTAGCAGCACAAGTATGTTTATTCACAATGCAAATTATGTAAAATGAATTATTAATTTATAAAAAAAATGATTTATAGATTACAGATATTTATAGTGCCATTACACTGGGGGCTCAAATTTATTTTGGTGAAAAAGATGCTCTAAAGGTTTGTGTGATAGTATAGTACATTTAATAATATTATATTCTTTATTTAAATAAGTGTTAATCATTTTTTTTTTAAATCCAGGGTTCGTTAGTGAATACACTTCAAGCGGCCAGACCTACAGTTTTCCTGGGTGTACCAAGAGTTTGGGAAAAAATTAATGAAAAATTAGTTAGTATTGGCCGAAAATCTGGTTCTTTTAAGAAATACATTGCTGATTGGGCTAAAGAAGTTGGTTTACATCATTATGAAGAAGCAATGAATGGGTTAGTATACTTAATGCTTAGTATTGATTTGATAAAGAACTATTATTTAATAAAGTAATTTTAATATCTTTAATATCTCATGAATGTCTGTTAATATTGTATCATAGATTAATAAATTAATGTTAATTAATTTTAAACAAGAATCTTAGAAAAGTTAATTTATAATATATATATTTTTGAATATTTGTAGCTCTTAATATTAATACACATTTAATTTTGTTAAATTAAAAATTAAAATCAATTGGTTTTTTTTTCTTATCATAGTATAATTTTAATGTGTCGTTAATATTTTTGCATGTGTTTGTTTTAGTGTTGAAAGAGAAACATATTCCTATAAATTCTTCAGGTGGTTAATATATAGTCGCATCAAGAGCGCTATTGGTTTTGATAGGTGCAAATATTTTATTTCATCTGCTGCACCAATATCAGTTGATGTGAAAAAATATTTCATGAGTTTGGATATACCTTTGTGCGAGGTTATATAATTTATTGCTTATCTATACTAGTTTCTTTTAGTAAATTAATTAATCTTGTTTGTTTGTTTAGGCATTTGGAATGTCTGAATGTGGTGGTGCACATACATTAAGTTATCCGACGGATGAAAACGTAGCTGGTGTAGGAAAAACATTGAAAGGAGTTAAATCACGAATTGATAAACCAGACAAAGATGACAATGGAGAGGTGAGTTTCAACATTTTTATTTTATAATATAAAATTGTATGTGTATAATTTGTCATTATGGAAAGTCCAATATTCACTTAATTTGATATATTTAGTTGTGCATTTATGGTCGTCATGTCTTTATGGGTTATTTGGGGTTACCAGACAAAACAAGTAGTACTCTAGATTCCGAAGGTTGGCTTCATACTGGTGATATAGCAAAAATTGATGCAAAAGGATATGTTGCTATTACTGGAAGGATAAAGGTAAGAAGAACTAAATACTATGAAGCAGCATTAGTGTGGATTAATGATTAATGTTGTTTTCTTTTTTTAGGAATTGCTTATAACAGCTGGTGGAGAAAATATACCTCCTATATTAATCGAAAACAATGTTAAATCTGAATTACCTATTATTAGTAATGCTTTCTTAATTGGCGACAAGCGGAAATTTTTGTCCATTTTGTTATCACTTAAGGTATAGTTAGTTTTTCTAAATTACTTTTTATATTGTTATACTATATTACTTTCTTATATGCTATTCAGTGTGAAGTGAGTCCTGAAACTTCAGATCCGTTAGATACCTTAAGCCCGGAAGTGATTACATGGTTGTCGTCACTTGATTGTAATTATACTAAGGTGTCAGAGGTCGTAGCAAACAAACCAAAACAAGTTTTTGAAGCCATTCAAATAGGTATTGATAGAGCAAATAAGAGAGCAACATCCAACGCACAAAAAATTCAAAAGTTTGCTCTTTTACCTGTCGATTTCTCCTTGTCTAGCGGTGAACTAGGTAAGTCAATTAAAACATAACTTTTATTTATAGGTTGTTTGATAATTTTAAGTCTAAACATATAATTTAACAAAGATTTGAACTATTTTTAATAGGATTTTGAGTTTTTATAAATAAAAGAACCTAACATGGTGAAATTATAAATATTTATGTGCTCTTCATTGTTCTTCTACTTCAGACTCAAAAAATGCCTATATTCTAAAGTATAGGTATTTGTGATAAACTTATTCGTATATTATTAATATTAAAATATTATATTGTATTGTAATTATATTGTAGTTAGATAACAAATATTTTGGATTAACAAAGAGACCATATAGTCTCTCAAAAATAGTGGAATCAATTAATTAAATTAATTGATTCCACTATTTGAACATTTTAATAATTAGTAATTACCACGACCAAACTAAATTTAAAATTAAATGTGTGTAATAAAGTAAAACTTTGTTAAGACATCGCTTGGGACTGTCCAATTTTTCTGTCTTTACAGGGTTTCTGTCTTGAAGTTAAAAAAAAAAACCTAGAGAATAAGAGTTGTTTTTTTCGACATTTTAAACAACAGACGAAAAATGCGTAACAGCACAAACAAAATACAATTTAATTTTGAACATTGCGAAAACCAGGCAGCTTAGATATCACTTATTTTATTTAATCGTATTGACGATAGAACGGCCAAAATAAAATTGACCGTCTTCCAGCACGCTACTGTAAATAATAGTTATTTTAAGGAATGTGCTGGTAAACGGTCACTATATCAAACTTAGATTACAGCTTATAATTATTATACTAGCCATAAACTAAATTTGGTTTTCTATGTTATTATTTTCCATCCTAGTGTGAGTTTTCAGCTATTTTGATGTGGAAATGTGTCTGTTTCCAGTTTAGTAAGGTTTCCACCTTGGTGGGGTAAATTAATGATGTAATTGAAATGAGACCAAATAAATTTACTGGGTTAGCAAGGTTCCATCTTAGAAAGGTTTTACTGTAATAAATAAATATGTCTCAAGTTTGGAATAACACTTTTTGATATATACATAACATTGGTTGGAATTGAGTTTTAAAATACATTTTAGTATAAATATGCATTATATTTATGTTTAGGTAAGCCTCCTGACTTTGCATCATCATACCGTCCAATTAGCCTTTAGCCTTTCTTTGCAAAATTAACTGAAAAATTAATACTTAAATGTATTTCAAAAATTATAAATGACAATAAAATAATTCCTAATACTCAATTTGGCTTCCGTAACAAACACTCAATTTTACACCAAGTACACCACATAACCGACTATTTCCTATGCATTGGGAAAAAAACTATACTGCTCCGCCATTCTATTAGACATTGCTCAGGCATTCGATAAGGTATGGCACCCCGGCCTTCTATTTAAACTAAAAGCGTCTCTTCCTTCTTCTTATTTATTATTTTTTAAGTTGTACTTAGAAAATCGTAATTTCGTTACACAGGTAGGATCAGTCTTCTCAAACTTATCTCCTATTTTAGCTGGTTTCAAGCAATTTCGTCTTCAATCCTGTATAATATATACACAGCGGATCAACCTACCACCCCCCAAACCAATGTTGCTGAATTTGCAGACGAC
Source organism: Tuberolachnus salignus (assembly GCA_956483605.1). Lineage (NCBI taxonomy): Eukaryota > Metazoa > Arthropoda > Insecta > Hemiptera > Aphididae > Tuberolachnus > Tuberolachnus salignus. Next base: position 45,277,440 of record OY101432.1, on the reverse strand, counting down.
AAAATTATCTTCACCACGCATGATATCCCGCAAACTGCCTCACAACATCTACAAACTCACCTAAATATGATGGAATCGTGGTATTCCAAATGGAAAATAAAAATCAACAATGAAAAGTCCTCGCACATCACGTTTAGTCTCAAACCAAATACAGTACCCCCCAGTAACTCTAAACAAAAAATCATTCCTCAAACATCTAACGTACGTTATCTAGGTCTAATATTTGATAAACCTAACCTGGGCCGAACACATAAAAAAAAAAACGAAGCCAATTAAACACCAGACGAAAATCCCTCCACACGCTCCTCAGTAAAAACTCCACAGTTAGCCTAAAAAACAAACTCCTACTATATAAAACATTACTAAAACCAATGTGGTCGTACGGCATACAACTATGGGGCTCTACCAAGAAATCAAACATTAATATAATACAATGTTTTTAATCTATAACATTACGTACGATTACAAACGCGCCTTTCTACATTTCAAATCACACACTTCACTCCGATTTAAATATCCAAACAGTTCCAGAGGTAGCAAAATCGTCCTACAAACTATTTCGCTCCCGACTAGTAAACCACTCAAACCCCTTGATCCTTGCCCTTGACTCTACCAACATACCTGGTGACCCGCCAAGAAGATTAAAAAGAAACTGGTGTAGAGACCTAGCAACAACGTAAAGCTATTAATATTCAAATAACCCGTACTTTTAAATCCCTCACGTCATAAGTACTACTGTTGGGTAGTTCCTTAAATTCATGTAAAATCAAGAAACACATTAACATCACATATATGCCTATTGTAAAATATCTTTACAGATTGTATATTTTCTAAAATAATAAAAAAAAATTATGTTTGTTATTGACAGTAGGATGCATTTATTCAAAATTATTTAATTTCAAAGAAATATTATAAACTTTTATTAGTTTTAACAAAATAGATTCCGAAAACGTTGGTTCTTGTGATTTCTAGCATAAATAACTTTTGGACACAATAACAATGCATATGCTGTATTGGCATATGGTAACCTAACCATGAGGTTGTCACCTTTTTTTTTATGATATTAATATATAATTTTCTTCCTCTCAAGGTTAATATTATGTTTGACATTTTTAATACCATGTATATACTTATCTTCACATAAAATTATTATATAATTATTTAAACAGAACATTATAATAAAACAAAATCCTTACTGTGTAATTATTTAAATGATTACAAATTATAATGTGTATTGAAAATTAAATAGTTTTTATTTTATTTTCTGTGTGTGATAATATTTTAATTATATGTTCACTTCAAAGTTAAAATACATTATTTGTATGTACTTATGATTTTCTAGATAAATTGTAATCTCTAATAAAAATTATTCATTTTTATAGGACCTACATTGAAAGTGAAACGTCCCATGATCAACGAAAAATACAAAGATTTAATTGAAGAGTTTTACAAGAACTAACGGAGCCTATATTACTATATTAGTAAAGGAAATTTTTGTTCAAATTAAATGATAAATGAAAGTATCTACATAAGAAAATGAAAAATACAAAACAAACAAATTGCTCATACAGGGTGTTTAAATTAGTCGCTCAGTTTTATTACTCTTATTTTGTATTAGTGATAAAACTGCAAACGTTTACATTTTTTTTTTTTTTTTGTATATCTTTTTGTGCTCCTGAAAATGTTGTTGTTGTACTTAAATATGAGTAAGTTATTTTTATTTTATTTCTCGTTACTCGTGGTTTAAATTTGTACTGTGGATTTGTACAAAATTTGTTTCCTGAAGGTAACTAGCATATTTTAAATAGTCAAGTTTATTATTGTTTTAGTAGAAATCTTTTTATTGTGATATTCTTTTTTCAACCAAAACAATTGATATTTATACATATTTTTGAGATATATTTTATATTAATATTATTTAAAATTAAGGTAATTAATTTGGTGATAAAAGTAATAAATAATACAATAATTGTTATTTTTATATATATGTATGCACATATATACTTATTAATAGACTATAAAATTATATCATTATTTCAAGGATACACATTATTATTTTATAGTTATGAACAATTCCCATGATGGCCTGTTGAAATTATATATTGCAACAGTTACACCTTACATGCAATTATTTAATATTTACTATATATATGATTATTTTATGTTACGGCAATGTCATTTTAAATGAATTATGTTTGTTTAATTGTGATTAATTTTTTTGTATTTTTGGCAGAAGGAATATAATTTAGGCTCTAGGAATTGACTATTCTAGTTTTACATGTAATTTTTTTCTAGGACGGATTATTGGTTTATATGAATTATTTGCTTTTGTTATTAATTTTGGTGTGAATTGTTTTGTTTGATTGCCTGCTACACCTGTTCAATAAATATTCAAACTAACTCAACAGTTTTTTGCAATTTGTATTTACATTATTCAATATTCATATTATTTACTTATTATTTTGAACCAATTTTTAGTAATTCAATTGTTGCAATTAAACATAATATTTTATGGTGATTTATCTATTATTATGTAATAATATTATATAATTTTTAATATTCTCATGTACTTAAATTACAACGGTACAACTTGAAAAATGTTAGGCGCTATTTGTTTTCTATTTTATTTTATTTTTCTCATAACATAAAGTTCCTTTGTATTTATGCAGCTCTATTGTTCAATTAATGTTTACCTACACAATGTTTGTTATAAAGACAATAAATAGTTGGATAATATTAATTATGTTCATATAAAATATAGCCATAATTTAAGGAACATTGAATACATTTGTATTAATATATATATATATTTTTTTTTGAAATTTATACCACACTTGGTAAATATTTTTAAACTAAGTAGAATGTTATATTTTTACAAACAATTTGATTATGAGCTTTTTTTTTTATGTATATACATATTGTTTAAAAACATTAAATAATAATATTTGTTGTGTGCTTATAAAAACATAATACTCTATAATTGTGATTGATTTTATGTGCAATACTACAGTGTGTTATTAAAACAAACATCCGTGTCTAATATTATAACATTTTTGTTGTTAGTAAATCATTTATTAACCAATCTGGTCATAAAAATCGACTAATGACATATATCGGAAAGTATTGAAACATTCGATTCAAAGACATCCTTACCTTTTCATACCGGTACCATAATTATTTGTTCAAGTCGATTAGTGTTTAAATTTAACCAGAGTCGGACTTACGCCCCTGGCCTCAATAAATTGTTTTGTTGTTCAATATGCCATTAAATAGAGTGCTTGTCCCCGTTCGTTAATGTTACCATAATTATTTATTTGATTGAAGTATCGAGTGTACAGTTTGATCTCGGTCGGTAGTCCAATTTATTCAATTTTCCAGTTTTCTACTAAATATCACATAAATTATCAGGCACGTATATAAATGTATCGTGGGGGGGGGGGGTGGGAGTAGTGTTGAACATTTAATAATTTTCGATTTTTAGTTAATCTATTAAAACATATTTAATTTTTCCGTAAATTTCTACGGCGGGGTTTGAAACATCCCCGGAATTCCCTTTGTATACGTGCCTGTTTTTTTTTTTTTTTTTTTAAAGACGGCTGGGTGAGTGGGTCCTTTTGTTAATCGGCAGTACATCCGCCTCCCGGAAGGCATTACTTCGGGAGAAAGAACACGCCAACGGGCACGTAGTGTTCCCAAGCGGGGTCGCCCGTCCAAGTACTAACTACGCCCGACGACGTTGCTTAAAACTTCAGTGATCGGACGAGAACCGATGTGTTCAACGTGGTATGACCGTGGCGCAAATCAATTTTTTTTACGGAGGTGGTTGGGTGGCAAACTTAGTCGATTGCCACCGATAATTGAAAAATCTCAAAAATATCAAGGTCTATCCCAATATAGAGTTATTACAACGATACGCGTAAATACGGTCCCCAAAACGGTATTTGCCAAATAAATATACCAACTTTCAATCTAACAATTGTAAAAGTTATAAAAAAAAAATATAACTGATGGATAAAATAGATGATGGCCTGAAAATAAACATAATAATAGGTAGTGATAAACATTTGTGTAATTGTGCGCAAGTACGTAATATGTGAATGTTTAAATAAAATTAACGCACTCTATAGTGTGTGTGCAAATGGGTGTAGAAAATGATTTTTCCGACGTATTCCTGGCACCTTTTAAAATTTACGGTACCGAAAATAAAATAACTGTTTTGCATACGGTTTTGAGTTTTAGCGCAAATATTTAAGTACCGGTTAATATTGTACTTCGGGTTTATTCCGCCAATCAAAAACTTGATTGGAGTTATTGTGCGGGCATATCCAATTCAGTTAGGTTAGGTTAACCTATAAGAATACAAAAGCCATGACCGATTCGGAAACTCATCTTTTGCCTTTTAGTCTTGACAATTTGGAAATTGATCCTACAAGGTAAATATTGCACGAGTCTGTTACTAAAAATGTACATTAAAACGATTTATGAATTAATTGCCTTAAAATTTTAAATTGTAGTTAGTTAATTTTTGTAATTTTGGAACTTGATAATTTTAGCAGATTTTCACGTTAACATACATTTCTTCATAGGTGTATATGATTAAATATTTTCTACTCAAGTATTAATTTAATTTTCTTGCATTCACCTCGATTTTGTGAAAGTCGACAAATAGATTAAATTCATCCATTAAAATCAATTTTAATCTCATGAATGCCCGAAGTTTATTAATCAATTTATATACACCTATTAGTGTAATTATTTAATTTAAATGCAAGTTTAAAAAATATTAATTTGTTATAAAATTACTACTGTTCGCATACGGTTTTGAGTTTTAGCGCAAGTATTAAAGTACCGGTTAATATTGTACTTCGGGTTTATTCCTTCAGTTAAAAACTTGATTGGAGTTATTGTGCGGCCGTATTCAATTCAGTAGTAAAGTACTTCTGAAGTAGTAGTACTTAATAATGGTGTAATTCCGTTACGGTGCCTTGTAGTTTTCCTAATTTTATGGAATAATCGAAAATTGCATACCAGGAGCTCAGAAACGCGTTCGATATATTTGCCCTCGCCTCTCGGCCGACCGTTCGGCGGCGGAGACACCTGTTGCGAGGCGATCGGCCGGCATCGCCGCGCACCGTATGGGCTCCTGGTACTATTTTTCCGATTTATATACGGCGACCGCCGAGGTTTTTACATGAACACTTTTTCATAGGGACTTTTTTTTTTTTTTTTTTTGTCCTTGAGAATTAAATTTATTTCGAAAAAATTGCACACCAGAAGCTGACGTCGATAAATTGTGCTCCGGCTCCCCATGAAATAAAAAAAAAAAAAATTATCTATACGTAATATTATTACCCACCCCACCCAATCCCATATTATATTATTTCGAACGTTTCGATTATTAATCCACTGCGAATGGCCTCGTGGACTAAAAAAATGTACGCCTAGTTTTACCGGTTTTTGTCGATATTTTAATTGCAAAAATACAAGTAGGTTTGTGAAATATCACAGTTAAAAAAAAAATGCTCAATATCTAAGCTTAGTAATTGAAATATCGAGAAAACCTACACGAACGTAGAAAAAAAAACAAAGGTCTCGTTCTAAAATCGAGAGAAAAATCGGGGTAATAACGGCCAGTGGCGCCGGATCTCACACAGAACTTTTATGGGACGGGTGCACTGGGTTAACCAGTGGGTATTTTCAGATGTCGTCTGTGGCGATTAAATCTTATATTTGGTACGTTTCGGCGGTATTATTAGGACAGAGGAACATTATACGAAAGGGAAATTAGTTTTGTTTTCATTTGGTCTTTTCTTTTATTCTATTTTTTTTTCTTCTGATAGGCAAGAATCAATCGCCACAGCAAATGAAATACAGATCGACGTCACTATATATAATATTTACGTATTTAAATTGAAAATAAAAAAATTTAATATACTGTAATAATATATATATATATTTTTTTTCTTAATGTTTATTTACAATCTATATTTAATAAATACAATAAGTAAATTTGAGTAATTAGAGTTTTTGACATGAGTTCACGTGATAAGAGAAAAAAAAACCCAATGGTATTACTCTTCAGTTAAGATTAGGTAGAAAAGAAAACATTAATGAAAAAAGAATACACTAAAAACTAGGTAATAGTCAGAGTTCAAGTTTATAGACCATTATTACTTTTTTTTTTTTTTTTTTTTTTTTTTTTTTTTTTTTTTTTTTTTTTTTTTTTTTTTTTTTTTTTAGGATAAGAGGTCGCTGGACCATTTTCTTTTTAATCTACGAGTTGTACCGGGTAACTCGATGGTGGATAGATTGGCGATGAGGGGGTTTGGGTGATGAAGTAGTTTTTTGTGAAAACATTTATATAATTTTGAGGCTTGATCAGAGATGGGTGATATGTTAAGGTCATTATGGAGAGTTAAATTACTTACATACCAGGGGGCATTGGTTATTATTCTGAGGGATATCGATTGAAATGCTTGTAGATTTTTTATGTTGGAATTTTTGGCAGCTCCCCAAAAGTGGATTCCATGAGTATCTATAGAATTGATGAGTAGTTTGTATATTATTATTTTTTTCTGAATTGGTAAGTTGGATTAACCTTTTGTGGTACAGACAGTATATCACAATAAATAGCTTGAAAACATTTGCCTATGTTTGGTTTACAAACCGCGGACGGTAAAGTAGGAGTTAATCGGCAGATAAGTGATTTTTTTTTTTTTTTTTTTTTCGATAAAATTCACTATCAATACATAATTATACATTAATGATTAACATTTAATGTGTGGCATTGATTACGCGTATTTATCGGCGGTTTTGATAGTCGCCAGTTGACGTTATTAGTAAATAAATATCGGCTATTAGGTATCATTATGCGTTTTTACGTACCAATTGTAAGTGGAGATTGTTGAAATTATTTAATTACTGTGTCTTCGTACACTTAATATTTATACTCCGATTTAATAATTCAATATTACATGGCGTTGCGCGTATTTTTTTTTTTATTTCGTATCGCACACGTGGCATATTTCATATATTCACGTATTCACATAAAACCGTTTAGGTTGAACATGACGAGTCTGTCTATAATTTGAGCGGTGGGTAATAATTTCGATTCGGCAATGTACTCGATTTTCCCGTTGCCCCGACGGTACGGGGTGATTTGATTCCGCCCAGTTTTCCTTGGCGACATTTTTTGAAAACGGCACCTGCCCGTGGGTTTTGCTAAATTATGGAGTCCGGCTCGGAACGATCGGTACGAAATACGTACGTATCGTATCGCGAATGTTACGTACGGGTCGGCCGATTGGGCCGATCGGTTGCGGTGTATAATTTATAATATTATACAGTAAGTAAAAGATCGATTTATATAAATTTTTTTTTCCCTCTCCTCCACCAGCAAGTACTATTATTATAATAAAACCCCCTAGTGGTTATTGTGTGTGTGTGTGTGTGTGACCTATATGTTTTATAATTATTGCAAAATGATGAAACCCAGATAAAAACCCACACACAATATATAAACGCATATTATATATATATACAATATCACGATAAAATAATAAACATCGCGGAGTAATAAAATTCCGAACGGAAAAATCCAATCGAATATAATAACGTGTAGTTTATATTTTATTAGATCGTATTTATTAGATACACAATACATAATACAGTTTATAGTTGGTTTTATTGAATTAATATTTTACGCGATCAAATATTACATATAGGGTTTTTTGTTCGTACAAATGGTATTTCGTTCGTTTTGTTTCTTGCACGATAATAAATTCATAACTCTAATAATCTCCGCCTTACTGGTGGTGGGAAAAATCCGAAAATTTATGTTTTGAATTCCGAAATTTTGTATTTCAAATTTTAAAATCCAAAATTTGGGTTTGACCGTACAGATTTCTGTTTTTTTTTTTTAATATCTCAAAATCAAATACTTAGGTAATTTCTATTACATTATACAAAGAGTTAAATAATTTTATTAATTTCAATGCGTGTTACCATAAACAAATTTTAAAACAGTGTTTGTCGAGTTAGTAATATACTCTAAATTGGAGTGTAATATGTATGGATTTTTTTGGTTTTACTTGTTTTTTTTTTTAAAATTAATTTCTCTTTGTGATATTTTTTTTGAATTGTAAAAAAGTATTTAATGTTTTACACATTAAATACTATTAACAATATGATAATAATAATAATTTTATGAGAAATGAAATTAAGTATATAAAATCACAATTCGGATTTTTAGATCCGAAATCCAGATTTACAATAGTCCGGATTTATGTCACATCACTACACCGCATACGGCAATACCTACATATTTATATATTATAATTATATTTAAAACGTGTAAATCAAAAATATTTTAATCTACATATTTGTACTTAAACTAGACACTTAACAATAACTATACCCATCCATCAGTGGCGTATTATATACGATTATCGGATTAGAGACACGCCACCTAGGGGGAAGATGAGAGGTAGAATAATCCAAGGAAAAAAATATCACCATTTACTCGCACATCCGCCCACACCCGAGATAACTCGGCAGTTTTTATTATTTTTTGTCGCAAATACCGTAAGTTTTCATTTTCGATTGACGATTTTTCTCAATTGTAACCAAATATAGTATAAATATAATAATAATAATATGAAACCATTAAGAATGTTGTGCTGCCTCCGTCCTATAAACGCACCCCGTAGTAAATTATCGTTCAGCTGCAGGACCAATTTTGTGCTGTTAGTATTATTACAATACGAGAGTGAATATTGATCTATTATCTATCAACCTTAAATCTATGAACATTATTTCTTTGTTTGTATATCGGTTTTTGTCGATATTTTAATTGCAAAAATATAAGTAGGTTTGTGAAATATCACAGTTTAAAAAATGCTCAATATCTCGCTTAGTAATTGAAATATCGAAAAAACCGACGTTCGAAAACCTACACGAACATGATAAAAACAAAGGTCTCGTTCTAATGGAGAGAAAAATCGGGGTAATAACAGCCAGTGGCGCCAGATCTCCCCAGATTGGTAATCAGTGGGTATTATCAGAAGTCGTCTGTGGCGATTAAATCTTATTTTTGGTATGTTTCGGCGGTATTATAGGAAAGACAAACATTATACGAATGGAAAATTAGTTTTGTTTTCATTTTGTCTTTTCTTTTATTCTATTTTTTTTTCTCTCCTGATAGGCAGGTGGTACGCATCAATTTCCCTCCCCCACAGCAAATGAAATACAGATCGACGCCACTGGTCTAACGCCACTATATATAATATTTACATATTTAAATTGAAAATAAAATATTTAATATACTGTAATAATATATGTGTATAGTATAATATATGACGTCGTTTATACAATAGTATCGTTAATGATTGTACATTATAAACAATGGTATAGTATAATTAAATACACGTTAAGTGCGCAGATATCGTGTACATCAAGTAGTTGGATTCATTAAAAAAAAAAAAAATAAAAATTGTATATAAATAACAAAAAAAAAATAAAAAAAATAAAAATATTGAACGAAACGCAAAAAAAAATAATATTACCAATATTAATATCTATACGTCGTAAGATTGTTAATTTATTAATGTTATGGAATGTCCGTCAAAACACGTGCCTACGTTCCCGTCAGCCGGTCGAGTTCCGGCAACCTCTCCTCGATAATTTGCTCCACCTGGACATCGTCCAGTATGGTCTGCACCTTCATCTTGATGGGTTCCTCCAGCACGTCGACGATGATGTGCCGCATCAGCTTGGGCAGCGAGTTGATGACCACCTCGACGACGTAGTCCACCGCCTCCTTGCGGTCCATGCGCGCCTCGATATGGCCGACCTCGATGTCCAGCTTCTCCAACACCGGCTTGTTGCGGACGTCCAGTGTCTGGTTGATCACCGCCCGGATCTGAATGTGATCCACCGTGAAGTTGGACACGCCCGTCCGGCTGAACATCTTGTTCAGGCCCAGCTCGTACTTCCACTTTAGTGTGCCGTTCACCGTGCGCGTGATCACGTGCACGGACATCTGGAGCACGGTACCGCGGATCTGTAGCCCGATGTCGCCGACTCGCCTGAAGTCCGACAGCCCGGTGATGTTCAGGTCGGAGATGGTGACGTTGAGCGGACCCTCTTTCATGTGCCGGTCGGCCAAGTGGTACGGGTCGTAGCCCATCCGCCGGACGTACGCCCGTCCTTCGGCGATCGCCAGATCCGGAACCGACACGTCCATCTTGGGTAGCTTGCTGGTAATCGCTTTCACCTGGCTGTTCAGATCAGTCATCAGGTTGTTCTGCATCTCGCTGATGATGAACGGTTTTATTCCTTCGAACAGCGACGACCCCAACGTGCTGATGACGCCCTGGAAGAGCGACGCCACTAGGCCCAGGTTCTTAAAGTCCAGCTCGCAGTCCCTGAACCGCATGTCCATCTCCATGTTTGTGGGCATCAGGTTGCCGTCTTGGTCCGGTTCCAGCGACGCTTCCGTGGCCGCGTCCACGTCCAAAAGAGTTACGTTGAACGGCCCCTTCGCCGATTGGAACCACGTCTTGAGCGTGTAGTTACCCAGCACATACAACCGTTTGATTTTCAGTAGCACATACACCTGCGGATAAAAAAGATGAATATTATTCAGTATACGAGTACATCGCGTGCTAGTATAGTATATTGTTAATTTTCAGGATATTTGGATGCCACCGACTGGGTTGAGGAGTAGGGGATGACAAGTCGAAAAAATTATGTAAAACCGTCCGAGAGCCAGACAAAAGTGTAAGATCTGGGATTTGATTTTGTATTATAGTTTTCTATGTTTCGACCTAGGCGATTTTTGATATTCGTTAAATTGAACATATATTATTGTAGTTCGGTATACAAATAATAGATATATATATGTTTTATTTTTTTTAAATTATTAATATTTTAACGATAAAGTCAAATATCAAAAATCGACTTCGAACGAAACTCAGACAACTAGAATACAAAGTTAAATCCGTTTTCCAAATTCGAATCCGTAAATTTTGACCGGCCTACAATTGTCGAATAAATGAGGTCGTATTCGTCTGAAAAAAACCTATGAGTACTAAATGATTTTAAATTTTACAAAATCGGAGATAATTTCGAAAACGTGCTCCGACCCCCTTAATAGTACCGGAAAACCACTATGCAACAGGTACACATTTAAATATGGCTAGTTAAATCCCTTTACGGTGTAATTCGATTGTCATGTTCCCACGCCCCTTTTAAACACGCCTTCGATTACAGTTTAGTTTATTGTTAATACGATCCGGTACAGGGGCAACAGTTTACTATTCAGTGGAGTTTTCTCTGGGTGTGCATGTTGTGTATTCACGCCCTATAAAACCGATGCGTGCAATACTGTTATATGCATATAACATAGTTGTACAATTTTATTTACAATACCTTTAAACAATTGTCTTGCGGGCACTCTTGTCTATAAATAAAAATAATAATCAACAAACAAACTATGTTTAACTCAAAACTCGACCGGCAGCTTGGACGGCGGCCAATAAGATAACGAAATTATGTATCATGTAATATGTTGTGTAGGACGTTAATGTTTTGAACAACGACTCTTGGCATCTAACGTCCGATAAACGTAATTTGTCGTGATTTTGTCGGCTAACTTCGGCACAATGTTAATACTAGACCAAGGCGTTGAAAATGGAATTAACGACCAGCTAAGCCCACTAGCCTAGTTGTTTGTGGCGGGTTGGTCAGGTTACCTATAGTATTGTCCGTTTCCGTGCATCAGTTGTTAGTCGGTTATAATATTGTTTAATTTACTGTAAACTAAATTAAACTTATTCCATATGGACTATATGTATAACCGTAGTGAAGTTGTAAATCAATTACGAGCAAACAGAAATAAGTTTTATGGATATTAAACAGTTTATTTTTAAACAAATTTATTGAGAAAGAGATATTAATTGAGTTTGAATTTAGGTAATAATCAGTTTAGATTAGATTATATTAATATGCACCAAAAAGTCGTATAGATAGTTTTAAAACTGTGTAAAAAGTATGTAAAATAAATAATTTTAATAATATGTTGATAGTTGATGAGAATTCGTTTTCCATAAAGGGGGTTTTCCTAATCAATCAATCACACATTAACGCCAAACGCCAAAAGCCAGGAAACGCCACTGATACTATTGTTTCCGATTTCAAACAATTGGCGGTTTACGATCGTAAAAATGAAAACGTTTAGAGTAAACCCAATATAGACATACGAGACAATAAATTTGCGCTTTCGTATTCATTTTTAACGTTTGGAAATAAAAATTTCGATAATAATAATGACAAAACACGCGCGAATTATACGGTTTTAGTAAATCGAATAACGTCTCCAGTTATTTGACGTAGGCAATTCGGTAATAATTCGGAAATAAAACGTCTTACGACATAAAATAAAACGGTGACGACATTACTTACATTTTGTTACAATGATAACTTTTTCTTAGTTTTCTTCTTTCTTTTTTCTCCCTATACTTTACACTGGTGGAATGAAATCTTTATGTATGAATACGAGGTCTTTTATAATAAGTGTTTCGTTAAAAAAAAAAAAAAAAATGCGTATTGGTTATGTTTTTTTAAGGGCGGCATAATATTTCAGTGCCTAGGCTTTGTTGTGGTTCTTTAACTACATTATTATTATTATTATTATTATTTATTTTGTTTGTTGTTGAATTGGTTTTTAATATAAATTTCGATATTATATCGAGTAGTATATTTACAAAACAATTGGTTTTTTGATTTTTATTTCGTTTTGTTTTCATTTCATTATATTTTATATATACATATATATATATATATATATATTTTCAAAAGCTAAATAATGTCTGGTATATATTATAACAATCGATAGAATAACAACGGCCCGGGCGGGCGGTGTTAAAAATGACAAAGTCACGTGCCCGGGTAAATTAAGCGTTTCGGTAAAACATTTAAACGTTATCGGATAATGGCGACGGATATTGCGCCGCGACGCCGTGCCAATAAACGTCCCGACGCGGGGATCGGGCGCGATTAAGTCGTGTGCCGATGCGGTCCCCGAGGTGCGATTTCGCGGTAAAAACCGGGGGTGGGGGGTGGGGGTGGGGCGACGGGACCCCGCCGATATTATTTCTAATAAATCCTACTGGGCGGCCGTTTGCGCGTTTCTTCCGTCCGCCGTGCCCGTATTCAAATTCGCAGGTGAGGTGTCCGGGGTCCCGACGCGGACGGACAGTGACTTTCCCGCATCGAAATCGCCTCCCCCACGACCCTCGTCGATACGCCGTAAATTGATTTGCAAACGAATATATCATTATTATTATTATTATTAAAGTTGGCCTAGGATTTATATACGCAAAAACTAAATTTGTCCATTCAAAAAATATCAAACAATTAATAATGTCACGCAAAAACGTATTCTCACCAATTTATCAAAAATAAAACATCTTCCGTTAGATCTTTTTATACTCGCCAGAGCTACGTTTAACAGCACACGACGTAATTGTTGAAATTTTGCTATTTCCCCAGGAGTTCGATTGTAATGCAAATCTTCATCCAGATTACGTCCGTTTAATGTACCACGTATTACAAAGATAGATTTTAGTCCTCGATTTATTTCAAAAACGGTTTGGAATTTTTTGTTGACCTTTTATTTCGGTTAAATTTGATTTTGGTGTTTTCAAAAATGTCTAGACTTTCATCGAGTGCAAGTGACCGATTTTTTTAGTTTTAGAATTAGTAGGGTATTTTTTATTTTGTCTAGATAATATTCTTATTTTTTTTTTCTTATATCAACCGCCACGGCTTAATACACCATAAAACATGCATTACAATGATAATATGCAATAATATGCATAAATAGGTAAAATAATATTACTATTAATTGGCTTCATCATGACGTGATTTGTGGATATTTCAATCGAAAGCAGTAATCAGAAGTTGCACAAAAAATATGCCAATGCATACAAATCCTAGCCCTATGGATAAGGCACTAGGATTTTTCGTAGAGCTGTACTGTTCAACGGTATTACTAAATATTAATAATAATTACATATTATATGAAACAATAAAAAAAAAAAAAAAAAAACCAATTCATAAGACGTATAAACGGATTACACGCAGTTTGCTACTCGACGCGTAATAATTATACTTAAATTACGAAATAACAGGTGTGGCTGTTGTGTGAATGAGATAACGAGCAGACTTTGGCTGTTCGTTTAAAAAATAAAAAAATAATAAAAAAATTTAACATTTCAATCAGCCTAGAACTGAACAAAGCAAACGGATCACATAAATATTGTCGTTTAATAGTATCGCCCCAGCGCGTCGAAATTCGACGAAGTATTTCACTTGCCTTGCCGGTAACATACGTGGGATATTTTTTTTTTTTTTTAAAACCACCTCCGATTCATTAGAGAATCTATACACAGATCCAGATTAACCATTAATCGCTACGACCACGCGTTCAGGGTTCGAGCAAACATTTTAAAATCAACTTTAAATGTTTTGAAATTTACAAAAAAAAAAATAATACACGTTATTCACTATACAGTTTGACGAACTAATTTTTTTCAATTCGATATAATCAATTGCCGTTTATGTGTTCATTTTATAACGGAATGGCATTTAGAAGGGCCACGAAGATTTTCGTCGTTCACCTTTAGACAAGTCTGAACCGGGGCTCGGTCTATAGTACACGACTGCGCGATTATTTCGTTTAATCGATTATTATTAGGGCCACTTTCGCTAATAAAAACCAATGGATTTATCTGATAAATCAACACATGGCGGTTACACAGCCGGCGTATGGGACAAATATCACTCCGTCGGTGCTGTTTCGAGTATTTGGTATAAAACAACTGTGTATTATTTCAAAAATTGTTTGCAACAATTCGTTATTTCCCCGAACGCCGTCCAAGTGTAATAAATTATTTTAATTTTAAACGCGCAATGGGTAATTCGAATGTTTGTTTAGCATGCAATTTATGGATTGAAATTATAAATGCTGTCTTCATCAGAGCCGTGCAAGGACGCAAGGAGGTATAATTGCATTAAAATACGAATTTAATTCCCGCCAAAGTACTGTCGCTGGACAGCCTATTCAATTCACGCATTTCATGCGAAATAATATTAGTATTATTATATAAGTAACTATTGTAAATATAAAATGAATCAATAATAATATTGGGACTATTGTAAATACTCTTAATACGAATCACTTATACTATTGTTTTATTCCTATTACATTCACTTATGCTTATTGTACCGTACAGATTGTATAATTCTCTTATTAATGAATAAAAAAAAAAAAAGAAAAGATTTTGTCAATATTTGCAGGGCCATTTATGAGTATTCAAATAGTTTGGAATTTTTTGTTGATATTTTCAGCAGTTGTTCTTTGATTATGGCGTTTTCAAAAATGTTTAGACTTTCATCGGTTGAAATATGCAATAACGTAAAACTAGACCGTTTATGAGTATGTCCCGGTCGAATTAAGGAAAAACACCGATATTCGGTTACAATCGGATATAATCGGACTATTGGGGACAAAAAGAAATGCGAATAATCGCGCACTGGACAGTCTACAGACGCCGAGGACCGCACCGGGACGGTTTCCCGGTCGGATCGCTATCGGGCGACGACGGGTCCATAGGAGAGAATTTGCCGACACCGGTTGTGTGCGAATCGGCTAAACCGTAGAGGGTAAGAGGGTGCAGAGTAATTCCCAACCCGTACAGCGGACAAACCGCAACCGGGCAGGTACGACAATAGTATACTTTATCGTCTATAATAACGAATTGTACAGCACGGTTGTTTGTATTGCGCGTATACATTATAATAATTATCGTTATTGTGCCGCGATTGAATTATAACGCGCGGCGTATGGGGTACGGACGCGATTGTTCTCCGCCGCGCGTTTTCGGTATTGCGCATAATAGAGGGCGCCGGGCGGTCAGGAAACTTATCCCGTAACCGACGGGCAAAACTCGAACCGGGGTTTCAGACCCCCCCCCACCCCCCCCAATCTCAAATTCCGATAGATCTCCGTGGAAAAGAAAAGAGAAAGAGAGAAGAATAAAAAAAACCTACTGCCGGTGGCGCCCGGCAATATTATAATATTTATCGCGACCGGCGGTAATCTCTTACCTGCATGTTTTTCAAGTCCGTGTCGACACGATCCACTTGGAACTTGGACAGCCCGTGCACGGACATGTTAGTGAACGTCATGTCGGCCATACCGAAGTTTTTCTTCATGGGCGGTATGTTCAGCGGGTCGGGGATCGGGGCCCCGGGGAATCCCGTGGGGTCGGGTCGTTGGTAGTGTTTCAGGATTTTCCTGATCTGCTCGCTCAATTTGTCTTTGACCACCTCTACCGGTATCGGGTTTGGGGCGTTGGTTTGGACGGCGTCCGTTGTCGCGGTATCGGCCGCAGCAGACTGTTCTGCAGGTTCCGCGGTGGTGTCGACCACCGGGACATCAGTGGTAGTCTCCGCGGTGGTGTCGACAACCGGGACATCGGTGGTAGTCTCCGCGGTGGTGTCGACAACCGGGACATCGGTGGTAGTCTCCGCGGTAGATTCGGCCGTCGGGGTGACGGTCTCCGTGGTATACTCGACGATCGGTACGTTTTCGGTGGTTTCAATAACCGGCGCCGCGGTGATATACTCCGTGGTTTCGGCGATAAACTCCGTGGTCGGCGGTTCGACGGGCGCCGGATCCGGGATTTCGTCGACGGTCTGCACGCCAACTAAAGAAAAAAAAAAAAAAAAAAACGATAAATACGACGGAGAAAAGTCCGCCGGAACGAAACGAGTCAATTGATTTCCCGGTAGTTTTTACATAATAAAAATAAACGTACCGGTCGGCGGTATCGTCCGTTCGAGTATTACTATTATCTTTTGTCGAAAAACCGTATACGAAAATATATATTTATTATTATTATTTATACTCGCCGAACAGATCGCAATCGAACGTTTTTACGGTACGGTATTATTTATGTTTACATATTGTTATTATTATGTACGCGGGACGAAAGTCCGAGGGAAAACGTTTTCGGGCATCGGGGGAAACTTTATCGGTCTAGTCGATCCGAAATGACGACATATTCGCCGCGGACCGTTTTCCCGTCTATAATAATAAACGGGGAGCAATAAACGGACAGTGTTATCAGATACGATCGCCGACCCCGAAAACGGGACGACCGCCGCTGACCGCCGACCGCCGGCCGCCGGCCGCCGCTCCGGAGTTACGGCCGACCGCCCGGATCTTTCTCTTGTATTACTACGTACAACGACAGTTGCGTTCCGTTCTTAATATACTCCGCCGGGCATACGTCGTATTCCGAAAATATATAATATCACGTCCAATGCCGATATAATATATACGCTTATACCGACCGAATAATAACAAATAACGATAACGATAACGATAATAAAAATCCGTACACCGAATTTTATTTATTTCGTCGTCGCCGGCGAATTTCAACGGCATTTTTACGGTTTTCGTTGAAATTTCATCTTTTATCGCCGCGGGTAAATTAATTATTTTTTTCCTACCGATTTTTCAATACATCCGACGACCACACATCGGTGACGAGTTTTCGTACATTTCAACCGTGTATATATATATATATATAAAATTAAATTCAAAAATCCGAAATTTTGTATTTCGATATTAAAATTCAAAACTTGTGTACACATTTCTGTTTGTTTAAATCTTAAAATCAAATCCATTAATTTTTTTTTTTTTTTTACGAGTAAAACAACGTTTGCCGGGTCAGCTAGTAATATATTGTATACATTTGTGTGTATGATTTCTATTTGTTGTACTTTAAAAAAAAAAAAAAAAAATAAATTTCTTTAAGTGATTTATTTGTAATTGTAAAATCGTATTTAATGCTATTAAAAACAAAATAATAATACTAGATTTATATGAAATTAATTTAAGAATGTAAAATCAAATTTAAAAAAAAAACTAAAAATTGGATTCAGACAAAAGTCCGGATTTTTAAATCCGAAATCCGGGTTACGATAATTGTCGGATTTCGAATTTCGGATTCCGAAAACCCAAAATTTCCCCTCACTTGTATATATATATATATATATACGAATACGCTCAAAAACACTTTGAACTTTTATAACAGAAAAAAATCGATAATAATAATAATGTAATCATTATTACCGTAACTTGTCCCGTTACTCTATGTTTTTTCCTAATTAAATAAACTAAGAAAACTACAAAAAAATGGTACAAACTAGATCACTAAAATGCTTTTTAAAAAAAAAAGTTGTTAACAGACAAAAAATATGAAAAACCCTGCGCATCATCAGTAAAACCAATACATTCCTCGCTATGCACAGAATCGAAATGTATTGACAATCGAAGATTTCGATTGTACGTCGAAGCCCATTTATTACAATGAAATATTCATTTTATGTTTTAATATTTCATTTTCCGGACGTTTGGAGAATTTATATGGTTTGCATCGTACACATTTTAGGTATTTATCTAGTAGTAGATAACTAGTTTAATATTTATAATCGTTTAAAATGTATGGAATAAATGGCGACGGAGTCGTGCAGTCGAGATGTATTTCAAGTAAATACGTTTATTTAAAAAAAAAAAAAAAAACAAAAAAAACAAAAATACAAATTTCTCCGAGAATATGAGCGTTAAAAGGAGCACCATATTCGCTTAGAATTCTATTACACAAATATAATATAAAACGTTTGTATTAAAAAACTCACATTGTTTTACAAATAGATTCTAATATTTGTAATTATTTCGGCAGTCGAATTGAGTATCGTTGCAATCGGGTTTATTAAAAACTGTGTAGTAAAACCGACATAGTTCCGAAATGAAAATTTTCGAAACATTTTTGAATCTTCGACGAAACTGTATTTAATATACGGCCCAAAATGTCGGTAAAGTTTTAATTTACAGAAAAAAAGAAAAAAGAAAAAAATCTAATTTCGAAACTCGATCTATCCTTAAGGTACAACAATAATCGTTAAAAGGTACAGTCCTCGAATTGAGAGATGGGTTTTTTTTGCGAATATTGATATTTAAAAAAAAAAAAAAAAATCTTCAAATAAATTGTAGACATTTTTTTAAATTTAAAATTTACCGTTCGGTCGTAAGTTAATTATTAGAATATAAATTATCCGTATTGGATTTCTGCCCCGAGTGATAATAAAGTACGTAATTTAACCGAAATCTAAACGTTTATTTTTTACAAAAATAAAATTAAAAAAAAAACAATTTTATAAACAAGCGAAAACTTAGCCCGCGGGAGTTAGTATTGTCGTTTGTGTGTTTTTTTATAATTATTGAATTATTTATTGAAAATCGGTGTCCGAGTCCGAAACCCACCGCGGTTCGCGTCGAGGTCAACAATTTGCAAGGGACGGTAATTTTTTTATTTTTTTTTTTTCACGTCTCACATTTTTAATTTTTCTTATTCGAGCGGCATTATTACGGGTACGCCGTGTGCATCAGCGTAATATGCTACCGACCGACAGAAATATACAATTTAACTATTAAATTGCATTGTACGTTTGTATAATGGAGTCGCGACGGAATATTATTAAATCCTTTTAATCTCCAGGACGGTATTGTTAACGGTATTGCACTATAAAGTCATTTATTTATAAACTGTCGCGTTTATTGTGACCGTCCGGAACAGTATGTTCTCACAAAGTAAATTAAAAATATAATTGCAGTTTCGAAATCGACAAACTCGATAAAATCGAAAATCAAAATTATTCGTCATTTATTGCCGGCGAACGATTTATTTAACAGCCGTGTGTATATATATATATATAATATTTTTATAATTCAATTGTACAATTTAACGACAACGCGGAAAACAGTAAAATATTAATTTTCAACTTTGAAACCGACGACAAATACGATTTAACACGGACGATTTTTAGAATTACTGTATTATTGTAATAATTTATCCAACGGACATTAGTAGGGCTGGGATTTCGATGCACTTTGCATTGTTTTTCAAAGCTTACTGTGCAATGCTCGTCTTGTCACAAATTTGTTTTATGTACATTTGAATGAGAATAAGAAAGTTTATTTTGCATTTTTTTAGTTTTTAGGTCATTTTCTTAATCTTTTAGGGCATTTTAGAGTTTTTGGCGCATTTTTTGAGTTTTTGGAAACCAAGCGTATGAATTTGAAATTTTATTTTAAGATTTTAAGATTTTTACACCAACATGGTTTTTAAATAAATATAACAGATTATAAGTAGGTACTCGTAATTCGTATTATATTATCGGACAAGGTTTGAGTAACCTCTACCCGCATTTCCTGTTAAATAATCTTAAATCGGTAAAATCGACGTCCGATGATATTATCGTTAGACGTTCAGTACGAGTTTTGTCGTCGTTAACACCGTTTTATTACTCTAGTTAATTTTTTTTTTGATAATTTAATATAAAAATGCCAAAAGTAAAATGTTCGACAGCGAGTCGACTGCGTGCGTTTGTACAAGAATTTGGACATAATATTTTTTCTACCGACGGATCGGTGTTATTCTGTAAAATATGCAACGTGAAAGTCACTGCTGAAAAACGATTTGCCGTACAACAACATTTGTCAAGAGATAACCTAACACATCAATGGAGTAGAACGGAGTAAATTACAAAACGAAAAAAATAATACACAAAGTTAAAAAAATTTGTAGATCATAAAAGCATTTTTTTTAGGGCATTTTTCGGGGTTTTTCAGGGCATTAAAATCTCAGCCCTAGACATTAGTTTGGTTTCCTCCGGGTCTTTTACATTTTTACCCTCGAAAAACACAATACGATTGTGCACAAAACGAATACGAGAAATTCGCATTTTTTTATTAACTTTTCGTATTACACGTTATACGCTTGTATGTATTTAAGAACTTCAATTTATGCGGTTGGTTTGTTATTTATTACGCGTATAGACGACAATATTGTATTAATGTATGAAAAAATTATATATATATATATATATTTTAGAGAATACATTTTTTTTTTTTTTTTTTTAAAAACACGATATTTGTCTAAGGCTGGGCGTACGCCTAAAGAGCAAAACTGCTCGGAGCTGTTTGGACATCATTAGAACATGTGTAAGGCAATTGACGGGCGCACACTAATCAGTCATTATCAACACACGACAAGACAAAACAAAACATGTTCGGTCTTGATCGGTCCGGTTCTCATTTTGCTCCGAGCTAAATACGAAAACCAAAGTCACTTGTTTATTTTACGACTTGCTAGTCGAACATTGCCGAGCGCCGTGTGAACACGTTATTTTAATACAAAAATTCTATCATATTAATTTAAAATGGCATGCGATCCACAGAGAAATTAATAAATTAATTTCTTAATTTTTAAGAAAATCTATCTACGATTATTGCGAGTAAAATTTTTGAATTTAAACACGTCTTCACGTAATTCGGCCAAAAAAAAAATTTAAAATCGTATTATTTTCTAATCGTTTTTTGTTTATTCGGATGAATCCAACTTTTGCGTTTTTTTTTTTTTTTTTTTTTTTTTACTGCTTCCGCTATTTAATAAAATATGCCACATAAGCGGCACAATGACGTCGTCTACGTCAGAACTCATCTTGACGACTGGTGTTTAATAACAAAAATTAATCCAGAATTATCGTGTCTGGTTCTGTTCTGTTTTGTCGGTGTGAATGGAATTTGTGCCGAGCTGTTTGGAACAAAAATGTTCCGCGCAGTTCGGAGCGGTTTTGCTCTTTAGGTGTGCGCCCAGCCTAAATGTATTGCCATTGTTATGACTATTTCGAGTTTTCCTTATTTGCAATATTTTATATTTTTGGTTAACATCACGGTTTTTTTTTAATTTAAAAATGACACGTAGGTATCTACACGAATCTATCCGCGGTGACGTATTCAGGGGTCGCGGGCCCCTAACCGCACCGCCTCTGTTTGAATTTCGAGGTGCTATTTTGGGGAAAAAAAAAAAAAAAAAAAAATAATATTTTGTTAACGATAATGCCACGCCGTTAGCAATGACAAAATATAATAACACCGGAACCGATGTCGACAGCAGTGATATTCCCAGGGCCGTACACAGCCCGGTTTTATCGGGGCTACAAAACCAATTTAATACATTTATAAATTCATAAATTTTTGTGCGATTAGACAAATTCTCCCTTTGAAAATCAGTTCTAACCCTAAAGAAAATAAGGGGGCCCCGGAAGATTTAGTCTGGCCGGAGTCCGCCAAAAGTTCGTGTTCTTATAATAATATAATATACCCGTTATCTGTTGTTTTTTATTGTTTTTTTTTTTAATTTTTACGAGCCGCGTTCGAAGTTTCCGGAATAGAGGCCGAGTAGTTTAGCCGTGTATTAACGATTAACATTCGACGGCGGTTAACGGTCACGATTATTAGTGTACCAATAAACGATAAGAACAATTGATAATTTGATAGTTAATCGAAATTCAATGTTTTCTCAAAACCTAGCGAAGTAGACACGATGGTTGCCGGTGGCTAGTGGGACGAAAACGATGGGAAATTATAATATTTAAACGTATGTTATCGTAATACGATAAGCGTCATAGATCAGTCACAGATATCAGTAGAGTTGAAAAAAAACCTACTTATTCTATCGGGGTTCAAGAGTGTTAACTCCGAGACGATAACTCCGCGTTATCGATAACTGTGGTTATAATACAGTAGTATTTTCTCGATTTATTTCTTAATTCGCCAGAGTTAATATTACTCGGCGTCGTTTAATCCAAATCCGGTTTGGGTTTGAGCGATAAAAATAATAAAATCGTAAAGAAAAAAGGAAAAAAAAAAAGAGTGAAGATCCAATACAACTGAAGAACTACTTAAAACTCTTTGGTGATTGTTTTCACGATTCGGTTCTGATTTAACCGATAAATTGACATTCGCCAATCGAAGTAAATTATGTCTCGGGGCGTATACGAGACTTCGATTCGAGATTGGTTTTTTTAAAAAAAAAAATAATAATTCCATTTTACTATTGATTCAAATAATATTAAATGCACCGCGGTTCGTACGAGTCGCCGATGTCGCTTGTTTTCCGAAAAATATTGTCGATTATTATAATGAGAACAGGACGGTAAACTATGTTTCCTATGATCTAGGCCGGTAAACCTCACCTAAATACGGTTCCGTCTTTCTTTGATTTTTCTATACCGATGACAACTGATAATGACCGTTATTTGTCGATATGATCTCGTGACGGACGATTGAAACCGAGTAATTGGCCGGTACTGAACAAACGTAATTCGCTGTAAAATCCATCGGGGTCCGACGGGCCGCTAAACCGCGAGATTTACCACCCCGCCGGCATTACGAAATCTGCCGGTTACGTGTCGCCTAACCGGTCCATAATGTGACGTCTCTGGGCGACCGGCCGTGCCGGCCACCGGAGAGTGGACCGGGGACGCGTGACGTACGCACACACACACGCCGGTCGGTTACCGCCGCGTAGCGGCCATTAATTGCGGACGGCGAATCGGCGCCGGTACACCCGAATATATTTAATACCGCCGGCCGCGTAAATATTATAATATTCGCACAGATGGTATATAACGGCGCCGCGTATCATATTATATAATATTATTATACCTACCCCACGCTCGTGTGGTTATTATTATTATTATTATTATAATATAGCGCACACGTCCGGAGGTAAGATTAAGGGAACGGTTATTGCTGCGTATCGCCCGGGCGCTGAAACGGAAAATACAATTTGCAAATGGCGGCGAGGGGACGTGGGTCCGTACGGCGATAAAACGCCCGACGAAACAGGTCCCGCGTACACCGTACGGACGCCGACGGCGTCCAACACGTATAATGTTTTTATTATGTGGCACGGGCACGCTGTATAGGGTAAATAATATTAGGCACATACCTGCGATGCACCCGACGGTCAGGCAACACAACAGCAGCGTCGCGGCGTCCATGGCTCGACACACCCCGTATAAAATACACGGCCGATCGGTATTTTCAATTATTATAATAACTATTATAAATGTATTGCAATACGGTAGATAAATGCGAAACCGTTTGCGGTTCAAGGCCGGCGGAACGACGGCGATGACATTACGACGGGCTGTCCGACGGCGGACGCGCGTTGGTATACGGGTGGGTTAGGTGTGTTAACGTGTAACCGTACGCTATTGTTGCGGCGTTAAACTCGCGTGGTCAACTGCCGCGGTTGTGGCGGCGGCGGCGGCGGACTCTGCCGTGCCGTCCGATAACGCGACGGTATTTATGCCCTATGAACCCGACGAATGCCCGAGATGTGCGTTCAGCGGTTCTATACCTACGTGCAGGTACGGTTTTATTTCCAACGTTACTATTTACCGAGCGGGCCGTCCAATGGAAACCTAATTATTATCATAATAATAATAACAGATTACGCGCCAATAATATTTTATCGTATTTATAATATGCTGTAAGGTATGTATGTGTATATATATATACAGTGCAGGTGGCGTAGCAAAGATTTGATCAAGGGGGGGGGGCGCGGGTCCAAGAACAATAGAACAAAACCGTTGCAACAGAATTTGAATAGAAAAATAAATAAATAAAATACAATTTTAAAATCGGGCAATCGAACATATTCACTTAGGGTCCGTCGAGAAATTCGCTGGATCGCGACAAAATTACCATCCTGTATATATATACATATTTTATATGTAAAAAAAAAAAAATATTTGATAAGTTATTGGACGAAAACCAATTAATATTTTATTCTTGATAAATGATATTGTTTTACAAATATCTTAATATTTTCTCATATAACTATTATTATTATTATTATTTATTTTATCGCATTAAATGCGCAAAACATTAAATACGTTTTTACAATTCAAAAAATATCACAAATAGAAATCTATTTAAAAAATACCGACACGCTAATTTATAGAGTATATTTCAAGTTGACCCGGCGAACGTTGTTTTACTCGTAAAAATTGTTTATGGAGTAGTACGCCTTGAAGTGAATACAATTATTTAATTCATTTTATAGGGTAAAAAAAATTATCCGAGGATTTGATTTTATGATTTAAAAAAAAACAGGAATCTGTACGGTCGAACCCAAATTCTGGATTTTAAAATTGGAAATACGAAATTTCGGATTTCGGATTTTAGAATCCGGATTAATTGGATTTTTGGATAATCCGGATTTATGTCACATCACTAATTATGATATTATACAAAACGGCGTAATAGGAGAAATGGGGGGGGGGTGGTGGTCAGGCCCCGAGTCCAACCCCCCGGTCACGAACATCGGGACAGGGCGATTCGTCACTACACGTCACCCGCCCACTTATTCCTCATATCTGTTGTTTTGCGCGAAATGAGTCTCAGAAAAAAAGGCGCAAAATTCAGAAATTTTTTTTTTTAAATAAGAAGTAAGGTATTTAGGTTAAAAAATATAAGGAAATGTTTCGCGAGGCTGTCCGTAAGGGATGTTACGATCATGATTTCGGCACTAAAATGTTGGTTATTTGTAAATCACTTGATCCCAGGGCCTATTTTCGTGTGTAATACAAAATCCAATGTATGTAACCCGAAATTATTAAATACGTAATTAATTCCGGCACTCAAAATGTAAAAAAAAAAAAATATCTCATTAACACTAATCTAATATTATATCCAAAACGATAATCTATTGAAGTGAATTTTCGAGATATATATAGAAGAAAAGTAAAATTCAATATTTTTTTTTTATGCTAAACAACAAGTTGAAAACATGTGAAGATATTGAATAAAAATAAAATTTTTACCTACTGTTGTATTAAAATTTCAGTATAGTGAAGTAGTAAAAAGTCAGATATTTAAAAGTACATTGTGTTTAGGGGCCTATGGTGGGGGCGGGAGCCTCGCACGGGTCTGTTTGCGCAGAAAATAAAAAAAAGTGTTTTGGTACAGAAAACGAGAAAGAAAAAATAGTCCCTGACGCGATCGTCGAATACCTACATGCGCAATATTGTGTCATAACAATAACAATATTATCATCAACCACATCACGGTTATTTACGCCGATTTACTGCGCCGTCGTGGTGCGCGCGGAGACGTACGCACCGATTATTATTATTATCATCATCGTGTTTGACGCAATCGTCCGAGTATTACCGCGCGCGCAAAGTGCCCCCGCCGCCGTCCCGTCCGCCCGGGTCAATTTAATTCTGTTGCGCGCACAATTGACTCCCCGGTGTTGTTATTATAACAATAACAACGTTTTATTCGTACGGATTGAAGAACCGGGAGACCTTCACCTCGCCCGCGACGCCTTTAACCGGAAACGCGTATTATGCGTAATAATATACGTTAACGTTACCCGGATAACGTTAACATTAGCCGTGCATTCCGGATATCGTTTGATTTGTTCGTTTGTTATACACCGCGATAATGTTAAATTTAACAATTTCAAATTTTTTATTTTTATCAACTCTCGTACGAATCCCGGAAACGGGCACGTAGACATGATTTTTTACTTTTTTTTTTTTTTTTTTTAGGGGAGGAGAGAAGTCTCCTTCTAGGGGATTCTAAACAAATTTCACTCAAAACATTTTGTGGTATAATAAATACATTTCGATTATAATTTTCATACGTTGACATACAAAACATTTTATTGTTAATTACCCGATAAATTTAAACCTTCAAAATACAAATACAAATTGTTATTGTTCAAAATACAAGGGTTACGATGCTACAGACGCAGTTGTAAAATAATTTTTTTCGAAGGCGGAAGCAGGCCCGCTGGATACCACCCGCCTGCGTGGGCATTTTTAGATGACTTTTATCCTGATTGATCATTAATCATTTTTAACGTATTTGTACCGACGAATTTTTTTTAAATCCAAGACCCAGAGATGGGATTTTTTTCAACAGTTGATATCTACGAGGTTTCGGACGTTGGTCAAATCATCGTTTTGGTCCCCCGGGTATTTGTTTTTCGGTAGGGAAATTCGGTACATTCTGGACTTTTTACCAAACCGTCGCATATTACTCGAGGCGTTGATCGAAATGTATCGAACATTTTTAAGCTAAATTTGTCCAAATTATGAATTTTTGCTCGATTCCAGTTGGAAATCGGTTATTCGAATGCCACACGGTACCTGGAACATTTTTCGATAGTTGAAAATCGCTCGTAATACTCGAATTTCCACAAACACCGGCCAGAACGGTGGGAAATTCATTAGCATTTTTATTTCAACGCAACAATAGCATTATTGATGTAACATTCGAATGCCAGCAAAATCCGAGAAAAATAAAATACAACACATATATTGCAATGATATTGTATTATTATAGGAACAGTGTAACATGTGTGATAAGTGCCGGAAGTTCAAACTTCACTGCTTATTTACATGCTTTTGCCGTATGGTTCGAAAAGTATTACAAAGTAGTTACAATATAATATGTTATTGTTTATTTCGCGTTAGTATTATTTTTTTTTTGTTATCGATATTTTGTACTTTCCGCATGTTTAGCAGGGTCCGTATAAATTTAACAATGTTTAAATAGTTGCTCGGAAACCCGACATAAGGTTCCTCGTAGCTTTAATATAAATATATCGAAAATCTTTTGTCGGGATTGATTTTTTTTTTTTTGTAAACGTTTAAATTTCAAACGTTGGCGGAATTTCTACAAATTACGGTAATTTGCATTAAGAAAAAAACTACTGTCTTGTACATTTTTCTATTTATACGGACGAAACGTGTTTTTGCTTCGTAAAAATAATAAAAAATATCGTTTACGAGTCATGATAAAATTCATTAAACACACGAACAATAATTTGTTTGGGTAATTAATTTTTTTAATTCAATTAATATTTATCACGAAAACGTTACTCCCAAATTCCACTCGGTATCGCTAACCTTTCCGCCTACAACGGGCAGTGTTCAGCAGGGTTTGCGCTAGTGTGCAGCACAACACAAATTGTCCGGTTCTGAAATAAAATGTTCAGTTTTAAAACGCTAATTGTCCAGTATCTACTGCTACCTACTTTATCATTGCAAAAAAAAAAAAAAAAAAAAAAAAAAAAAAAAAAAAAAAAAATGAGAAGTGTATATCGGCTATGATTAGTCGAGGAGACGGTTTTTTTTTTTTGGCATTGTCAAAATGTGTATACAAGCCAAGTTCGGGTACCTACTTGTGCGGTTATATGATTTTCTTAGCGCAAACCCCGGTGTTCGGTGGCCTACCCGAAATTATTATTATCGTTTTTTTTTTTTAATTTGCGAACGGATGGGGGGGGGATCGCCCTCTCCCCCTGACGTAAATAGTATAGAGTTTCGTATTGCACGTAAGAGTAGTTTTTACCACCGGACGTTTTTATAATTCCGCGTTTTTCGTCAAATATCCCTGATATTAATTTTGTACTCGTTACGATTTTTCAGTTTGTATAGGTGTACCGTACAATATACTCGATCGCACGTGCGGCGTGTTCCAATACTATGGCGCTAAGATCGGAATAATATTGTACGAGTACGCAGTGGCGTAACTGGGTGAAAAAAACCAGAGGTAGCAAAATAGTTTATCCGACAAATTCGAAACTACCGACGGGCGGTTGTAAATATATTTCTGTCAGCATTTAACCACTTTAGTCCGATACCGTATATTATACGTATACTCTTAGAACACTCCGAGTAGTAGGTAGGCATCAATGATCATGCCCGGACACCCCTACGGCTAGAACCGTATTTATGGAAATTTAATTTTTTTTTTTTTTTTTTTCTTCAAGCACATTTATTCATAAATAATTACGCCTCAACAATAGACGATTTTACATAGATTGCTTATATGAGATTTTCTAACTATACGATATGCGTTTTGCGGTTGAATCGAACGCGGGACACCACCAATGGCGTATTCGCAGACAAGTACCGGGGAGGCAGAGAGTGTCACGGTTGTTATAGGCGGACACCGTCCTCGAAAAAATCCTAGTTCACTGGATCACTGGACCGTGTCTTGAATATCTACGATTTTAGTAATCCAGATAATACACGTCGACGTATTGTACAACACGGTAAACGTAAAATAAATACAAACTTTTACGCAATAACAATTCGTTAAATGTTATAATGGTTTTCTTTTTTTTCTTTTTACCTTAGACGATTCAAAGGTTTTCGTATTGTTGGAATATATCTGGGGGGGGGAGGCAATTTTAACCCTCACACCACGCAGAAATTTCAGGGGGAAAGTGCCCAGGTCTTTCCCACCATAATACGCCGCTGCGAGTACGTATAATAGGTAAATATGTTCTCGTATGTACAATTTAAATCGTATTATATCGATGATTATTTTTGAAAATCTGTTGCCAATATTATTAAAACGATAATATTATAAATGGATAATAATTGATATTCCGTCCGTCGGTCGAGCAATAGTGACACATCATACGCTGCGACATATGATAAATGTGGTTTTTTTTCTTTCTTTCTTTTACCGTCATCACGGTGCGCGTACATATAGTTTTCCAGATTTGATAAAAACATTTTTTTTTCCACAATATTGTCGTTTGCATTGATTTACGTTTGTTTCCCCGTCGTGGGTTTTATCGGAAAATTGTAGCGAGACAATTTTTTTGTTTTTCTATACCGTTCGCTACACGCGGTTTTTTTTTCTCCATTCCCCTTCCGGCATTTCAGTACGCCGATCACCGCAATCGTACCGTTACGATTTTCATTCCGACATATTATATTCGTATAATTTATTAACATTATTACTGCCCGTGAATTATTGTAATAGATTTTCGTAAATTTATATTCTGAGCCCATTCATTAGGTCGGGGGAGTAGTTTCTAGTAGGAAATTTTGTCAAACTGATGCGTGGTGGCAATAATTCGATTTGTCTTGTAGTTTTTTCAATAATGGCGAATAAAAAACTTATTTATTTTGTGTTAATTCGGTATAATCGAATAGTTATAGTACTAACACACGTTATAGACGTGGTGCAATTTTCGAATTATTTCTGATGATTTTCGAGTTATCATAATAGCCGTTTGAAATCGTCAATTGCGTTTATACGTTTTACGCGGATAAAAGTTTTAAATTGTAATTCACGTTAAAATTCGTCGACAACACGAACAGTATTGTAATTTTTTTTTTTTTTTTTGTAATCATAATTCCCAATTTAAATCGATCAAACACATTTTTAATCGATCGTTGCTCAGAACAGTTATTCGTTTACAATGGTTTGTATATATATATATATATATATATATAAATAAACTTTACCGACTTCCCACCTTCAACAGTGGGCCCGACCAGACGTTGTTTTCAATGCCTCCGTATCATCGCATATTTTGCTATTGCAGCATCAACTATCACGTGAACAATATTATTGTTATTATTATATACCTACGTACGAATTCGTGTACTGTATAATTTACGCATACGTATATTTACAACGGTTATTGTTTAATACACCCCGCATTGTTTGTAGAGTACAAAGAAAAAAAAAAAAAGAAAGAGAGAAAAAAAAAAAAAGAAATAATATACGTTATTTGTAAATACGAACATTATTTTGCTGATTCGAATTTAAACCAACAGCGTATTTATTACACTCTGTGCGTCAGCGTGACCTTAACAGCAACCTAACCGGTACGCGGTGATGGGCGTCATTTCAGTTTTCCTTATAGACCGGGACAAACCAGTGATATTGGCCGGCACAATATTTTGGTAAATATATTTACTAGATAAGTGTTTTTACTCGAAAAACAACGTGTAACGTATGCGAATACACGCAATACATATATTGTATACATATGTATACAGGGTTTGTCCCAAAAGTAATGCCAGCGATTTAGTTTTAAATAACCGTTCGTCGTCGCGGGATTAGATCAGGTTGGAATTAATAATGTGAGAAGTCAGCGGTCTTCGACTATCCGGCGAGCGATTGCGTGTTTTCCCCTCGTACTAGTTTTCGTCTCCCGTGCAAGCCGCAACGCAGCGTTCGACAGAGTAAAGATTCGCCATCAAGTTTTACGCGAAACTCGACGCGAAGTCCCCAGTGAAAACAATTGTGAACGAATGATAAAGCCGGCATTCGGTGATGATTCTGAATCGGAACGTCGAGTCTTCCGGTGGCACAAAAGCCTTTTATTTTTAGAAGGCCGTGAAGAGGCCAGCGACAAAGTCCGCGTCGGACGACGACGACGACGACTATTAACGACCACTATCGACGAAAATGTGCCGCGTGTGAGAGAACTTTTCAACACAGACCGTCGGTTGAGTGTTCGTTTAGGGCCACAGACATTAAACGTCCCATAAAGTACCGTTCACGAGATTGTGATGAACAATTTGCCGATGCGAAACCGGTGCTCAAAGTGTTAACGGACGACCAAAGATCGCGCAGACTTGAAACGTTCCAACAATTCTCGAGCCACCTTACAGTCCTGACTTGGCTCCCCAGAGTTCATCCTGTTCCCCCAATTGAAAGCGCCAATGAAAGAAAATCATTTTGGAACAGTTGACGAAGACGAAGACGCGTGTACCAGGACTCCAAAGGACATTCCAGAAGAGGCCTACCGTGACGCCTTCGATACATGGAAATATCGTTGGAAACTATGGATCGACGCAGGAGGATCATATTTTGAAACATTTTAATGTAATATACCGATATGATAAATATATATTTTTTTAATCGACTTACTAACAATACTTTTTGGACAAACCCTGTATTTATATATGTGTTACCGTTAAAACCCGAAAGCCGTCAAAACGAGTTTCAACTAGTCAAAACCCAGTCTCCACAAATTCCTTTCGTCAAAACTGGATTAGATTAGTTCAAACAAGAATTAGTTAATAGAGTTAATTTGTAGATGACTTCGGGACGGAGAAAGGCGGCAAAGAGGAATTTTAAAAGAAAGTCGTGATATTAAAAAAATGAAAAATGAATTTCACCAGAAATAAAATTGGACAGGAACAGCACATTATATAACGTGGGAAAATGTTCGAAACACTGTAGCGATTTTTAAGCTAATTTATAGGCATTTGACATGCTCGATATTTTGTTTAAATTTTATGGGGATAAAATCGTTTTGACCGAGCAGAAATGTCTGAAAGCTGTATACAAAGTTCACGGTAAGTTGTATTTATCTGCAAAAAAAAAAAAAAAGTTGTGCGTAGTTTAACAGTTTTATGTTCGAATTTTGACGAAAATCGGATCGTTTCAAAACACGTTTAACCGAACATCGTTTCGGAATCGTATTTCGTTAGCAACGATTCATCGTCGCGTACAGATATAAATTAAATTACTCTGTGCGTCCCGCCTTTCCGTTTACGAGTGCGGCACATCCGTGAACCTAGTGTCCGCGATTTGGAGGGGAAGTAGAAAAAAAAAAAAAAAGTTCGTTGCCGATCGGTACAGTGTAATTTGTCTACAAGAAAACGCATCCAAGTCTGCGTATTCGAAAATAACGTGTACATTATTATTATTATCGCCACTAAAAAGACAATACTATTCGGATATTTTATTTCTATACACGGGCATACCTACTGACGACGGGCCGGGCGTGTTAGAAACCCCCTAGTACTTTTGCCCGTACCTTTTTTTCTTCTCTTCTTTTTGTTCCCGTATATTAGATATAATATATAATAACGTTTACGGTTAGCTTACGATTCAAAAAGTTCGATTTCGAGGGATTCCTACTCGCACATATATATATATATATATATATATTACGCTCGTACGTTATAAAATATAATCACACGCGCGCGTTCCGACAAATTTGTCCGTATTGATCGAAAGTTTTTCCGGTCTTTTGATAAACCGTAAGCATAAGTTTTTAGTGCATAGAATCTGATATATATATATACACACGTATATCCGAAACGTATATATTTTTATTATACCACGCGCGCGAGTAAACTCCGAGAAACATTTTTTTTTTTTTTTTTTTCCACCCCGTTTTGAGGCGTCGGCGGGCGGACGAGGACTTTTAAAAACTGCTGATGTCAAGTGTAATCATTCCTGTAATTCAATATAATAATAATAATAATAATCATCATCATCGTCATAATAATCATAATCATAATAATATTATTATTACGTTTTGTCCCGTCGATTTTCGCAAACGAGCGGCGGTAAACTTTTTCGATGGCGCGCGCGCGCGCGTCGGCCCGAAATCGAATTATCGCGCGCCAATATTTCCGGCGTCGTGTTTTTTTTTTTTTTTTTTTTTTTTTTCATCTTATTTTTTTTTTCTCTCTCACCCGCCCCCCCCCCCGCTTTATCATATAAAATATTATTAAAAATTACGTTTCGCCGGGCTTTGCACATAACCGCGCGTAATAACTATATAGTATATCCGGATGATTACGGGTGCCATTGTGCGTGCGCGCGGCGGGGCCAAAAACACGCACGCCGCGGCCGACCGCCGACCGCCGACCACCGCCGCCGACCCGCTAATATTATTATACTCCGCGCCGCGCGCCGGTCCGCCCGGCGCGCGGCGCGCAAAAACGACGTTTAACCGCCCGGGCCCGCCGTGTAAACGACGACGTTTTACCGCGGCAATGAAAGGCGCGACCACCGGGACCGGGAACATAATCATATTATGTACAATAATACGTCGCGGTGTATACAGCGGACGGACCGACCCGGGCGAAAAACTTTTCAAACCGACCGACCCCGTCGCGTTATTATTATTATTGTATCTCGTAGTGAAACGAAATCGGCGGGCGACCGTGTTACAAGGTATACACTTGCGCTTGTGTGTTCGGTCGAATTCCGCTGACGCGGACGGTTTTTTTTTTTTTTTTTTGATTTTTTCTTATTATATTTCGTGTTCAATATATATATATATAAATGTTTATCGCGAAGAAAAACGCGAGCGTAGGTGGTATACGGCGGTAATATCGCCGGGCCGTTGGCGGAGGTGATGGCGGGGCGGCGGCGGGGGGGGGGGGAAATCCGTCAAATTTATTTTATACGAAATGATGGAAAAAAAACTTTTCGGCGTCAGCGCCGGAGGAAATTAAAGACTGTTTATCTGTACGGACGGTCTGACAGTGTAATAAATAGCGTTTACGCATTTACCTATATTATAATAAAAATATAATATGCCATTCGAATTTCCAATAATATCGCCCGTGAACCGTTCGTACAGGAAATACATCGGATACACTGGGATTGACAGGTTTTTTCCCCCTCGTTTTTCCTTTTTTTTTTTTTTTTTTTTTTTTTTTTTTAATGTATAAATTGTATATTATTATAAAATATTCGGATGTTTTTTTTTATCGATCTATGCGAGATACCTTTTTTTTATTTTTTTTTGTTTAGATGTTGAAATTGTAAACACACTTTTGACCGTGCACCGACGGAAGCCGTTCTTTCTTTCGAGAGAAAAAAAAAAGCAATGTACCGTCCGATATTATTATTATTTTTATTTTAAAGAACGGGCATATTGCATAGTTACCATAGGATTGTTGGAAATCCCTCAAATGAAAATAAAAGCTAAGATGTAGAGACGAATTTTGTTTATATCTTTACGCGTCGATAAATAATTGCTAACAAAAAACGATCCTGAACAATGTTTGGTTAATCATGTTATGGGACGCTATACGGATTTGCCTACGGATTTTTATATAGCCAAAAGAACAACTTACGATGACGCTTGTGTCAAATTTTCAGACATTAAAACTAATTTCATTCATATAAAACTAAAAAAAAAAAAAAAACTTTCTAGATTCCAGACATTTTACAATTAATAATCATAATATATATCGTATATTAAGTCTTTGTACAAAATGAGTACACACATTACCAAACAAATGACTACAAATATATGTTTTATCTGATATTTTATTACGTTTTGTATCACGTGATTCGTTAAAATAATATTTTGTAGTTTTTTTATTTTTGTCCACGAGTGTACTGCGTTTTCCGTAAATCGTACTCACATATACCCATAAACGTGATTAAATTATGTGCGTTTATTTTAATGAGTTTAGATTTGAATGATTTAATTTGTTGTCAATTATTTTTAAATTTATATTTAAAATTCACCTTTTACGTTATGAAATGTGCGTAGTGACCGAAACGAATATTAATTAAAAAAACAATATTTCTAACCATACCGAGATAAAAAATAAATTTGTGTCTTAAGTCTGTGTAAAAATGGGGACAAAAATTTTGATTTAAATATATACATATTTAAAGGAATTTTTTGTATTTATAAACATTGACAATATTGAGAAAATAGTATTTGTATACATAGAATTTAATATATCTTGTAAATAGTTGGAAATATGAAGAAGTATGTAAGAAAATAATGTATGGGAAAGTAAAATGTATATACTAATTTTGTAAAAAATTTTAATTGTTCTATCCGTGTAAGAGATATTTTTAAAATTGTTAAACATATAAATAAATGATGAGTAAATTAATTTACTCGAATTTCAAATTCAGGCCGGCACAAGTTAGCCTTTACCTTAATATATTCACCCGGCATTTTTTGTAGCTCATTTTATTATGCATGTACACAAATCTAGGGGGTTTAGGGGTTAAACCAAAATCAAATTTAAAAAAGAAAATTACCTCTAATAAAAGAGACACCAAAATATTTATATTATATATATTATAAATAAAGGCGACACCGTTCTATATCACTAGCACTTGCCACTTGGACTCAGGTCACTGTTTTTACTGGAAGATTTTAATGATAGCTACATGGTTAGGCAGTTTATCCGGGCCACCGTTTTATTCCCCCGATTAAAAAGGACATTTAAAATTGTTTTTGTCTCTCGCCGTACTCAATTCCACCGTCCGGCGGTACTCAATTTTTTTTCTCTCTAGATTTCCACAGATTTTTTCTAAAAAATTCCGGAGGTTACCGATAGAAAATATGTAGTCTTTAAAAGGGTTTAGTAACAACTGTAATGTATCGAGTCCGTATAGTAATCAGGTCACCGGGTCACAATCACGATTCGGGACGTCTGGAAAATTCCCATTTCCCACTCGACCCGACCCCGGTGAAATTGTACTAAACGGCAAATGGTATTACGCGATCGTTTTACGCCGTCCGATTGTTACTAAACGACCGCCTGTTTCCTATTATGGACTTCGGTTATCTTACCGGCCGTCCAGGCGACCCGCTCACATATTCGAAAAAGAAACAAAAAATTAAATAAAACTACTAGTCTCTGGACTCGCGATTACACGTGCGCGATTCGTATTATATACGAAATTAGTATTAAACCTAAGCAAATATTCCGCAAAAGTCCCGTGTAGGTCGCACGCGTGCAAAACAAACAAATTAAGAATGTACATACATTATTTGCGTACAATAATACCGTGTCCACGTATAACCTACCGAAACCTATGCATAGGTGTATACACAACCTACTCACGTATCCGGCCGGCATACCAGTACACACCCGACACGAAATTTTTAATGAAAAATAATCAACGCTCGTGTAATATTTTGTTCGTGTTGCGGGGAACGGAATTCGCATACCGGCCCACATCCGGGACACCGAAAATTTCCCGGCGGGCCTTTTCGTTTTTAGGCGTTTTTTTTTTTTTTTTGTTACGCGGTTCAAAGACGTCGTTCTTTAGAAATATTCGTATAAAAAAAAATTATTCGTCGGACAAATGAACAGCGAACAACCGAGCGACATTAAAAACAATGACTAGTTTATAGTTATTTCCAAGTTTTTAATCGCGATAAGCGTGGTTCGATCAAACGCTTTTCACTCGTCCATCAACACGACAAAAAAAAAAAAAAAACAACAATAAAAACAAACAAAATTAAATATAAATTTTTTTTTAGATTCTAAACGAAGCGAATAACGTATTGGTTTTATTATGATGTGTGTGTGTGTGTTTTTTTTTTTTTTGTCCGTAAACAACTTTTCTACCAGACATTCTGCTCCGCCCTTAAGTACAATTTGTGATGAACCCTGTGCCAAATTTTCGGAAATAATCGCGACGCTATGACGCTATTTCGACTTGACTGACGGGCGATGAACAATTTATAATTATTTTTATTTTTGTATACACCAAATTCAATAAACCAATTATTATTAGGTGCCCATCTAAATCAAATTGGAACTGGAATAAATCGAAAAATTCCCTAGCAAAAAATGTCAGTACCGGTTCCGGTTTAGGTTTTTAAAAAAATAAATACCGTATGAGGGTTCCGGTTCTAATATTTTCAAAAGGTTCCGGTGAAAATACCGGAATTTGTTCAAGCCTTATGTATAATGTATATTTGTTTTATATACGTATTTTTTAACATTTAATATAGTATTATAATAAATATAATATAGTAAATATTTGTATTTGAGGAACATTAAGTTAATTAAATTAATATTTCATTTTTACCAAGCCGAGCCGAGTGTTATCCGGATGCCGATTTCGAGATATTGAATTTCCGCGACTATCTTATATTCATATGAAACGAGATCGTTTAGTGATACAATCAAAATTACAGTAAATGTATCTAAACTATATAATAAATATTGTTATCATTTCTGTAGTTATAAGGAATATGTATATAACTCAAGTCGAGAATGTAAATAACAATAATTAATAAGTGCCCACAGCAAAACAAAATGGGTTATTAAAATGCAAAATACATTTTTTAAACGTGCAGTTTTCAAGATAACGGTTTATAAGGTGTTTTTTTTTTTAATTTTCGCAAACGTTTCGATGACTTCACAAATTGTGCGTGTTTTTGAATAACTTCCGTTGTTAATTCCGATATTATCTAACGACTACAACATTAGACGATATGCATAAAAATAATAGGAACTAATATTTTTTCAAATAATAAATTATATTTTTAGAGTAGGTATTAAATATTAATCGTTTACTTTTTTTTTTATAATACATTAAGAAGCCGTCACCGTAGTGACATTTGGTGTCTCTGTCTTTCTAATATGCAATATAGCAAACATGTGTTTCCAACGGTACTCTGTCTCAAATAGGTTTATAACAAAAATTTGATCATCAAATTAAATTGAAAATTTTCAAGTACTAACAGATTGTCAGATACACTCGGTTATCAAAAAATCCCTATTTGAAAACGCATTTAGGTAAATGTTGTCCTTAATTTGGTAAAACAATTTGTGTCTAAGTCTATATTTGAATTAGAGTACCGTTGTTTCGAAAACACATTTTTGCTATAACAAAAGACACGCAGAGACGGCAAATGTAGCTGTGATATTCTCCTGATAATAGTTGCATTATTCTGAGCTAACAGGATTTTAATAATAATTTATACCGGTGCAGTGTACAATATGATTTAAAATTTAAAAAAAAAATATTATAATATTAATTTTCACGAAATAAAATGTAATAAGTTTACGATGCGACTGTAAAGGAAACCACTATAGGTATTCGTTATTCATAAAAGGAATGAAATGAATCAGATTCTTCGCAATAGAATTTCACGCAAATCATTATTATTATTATTATTATTATCCTTCTTAAAATTTAATTTCGTTTCAATAAAAATAATAATTAAATTAAGTATTGTTCGGTCAGTTTTTCGTAGGAAAAATATAAAATTGAAAAAAACGAAAACAATTCACTAGCAAAATTTTGATCCAAAATCGAAGCACGAAATTTTAAAATGAAATTCTCGTATACACAATCATTTCTTGTTTTTAATCATATATATTTCAAATAAATTGCTCTCTTATGTGCAAAATTCAAGATATTATTTTTCTGTACATTTTATAACGATATATATATAATCGTATTTGTTGTATTAATCGCAATAAATTATTATTACAATGTCGACCGGTGGAATAAAGAGGGTAGGCGTGCATTTTATTTTTTTCAGCCCCCGATATAGAATTTAATTAATTATACAACTATAACAAAAACCGTTAGCGCACAATTAGATTTACGCACATGTCGCTCGCGTATATTATTACGAGTATAGAGTGATTTCCCGAGAATTTAAAAATCCAAAAGTTGATAAAAAATAATAATTTAACACTTATACGATGGGAAGGGATGGGATGAAAATGCTGTCGTTTAGTTAAAAATTTTTATTGAAAGAAAAAAAAAAAACAAAACAAATCAACGTCTAGCGAATCGCGATATAATAAAATATTGTAACGTCGGTATAGAAATCACGTATAGTATTTTATATACGAGACTTAATTTATTTTTTATGCGTTATAGCCCACGCGCCAAAATGTTTTTAAATTTATACGGATTGAATTTTTCTATGTGCAGAAGTCATGCAATTATATTATGTTTTTATCATTACTATATTATATAAAGATTTTTTTTTTTTTTTTTTTGGAGAATTTCCTACAGCGATTTCACACGTACAACAGTCGTATTTCTATTAAAGACATTTTTTCATACAATTTAATTCTTTTTAAATGTATACAGTAGTCGCATTTGTATACAGTAGCTGTGTAAATAAATATAAAATAATAATAGTCGACTGGCTTGGGATGTTTTTACTTTTTTTTTCCACTCGGGAAAAATGTATTAGTACAATTCGTATTTTTTAGATTTTGAGCGAAGAACGTATTGGTTTTACGATATGATGTGTGCTTTTTTTTTTCTATCTGTAAATAACTTTTCTACAAGAAGTATTACTCTGATTTTCAAGTGTAGCACCTTTTCTGAAAACATATTGGATCTAGTTGCTCCATTGGGGGAAAAGGGGTTATTTTTTAATTTTCGTTGTTGTTTTATTAATAAATGGGGAAAACTGGGGAAAAAACGTAGGAAAAACGAGAAAATGTACGACAGTATTGTTGTAATTCAGTTAAAAATAATAGTGACCTGAATTTTTCACAACATTTTTATATTATATTTGTCATTTTCTAGACTAGGTGTAATTTTCCAAATATTCTGGCGTTTTTTGACTTATTCATGTCTTTTTTGTGTATTAAACATATGGGTTGATTTATAGTTAGTCTCTACTTTTACCGATCATTTGTCATTTCATTAGGAACCTTATTTTCTAGACAGCTATCGCGTCTTTATTTAACTGTCCTTTGAAGGAGTTGCGAGGTCGTTCTGCTGTGAGTCGTTAATAGCTAAACTGTAGAGTTATTTTAGATTCTCTAAAGGATGTGTTGGTTTTACTATGATGTGTGTTTTTTTTTCTGTCTGTGAAAAACTTTTCTACCAGAAATCTTGCTCAGATTTTCAAGTGCAGCAGCTTTAGTACCATTGACTATAATTTGATTTAAAGAATAATTGGAAATGTTCAAAATTATATTTATTTATTAGTTTATTATAAATGCGGAATGAGATCGGTTTGAATTTGAATATAGGTTTTACAGAATAAATAAAAAAAAATGATTTAATGGTTTTAATATCTTACATGGTATTTGTATAAGTTCTAACGGACGATGTTAATTAAATAAAGCCAATTGCCTATACCTAATAAATTAGAAAACGTTTCTAATAATAATAACTTCAATAATATTATTAAATTATTGTCTTAACTTTTTTTTTTATTATTACTGTGAGAATAACTTATACACGGATAATAATAATATTCTAATGAGATTACTCTATTTCGTATGGGTACGCAGTTTTAAAATATATTTTGTTTATTACGAGTATATTCCATCAACGTTGAAATACATTAAAATTTTATTGGACATGGTTTCAATTAATCGTTTGTCCGTCTGTTATACACGGTCGTATAGCTAAAAAACACGAAATAAAACAATACTATGTAGCTGTAACAATACCGTTACGTATGCAGTGTTTAAAAATTTTTTAAGCCGAATGCCTTTATAAACGATTAGGTTTACAATTGAAATCGTATGAAAATATGAAATCTATATATATAAAATCCATCTATAGACTATTACTATTTTATGTAAAACAAATCACAGTCACGCTTTTATTGATCAATGGTTTTTTTTTTTTTAATTTTTACTTAACCTCGTTATAAGCGTATTCTACGACTCTTCCAATACAGAACTAACGTTATCGTTACGATTATTTTCCGGAATACGCCTAGCGAAATATTAAAATCGGGGAGAAAATTTTCTTCGATTTTATTTCTGTGACGCGATCGCTCTATTGTATATCCAGTTTTAATGTTCATATTCGTTGCATACCCCAATATTGACATTAATCGCAATATCATACATTTACATTTTTATACGCCGATGAACTCCGCGAAGTAATATTCAAACGTTGATTTTTTTTTTTTTTTTTTTTTTACAAAGGCGATCGGAGGTTCGGCTCTTGTACACACGTATTTCGGACGTTCGTCGACATATTTTACAGTATTACGGTCATTACCCGCACGCTCGTATACGTATATTTTAGTTTGCCCAAAATTCATATATATATATATATATATATATGACGAGAGGGTGTAGGTATTTAAGGCGAAAGGGATTATGTAAATACGACCGTTAAATGGATGATGCACAATGTTTCGAGTATATTCAATACGTTCATTATATATATATATATGTTATATAATATTACAATGTGCGCATATATACCTACACGAGTAATGAGATAGAAATCAATTTCATGTTTGTTGACTTTGAGAACTTTAAACCAACATTTTGTGTTATCTTGCGTTTGATATCATCATCATAACGAATGATATTAATCATATATATATATACACGATAGTGTTAGGTTAGGAAATTTTGACATGTGCGTGGGTTTCGTGCACCTACATACGTGCATATTTCGTCCTTATATTATATATATATATTTTATATATTTATAGTTATCTTATACATTTCATTATAAAATACGTATTTTAACTTTTAATGACTTTTAACGATCCGTTAAAATAACATACCTACAATGTGGGCGGTGGCCAACTAGAAGAGATTCGCGAGCCGCAACAATAAAATTAAAAACGTGTAAGAGCCAAAATAGCCACGAAAAAATAGAAAATAAAAGACGATTCGTCTTAACTGTTTTAGTCCGATAAACGCCATCCGGACTTCAAATACGTGTACAACGTATACGTTGCGTGTAAACAAATTACCGTGTATTTTATTGTTATAGATTTAAAAACACAATAATTTTTCTAAAACTATAATATTACACAATTGTAACATTTTCAAATACATATTTTTAGGTTAATATAAAAAAAAAAAAAAAAACAAAAATGGTTTATTTTAGTAAAAAATATATTCACCGGTATGACACGAGCTGCAATTTGGCAACCCTTGTAATATAATATAAATCATCGTACACCTATTATAATTTTAAAAAGTCATAATACAGTTAGTCAACCGCAAATTTAACACGTCAAACAGCGGTCTAAAAATTAATTTTTATTTCGTTTTTTCTAACGAGACCAATAATATATTTTTCGGAACGAAAACCTCCTGCGGTCAGACAAACACTACAAAATAAATTTGTTAAACTGTTCGTGTTTTTCGTGTCAAAATACCCATTGATTTTTACGAATTTCATCAAAATTTAAACTATAAATTCCTAGGCCCGGTAAAGTGCGAAGGAAAAGTTGCCAAGAAAAATCCGTTTAGTTTGTCGTTTGATTCAAACTCTTTTTTTTTTTTTTTTTTTTTTTTTAACCAGATTTTGTCCAGACACCGTTATATTTGTTCCCCCCTTATAAACTCTTATATTACATAGTCATTGTACAGTTTATTTTTTAACAAACTAACAGATACGGATATTTTAGATTCTGAGCAAAACGAATTTAAAACCTTTACTCGAAAAAAAAAAAAAAAAAAAAATAACAATAATAATTTAAGAGTAATAATTCGTTATGATCGAGTATACGTGTGAACGCGGTTGAAAAACTTTAATTCGAGTTATAAATTTGTAACTTTTTTTTAGTATTGTAATAAAAGCATTTTATTCGCACAAATCCATAAGGCATACATCTGAGCCTAAACGTGAAATGCGCTTTTAAAGTTAGAATCATAGAGCTGTGGTATTTTATGAATATTTTACGGTCAATTTATATATATTTTTCTTTTAGTTTTTTACAATCGCATTCAACCTATAGCGTAATATAGTGAGGACGTCCTTAACCGCTTACAGAAAACAAAGTGTCCGTCCCATGAATTCTACTGCCTACACATTTCACAGATTGAACAAAAAACTACAACAAATCCCGTCTCCCGCAAAACATACAACTGGTAATTTTCAAAAATGCACTTCAAATATAATTATAAATTCGTTTAAATAATAATTTTAATAAATCCTCATAATTCAATGCGAATTGCATATTTCCGTTTTGTCGCGAGCATGGACAATCCACAATCTATAAGTTATCATTAACGTATTATCACAACAATACATTGTACCGAACAATCGTACAGTAAGTTTTTTTATTAGAAGTGGTTAGTCTGCAATTTATAAACTATTTGCGCGTCAATTGATTTGTTTGGACGATATATGTAATTTGCGTACAAACATAAA
The DNA here is from genome assembly GCA_956483605.1 of Tuberolachnus salignus. Classification (NCBI taxonomy): domain Eukaryota; kingdom Metazoa; phylum Arthropoda; class Insecta; order Hemiptera; family Aphididae; genus Tuberolachnus; species Tuberolachnus salignus. Next base: position 45,234,041 of record OY101432.1, on the reverse strand, counting down.
CTGATGTCACCTACTCACGTTACACACACGATTTATTGTATATTTTTTGTGATAGACACAAGTTATATGGCACCCAGTGAAAGATTTATATGTTAATTAAAAGAAAAAAAAAAATGTAATAAAAGAGATACCTAACGCTAAAAAATTTAGAAATATATTTTGAAAAACGTTCGTAATTTACGTAGTTACAATAAAACAAAAAATATGCAGAGTCGGTGCCATTAGAAAATATACGACGGACAAAAATTAAAAATCGCTTAAAAAAAAAAAAAAAATTCTGTAATTTAGTTTGTTTTATCGTTAATTATGATTATTATTATTATTATTGATATATATATATTTTATCAAATTTGCCGGTTTAGTACTTCTGTTCCACCAAAAATATTCGCTTGTGTCCGATTAATACCGGAAAATCACAAAATACAAACTCCCTGTGTATTATTATTTATTTTATTTTATTTTTTACGCATCACGGAGTTTAAAACTCGGACGACTTTATACAATTCTTAATGTCGTACGTTCGTGTGCACCTGCCGATTTTTTATTTTTATTTTTAAGTTTCACATTCATTAGATAGTTTGTTTACCGGTCCTGGAGTTGGTTACGTTACTATATTATGGTTCAACGTCTGCAGTGACGTCTTTTGTTTGTGATTTGTGGTGTGCACTTCTTAATATTGTGTACGACTTTCTCGACTGTTTTTTTTTTAAAATTTTTTTTATTCTTATAGCTATCAACATCATCGTCCCACTCCGCAATATTATTATTATATTTTCGCCATTGTCTGTTGTTCGGATCAGAATATAAACCCAAGTATAATTCTTATATCGTTATTATTATAATAACTATAACGCTATATTATAATGTTGAAACGTAACGAACCCCCGGCACGGGAAATATTACGTATTATGTGGCGGGCACTAATAAAAAAAAAAAAATATGTGGAATCTAATAATTAAATTGTGGTCGTATCGCGTTCGCGAACAGCGCGTTATTACGCGACGGGGCTAGCGAAGCGAAATAAAATCGAATTTTGTATAATTATAACAATTATACTCGTATATGTAGGTGACCGGATTAATCGGAACGATGCGATTTCAGACTGTCGTCGTTGAAAGTCGCTAAAACATTAAAATCGTAATTGTCGTCTGGTAATCGGGTACGGGCGTAGATAAGTTTTGAGCATAGTTGCGGTTAGCGTATATTGTAATAATCACGAGCGTCTATTAATCCGAAAACTATATTCGGACATTATTCGTCCGGCTGATATGTTTCGAAATTTCCCACGACATTTTTTCCAGATACCGAAAAATAAAAACTTGTAACAAAATTTGGCCCTCTTAAATAAATTCTCGACTCCAATACCGTTGTTGCGCTCTTTGAGTGGGTACCTCAACATGTCATACACTTAGAAACGAGACTGTCACAATTCAAAATTCTTCAATTTTGAGTTATGACTACTTTCGAATTAGCTCTTTACGCAAGAACGCCTCGTTCAATATCATTATTTTTGTTTTGCCACTACAAAGATGCGTCGCAGCATTAAATTATTCAATTTTTATTTAATTTCCAAAGCAATATTTTTTTTATGGCAGTATACGTTTTTTAGTTTATCCAACTATTGACTGGAGTCAAAATTCAAGACTGCCTTATTTTGATTCGTGGCGTTATTGCGGTAAGCATAAACTAATTCCGTGTGATATGTTGAGTAGAAAACAGTAACATTTAGAATTGTAGCGGTGTTGCGTTCACATAACTTAAATTCAATACCGAAATATTTTAGTATACGGTTGTCTTAAAATCAATTTGTGTACGCAATATAGTCCTCATCTTAAAATATGGCAGAATTGCATTCACTTAAAAATTGTAGATGGCCATAAGTCTAACTTTTTGTGTTTAAGTGAGTGTTTCGTAATATTCGAAGAAGTCATATTGTAAAGCATGTTTTTAAATAATTACGTTTTTAGTTTCGAATGCATAAGAAAAACAACTCTTTAAAACATCTTAATTTTATCAATAGCTTTTTCTCAAAACTTAAAATGTTTTAATTGTGGCAGTTTTGTTCGAGACTCTAGAGGTGCGATGTGTTCCGATGGATTGCCCCGTCTATATATGAACACAATGAATATATCCGGTTCGATCCCGTCGATAAACAAACTTTTTTTTTTTTTTTTTGTCGTGATTATTTACCGACCCGGTTCCTTAGGCTTACACCTTGGACACTTAAGTTCCTCGGAGCGTTTTCAGGCTTTGGGCGTCGAGTTTTTCCGTATACGTCCTCTTGGCTTTGTGTCGTCTAAACCTATGGTGGATTTTCGTCGACTATGTAGTAGGTTTGTTTTGGGTTTACACTCGGGGCCACTAAGTTCCCTGAAGCGGTATCAGGTTCGGGCCAACAGTGTTTTTTAACAGAGTACAATTTGTTCAAATTTAATCGAGAAAATAAGAACGTGAAGCGAATTGCGACATCTCATGACGATATCGGTGACATTTGTTCGAACGAGACGACGATCAATAGTAAACGAACTGTACTTGTGTCAGTTTACATCTCTCCGAATACACCATTTGAAAGAATTAAAGAATTTAAATCTAATGGCATACAACCCTAGGAATTAAAAATGAATGTTCGAGGTGCTCAAAAAGTATAATAATCACGATTTACCCATGATCGTTGGCGGAGACTTAAATTTGGATTTACGAGGATCACACGGAACTGAATTCATCGAATTTATGCGTACCGAATTTGGATTAGAATTGAGTAACGATCTGGCAACCTCTACTTCGCGCAATTCAACTTGTATCGAGGTTAGGGTTTTATCGACACGTCGAGAAGCTTGAAACTCGTGAGTACGTTTCGTATTTCAGTGCACACCGTCCTTTATTATCCAACACTAAAAGTATTGTAAATGACGATTCTGTAGTTTAAATTAAAAATTAAAATACAAATTTAGAAAAATGTATACTCAATAAAAACAATTGCTGTCTTTGAAACTTGTTTATTTTGTACACGTGTTAAAAAAGTTAATCCCCTCGTCTCCTCGTATCTAATACCAAATCGACATCGACATTCTTATGTCAACTATATTCAGTAGAAACAAGACATATACATATGTACCGACGTATCTGTATGTAGTGTAGATACTCTTAGTATTTTAATCGACCATGGGCGACGGTGGGGGTGATTTTATATGTTATTAGAGCAGTGATCGGCGATCTGGCCAGTCGGAGGGTAGAGCAGCGGTTCCGAGAGCGTCCGCACGTCGGTAGGTGGCGGAAGGACGGCGCGCGGTAAATACAAAACGCTCGTAAAGTAAACCACGACCGAGAGCGTTTATCGCCATTCGCGCGGACCCTTATCGTCAGTGAGATTCTGTGTAATATCGTTACGCTGTGCACCGCACACGACCGCCGTGGAAGTCGACCGGTAAACGGACGCGGTTTTATACATTCGTTCGGCATAATTGGGCGGGTACTGTACGCATATAGATGTTGCCGCACTGTCGATACGAGTGCCATCGGTACTTTCTGTCGATGGGTGCGCCCGGTTACATTTCGGCGTATCGGATAGAAATGTACGCGCACAGATTAAAAAAAAAAAAAAAAAAAAAAACCAATTATGTAATTATTCCGTTTTTCACGACAAATATATTTTGATCACGGCGGACGATGGTTTATCGCGCATTACCGGATTAGTGAATATAGCTGATGGTAAAATCGTATAGTCCCTTTACATACCTACCTCAACGCGCAATTAACGAGTACTTTTTTTGTCACATGAAGCAAAAAAAAAAAAAACCTATCGAAAAGTTACCAATAAAATTATCAAGATTTATCTAGATAAAAGACAATTGCTCCAAAATCATCTAGATACAGATAAAGATAACAAGTAGTAAATATTCTCGGGTTCCCCATTATTATAGGAATTACAAGGGAAATACAAAAAAAATGATTTCCGCAACACACCAAGTCCCTATACAATTTTCGATAGGACCAAGAATTCCGGTTAAAAAGTCGTGCACACTCGAAAAGAAAAAACGCACATCGTTGTAAAACCAATACATTTACGCTCAGAATATCGAAAATACCGTATTACCTATTTTATATATTCATTTTTACAAAAAGTTTCATACGTAATTTATAATGATAATCGTTTGGGACAAATTAATTACGAATACAAATTATAATACTTCAAATACTTGCAAAAATGGTTTCCCCTGTCTGTTGTGCTGAAACCCTAAAACAGAGGTACCTATATAATATGTACCTTTGTATATAAATTGCATGTCCTTTGCCTGGGAAATAGGATAGAAATTAATATTACGTTCGATTTCTTTGAGTCTGCTGGAATTGGTGAAACCGAACTTGTAGTTTCATTTGCATCAGAACGCGCACGGATTAATTGTTTTGTGTAAAGAATTTATAAAAAAATACTATGTAGATCATGGGTTCTCAACCTTTTGATGTCTATATCCTCTTTTTTACTATTGCATGAGGTCACGCCTCACCCCCGCTCACCACTACAAGATTGAAATATAGGATATATATATATATACACACACGTCATGGTTCATATTGGTTATTTAATCTTTAAATAATGAACATTTTATTAAATTTAAAACAATGTGTATTATATTAACTTCTAGAATTATTACTATTAAATACAAATTAATGAGAGGTTTGTCACTGTTTAGCTTTAATCCATTTGTAATGTTTGGCGACAACTGTGATAATGCACAATCCCAGATCCACTGTCCATGTCCAATCGTGCTAGATATTTTGATTTTACGTAAGCAAGTGCCGAAAAAACGTCACTTTTTTTTTGGATTTAGACATTTTTAGTTATAATTTTATATCAGATTGTCAATCATAAAAAATTATAAACTGAAACAAAATTCCTTTAATACGACACAACTATTACATAATATAATACATTATATTATTCGTAATTATTTAGCTTTAGCGTAATCGTAATAGTTCTTTATAAGTTTTATAACTATCTAGCATTTTAGAAATATATTTGATATACATATTTTGGTGGCGGGATTTCTGCTACAATACTATAATATAATATTTAGTACATCATACATTTCGATGTTTATAACATTTTAAACATCAATAGTATTTTCTGAATTATTTAAGATAACGCAATTACTCAATAATGCCCGATAAAATATTAATAATCAGAAATAACGTTTTCATGTTTTGCGGTTATTTTTTAACAATTTTCACGCCTCCCCTGAAGTTTTGTCACGCCTCCCTAGGTGAGGGGGGGCGCAACCCCCAGTTTGAGGACCACCGATGTAAACGATTCGCATAAATAAACGAGATAAATGAATCTCAAATTTAAATCCATCTGTACATGATCCCATTAAGTTTACTATTACTGTCGAGTTACACTTTAACTACGTTATATTTATCGGTTTCGTATAACATTCAAAGTTTTTGTTTCTATTCGACAAAAATTACATTAAAATAATATGTACATTTATTGAGTGATAAAATATTAGCCATTTTGTCATGTACGTAAGTAAAAAAAAAAAAAAAAAATTGTTAAACATGTAAACTATATGTATTTATATTTATCTCGCTTGATCCTATTTAATTATATAATAACTTATACATGCGATAAATGTATAAATGTTGAAGAATAAAACCGATGAAAATATTATTGTTATTATAATCTAAACCGTAAAACCGTTTTCAATTTTTTTTTCGTTTATAAATATTTTTAAAAAAAACGTACAAAATGCCTTACAAAAATAATCGCGTGTCGGCAATATATTATATTTATAATTTTTTTTTTCTCGAATATCCGCGTTTAGAAAAATCATCAAGGTTACCTACGGCGCGCGGGTCGTAATATTTATTGTTATAATAAAAACCTTTTCTATATATTGTGGTCACCTCCGTTCACACGGTGTATAATATTTGTACAATATTATTATACCCAATATAATAAATATATATATATATTATGTAATTTTTTTCTTCTTCTAATTATCGTTTCGTATTTATTTTTTGTAATTTATTACAAATAAAACGGCAAAATTAAAAACGCATTACTCTTGTGGGCGTATGGGTAGGTACGCGTACCCGCACATTGTTGTTAATACAAATTGACATTTGTCTGGCGGTAAATATAATATTATTACACTTAATGAAGAGTGATTTTTGTGCGTATTAAATTGACCGAGTGGTATTTAACCAGTTTATTACCGAGTAACGTATATATATATATATATATATACATATATACACGTGGTATAGTAGTAATATAATAGTAGCCGATGTAAATAAAATATTAGAGAACCGCCGGCCAACAATAATTTAACGCCGTTTGTTACGCGTAATATTTTATTCAGAACTCGACACAAAAACGGTGTACTTTACAATTATTTCGTGTATTATTATTATTATTTTTTTTTTCTCAATTTATTTATAAACCCGGGAACGGTTTCCAATTTGTGGGCAGGGCCGGCGAAACAAAACGTATAAGTTAATAGTGATAATTACGCATAATGATAATACGGCGAGCGAAATACATATCATCTAAACGTTTATGATTATTACATTCGGATACACGTAAATTGTCTAGTACCGATTATACAGTGCGAAATGGGCAATGATGTGATTGTTGTACATTGGCGATTGTTAATAGTTTGTGTTATTAGAGTATTTATTCTTTTGTATTTTAACACGGCCAATGAGAGGGGCTGTGACACGCTCAATTAGCCTCCCCCGTCCCGGGCACGCCGGCTCGCAGGCCGCATTTCGACATTTGGCAAAACGCCGAGTGCGGTGCGCGTTAAAAACTTAAAATCAAAAACTTACACAAATACCGTTTAAATAAGGGTCCTAACACGTGGCTTTTTACAACCTGTTAGTACGAAACTGTTGACATTTAGAATTAAAACAAGTCTTAACGGTTCTTCTTAACAAATAATTCAATGACTTTTAAATTTCATATTAAATCATGTTTTTACAGGAAAAACACCGTGGGATTTCGATTTATTTATTATTATACGCGTTTTCCTAGTATTGTTTCCTATTTTTAAACGGTGTATGTAATAATGATTTTTTTTTTTTTTTTTGATGAATAATTACTGTTCCCTATAAGTAAATATTATAGCGTTTATTGGATTTAGTTTTGTTAAATTCCAATTAGTCGAAATGTAAAAATTGAATAATGATAAATATCAGTTTGTTACCGAGTCATCGAGGTCATGATGGTGGTTTTCTTGTCTGTACCAGCAGCGAGTAAATATAATATATTAAAAAAAAAAAAAAAAATGTAACTATAAAGTAATAAGGTCAAATTAATAAAAAAAAAAAAAAAATACAAATCAATATTTCAACGGACAGTGAAATGTTTCCGACTTCAAACGCTGATATTGTGCTTGTTTTATTTATTTTATTATACGAACGATATTCCAATGTATGCTAATTTATTATTATTCTCGGCTTACGCCAACATCATAAAAGTTTAAGACATTTGACGATTTGACATACGTATATAATTTATGTATATTCGTATATTATTATGCACCGTTTAAGTGTTCAATTCAAGGAATTTGAATAATTACGCAGGTATTCCCCTATGGGTTTGTAGCATATAACACTATAATACGGAGATTATTGTTCATAAGTATTACTATTATATCATAATACTCGTGTGTAATAAATACACAACGTATCAACATTTCAAATGGATAATTTCGTACGTTCTGTATCTATGTTTTTACGTATTTAGGCGGTTTTGAAAAATATAATAAAAATTTATCATTTCGAAAATACGATTTTCCATGGAAATGTTTATTAAAAGACAAAAAAAAAAAATGTGCACGTCATAGTAAAATCGATACGCTTTTCACTACGCTCAGAATCTAAAAATGGAAAATTAACTTCAATAAAACAAATAGACTAGCAATGTATTTCTATGGAAACCTCACGGGCGTTAATATTACGAATGCGATAATATATATTTTTAGAGAAAAAAAAAACCAAATACTTTTATATATATGTATCTGTAGCTAGTTTTCCGATCGATATAAATTTAAGGTAAATTTCGTTTAAAAAATCGCCAATCAAAAATCGTCTCCTTAACCATCAGTTTATAATGAACAAATTTGATGCGATGTCTCCTAACAACTCTTATTGTCGTCGGCAAATACGATAATACTCAGTACAGTAGTTATTCACTAGTACTGTTCCGTTAAAAATATATTTATATATATATATCAATATCTCGAATATCCCTAATTCGTTATTTTTTTTTTACAAAAATCCTCCCGACATAATATACATTTATCAAATACGACCAGTCAATTCATTGATCGGCGACTCGTTCGGCCGGCCACTAGGTGTACACGCAATTACCGAAATGTGTTGTACGGCCAACGATCGTTTTCGTTTACTTTATCGTACACTCTAACCGCGCACCCGCTATATCGTACGACATTTTACGACTCGCTCTACAAATCACTATGGAAATATATATTATATGGACACAGGCAGTGCAACCAACGTATTTTATAACGCCGAGATATTCCGGTCTAAAATTGTATACGCATAATATAATGTATTATAAATATACCGCACACACACATATATCATATTACGCACAACCAAAACAACAATTTATATTTTACTATCCGAAGCATTTCACACCGGCAGAACAGACGCCACTGCGACCGCTGCAGATCAGTGTTGGGTGAATGGCATTTAAATTAATATTACGAACAATATCGGTAAGTGCACCGGAAGTCTCGTTTACCCGTGTTTCGTGTTTGGTGTATTGTATAAAAAAAAATTAATTCGCCAAAGAATCATTTTCGACACGCTCGTATACGTATAGAAATCGTTTAGTATAAGTTTATACGCGCAAAATCATTAGTCCCCTGGCTGAATTGCCTGTGGTTTATTCGTAAATGTAACCGATATTCGATTACATTCCTCGTAATGGTTGTCTTTTAATAACGGGGAATTAACCGACGGACAAATGGAAATATTTAAGGAATAAATTTATTTCAATTTATTCGATTTTGTTTTTTTAGTTGTAATTCAGTTGAAAATAATCGCAGAGACCGGAAACCTTCACCGAGTACTTATACAGTCGAATCCCGATTACTCGTCGAAGTCGAAAGGTGATAAACAATCGTTTCGTTGTTAGCGTTTCATAGACGTGGTACTGTTTTAATAATATTCTGTCGAATTTTTAGTTATAAAAAGCTATTTGAAAGGATCGAGTTTTTTTTTTCTGTTTTGTTGTAATTTTTTTTTTTTTATCAGCGTTTTAAGTTCAAATGTATGCGTTGAAATTCATTAAAACACGAATAATTGTAATTTTTATTTTGTAGTTAATAAATGAATACAATTTTCATCCGATTAAATTTATCAAAACATTTTCAAGCGAACTTTGTTCGGAATCGCTTTTCGTTACGCGGCAATGATTTTAACGTTGCGTACAGACGTACCCTCTTACCTTTCCTACTTTTCGCCTACGGCAGTGCCCGAAGGGCGGTGCGAGCAGTACCCTGTCGGTTATTTTCTAAAATTAGAAATTTGTAATATTATTATATAATATATATTTATTCAGTGTCCTTGTGAAGTTATTATTATCATTGTTTGTTTACATATACACCTATTCACAAAAACAAACAACCCTAAACATTATTAGTATATAAAAAGCCAGACGGGTTATTATTTGTTTTAGCGATACGAAGATACGTAGTTTATTGGTCAGAGAGATGCGCTACAAAATAATATGTCCTCTCTTATTATAATTGAGTTTACGTTTCATGTACGGTTTTAACCGGACGTCGAGAATTTTTTTTTTTCTCGAATTAATATTTATACGCCCACGTAAACCGTCATGATATTTATATGCGCGCAAAATGTTCGCATTTGGCATAATTTACTTGTACAATACGAGTGTTTGTAATACATATATTCGTATATATATTGTATATCGGTGGCTTTCAACCGGTTGATTGCTACCCAATTCTGGGTGGCGTGAACTTTAAAATCGGGCCGTCATATATCTTCTTTGTAAAATTCAAAAAAAAATTGCGACTATAAAATTATATTAAGTATGAACAGTTTTACTCGGCAAACTAGATTATTAGAAACGAAAATACAGATTCAAAAATTGTACGTGGTATGACATATAATAATTTACGGGTAAGCCGTAGAAAATGTTAAGAAAAAATATACTTCGGCACGCCGAATTCGTGATTTGCGGATTACAACGTGTAACATCGAAATGAGACGGAGTTTATTATGTGAAACAGCCAAAGTCAAATATCGCATTGATTTTTTTTTTTTTTGTATCATTACCATTAATAATAATAATAATAATAAAATATTACCCGAAACAATTTAATTATTGTATTTGTTCAATTAGATCAGTACTTCAACTATGGCAAAGTAGGGCATAAAGTAAGTTTAAATTTTCGATTTTTACGATTAACAAAGTGTGTAAAGCGAGTAAAAAAATTTGAAGACCACTGCTATATATGACAATACAACATAAAATGATTATAATGTGCACTACGATAATGCCGTATAGATTTCAGTAGGTTGAAATTGTTATTTAAACGTGCTAGTCAAATACATCGTAAATAATTTTATTTGATAATTGTATCAATATTATTATTACCGCGTTGCAATTATGATAGATGAAAAAAAAAAAAAAAACAATTATTTTTCTGAATTGAGAAATTAAGATTTTCAAAATTATTTTCCCTGCTAATATCAAATCGACTGCCGATCAACATGATAATAATTTTCATTTTTATTGTTAATTGTTTAGGAAATGTATAGATTTATTAATCTATTACAATTTTATTAAATGTGCAAATTACACGCAATATACGAGGTGTGACAATAAAACAACGAGACTTTTTGAATAAAAGTTGTTTATTTTAAAAATGCTATAATTTAATGATTATCACCTTCAAACTACCTTCCCTCAGCATCAATATACTGTTGCATACGTCGCTGCCATTCTTGAATACAGTGTTGCCAATTGCTTTCATTCAGCCCTTTTAGAAGTTCTGCCGTTTTCATTTTTACGTCATCAACTGTTTGAAAATGGGAAAAGGAATAAGAAGGAAATAAGAAGAAGTCACAAGGAGCAAGGTCTGGCGAGTACGGGGGATGTTGAAGTACAGAAATTTTTTTTCAGTTAAAAAACGTTGAATTGAAAATGCACTGTGAGCTGGAGCATTGTCTTGGTGAAGAACCCAGCCATTTTTCCATAGATCTGGTCGCTTTTTTCTGACACGTTCTCTTAATTTAATTAATACCTCTTTATAATAATATTGATTAATTAATTTTGTCGATTATTTCAACGTTTTCGTTTGTTTGAAGACGTGGTAGGACGTCCAGAACGATCATCGTCTACGACGTCCTCCCTTCCACTACAAAACCGTTTGTGCCATTCAAAAACACGAGCTCTTGATAAACATTCTTCACCATAAACTTCACATAACATACGAAACACGATTCCGCGGCAGTTTTTTTTAATTTAACAAGAAATTTAATGTTAACACATGTTGTTCGATTTTTATATCTAACATTTTTCGGCAGTATAGTCGAACTCGCACTAATAACAAGGCTACTAACGTGTAAGAAAATGAATCGATGACATCAGTGTTCATAGTACTTTTAGATAAGTGTTTTCTAATCATATTTCAATAATCGTTTTATAGATAACGTTAATAGTTTAAGTTATATTTAGAAAGTCTCGTTATTTTATTGTCGCACCTCGTACGCATCAAGAGGAAGTTATACCCCGCCCTGTGATTCGATTGTAAAAACTGTTGTGCGCAGGACGAGTATACTTTTTCCGGTATTTATATCGTAGAGTTACCACATTAAAATGAACTTTATCTGTATCGTAGCGTACCCTTTTTTTTCTTCTGACAGCACTACCCAATAATTTTATGTAATAAAATAAAAAAAAAAAACCAAAATACCCGAAGTTTTCAAATTGATAACTTTTATTGTATTTATATAATCCACAAAAAAAAAAAAATAGACAATACACATAATGTTCTTCTGAATATGCTATGAAAGTTTGGTAGGTTTCACTACGAATAATGAGTGAGTATAGTTGTCTCGTATACGTTTTATTTTGCATTACGATCATAGAAAAAATACTTGTAATGACGATACGGAGCTAATTTTTATGACGAGTTTGTGTTGATAAATTACCATTTTTTTTTTTTCAAAAATTTCGTCTAGTTAATCGTACGGGTGGTAAAACGTACTCTTAACCCGTAAAATATGCACCAATGCGCAAAATACAATTATGTCTATGAAATCAGTTTGATTAGGAAAGTGATTATGCCAATGCGGTCTCTGTAATATTATTGTAAATAAATATACAGTTTAAAAAAAAAAAACCAGACAAAAATAGTGTTTTTTTTTTCCCTTCTTTCTTTTCCGCTTTCGCGAAATTTTGACTGGATACCCTGGGCTATGTTACTGCCATCCGTAGTGCGCAATAGTTTCCGGGCCGAGGCGTTTAGAAAACAATTAAGAGAGAGAGAGAAAAAACCCAAAAAAATACCGAAAACCATATTTCTATTTAATTATAAAGCGCCGCGGTAAATCCGAGACGTTCGCCGCCGTTTGGCGTCCCGGCGGGGGCGCGGTGTTCGAAAACCGACGGCGGCGAGACTATAAAACAATACCAGAGAAGAGCGAACGGGCGTCGTCGTCGCCGCCGTCGTCGTCGCCGCCGAAACGGGCCGCGGCGCTGTGGTTTTTGTGCCGTCTTATACGGTCGCGCGCGACGACGGCCGCTACCGGAAAGAGCAAAGTTGGCAACCGGAGCGCCAGCCAGTAATCCTCCATTAGCCGGAATTGCCCTTTTGCCGCCGAGATTTTATACGCCGCGTCCTCGGGTCCTCTATCCCCGATCCGAACACAACAGACATATTATTATTATACACGTATATACGTACGCCCCGAGCGTTTTCTTTTCGGTTTTTTTTTCATTACTTTTTTTTTTTTTTTTTTACTTTTCGTTGTCGGGGGGGGGAGGGGTTTATTTTCTCTCGACAAACGTTCCCGGCGACAAAAATATATATATACGAGGTGCGACAATAAAATAACGAGACTTTCTAAATATAACCTAAACTATTAACGTTATTTATAAAACGATTATTGAAATATGATTAGAAAACACTTATCTAAAAGTACTATGAACACTGATGGCATCGATTCATTTTCTTATACGTTAGTAGCCTTGTTATTAGTGCGAGTTCGACTATACTGCCGAAAAATGTTAGATATAAAAATCGAACAACATGTGTTAACATTAAATTTCTTGTTAAATTAAAAAAAACTGCCGCGGAATCGTGTTTCGTATGTTATGTGAAGTTTATGGTGAAGAATGTTTATCAAGAGCTCGTGTTTTTGAATGGCACAAACGGTTTTGTAGTGGAAGGGAGGACGTCGTAAACGATGATCGTTCTGGACGAAAATTAATTAATCAATATTATTATAAAGAGGTATTAATTAAATTAAGAGAACATGTCAGAAAGAAGCGACCAGATCTATGGAAAAATGGCTGGGTTCTTCACCAAGACAATGCTCCAGTTCACAGTGCATTTTCAATTCAACGTTTTTTAACTGAAAAAAAAAATGTCTGTAATTCGACATCCCCCGTACTCGCCAGACCTTGCTCCTTGTGACTTCTTCTTATTTCCTTCTTATTCCTTTTCCCATTTTCAAACAGTTGATGACGTAAAAATGAAAACGGCAGAACTTCTAAAAGGGCTGAATGAAAGCAATTGGCAACACTGTTTTCAAGAATGGCAGCGACGTATGCAACAGTGTATTGATGCTGAGGGAAGGTACTTCGAAGGTGATAATCATTAAATTATAACATTTTTAAAATAAACAACTTTTATTCAAAAAGTCTCGTTATTTTATTGTCGCACCTCGTATATATTTATTTATTACGGCAGAGGGTGACAAAAAAAAAAAAAAAACACTTTTTTAAAGAACTCCTATAATAATAATATGCCTTTGAATCAATTTGCGCGCCACCGTGCGGTTCGACGGCCACGGTACGATACCCGTGATGTGCAACACTTTTTGCGAGATAACGAAAAAAAAAAAACCAATTTTCTACATAACACTCGTATATGTTTCGCTATTAATAGACGTGTATATTTTTAATATATCAGAGACGTCCCCGGACCGTAATTCAGCGGGTGCGATTTGATAACGAACTGTTACGGTTTTGAACGATGAGAACATATTCGATCGATTCAAATTATTATACCAAGCACATTCCGTGTTCATTCGATTGTGCCAACAACAATTTACAAGTGCCGACAGCCTACTTATTTACAAATATTTATTAATGAATATTAAATAGCTTAACAAATAAAACGGGAATCGCCCCCTTCGTCTCTCTCATATGTAGGGCCTTCGCGATAATAACGCGCAGCGATAACTGGCGGACCGGGCAGCCCCTCGGCCCAACAATTCAAAACAATTTTTTAGAACAAAACGAGTGACAGGGTTCGTTCGCTCTCGATATTAATTCGAAACACGTCTCGTACCTCGTGTAGGGCGGAGGCCATCGTTTTAGGCGAGTTGATGGGGACGTTACAAGACATTACAAAGGCACCTATAGTTTAGTTAGGTTACCCGTGCACTCAACGGTAAATCATTTCAAACGAAAAACGATTCTGAGCGGAACTCGGTAAAACTCGGGGAATTTTATGTTGAAAATCGGTTGAAATTAATTTGTAACTACAAATAAATTACTCGGCAAACAGTAACGGGATTTTAACTAAATAAATATTATATATATTTTTTTAATATACAATTTTAAACAAGTTGTTGGTCATTGAGTGTTACGAATTATAAGTATTTACTATCTTCATTCGTGGTTTGTCGATACTATAATACAACGATAATGTGGAATACTCCGGTGTTGGTGTGTATCACAGACTACGACGATTGTGGTACATACGTATTTAAGATAATGTAGTTAGATAATTACTTTGAATATGAGTGGATGGGTTCGGATGGTCTGATTTCGCCTAAGCTTACGACGATGCAACATTTGTGCAACATTTTCGAGAATTTTCAAGAGGCAATGCCTCTACGATTATTTCTCATTGTACGATAACGAAAAAAAAAAAAAAAATAAAAATGTTTTACTACGCTCAGAATCTAAAAAGGTAACGTGTTAAAGGGAATACGTGTAAATATTTTACACGAGCAAAATCAAAAATCGCACGCACGTTTCCCGCACCGAATAAAATTAATTTCCTAAACTATTTTTTTTTTTTTTTTTTTTTTTATAATAATATACTTCTATATCGCGTCTTACACTATACGTAGGTACGCCACAGCATCCAAATAGTAAATCCACCGCATATTTTATGTTCGACTTAAATCCATCGCGAAACTGACAGAATATTTTTTACTTAAAACCCGTGCTCGAATAACAATAAAACCGTACGTGTTTCAATACGCCGTGGTGTTTTTTTTGTATTAGTATATATAATATTATGTATATTCGATGTGATGTCAGCAGCGTAATATAGCGAATAAAAATTTATTTTGAAAAATGCCCGTTTTAAATTATTATTTTAATACGATATTATTGTAGTTAAAATAATATTTATTCGGATACTCCCATATAAAATTGAAAACTAATATAATATTTGTATAAATACGAAAATTATAATAACTTTATACTGGCACTACATTCGGTATCCTGCACAACATTTGTCAATATTTAATATTTATTAAATATTTGCATATGTCTAAAATTTAATATTTCAATTACGATCTCACTTATGCAATATTGAAAATTCGAGTAAATTAAAACAAATTAATTGGTTTAGTTTAATAATATTTTTATTTTCATTGAAAAATATAATCTATAGATTGTTTCTGATTTAACGGGGCTTGAAATCAATGTGAATTATTAATGATTTTTGGAAATTATTATTTAACGTACAATTACTTTACAAATCGGTCTTACTTCAGGTGAAAAAGATTTTAAAAATAAAACACGCTACACGATGCAAATTAATACAATTTTAAATTTAAATACACGTTATATACACGTCTATACACGTTTAAACAAATTTCGCTAAGAATTGTTTTTCAATTGCACTGAACGATTTCGTCGCGTACAAGATTATAACCTAAATAATTACCATATAAAAAACTTTTATTTCCGACTTTCGGTACTTTCGGGTATACATTTTTAATAAATGATTTTTTTTTTTTTTTAAATTAAAACAGTCGACCGGCATCGACTTGTCCGACGTATAAATCGTTTTTATTAATAAAACGATGTAATACATTTACGGGGGGAACACTCGTCAGATTTAATATACACCGATATAGCAACATCGTAATTTTTTTAAATTGTATTTTGAGGGGCCATTTTTTTACCACGGCCGATTAGAGATCGTTTAATTTAACGTACCGTTTATCTTTATCCGGCGATTTTAATCATTCCAATAATTATAATTATTGTGATGGTCGTTTTTTCGCATTTCGCTATTCAATATCGAATACGGCCGTGCCCTGCGATTACGCCGCTGGGGACGAAGCGGTAAAATCGCCTCCTGGGTTCTTTCCCGGGCCCGGGTCGCCCCTTCTACACGTGACGGTACCTCCGAATGATTTATAAGCATTTAACCGCAATACGGTTAGGAATAGGGATATTTAAATGTTTTAATATTAAACATCCCGTCCGTCCGCGCCGGTGGTGTACACTGCACTTGTGTAGCAATTACCCGGCTGACTCCGACGGCGGAACAGCAGAAGGCGAGACGCTCGCGAGCAATTTAAACGGAAAGTTCGTTTTCCAAATGATTTATACACGCCAAAGATTTTATAATTATTGCCAAAAAGAGAATTGTTCAGCCGCCGCCGCCGCCGCCGCCGCCGCCGTCATCGTGATGCGCTTTTGTTTCGCTCGTTTATCATAAAACTAAGCGCCGGAAGAACCGAGTCGGATGGTGTCATTATAAACGATGTAAAAACCAGTAGAAAGAGAAAAACGAAAAAAAAAAAAAAAAAAAAAGGATAAGAAAAGACCGTTATACTTCGCACCACGGGTGTGCCGCTGCTGTAGGCGGGAAATCGGGAAGGCGGAATATAGTATATCTAAACGATAAATCATTGCCAACGTAAAACGGTCTAGAGTTCGGTTAAATATGCGTTCTGATAAATTTAAATTGACCATTTTATTTCCCGATTTCGTAGGACGGTATTGCATCTCACTTTTTCCCTACGAGAATTCACATTACCTCCATTTCGTTTCGACTAAATAACGCACGTACAGACTCATGCAGTGTTGACAACGTACACGAGCACGGTAGCGACAAAATTACGATTGCCAATCCTCCTCCTAATCAACTTAATTGATCGGGCAAATATTTTCGAATCGTTACCGCTTTTAAAAAACGAGCTCCGATTGTGCTTCGATCGAGAAAAACGTATTAAAAAAAAGTTCAAAATCGTCTTACAATGTTATAATAATTAGAGTTCGGTTAAATATACGTTATGATAAATTTAAATTGACCATTCTATTCGTTTGACATTTTAAACGTTTTATTTCCCGATTCGTATCACTCGAAATCTAAACTAATATATAAAAAAAAAAAAAAGTACATAAATATATACAAGGTGTGATAATAAAATAACGAGACTTTCTAAATATAACTTAAACTATTAACGTTATCTATAAAACGATTATTGAAATATGATTAGAAAACACTTATCTAAAAGTACTATGAACACTGATGGCATCGATTCATTTTCTTATACGTTAGTAGCCTTGTTATTAGTGCGAGTTCGACTATACTGCCGAAAAATGTTAGATATAAAAATCGAACAACATGTGTTAAAATTTCAAATTTCTTGTTAAATTAAAAAAAACTGCCGCGGAATCGTTTCGTATGTTATGTGAAGTTTATGGTGAAGAATGTTTATCAAGAGCTCGTGTTTTTGAATGGCACAAACGGTTTTGTAGTGGAAGGGAGGACGTCGTAGACGATGATCGTTCTGGACGTCCTACCACGTCTTCAACAAACGAAAACGTTGAAAAAATCGACAAAATTAATTAATCAATATTATTATAAAGAGGTATTAATTAAATTAAGAGAACGTGTCAGAAAGAAGCGACCAGATCTATGGAAAAATGGCTGGGTTCGTCACCAAGACAATGCTCCAGCTCACAGTGCATTTTCAATTTAACGTTTTTTAACTGAAAAAAAAATTTCTGTACTTCAACATCCCCCGTACTCGCCAGACCTTGCTCCTCGTGACTTCTTCTTATTTCCTTCTTATTTCTTTTCCCATTTTCAAACAGTTGATGACGTAAAAATGAAAACGGCAGAACTTCTAAAAGGGCTGAATGAAAGCAATTGGCAACACTGTTTTCAAGAATGGCAGTGACGTATGCAACAGTGTATTGATGCTGAGGGAAGGTACTTCGAAGGTGATAATCATTAAATTATAACATTTTTAAAATAAACAACTTTTATTCAAAAAGTCTCGTTATTTTATTGTCACACCTCGTATTGTAGTTAATCTTCCGGACGTTATTCTGGCGACATTTTTAGGCGTGTATGGTGCGATACGCATATTATAAAATACAAGAGGCTTTGGGCATGTTTGGCGTCTCGTTCAGATTTCAATTAGTTCATTAGATTAAAAAATTAACGATGCATAGTGTATACTTAATACAAACAAGACGCGAATAATATACACAGGTACGATTTGAATTATTAACGCGCGGGCGGGGATTTTAAACGTTGGCGAACGATATTATATAACGATTCGTTACCGACGGGTATATTAATGTCTACCCGAGTATATTGTAAAACAGCAACGAGAAATATAATATTTTTGATTAGTTGAAAAAAAAAAAAAAAAAAAAAACCGGCTAAATTATTACAGAACGTCCCGGACGTACAAATTCAATAATTATTACAAAGTTTCCCCGGGAGTTTTACAAATAAAATAGATTAATACCGATATATGTATATATGTACGAGCGGAGTACCCGAAGAGTAATAATGTATGATATTTATGAACATTATTTTACATTTTGCGTTTACTCAACCACCCCCTGACAAATTTTCCTTCGTTCGTCCCTGTCTACGCTATATAAGAATTTCGTAGCACGTAGGACGATATTGCATCTCTCATTTTCCCTACGGGAATTTGCATTTGCTCCGTTTCTTTTCAACCAAAAAAAAAAAAAACGCACGTACATACTCGCGCAGTGTTGCCGATGTCCACGAGCACGGTGGCGACAAAATGACGATTACGAATTTACAACGCCGGCAACCGCAGTATTTGTTTCGGACAAATCCTCCTCCTAATCAACGTTCCGTTCAAATTAATCGGGCAAATATTTTCGCATCGTTACCGATTTTAAAAACGAGCTCCGATTGTGTGACCGAGAAAAACCATTTATCGTATTAAAAAAAAAAAAATTCAAAATCGACTTGTAATGTTATTTCAGCGGCGGCGTGTTACAGTCCCGCACGGTTTCCCTCCGATCATCGTCGCTCGCCGACAACGGATTATTATATTATTAATGTTACAATCGGAGGAGTGTCTGGAACGTCATTTAGAAATGGGACTAAATTTTATAAAATAATCCGTTACAATTTTTTTTTCTATGCACAAACTTTGAAGTCAATCGATTGACTACTCTACCGAGTACTTGTCAAAAAAAAAAAAAAAAAAAAACCACCTTTTCTTGCGCTTGTTATTTAATATTAATCGTATGTTACATTTTAAGGGTAGTATAAGCAGGTGTTGTAATCGGGCTAAGCTGTGATCACTACTTTTTTATATAGTATGTGCACAGTATATCGAGTAACTCTTTTTATGGTTACGACGTGCTTAAATATATAAATTGTTTATGATTAGGTGTTACGACTGTTTAGTTAGTATTCACTTTAAGTAAACGATTTCTACTTTCGCTAGCTTTTACTTTCGAGTTAGCTATATATATATATATATATACATGGATATGGTTTTCCGTAATTCTTTAGACTTAGTTTAGACTTAATGTGTCAACTCGGTGTATGGGCAGACCGTCGGCATCATACCGTTACATTTGTACGAACCACGGGTTGCCCGGTCTCAGTCAATAAAGTAACTTTAGCGTTTATAAATATTCTATTTATTGTCTTTAAATCTTTTTCCATTCAACATCCACTGAGCAGCCGTCAGTCAACGGCGACTTCGCCTTTATATAGTTTTGAGTCGTACTACCCAGTCCGGTTCACTACGCAAGTTAAGGACAGAACAAATCGAATGAAAAACACAATCCAGTCTCTATACGAACAGTTTGTTGTATTGATACAATCCAAGGGATGGGGGATGAACCCCACCTCCAACCATAAAAAAAAATAAAAAAAACGCTCTTGATTATAATATAATAGTGCCCCCTCCCGGGGATTTACAAATGTGCCGAAATTATATTTTACACTTTTAATCGTCGTTCGCGATGGAAATTATTTAAAACGTTAGGTATAATACAGGGTGCGGCAGAGCCGACTGACGAGTTTTGATGGGCTATAAATAGCGAACAGTAAAACTTTAGAGAAAAGGTTTTTTTTTATTTAAATCAGTATTCAATCCCATTTTTAAAAACTATTTTTTGAAAATTATATCTCTAAGATGGCGGCCGTCAGCATTGATACACTGTTGTAGACGATCTCCGAAGCTCTCATATGATTTTCGGCTCATTTCCACTGGTATGGCCTCGACTTCCACGGTGATTTTCTGTTTAATTTCTTCTATGGTATGTGGGCGATGTCTGAAAACCTTATCCTTAAGGTAGCCCCAGAGGAAAAAATCACACATGCATAAATCTGGCGACCGTGCTGACCAGTCTAAAGAACGGTCCGAGATTCCCAAAGCTACGGCGTGTTTCCGGGCCGAGCGTCTTGGTGACCGCTCGATTGACTCACTAACCAACTGCACATTTTCGGGGGTTCGTACCGTTCTGGGTGCTCCGTGTCCAAGTCTGTTTAGGGTACTTTCAGTTTCTTCCAAATGCCGTATCCACAATTCGTTAGTGTTAGGCAGAAGGAACAGATTCGGCACGTGGAATGCCGCCGAAGTGTATACGAAAAGCCCTTTTGTGTAGCGAACACAGAATGATTATTTTCGTAATCGATGTACACCTACATGTCCAGACCACGGTTACGAATAAAAACGGCATTATACCGTACAATTCAAAATATACATCTTATTAAGGCGTGCCTTATGTTATCACAGGCTAACGACGTCATTAAACTCAGTCAGTCGGTTCTGCCGCACCCTGTATTATTGGCGGGTAAAAATCACTAGACTAATTCAATTAAAACGCAATTCAACGTTACAGTTTACAATAATTGTAACAATACGTAGATGGGAATTTTTTTTTTATTAATTATGTGACGGGCGCGCCGTTTACTTCGGGGGGGGGGGGGAGGAAAAAAAATCCCTTGACTACCGCGGTAGGTAACGAAATTTACCTATTGGTACGGTACCGTCTATACCTACGTTTTCGACGGACTCGCAGATGTACAATTATTATAATAGAATATTGCCCTCGGTGAAAATAATATAATAATTCCGACTTAATATGTAAAATACTATATTTTCGTACGCGGCCGCGCGTTTAGTTACTTATGCAAAAATGGGTTTTGGACGGTTATACAATTTATAATACATTACGCAAAAATTAAAATTAGTATGTTAACTACTTTACGTATATATATATATATATTTTTTTTTTAATAATGCGTAGTCATAGAGAATAATTAAGCGTTTTTTTTTTTTTATTTTTTTACCGTTATTTTAATGTTAATTCGAAAAAAAAAAAAAAAAAAAGAAGAAGATATATTACGGTATATTACGTTTGTACAGGACTGTAACGTCAAATTTTCGTAAAAAAAAAAAAAAAAAAATCAAAATAGAACCACCATGTTATATTCGGTATAACACACGTTGGCGTCATAAAACAATTTCGGTTAATATTTTATTCTAATAACAAATCAATAATTCACGAAACGTTTTCCCCGTTTCGTTCACGGAAACTTGAACGCAATAAAAATGAACACGTTAACAACAACAATAAGCGAACATTTGGACGAAAATCGTTTCATCGCGACTTTTCACAACGAACATTTTTGTATCGCGTTTAAATCATTGACAAAAAAAAAAAAAAAAAAACCAAACATGTGTACTTTTTTTTTTTTTTAAAAGGCACTTATCAAAGTTGGGCGATATTTTACGGATAGTTTTGGCTCTTGTTCAAAAACGCTAAAACCGACCGAAACAAAACGGAAATAATTTGTATAGTACGTTCTTGATTTTATTTCTTTTTTGTGATATTTTTTAAAAAACATTAGAACATCAGTTTGGTTTTTTTTTTTGTGTGTGTGTGTGGATTGATTTATCATTTTATCCCAATTAAAAATTTGCCGAAACCAAATTGTTAATTATATATTGTGATGATAATATAATATAATATAACTCTGGTTTCAGGATATGAATTTCGTGTACTTACGGGTTCTTTATATGTTTTTTTTTTTTTTTAATGAAATGGTTTCTATCTTTATATCTCAATTTTCTCTGCGGTGGTGATCTGCGATTTTCGGGGGAGGATTATGGCTACTTCCTAGGAATTCAACCTTTAAAAGGATGATTTACACTATTGATTAGATAATTGAACATTTTTGTTCTGGTTTTTTTTTTTTTTTTTTTGGTTGCCTCGTTGACACAGATGAAAAAAAGTACGTATATCAAACCTTAATGTATCACTTTTTTTCAGAAAAAAATCCCGAGAAATACCGGGTATTTCGGTTTAGCTTTTCTAACTTGGCGATACGGATGAAAAAAAAAAAAAAAAAAAAAACTATTTGCCTTAAAATGTAGAATATAGTATTTTTTTTTTTTTTATGTTTATTGCTGTGTTCACTTGGTTAATTTGGTAATGAATTGGTAATTTTTTTTTTTTTTATATTCCAACGAACGGATGGTTTATTTGCTAATGTTAAAAATTATATAATACACAATCTAATTTCTTAGGATTTAATAATGTTAATTGTTCGTTGATGATTTTAGCGACGTCTAGATGAACTGATGTCTCGTCAAACGGACATCCGGTGACAGACAGTCCATACGAATCTAATCAATACGAAAATTCAATTTAAAATACATCAGTTGGTTAGTCACTTACTTATATTAAATATTTCAAAAAAAAAAAAAAAAATTGTATACATTCATTGTTGGTTTTAAAACCGTTTTCAATATTTTTAACGTTGAAAATTACCGTCGCCGTTGACACTGTATGCAATACGGTATGAAATATTTTAATTAAAAAATGCATACACGGCAAATGTCCCTGCCAACGGTTTGAAAGTGTTAATAATCCACTTTTGATGTTGTACACCGTCAAAGTGATATTTTCATTCTCCACGTTTTGAACTTAATAAAAGCATTGTTTTTTTTTTTTTTTTGAACTGGAGATTTTCCATGACCGAATTTTGTGTGGATATCAATTATCCCCCGCCAGACACAACATGGTTTAACATGGTCTATAGTGGATATAATCGGGAGAGGCAATAACCTAACAATTTAATTCGTGTACACTCATCGTAAATACACCACTGGCCACGGTCTATGTCCGTTATCATTACCAGCTGCTCCTTCGCCGTCCACCGCATCCAGCAATTTTAAATCTTCTCTCACAATATATACTCTGTCCTCCTGATCGTCCGGTATCCATCGTTATTTGTTACACGCATATCCGGCCCAGTAGTCTTGTGCTCTTTAGGACTGTTTTCCTATTCCCTGTTACCCGTTTGTCCATATCTTCCGATCCCCATTTTCGTTATCCTTCGCTCGACACGAGCGAATATTAAAATCGGTTTTTACAACTTAACTTTTATATCTGATGTATTTTACAGATCGGAAACCAATCGTGTGCACGGAGTACAGACATCAATATAAGTTTCGGCCCAGAGACGGTGCCCGGGTTAAAGGGAATAAGGCTATTTTAATGTTTATTATTTTTTTTCGATTGTCATTAAAAAAAAACCCAAATCAATATTGTGGGTTAATTTTTTCATAAATCCTACGGCAAAAAGGGAATAAGTCATAGGTCATTGCATACAAACTGGTGTAATATTATTGAATAATCTAAACGGTTGTTTGTAGTTTTCTCGAAATGGTGTTTTTTTAATATATATATATATATACTTATTCCCTTTTACCCAGGTGCCGTCCACATATAATATATCGAAACTTCTTTGCCGGGCGTAGTTGTTGGTCCCGGCGAATAGTTGTTGTAGTTATATTATATTATTGTTTCGCTATTGTCGCGCGTTAAAGCGAGAATAATAATATTGACAATATATCGTCGGTTCGCGCGCGAATTGTAATTGCATTACACGAGAAAACTTTCGCAAAACAGTTTGCATAATCCGTTCTATTGTACGGTATCATAATATTATTATATATTATTATAATACAATAGTTCGATCGGCGATTTTGTTATTCCGCCGCAGCAGCTGTTTACATAATATGTCTTCACGGAAATCCGCCGACTTATATGTTGTTAAACAATTGTCGACAACGAAAAAGGCGTTTTCGCGCGTTATTCGATAAATAACAAAACGTTTTACGATAATAATATAACGGTAATATAATCACGTCTTAAAAAAAAAAAAAAAAAAAAACCATAAGACAAAGACAACATTATTATTATTTCCGATTTTAAAATTGAATTAGGCAGTGTGAACTTCAAAGTGGATGAGTGTTGAGTTATAAAAAAAAAAAAAAAATGTACTTATTAATGTACGCATTCACTTCCCGTTCCGATTCGAATTGTTTTTACGTATTTACGTTTTATCGTTATTTCAGGTCGATTCGAATCATTCGAATAACGAATCGTATTCGGCGAGTTTGACGAAATTATAGGGAGGCGAGAATCTTTGATTATCTCGAGTACTTAGGTTTATTTTAGTTTTACATCAGTGTATAAAGACGGTTTTCGTCCACTTGACATGATAATATTGCGTCCGTAAAAGGGTCCGGGCTGCTCGGGACTAACTACGGACCGAATCGGTTCGTTGTACGGGGGACACCCCATTGAAACGCGACAAACGCGTTTTTTTTTTTTTTTTTGCCGTTGCAATCTCCGTCATCGCCGTGCAATGATAATAATAATAATAATAATAACAATGCGAAAACGGTCCGATAATAATATTATATTATGTGTACGCTAGTTGAACGCAAATTATTGTCGTTTTAAACGCCGGGCGTGTCGGTCGGTCGCGGCGCCGTCGAGAAATATTCCCCCGTTACCGGGGCGCCGTCATCACCTTTCGGCCCCGCGCGCCCGCGCCCCCCGCCGTGTGTGTTCCCCCGGTGATTTATTAACACTTTAGCAACTTTTGTGCGGTGCGTTTCGGCGCGCGCGGCAGTCCGGAGCAGTAAATATACGCGCTCGTCGCCGCGGATAAGCGAAAGCGCGAAAAACTTGGTATCATTTCCGCGGTGCCCGGTCGTAAACCCCGTCCCCCGGTAACCGTATAATATTGTAATAATAATAATAATAATATATAATTACGACGACGGGCGACGATGACTCGGCGTTTAATCGCGAGAAACTATATATATAAGTATATTATCGTCGGCTTTAATTTCTCGCGAATATATTATTTTATACTCCTCGGTTAGGGGATGGTGGATAAAAAAAAAAAAAAACCGTTAATATTTTACTATACAAACCGGGGGGGGGGGGGGAAACAACAAAGCACCGGTCTTTGCTTTTGAAATTATACTCGCGCAAACTTGGTTTTGTTTTTTCGTTTATCAGGTATTATCGGTAAAAAAAATGTATTACAAACAAAGCCGCCGCATTCGATTTGACGAGATTACGGGAAATGTTCGCTGTGTGTAAATTCGGTAAGCATTTATTGGTGATGTTATACAATGTATACAATATATATACAAGATATTTGTAATATTGTATAATTTCACGCGCACTAGAGGGGCGGGTCGATTTAGTCGCCGGCGAGTGTATATACAGGGCGCGGCAGTGCCCCGACCGACGAGTTAAATGAAATCATTAGTTTACGATAGGATAAACCCAGGCCTATATTAATGGTCTATTTCGAATTACACGGTTACGCCGTTCTTTTTTCTTTTCTTTTTTTTTTTTATTTAATTAGGTTTATTTTATTGTTTCAACATAAATATTTGTTTTTATAATTTTTTTTATTTTTACATATTACTTAAAGATATATACATAATTAGGTAGTCATAACAGAGCAGTAATATAATTTAAAAATTGTTTTAATTTAGAAAATTGTACTTTAATTAGATCAATGTTCTGATGATACCGATGCTGAGGATGATGATGATGATGTTTCAGGAGGTAGCAGGACATCTTGTGGAAGACGCGGCTTTTAGTCTGCGGTTTTTGGTTCTTTTACCGATTTTGAAGTGAAGGGCTCCTTCTGTTGTGTTTAGTTTCGAATGAAATTTTTTGAATTGTTCAATTAACCATGTGTTTAAGTATGGTATACCAGTGTCGTTGTGTGTTTCGCATGTACCACGGGGCTTTAAGAGCTATTCTGAGAAATTTGTTTTGTAACGTTTGCATTTTTGTAATTTTTGTTTGGGATGCGGCTGCCCATATTGGGCATGCATATGTTAATAATGGTCTTATGATCGATGTGTAAATCAGAAGTGAGCATTTAATCCGAAGTGTTGAGTTGTAATTTACTAGGGGGTATACGATTTTTAGTCGTCCGTAGGCTTGGTTTAATTTTTTATTTATATGCATTTTCCATGTTAATTTTTCGTCAAGGTAGACTCCGAGATATTTAATTGATTGATATTTATTATTCCATAATAAAGTCAGATTTTTGATTTTTAGTTGAGTTGGAATGCCGTTCTTAGTCGTAATCATGGTCTGGACAGGTGTACAACGACAGGTTTCGTCGTTCGCGAGTATTTTGAAAATAATTATTCCGTGATTGGTACACAAAGGGATACATCTCGTCTACATCTCGGCATTCCGCGCAATGAATCTGATTCCTAATGTTGACACACACTATTAAATTTTGGATTCGAAAATTGAAAAAGTCTGGAAGTAAGGGCCCAAAGCGGACGTGGACGCGGAGCATCTGGAACGGTAGGAACCACCGAAAATGTGCAATTAGACAGAGAGGCAATCACCCAAGTCGCTCTGCCCGGAAACACGCGGTTACTTTGGGAATGTTATGATGTCGGAAACTTATCTGCAGCACAGGTTGGAGGAAATGGACTGAAGACCATGACTTGGGAGACGTGCGGTTTTAACGATTCGGGGCTCAAGCTTCGAGCTGTGCGAATTTCGCTCGCTGTTTTGCGACAAACGTTCCCTGGGCGGGGTTGGTCTTACTGAGGGCTCCGCCGATTTAAGCGTGTGCGATTTTTCCTCCGGTGGTTGCTTAAGAATAAGGTTTCCGAACATCATCCCCATACGACAGACGACCCGACGGAGAGAATCACCGAAGTAATCGCGGCCGTACCAATCGAAACGTGCCGAAAATCTTATCAAAACTTCAGAGATTGCCAACAGCAATGTATTGTCGCTGACGGTCGCCATTTCGACGATCTCATTTTCACAAACATAATTGAAAAAAAAAAAAAAAAAATGGGATTTCCTAATTGTTTTAACAAAACAAACCGTTTTTCTCGGAGTTTTAATGTCCGTTGTTTGTGGCTCCTCGAAACACATCAGCCGGCTCCGCCGCACCCTGTATATACGTGATTATAATACGCGATATTATTGTATATTGTATACAGTCAAAGAGTAACTTTAGTAAAACGTTTACAACGAAAAAGGAATATATTTATATATACATAACACCGTCGTCGTCGTCGCCGCCGCCGCCGCAATAATCTCTTAAGCTCATTATACGACACTGAATTAATAGCCGGAAACAACTTTGCGGTTTTAAATCGAACAATAACGTATTGTATATACCGCCTTGTAATTTGTCGCGGGGACATTGAAAATTAAACGTATATATATATATATATATATATCGTAATATATGCGCATAATAATATCATACGTATATACACGTATCAGCGGCGGATCGTACTTATTATAATTTTACACGATATCCCATTTAAAATATCTCTCTCTCTCTCTCTCTCTCTCTCTCTGTATAGATCAGTGGTCCCCAACCTTTTTGACACTACAGACCACTCGGAGAACTTTAGATACGGTCACGGACCACCGCAACTTTAGACCTTATATTTCTTATAAACGAGAATCGATTATTTTCACCATTTTAGAAGAATTCAGATTATAAAATAATAGAACCCATTGAAATTCCTTAGATCAGGCTTATAATATTGTTTATAATTGAAGAATTTAACGCAAATTACTATTATAAAACAAATGTACACCATATTATTATATTTATTAAAGGTAAATTACAATTATAAAAACAATTTAATGCGATTTTTGGGCTTACATTTCCATTACTAACAAAGATATTCTTGGGGGAATACTGCTCAGATCTACACGCATGTCTTTAATGGGGCGTCCAACTGATTTCTTTGTTTGTTTTG
This sequence comes from Tuberolachnus salignus, assembly GCA_956483605.1. NCBI lineage: Eukaryota > Metazoa > Arthropoda > Insecta > Hemiptera > Aphididae > Tuberolachnus > Tuberolachnus salignus. Next base: position 45,205,394 of record OY101432.1, on the reverse strand, counting down.
AACGTAGAGCAGCCCTTGAGAAAATCCTCGTTGAAAACATAACGAATAAAGTCTATTGTATTCTACCGATACATTTTAACCATGCTGTACAAACAAGATTTGATTAGCGGGCAAAATAATAAAATAAGTGGCATTATGTAATTTAAATTTATAAATAAACGACGTGTCGTACACGATTGTCACGCCCCAGAGGAATAATGAAATATTATGAAATTTCGTAGCTATGGCTCGCGGACCACCCACCATACACTGTCTTGCGGACCATAGGTTGGGGGGGAACCTCTGGTCTAGATCGTACGGTTATAATATTATCAGTAAATCGTTCCAATCGAAATAACCGTTCTGAACGGTGCACGGGCAACCCCGCAGGTATATGGAACATGGTGCGAAATCCGAATGTCCTGAACGCGGATTTGAATCGAATTCTAATCTGGATTTACCGGAATTGTTTTTTTTTTTTTTTTTCGTGACTAATTATTCTTATTTGATTTATTGCAAAAAAAAAAAAAAAATTGTATTATTATTATTATATAATTATTTTTCAAAATTAATATTCATTTACTCTGGATAAACAAAATAAATCCGACAATTCGGATAATCCAGGAATTCCGGATGTGTCCTTCACGATACTGCGGGTATTATAGTCGTTTTATTTTTCTTGTGGCCAAGGTAAATAAAAAAAAAAAAAAAATCAGCGAAAACAAACCCTACATATCGCAATTTGTCGTCAGTATTTTTTTTTTTTTAAATTTTTTAAGAAATCTTTGACGAATATTTTTGCAGTAGCGTATTAACTAAACGAAAAAACGTTTTCCGAGGAAGCACGACTAATATATTTTACTCCGCTCAAAATCGTTATTCGTTCGCAATGATTTTGCGTTGCATACGTTTTATTACAAATTAAATAATTCTATATATATATCCTATATTTCCACCTACAACAGTGCCCTATACACACTTGTGCGAAGTATGTTTTAATATTTTTTTCAAAATATTTATACTCGAAATCTACTAACAAGAAATATGACGTGTAAAAATCGAACTTTGACGAGCAATGTTTTCTACGACGTGCTTGTATATTGTAATCCTACAATAAAACCCATATATTTTTTTTTTATAAGACTTCGAACCCTTGCAGTAACCACTGACCGTAATAAAGCCGATATAGAGTGCACAAAGAAAATAAAAGATTTTCGCATCGCGTGGTATTCGAACAGTGTAATCTTTTTTTTTTTTTTTTGTTGCCCATTTTGATTCTGATTAGAACCGAATATATAATGTTGAAGGAAATAAGCAAAAAAAAAAGAAAGAAAAAACGTTCCGTTTCTGCTGTCTATATGTTATTATTGCGTATTTTGGATTTTTATTACTGTATATAATAATGAAAATGTTCGCATCGTCAGTGTCTATAATATAACAATAATAAATCGTGGTTTTTTATTTTCTCAAAAAAACGCCCGGGCGTGTTGGTGAATTTTTCACCAAAAAACCTCGACCCAGTGAAATTTTACCGAATGTTCCACTAGGGAAATTAGTGAGATTGTGTTTCCGAACTTTTCGTTCTATGACAGTCCATAAATTTGCTAATTTGTCGAGTTAGCAACCCCCTTCCCACTATTAAAAAAAAAAAAAAATTCTGCAAAAATGGCGCCGAGAATTAGGTAGGTAATTACAACACTAATCGGTAGCGTGAGCTATAGTTCCCCCCCCCCGTGGGATTATTTTGGAATTTCTTTTTCCATTCAAAACGCGTAAAATTTTTTATCTTTAATCTGGTGGGTTTTATTGAAATTATCGAACGCAATAAACCATTAAAATACAGTGCACGCGGATAATCGATCTGTGCGGACAATCAAATGATGATTAAACATGTACAATGAACAGGACATTGTACAAACCATAATAAAAAAAAAAAAAGCTTCGTCCAACGTAACATTTGTCGAAATTTTCATTACTTTTCTAGTTTTTTGCCATCAGTAGTCGAGTCTAATCTCTGATGCATATGATAAAAAAAAGTTACTTTTTATACAGGGTGCGGCAGAGCTGACTGACGAGTTTTGATGGGCTATAAATAACGAACAGTAACACTTAGAGAAAAGGTTTTTTTTTTTATTTAAATCAGTATTCAATCCCATTTTTAAAAATTATTTTTTGAAAATTATATCTCCAAGATGGCAGCCGTCAGCATTCATACACTTGTTGTAGACGATCCAGTGACGGTCCTGTTCTCGTCCTCAAAAAAGTAGGAGCCGATCACCCCAAATTGAGACACAACACATCACATTGTCACTTTAGGAGAGTGGAGTGGTTTTTCATGGAGCTGCCGTGGGATATTTATAGCCCAGTATTGAAAATTTTTTTTTTTTTACAGTTCCAGAAAGATGAAAACGGGCCTCATCGCTACAGAAAAAAAGTCGATATCGGAGGAATTTGCAGAAGAAATTGCTGACAGAGATTTTTACGGTTACCGTAGTCAGTAGCATTTAACTCTTGGACAAGCATTAATTTATAGGGATGGAATGATAAATCTTCGTGAAGAATTCTCCTCAGAGAACGATTTGAGATTCCCAAAGCTACAGCGTGTTTCCGGGCTGAGCGTCTTGGTGACTGCTCGATCGACTCTCTAACCAACTGCACATTTTCGGGGGTTCTTACCGTTCCGGGTGCTCCGTGTGTCCAAGTCTACTTAGGGTACTTCCAGTTTCTTCCACAATTCGATAGTGTTAGCAGAAGGAACAGATACCACTTATTATTGTCTGCTCTTATCTTATCACAGGCTAATGACGTCATTAAACTCGTCAGTCGGCTCTACCGCACCGCGTATCGCCGCCAATAGTGGACTTACGTTGTAAAGTCGAGCTAAACAAAGATCCGATTTGTGCTTTTTCATGTTTTTCTATTATTCCGGTTATCGCCGCGATATTCAACACGTTACGTTTTCCTTTGGGATCCGTTTTAATTCAAACGTGCGCACTCGATCGCATTTGCGAACCAACTAAATTTAAGATTACATATCTACATTAATGTGAGCCGTCGTAGTGGACAATGCATATATGATAATGTCGAATTTTATAATACACGATAAAAAAAAACGCACACAACGGACGATAAAACTACTGCAGTCTGTACGCGCAAAAATATCGTAGCGCGGATAATCGACACTTCACTGTAGTGTCGCCGTGGGATAACAATGAAAATAAAAAAAAAATCATCCCGCATATTAAATAATAATAACCGTCGGGAAGTTAAAGACGCAATTTAATCGGTTATGTCAGAGTGACGTGATCCCGGCGTACCGTTATCGGGCACGACGTTTTGTAAACCATTATCCGCGCCGGGAAAGCGCGAACATGCGGCGGCGGTCGGTTTGTCGTCTCGCTCACGCCGCCTCTCGACGACCGATATCCGACCGGAAAATGGAAATTTCGCTCACGCGCATATTAATCGTCGGGAGTATCCGCCGTATACATCCTCTATAATAATAATAATAATAACAACAATTTATAATAGGTTTTTTTTTTTTTTTTTTTTGTATGACCCGATAGAAATATCGGAAATCCGTGGTTTTTGTTTTATGTATTTTTTTTATTAAGCGTTTGAAGTTTAAAATTTTCATGAAAACCGTTCGTAACATCGTTCGGCTCAAAATAACATTAAACCCGACAATTTAAGACGAAATACACGGACAATTGCGATGTAGTTTCGAATTAATAGAATTTTCAATTTTAATTTATCCAAACGTTTTCAATCGAATATTTCTAGTAGTGCGTTTTTATCGCAGATATAAATTAAATTATTACCTTCCTATACGTCTTACCAGTCCAAATATTTCCCGCTCCGCCACCCGATACAATAGTAGCCCTTCACGAACAGTCATGAAATATACAAACATGTTGTTTAATTTTTTTTTTTTTTTTTGTCTAGATAAAACCAGAACGCAGGACGAATAATGACGATTTAAATGTTTAACGTAAAACGGGGGTCAGGGTTAGGTTTGGCGAGGTGAACCAGACAATTGTCACAAGACAATTCCACCGTAATCTAATAGTCGTATTAATAATGACGATGACCTACTATTATACCGTAGTTAAACCCGATTAAAGTTAACATTGCGGATACTTTATATAATAATATATAGTAAAATTCTATCTAATCGATACGATCATATATTATTTCGTTACGATCACGTCGACGGGCGTTTGCAAAACGGTCGGATAAAATGTTTGCAAAAAAAAAAAAAAAAAAAATTACACGAAACCTTCGATTAATAATCATATTAACTCGTTTTAAAACATTTCCGTCGCAGTATTACTTACTCGCCAGATTTTTTTACGCGCGGTAATTTCATTTACTCTAATTTCAATCCTTCGGTGTGTTACAATTTTAAATTTTATTCCAAGACCCGGACGAAACACGTTCACAAGACATTTATTATATTGTTACGTGAAATATTTTTCGATTTGCCGTTTTCCGTTTCCTTTTTAGCAGTCGGCGGGCGGCGGCGGTAGATTCTATACACTCGGCCCACGGATAACGCACTTCCGCATTACGATTTTACGACCCAAGTCGTTGGCGGTTAAGTCCTCCGTGTACAGTCTCCGTGACAGCATATTACCGTCAGTAATATTTTATTTGTCGTCAACTTGTGGAGCCTTACGCGGCTAGTCGACGACAAATTGTGATTTTTACAAAAAAAAAACAAAACAACGATTAAATATTTTTACATACGAAATCGAATTTCTCTACACGATTCCACGCGTTTTCATCAGCTCTACCGATTTTACCTATATACGAATTCCTTGCCCTTGACTACACGCCTAAAGTGTCTCGACCGTTTCCGTTGGTTTCCCAAGATTCTTTGCTTACGTTAATATTTTCGTCGTTTTATTTGTAACGATTCACCCACCGCGTTCGAATATTTTAACGGTAATACGATATATATCGGACGGACGATCTTGAATTTGATTTCCCGGTAGTTTTGAATATCTAGTTAAAACAGGAGTTTTAAGGACTCACTACGGGATTTCGTGCCTAAAAAGAAAAAAAGATATAAATATTAAAACAAAAATATATATATATATATATATATACAAATTGAAAATGCAACGCGTATAAAACGTAAATATACAAGTTTGAAAAAGGTCAAAAACTCGATTGTCTAACGTTTCGGTTTTTGCGGTTGGTGAGTTTTTGCATCGAGCATACGCACGCGGTACCGTTGTAAAACATCGCAGTAGAGCAACTTGTCGACGGAAATTATAACGATGGGGGAGATGGGGAGGAAGACTGACATACTTGGCACCGTGAATAATGGGCCACTGGTGTAGGTGTGAAGTCGATACGGTAGGATATAATGGGGATTCCGATTTATATCTGTACGCGACGATTGCCAACGATAAACGATTCTGCGCGAAGTTCAGTTAATCATGCTTTGGAATGTTTTAAATATTTATGATTTGCAACAGAATCAGTTTTTTTTTTAATTTTTTTATATTCAAGTACAACTTATGATGAACATTGTGTCGAATTATCGTGCAAATCAGTTTTATTCAATTAATGCGACGAAAAGAAAAGAAAAAACCATAGAATTTCTATAAATAATTAAAAAATAGCCAGAATATCTTGAGTGTTTTGTTCACGCCCAGAAAGACCTAAAAATAATATTCGGTGAAAATTTCAGATCCCTACGATTGTGATTAAACCGAGTGACAACAATAAGCAAAAAAAAAAAAAATAAATAAATAAATAAAAAGTAATGCTGTACATTTCCCCGTTTTTTTCTTTCGATTATTAACAAAAACTACAAGGGAAACGAAATAAACGTGACTTGTTTAATGCACAAACAAGATCTAAAACGTTTACGAAAAAGGTACTATACATGAAAACCGGAGCCGAACGGTTAGGTTAGAAAAGTTTTTTACGGACACACATCATAGTAAAACCAATACGTTCTTCATTAATAATCTAATAAAATCTCGAAAATTGTTCGAAATTTACATTTTGAACGTAATCCCTCCTCAAGTGTTCAACGTCATCGGTTTTAACGTGCGGATACGAAACCGTATTGGTGTTGGCGATCTATTCCGTGTCGACAATCACGTTATGGTATGTCCGACCAACACGGTCAATAATAAATGATAACGGACAATTAATTGATAAACATACGTATTTGAGAATTGTTGGCTCTGAACGTAAGAGTTAACTTTAGAAATAAGTATAAAGGGACAATTTTTTGTTTTTTTTTTTTTTAGAAAACAATCAATTCTACAATAGAGATTTAATACTAGATTAATGTTTAACCCATTGACGGACACAACTGCTATAGCAGTAGTTATATGAAAAAAAGTATAATCGAAATAAAAAATATAGATATCTTTGTTTTAGTTTACGAAATATTTTATAATTCGGGTGTATATTTAAAAATAAAAATATTACTACTATAGCAGTAGTTTTTTTTTTCGATGTACGTATAACGCTACTGCTATAACAGTAACAATCTCATTACTGCTATAGCAGTAATTAACAAGCGCGTTCTTATAGGTGGTTTTAGTGATTTCAAAAAATGGTAAACGTCCGTCAAATGTGTTAAGCACGTATACGCCGAAAAAAAAAAAAAAAAAAAACAAAACAATTTCGCTTTATCATAAAACTTTTACCTTAAAATGCGGCGCTGTTAATTAGGCCCGGTCGAGCTGATTTTTCGAGGACCGTTTAGATATATCGGAACGAATTTCCGGCCGGCACCGCCAGAAATTTGCGTCCAAACGGGGCAGCAGTTTGTCGTCCGGCAATTGTTTTCGATTGTTTAAAAACGATGGAAAATAATCGCGCTTTATACGATCGTATTGACAATTATCGTTACGACCGGAATAATAACTTGCGTACATATTGTTATCGATTATAACTAGGGCTGGGATTTCGATGCACTTTGCATTGTTTTTCAAAGCTTACTGCGCAACGCTCGTCTTGTCACAAATTTGTTTTATGTACATTTGAATGCGAATAAGAAAGTTTATTTTGCATTTTTTAGTTTAGTAGGTACTCGTAATTCGTATTATATTATCGGACAAGGTTTGAGTAACCACTACCCGCATTTCCTGTTAAATAATCTTAAATCGGTAAAATCGACGTCCGATGATATTATCGTTGGACGTTCAGTACGAGTTTTGTCGTCGTTAACACCGTTTTATTACTCTAGTTAATTTTTTTTGATAATTTAATATAAAAATGCCAAAAGTTGTTCGAAAAAATGCGAAAAAATATTCGACAGCGAGTCGACTGCGTGCGTTTGTACAAGAATTTGGACATAATATTTTTTCTACCGACGGATCGGTGAACTTACTGGCAGACAACAGAAAATCATTTTTATTTGAAAATCTGAAACAAGCCCTCGTGGTTCAGTGTAACAGTTCAGAATGTACAGGTAAATAAATATACGATCTAAACGTATTAAATAATTTATAAAAATATTTTTTTTTTTCAGATTGAACGAAGTCCACGTCTATGAGATTAAGTCGATCTAGCTTTGTGTACAACTTTTTTTTTTTTTAGATTTATACTAAAACTATGTATTTACAGTTTACACTTGTAATAGATTTTTATAATGCATTTTTTAAAACTTTTTCTTGTAATTTATACTAAAATTATTAAAAAAAAAAAAAAAATTTGTAGATCATAAAAGCATTTTTTTTAGGGCATTAAAATCCCAGCCCTAATTATAACCCATATATATATATATATATATATATATATATATTTATTTTTAATTCGGCAGCCGCAGGGGGCGGGCGGAGGAGAAGCCCTGCCATGTGCTTGAGACAAAAGAGGAAGAGGAGTGGTCGTACAATAGTAATGATATACACTCGTATATGTAATGGCTGCCGGCGGCGACGGCGACGGCGTGCCGATAAACGGTGAGGGGCGGCGGACCGCGACCCCGTAGACTCGACGGCGCAGAACATGTCAATTGCCCTTACGGGCAAGATATATCGCTTGCGGGGACGCAGTCTTGCCTCTAATAACGATAATTACAACGATAATAGAGTAATAATATTGTCTATATCGCAAACGATATTATTATATATAATCGCGGGTCGGATCGCGGTATGGAAAACGCTTAATAAATAGACGCGGCACGACGACGACGACGACGATAATACAATAACGTATACAACGTACGTCTGCCCGAAAGCACGGGGAAATAATTAATTCGATTGACTCGACGAAAAAAAAAAAAAATAAAACACCCCAGTCGAAAGTTAACGGAAAAGAAATTTCGACTCGTTCCGAGAGAGACGCGGTGTTATCGTAACTGCACACTTTCGGAAAGTGCAGTTCTGCGCGTGCTTTTATCATTTCCAGTTTTAGTTTTAAAAAAAAAAACCACGGAAAACCTGATAATTCGCGCCGTTGACTAGACTTTTTTATTTTTTTTTATTTCTAAACCGGCACTACCCCCGCCTCCCGGAATGGCCGTGAGGCTCTACTTCGGAAGGCGGGATAAGACTTCTAAATGGTCTTTTTTTTTTCTTTTTTTTTTGGTACCGGCAATACCCCCGCCATCATTTATTTAACAAAATGAACACGTACAAATGATACACAAAATAAAATCCCGTATTCTCCCCTTCGACGGGGCGGGCTCACATTATTAGTGTACAAAGCTTCGCGTCCCTACCGGGGGGGTTAGGTTAGGGCAGTAGCCGGGCCGAAGCCCACTTGCTGCCCTTACACTAGTAGATGGGAGGGGGGGACACTTCCTACCGGCCCCACGGCCGGCGGTCTGTCGTCTGCGGGGCCCGCGATCAACGGCGGCGGCGATGCGCCCGAAGGCGTCGAGGGCTTTGGCGTTGCCGTTCGGCCGACTCCTTTTCCGCGACGACCGTCTCGGCGAAGTCGACCACGGCTTCCCGGCGACCTGGGGATTCCGACGGGGGATAAGACACTTGTGACGACCGATTCGACTCGTTTGTCACGTGCCGTTTTTGTCAAAGCCGATCTTCGGCAATGAATCCGAGATGCGCCCTCTACAACACCGGGGGGAGGGGGGGGTAACAGGCCAAGACAAGGGATACTTTAGGTGAAAAGTAACTCTCGCGACGACTAGCCGTTGCCCCGGCCGTTGACTGGCCTCACTGTGGGAAGTTTAGGAAAATCAGGAAGATCGGGATACGGAGGGGAATTTAATTCATATCCGTACGCAATCGTGAACCATTGCTAACGAGAAAAACGACACCGAGCAAAGTTCGGTTAAAAACGTTTTAATATATTAAAATTGAAAATTGTACTGATTTTTAATTACAAAAAAAAAAAATGTACATTATTTTTATAACGAGTACGGGTGTTTGGCGTTTAAAAGCCACGCTGTTTATTTATATACGACGTGTACGTTATTAAATAAATAATTTATTTTAATAGGTTTTTTTGTTTTTTTTTTTTAATATTTTTTATTCTAGTAATCGTGTATTATAGCCGTACAGTATAATGATAATCACGTAATTCGCAAAAAAAAAAAAAAAAACGTATTATAAAAATTTAACAAAAAAAAATTATAAACGGTTTTCAAATCAAATATGTTTTTGTCGTTGGTTGCGATTGTATATTAAAATTCATACGGAGAAAATACAAATTTGATTAGGGTGGGGGGAAGGTTAAGAAAATATAGAAATCGTTTACAATTTTTTTATTTTTTTATTTTTTTTTTTTTAGTACAAAGAATGGCTATCAGTATAACAAAAAAAAAAAAAAAAAACCGCGTATATTATAATATATTATTTAATTTTTTATTTTACATAAAACACCGTCACGTAGTAGTTTCCCCCACGCAATTACACAATAGAACTTTTCGGAAACCCAAATTCTGTCTTTTATTTATTTTTTTTTTTTTTTGTAAACTTCCGGACGGAAATGAAAATTCGTACCGGTCCTAAATATATACATTTAATTCCGTGCACTCGCGAACACCGTGGAAATATAACATTTTTAAAAATTAGTTTTCGATTCACACTGTTTTTTTTTTCCCTTTCTTTTTAACGTTAACGTTATTATTATTCTTCCTCTGAATGGAACTATAATGATTGTTCCTTAAAATATTCACGACGACAGTGTATGTGTATATTTATTAATAATATTTACTCGGCTAAATTATTAATAAATATTAATAGAAAAAAAAAAAAAAAAAAAAAAAACCGGGATACGTGAAATATATATATATATATATATATATATATATATATATATATACGGACTTTGAGTACAATCAAATTTCGGAATACAAAAAAAAAATTACTTACTTACTTATTACGCTATTATATGAGTGGAATATTGGAATATACATATTTTAAGTATATACGGCGTGTGGAAAAAACCGAGTTTTCTAGGGCGGCGGCGGAATATTTTAAGGTCTTTTATAATTTAACGTTTCCCCACTGTGGAAATCGATATTTTATATACCGACAGAAAATCAAAACTGATTTATACATTTTTATGTATACACGATTTATTCGGTCCGATTATCCAGCGATAAAATTGTCGTAATATATCGCGATAAATAATAATAATTTCCGTTTTTACTACACACTAGCCCAACCTAGTAACATAGCTATAATCAACCGTCTGTACGGACAATAATAAAATATTATACTTGTATTCGTAAGTATTTACATTCGTTTTTGGCGACGATTCGCGCACGAGCCATATATATTATATATACGACTCGTATTATTATCGTTGTTGAACGTTTAACGACCATTTTTTTCTTTTTTCCCAAAATAATTATATCAAGTGCACCGCAGAATCGCTTTGTCGATCGATATTCGTATAATATTAGTACGACTGCCCGAGGGGCAAATCCGTAAATCACTGGTGAATATCGCGCACCCACTACATTCCAGAACACTATACTATATATATGATTCCCTATAAGATTACCAACAACTTTCCCTATGAGATTAGCAAAGATTTCTGCGATTACCGTGATTGTACATTGTGTAATAATTATTAAAAAAAAATCGCCGAAAACGATATAGCCCAGCACGCGTGTTAATTTACAAACGTTAAAAATCGCCTGTCATGTCATATATACACATTTTTTTTGTTCGATCGTTTATAACCGCATTTTCAAGCGATAATCGCCTTAACTTACATAAAACCTATATGCACGGAAATCGGCGATTCGACGTATGGTTATTATATTACAATTGGCTGCGTTTATTAACTCGCCTAAAACGGTATTATCAACCCAGAAATATATTAATGGCCGGTGTATAGCCGATGTTTCGTTTTCAGGACAATATCGTTATAATTATCTCGATTATAATCGTCTGCCAATCGAACGCCAATTTTCATCGAGGGTTTCCTATGAAGAAAATGAATATCACAAAAGTACCAAATCTCTACACACTCTCCGAAAATTCTATAATCGTCAAAAAACTACAGGGCTTCAAGAGATAGGAAATATATATTTTTAAAATTGTATTATGTTTTACCATTATACTCTGCGCCTCTTTAAAATTATTTCTTGACAAGCTCCAGCGAGACGGGACAGAGGCGTAGCAGTGTCATTTCGTCTTAGGCAGGCAAGAGTCGATTGACTTTACAAAAAAAAAAAAAAAAACACATTTTTTCGCCGATAAACCAAATAAACCAATTCGTAGCTGAAAAATAACATTTTACTATTACGCATTTTCTTTATTCATTTTTTTTTTTTTTTTTTTTTTAGCAACTTGTCTACTAGAAATGGCGCTCCAATTAGAAAAACGACAGTAGAGCTTGTTTAAAACATTTTGAATTTAGATTGTGCAATTAGGGAGAAAACTCGAAAAACGGGAAATATATTTGAAAAAGAGGTTTTCCGTTATTTTGGAGTTTTTTTTATTATAGTTTAGTTAAAAATAATTATAGAAACCTAAAATATTCAACGGATTAGTCCTTTCTAGATATGGTAAATTTGCTCGAGTTATATATAGCCGTTTTAAATTCGGTTTCATGGTGTGAAGTAAATTTGTCGCGCTTCTAAAAAATGCTCTAAAATTTGTTCATCGTGAGTTGTTCATTTGGCCTTACAAAAATATTGAAAATCCATTGGTACATTTTTTTTTTTGTAAGCGTTTAATGTTCAACGGTTTGACGGAATTTCAAAACGTGATTAATCGAATTTATCGTTGCTTACAGATATAAATTAAATTGCTCTCGATATGCTACGTTTGGATGAGTTTTTTTTTAAAATTATATTTTCGTTCGATTAACCGGTGACGGTTTCCGGTCGAAAATCGGAAGAGGCCAAACGATAAGCCGTCTGTTGACCCTGTTACTAGTTTTGCTCTCCCTCACACAAGTCACAGGACAGACTCAAACTATATTAGATTTACGCGGCGCGAACGAAAACCATGTACGATTTGCACCGCGAAAATCTCGGGGCACCGTTTTTTTTTTTTTTTTCTTTTTTATGGGGTGGGTAGGGAAGTTAAGTTTTCACCCTACCCCCCGGGCTACGCATACACGTATTTCCCTTAATTCCCGACACCGCCGTCCCATTGAACTCCTCGGTTTATTATTATCATTATGATTATGATTATTATTATTATTATTATTATTATTATTGTTCTTGTAATACCTTGGAGGTGGTCTGGAAACGCGAACTGTTTAAATTATTATCTCGCTTCCGGCGTTTTAAGTGTTCCACCACGCGATTGCCCCCGCCGTCCAAAGTTGAATAATTCATTTTGGCGGGATGTAAACCGAACCCATTGTCTGTACGCGGCGCTTACACAGTTTCCCCCGTCACTCCGCGTATATATATATATATAAAACCGCCTTTACACGGTGTATAATATATATATATATATACAGGGTGATCGTGAAACTATGTAATGTTTATCGATATCCTTACAATAATAATTGTATTATTATAGGCACGAATGACCGCTGTCCCTACGAGAATTATGTCCGTTAAACAAAAAAAAAAAAAAATATCGCTCGTTTCCGCTGGTTTCCACACGTGTGCCCGCGGGTACTACTCCGCTCTCGGCGGTGTCGCCGATGCGCGTAATAGATTCTATACCGGTCTGTGATATTAGTACTGGGTCCGATTGATAAGTGATTAGTTAATAAAATAAGTTGCGTATTTACTGATCCGCCGACCAAAAACGCGATAGGACCGGGAATTACGGAATCGAATACAGCACTCGCTCGGTAGTATTATATTATTATCCGCGGAGATTTTTAGTACAATTTTTTTTTGATTGACATCGTCAATTCGTATTTGTAAAACGAACATTTCGTTCACCACGGTACGAAATATTTTCAAAAAATTGTACTCCGCCGACATCGCAGTTATCTGTGTTAATATTAGTATTATTATAATAATCTTTTAATTTTACCAACTGTAGGTGCCTACATTGTTTTTCAATTCCGATTCGAAGAGAAAGAGAGAGAGAGAGCGATACGTTTTATATACCGCATGTTTTAAACTCTTTTCACTGATATCGGACATAAACGAAATGTTGTAATACGATAACGATTGCGAGAAAAAATCCAAAATTTCAATTTTTATTTACAACGATCGTAAACATACGCCGGTTTACGAGATCAAAAAAAAAAAAAAAAAAAAACAATTCACCCTGTATATACACACACCGTCGCGCACTTGTCATATACCGTCGCCCGGTGCCATTATCGTTACGGCGGATTACGAGTCAATATTTGACACTAAAAATTAATTTCTCGTGACGAATTATTAATGTCCCTACCGGAAACCAATTCGGATAATTGTACGCTAGCTGCAGTCGTGCTTTTCATTAAGAATTCTGCGCTTCCGCCCATCCAACACCCACCCACCCTCACGACCCCGACCGAAGTATCGCAACAAGGCGAGCTTGTCGTTTTTATTGCCCTCTGTCCCTCTGTCTCACTGAGTATCCCGAGCATTTAAATATACATATTAGGATGGGTTGAAAAAAAAAAACGATTTTTTAATTTCGGAAACGCAACGGAATAGGAAAGTTGTAGTTTAGCGTCTTAAATAAAGGAAAACTAATCTAAGTACATATCTTCAATTCGCGCATCGGGCTTAAAGTTTGGAAAAAATAGTCAAAAACTGAAATAATTAAAAACTTCAGAAAAATTATATTATTAATATATTAAAAATTGTACAGTTATTAAATACAGTAAACAGTGCAGTTTTTTTTAAATTTTTTAAGCATCCTCAGAAAGTGTTGGCATAGTTTTAAATTATTTTTTGCAATCGAATGACGACATTGCTGACCTTGAGAGCAACGCTGCCCTTATAAAAACCATCTCTGTTTTCTTCTTCACATACTTTTTGAGATGACTCCGTAACTAGTTTTACGATTCTTTTCACACTTTGACTGTGAAATGGAAAGTTAATAAACACAAACTCTGGTATAACTCTTGTACTTTGAAGCTCTTCGAGGCTCTTTGAAGGAATATTTTCCATCATTGGAGGTGACGAGAGTTTGGTGTTAGTCCAGTGTAGCCAGAATTTTCAAATTTAATTTTTGATGGTAGACAATTTTTCTATTGGGTTTCTGCTGTTTAGCTATTAGTACCGTCCGAAAGTCCAACTCCTTTACATGGACTCTCTCTCGTTTACTGCCATTGCTAATAACATATTTTCGGGTTAACAATAAAAAGCATACCTCCGAATAACAGAATCAGTTATTTTCAGTAAATTGTCGGACGGCTGTCGTGTCGTCTGAATAACTTTGAATATATGAGTTGGTCCATATTTCAACGAGTGATTTCTTTTAATATCAAATCATACTGGTGAGTGCGTCTTCATAATGTAGCTGACCGGCTAACCAGTGTCTTAAGTTCATAAGAAGGATTCATTTGGGAAATGTACAGTCGTAATGCCTCTATTTGCACATGTCAACCATCTAGATTCTAGAATGATTTAGAGGACCTGGATCTTTCATAGCTGTCTCGGGCATGCACTATCTTGTATCGACAGCTCTGTAAACATCAAGTATGCACTGTTCTTCCTTGTTCAGGTAGGTTTTCATTAGATTCAGTATCTTCACTATCAATTGTTTCAAAATTAGCAATAGGGAACTTTTCACAATAAGTCATAACTGATTGCCAATTTTTCCAGAGAAACACGTAGGTCCTGTTGTCTCGCCATCTAAATTTTGTAACAAATTTGTATACGGACGTTTGTTGAAATGCGGTTAGTATATATAAGCCATTGCACAGGACGGCCCGCGTTGACTTTGATGTTACGAATAAAAAAGTTCTTCCATCCAATGTGTGTTGCCGCCGTCCCATCACATCCAATTACAACAATCTGTTCAGGGTCTATATTTTTACTTTCTAAATAGTACGGAATGGTTTTAGCTACTTTGCTTCCAGTTACACTTTTTGGAGTTAAATGAGCCCCGTGTACCGCGCACCATTAACTTTATAATTTTTCTGAAATTTTTAAATATTTCAGTTTTTTACTATTTTTTCCCAAACTCAAGCCCGGTGCGCGAACTGAATATATGCATTTAGAATTTTTTTTAAAAATATTTTCCCCTGTTTTAGGGTATTAAACTACAACTTTCCCGCGCCATTGCGTTTCCGGAATTAAAAAAATCGTTTTTTCAACCAACCCTAATACATATAATATTGACGTGATTGGTTTTAGGAGGGCACGGTGATTTTGAAATCGCTTCGGCGATAAATCTCATAAATGTTAAACCTCGAACGAACCGTAAAATTCAATTGGGAGAGCGTTTTTGGTTAAAAAAAAAAAAATAAAGAAGCATAGTATAATATGTTTCTCGTCGTATTGAGACGTGGTCGGTCGGTACTTTCGCTACACCTGAAAAATAAAAAAAAAAAATAATCTTTTTAATAACTTTCAAATCTTAAACGAAACCATAAAAAAAAAATATACGAGATAAAATGCGATTTTTTATTATTTTTTTTTTTAAAAATCATTTTATCTATAGCGGTCAAATTAATCTTTATCTACATTATTATTATTTCTATTTTTTCACCGCCGTTGGAAAAATGGAAAAAAAACCTTTAATTGTTGTTCATAAAAAAAACTAGCGTGTAATATATTATAGGTAGATAGCTCTGTTATGAGATTTTGTATTAGTTTCACGATATTGCGTTTTATTTTTTTAAATTTTTTTTTTTTTTTACCTGTCCGTTAACAACTTTTCCTTCAGAAAATCTTTCTCCGTTCATAAACTCGTCTGGTCTACGGGGCAACATTTTGATTTCTCTTGTAGTATTTTCTATAATGGCGATAAATCGGGAATATTTACGCATAATGGGTTTCTGTTATTTTTGAATTTTTTTTTATTTGTTATACCTCGGTTAAAATGATTCGTAGACACCTGAAACTATCACCGAAAACTTATGTTTAGCACATTATTAGACATGGTAAATTTTTGAAATGTTCGTGTTTTTGTTTGTATGTTTTAACGATTTTGTAATTTATTTTCATCGGTGTTATTTTAAGTACAAATGTATGTTAAAATTAGTTACAAACAATTATTTATTGTTTATTTTGTAATCGCAAACTAAATACGATTTTCAATTGAAATTAAATGAAAATTTCGTTCCGAATAGTTTTTCGTTTGCAACGAACGACTTCTCGTTACGTACGGATAAAACTCTAAATCCGGTCAACGCAGTCCACGAGCAGTATTATTTTTTTCTTTTAAATTTGTGTTTCTTCTATTCGATTTTCTATCCGGGTAAATGACCGTGAAAAACCGAGCAGAGATATTTTCCGGCAACCTAACCCTGGCAGCGGGAAAACAATGTCGTCGTTACCGTTAGGTTTTATATTAATTATTGTCTATATATAGTGACGCCACTGCAGGGGACGTAAACGCGAACACCGGACGCCCCGGAAAATAATCATCGAAATGTTCCACCGCCGTAGTGAAAAATACACGTATTTATATTTTTTTATTATTAGGCTCGTCACGGTTGTTGTTTTTTTGTGTTTTTTTCTTGTCCCGGTTCGTTTAACTGCGCACCGACGGGCCTACGACCGGCCGTAGGCCCGGACGGACGCGCCGACGAAACGTCACTCGGCATCCAACGGCACAAAAGCGTCGCGGGTTCGCCGCGGGTACCTGCGCGCTGTCGGTTCCCATTTCGCCGACAGTTTTCCGTCCGGACAACCGGCGGTGAAAAAATTTTGATTAAAAAAACAAAAAAAAAATTCCGAAAACGCCGTGCACGGATTTCGCCCTCGAGCGGACCGCGCTAACGAATAATATCGACGGTGCGGGGCGTGATTAAAAACTCGCCGGCTTGTTGGCCGGTTACAAACAGCAACGGTTTTTACGCATTATTTTCCCCGCGATTGTAAAATGATAATAAACTGTACACCTATGCGTATTTTACGATAGTACAACGGTTTGAATCGCGCATTGAAATACCAACGAAAAACCCAAAAAAATTATTCGTTTTGCCGACTTGAAAATTATGTTACCGTTTTTTGACCAACAAGTGGTGGTTTATAATTTTAAGTTACAAACAGCAACGGTTTTTACCCATTATTTTCCCCGAGATTGAAAAATGATAATAAACTGTACACCTATGCGTATTTTACGATAGTACAACGGTTTGAATCGCGCATTGAAATACCAACAAAAAACCCAAAAAATTATTCGTTTTGCCGACTTGAAAATTATATTGCCGTTTTTTGACCAACAAGTGGTGGTTTATAATTTTAAGTTTAAGGAAGTTTTGCCGGTGCGTTTTTTCCATTTTTTTTTTTTTTTTTTTAATTCGACGGAGACTTTTTCACTTCCCGAACTTCGGGACGATAACATAAATCTACATTTATTAATTATTAATATTACGAACGGAGATATGATAAAAATAACATAGATTCTTTTTTATAAGAACACAATCAGATTGTCGCGGAAAAAATTCATTACGTTTGTCTACCACACTTCATCATATTATTAACGGTCGGCAATAAACAATACTCTGATAAATAATTTAACTAGATTTTTATTTCGATAAATATTTTATTGGGGCAATTCGAATTTGTTGGCGACTTAAATTTTTTTTCCCATACCGTTTGCGTATAATTTTACGGAACGTACGTCTAACCTATTACAACTGCAGTACGAATCGCTGTTATCGCTGTTTACGACTTTACTGTCCGGTGTCTCACACCGAATCCAAATTGTTTGATTAACCGATTAACGGTGTAATAATTCGAGTATATAAATAAAACGCCACGTTTGTTCGTTGGTCACTGCGCGCAGCAAGTCGGAATATTTTTTTTTTTTTTCAGATTTATTCCGTAGGCAATTCGCGCTGTAATATACAGTTTAATTCCGTCTGATCGAGACGATAATAAATTATTATATATAAAAAAATTAGTTATTTAAACAGATTATTCGGACTGTGCGTAAATACGATTTGAAAAAAAAATAAAAATAAAAAAAACAGGACGATTACGGTAAATTTATTAGTATTTACGTCTCTGCATTGGCCCGAGTTAGATTTGACGGAATTTTACAATTCCTTCGATGTATTGAAATTTAATATTTAATATTCTTTTGTCAGGCCGTCGTTTTCGAAAACGCCATCGTTCGAACCGCGTTCGTGGTTTAGTCTATACAATTTATTAATATTCGCTATAAATGTATATTTTTTTTTTGGTTTAGTACTACGCTGTTTTGTGTACCAATATACGTGCACGCTGCAAAGCAAATATAAAAGATTTATAGTGCAAAAAAAAAAAAAAAAAAAAAAAATATCGATAAAATGTAATAATAATTCATGACTAACGAAAATTATTCTGAGCAAAGTTCGGACGATAACGCTGTGATATAAATTAAGATAGAAAATTGTATGAACTTGTAATTTAAAAAAAAAAATAATCTTTTTTGGGCATATTTGTGGAGCCAAAAATGTTTTACGCACGTAAGCCAACGTACCGGGTACACAAAACGCCGTGATCCATACGATTTTTTCATTAAAATTTGATACGTCAAAAAGCATTTAAAAAAAAAATTAAAAAAAAATGATTAAATATTACACTTATATTTTTTTTTAATACTAAACATAGCTACTAATGAAACTCGTGTGAAATTTTCGAGTATTTTTGCTGGATAGAAATATTTTTATTCATTTTTAAGCCGCGCGGAGTAAAAATGTTCCATAGTAAGATGCCAAATGTTTTTCTAACATTTATTCATTTTTAATTTAAATTTGATTGTACATAAAAAAAAAAAAGAAAAAAAGTTGTTATGTACAATTTAATTAATTATTTTTAATTTAGCAATTTTTGTTTAATTTCAGTTTTATTATTAAGACAAAAAAAAAAATAATTGATATATTATTTTTATCAAATTTAAAAATTACAAATGTAATTCCGTTATTTTTATTTAATATTACATATTAAAAAAAAAATATATATAATTCACATATCGGGAAAACAGTCTAGACATATAAGTTTTGCACAATTAGTGCACGTTTTTGTCGTTTTTCTATCACTTTGGCGATCGTAAAAAATTGCACTTCAAACGTTGGCGTTTCGCGTACTAATGGAAAATTATCTATTAACTATGCGTAAACGGAAGATAGATAAAATGCCAGTAGTCATACACCGCCGAATGTAACATTTAAACATAATTCGAAATTAGCGGGGTAAATATTTCCTAAAGGAAATAATAATAATAAATAAAAAAAAAAATCGAACATTTTGAATGGTTCCAAAAATGGTCAGAAGGCGTTCGCGGATGGGCCACAGTGCACGGAGTGCTACCGTGAACGCTTTACGTTAGTATCAAATATTTATTTAACCGTGTTAAAAATAACGGTTTATTATATTAAATTGAACAATCCAATGACATTTATCATTTTTGCGGCACATCCAAATGAAACATAAATTGCATAACACCCGACTCTTTGCGTATCTTAAAACGTGAGTAATCGAAATTTAAATACGCCAGACAAATATAAAAAAAAGACTTTTATAAACATTATTATTTTTTTTACGCATATATGGTAATCTTACGCGTATTGAGTTTTCCTGAAATTTAAATTCAGATATTTCATATATCGTCCATGCGCAGCTAGTTCGATTTTTATTCGTTATATTTCTGTAAAAATAAATATAAATATATACAAGCCTAAATTCGTTTTCGACTAAATAATTCGCGTTGCTATATATATATATATATACGAGGTGCGAAAATAAAATAACGAGACTTTCTAAATATAACCTAAACTATTAACGTTATATATAAAACGATTATTGAAATATGATTAGAAAACACTTATCTAAAAGTACTGTGAACACTGATGGCATCGATTCATTTTTTCTTATACGTTAGTAGCCTTGTTATTAGTGCGAGTTCGACTATACTGCCGAAAAATGTTAGATATAAAAATCGAACAACATGTGTTAACATTAAATTTCTTGTTAAATTAAAAAAAACTGCAGCGGAATCGTGTTTCGTATGTTATGTGAAGTTTATGGTGAAGAATGTTTATCAAGAGCTCGTGTTTTTGAATGGCACAAACGGTTTTGTAGTGGATGGGAGGACGTCGAAGACGATGATCGTTCTGGACGTCCTACCACGTCTTCAAACAAACGAAAACGTTGAAAAAATCGACAAAATTATCTAATCAATATTATTATAAAGAGGTATTAATTAAATTAAGAGAACGTGTCAGAAAGAAGCGACCAGATCTATGGAAAAATGGCTGGGTTCTTCACCAAGACAATGCTCCAGCTCACAGTGCATTTTCAATTCAACGTTTTTTAACTGAAAAAAAAATTTCTGTACTTCAACATCCCCCGTACTCGCCAGACCTTGCTCCTCGTGACTTCTTCTTATTTCTTTTCCCATTTTCAAACAGTTGATGACGTAAAAATGAAAACGGCAGAACTTCTAAAAGGGCTGAATGAAAGCAATTGGCAACACTGTTTTCAAGAATGGCAGCGACGTACGCAACAGTGTATTGATGCTGAGGGAAGGTACTTTGAAGGTGATAATCATTAAATTATAACATTTTTAAAATAAACAACTTTTATTCAAAAAGTCTCGTTGTTTTATTGTCGCACCTCGTATATATACTTTTCGAAATTGCCGGGCGTATTAATTCAGCTCAATTACACATTATTTATCTGATATAATTGTATACGTAAACCCCTACACCGCGACTGCACCACACTTCCGTTCTGTTTTGTCCGCGGCGGGTTCGCGGACGCGTTTTGAAAATTTGAACGCGTCTAGGAATGTCTCGTAGGAGTGTTCGGCGACAATCGGTGGCGGTGCACCAGAGCAATTTCGAGAGCACGCGCAATTAACGAATGTGTCTCCACCCATAAAATATATATTTTTTTTTTTTTTTTTTAAATTTCACCATGTCAAAAATACACCGGTAGTAATTTCACACCCCAGACCGTTCGAGTGTCCGCCAAACCGCTTATGCCATTACCGCGGTGACTCGGCCGTGCGCCACTGCGGCCAATTATATAAAAAAAAAAAAAAAAAAAAAAAAAAAAAGAACCGATATTAATAATTTTTACCGTCGATTTATAACAATCAATCATTCCGCGCACGAAACACCGTCGAATTCCTGAGAGACCGGCGGGTACCTTTACCTGCAATAATTCCAAGTCCCGTAATCCGTTTTTCGACGACAACGCACGCGGGACTTGACGTTTAGATAAACGTCCGTATGGGAGCGAAGCGAAAAGAGACGACGATAGAGTATAAATAAAAAAAAATATCAAACCGTTAATTTCCGAAAAGTTCAGGAAAAAAAAAATAAAAAAATTGTCCACGGACAGTAAACGGGCTAGGAAATATATATGATTTTTTTTATTCTTAAAAACGGACCGAGATGATTGCATTTGGCGATTATCTAAATAAAACTTTGTCCAATGAACAACATCGTGATAAAAAAAAAAAAAATTATATTTACAAAATTAGCGCGGATGTACGCGGTTTTGCGGATTTATTTATATTTGATCTGTTCTGGATTATTATTATTATACCCACCTTTAATCGGTTATTTCCGTAGACTAAAAAAAAAAAAAAAAAATATAAAAAAAAAAACCCATTATAATGTTTGCATTCCTGCAATAAATGCACGTATATTTCCGTTTTTATTAAATATATATATTTATCGAATATTGTGTATTTTTATTATTCGGTTCAGAACCGTATATATGTGTGTACGTACCCGAGTATTAATATGAATGGATATTTGGATTAAAAAATACATTTTGTTTATGCGTATTGAGTGTAATGTTAACACCGCAATATCCGAACTTGACGATTTTATTTCCAAAGACAATCACAACTACGATATTATAGGTATATAAGATTCTCCGACGAACTAAACTAAACTGTTCAGTATCCATGCATGATGATTATTTTTCTTTCATTTTTTTTTTTTTTTGTTCTTCCAATCTTGACCTAGAAATATTGTAATACGGGGTGCGGCAGAGCCGACTGACGAGTTTTGATGGGCTATAAATAACGAACAGTAAAACTTAGAGAAAAGGTTTTTTTTTGTTAAATTTAAATCAGTATTTAATCCCATTATTAAAAATTACTTTTCGAAAATTATATCTCCAAGATGGCGGCCGTCAGCATTGACGATCTTTGAAGCTCTCATATGATTTACGGCACATTTCGACTGGTACGGCCTCGACTTCCACGTGGAGTGGTCTTTCATGGATCTGCCGTGGGATATTTATAGCCCAGTATAGAAAATGTTGTTTATTTACAGTTCCAGATAGATGAAAACGGGCCTCATCGCTACAGAAAAAAAGTCGATATCGGAGGAATTTGCAGAAGAATTTGCTGACAGAGATTTTTACGGTTGCCGTAGTCAGTAGCATTTAACTCTTGGACAAGCATTAATTTATAGGGATGGAATGATAAATCTTCGTGAAGAATTCTCCTCAGAGAATGGTCTGAGATTCCCAAAGCTACAGCGTGTTTCCGGGCTGAGCGTCTTGGTGACTGTTCAATTGATTCTCTAACCAACTGCACATTTTCGGGGGTTCTTACCGTTCTGGGTGCTCCGTGTCCAAGTCTACTTAGGGTACTTCCAGTTTCTTCCAAATGCCGTATCCACAATTTGATAGTGTTAGTAGAAGAAACAGATTCGGCACGTGGAATGCCGCCGAAGTGTATACGAAAAGACCTTTGTGCACCGATCACAGAATGATTATTTACGTAATACGCGCGTACGACGAAACCACGATGTACACCTGTCCAGACCACGGTTACGAATAAAAACGGCATTACCGTACAATTAAAAAAATATCACTTATTAAGGCCGGCTGTTATCTTATCACAGGCTAATGACGTCATTAAACTCGTCAGTCGGCTCTACCGCACCCTGTATCGCCAATAGAGGACTTACGTTGTAAAGTTGAGCTTAACAAGATCCGCTTTGTCCTTTTTCATGTTTTTCTATTATTCCGATTTTCGCCGTATCCACAATTTTATAGTGTTGGCAGAAGGAACAGAATCGGCACGTGGAATGCCGCCGAAGTGTATACGAAAATCACTTTGTGTAGCGATCACAGAACGATTATTTTCGTAATACGCACGCACGACGAAACCACGATGTACACCTGTCCAGACCACGGTTACGAATAAAAACGGCATTACCGTACAATTCATAGAATACGACTTATTATTGTCTGCTCTTATCTTATCACAGGCAAACGACCTCATTAATCTCGTCAGTAAGCTCTGCCACACGCTGTATTTATATATTTTATTTGTAAATCTCTCGGGAAACTCTGAAAAAACTATTAAATATCGGGTAATCGCTTTTCTTTTTTTTTTTTTTTTTCCTGATATATCCAAGAGGAAGGGGGTGGACCACCAATTCTCCCCTTGCGTTCACCTCCGGGTATAATATATGTTTTACACGTAAAATATTTACTAAAATTTTAATATTAAAACACAACCTATATCAAACGAATTTCGCAACCGTATGTACTCGCATCTACAAAATTAATTATCTCTTTAATTAATATTAAGAGAAATACACCCATTAAGTTATCTTTAATTTCCACGTACATGAAAATTCAAACCAAAATTCAAAAATTCTGAGCGTCTTGGTGACTGCTCAATTGATTCTCTAACCAACTGCACATTTTCGGGGGTTCTTACCGTTCTGGGTGCTCCGTGTCCAAGTCTACTTAGGGTACATCCAGTTTCTTCCACAACTCGATAGTGTTAGCAGTATGAACAGATTCGGCACGTGGAATGCCGCCGAAGTGTATACGAAAATCACTTTGTGCACCGATCACAGAATGATTATTTTCGTAATACGCGCGTACGACGAAACCACGATGTACACCTGTCCAGACCACGGTTACGAATAAAAACGGCATTACCGTACAATTCATAAAATACCACTTATTAAGGCCGGCTGTTATCTTATCACAGGCTAATGACGTCATTAAACTCGTCAGTCGGCTCTACCGCACCCCCTGTACAACGGTATAACACATACCGCGACGCGGACAGGCCATTGGCCGTTATAGACGAGGAGTTTATAAGATAAGATACTAAGTGTGATTTAGTCAAATATTTATTATATACCGAAAGCGTTACAATTGAATGACCACCGCGAACGGGACTCGGTTGTTAACCGGTAAGGTTATGTCGATAATAATTATCGATAACCGTGATTTTTCACCGGGTAACCGTGGCGAACGGGGGAAAAAGGAAAAAAAAAAAAAAAAAAAAAAAAATAATAATTATAACCGTCTCACCGTTCGCCGTCGGTTTTGTTAATATTTTACCAGAATGTACGGCTGGTCGGAAAGCTTTTCGTAGCTTTTAATGTAATACCTGAAGGGTTTTTACTACAATCCGGACCTAAACATAATGCGTATACTTTACTGTTCGCTTCTCTATTTATTTCATTGTGTGCCAGACAAATTACCGACTTATGACATACCAACCGCAGTGCCCACGTGGGTACAACAATAAGAAATTAAAACCAAACAAATAAAACACAAAATAATCAACACATATTTTAATAAGTATAATAATAATATGTTTAGCAATAATAATAATAATAATAATAATAATAATAATAATAATGATAATAATAGTAAAAATATACAAAAACTTAACAAAACGAGGAAATCACACTAAGTAACAGATGGGGGGGGGGTGGAGGGAAAAAATAAAAAATACCATAAAGGTATATTTATATATTATTTCGGATAAATCATTATGTAAACGTGTAAATAAAAAATAATTAAGGACATAAAATTAACATTTATCCTCGATATTTTTTTGAAAGGAATATAATATTAAATTAATTATAGTAAGTAGTTATATATTTATTTTTTTTTTAAAAATTCGACGCGCGCCCGTCTATCGTTGAAATAATTTAAAACAACGACAACCGTCTAAAAACCGACTAACATATTACGATATACATCTATTTATATAAATTTGTTTTTTAACATTTTTTTTTTATACATAATTTCGTATTTATTTTTTCACTTTATCCGTTTAAACGGTGGCGTAACGCAAATGAAAAGCCCAAAACATATTAAAAAATGTCATTAAAATCTGTCACTTTCACTCCGTGGTCTAGTATATTATATTGTTTACTTATTATTACGTTAAGAGGACGCAATAGCCGCGTCCACTGTGTCGGCGAATAACTATAACGGGCAAAACGGCAAATTCTTAGGCACTCGGGACGTAAACGGTGGCGATTAAGTTGTTAAGTTGATAAAGAGTTTAAACGTGGATTAAACAGACAATTCGAAGAGGAGAATATTTCCAATGGCAGTCTAAGTATAAGGCTTTGTGTTTCTAAAACCAAATAAAAAAAAACAATTACGGTCAAACTAACAAAACTATAATACTTTACGTATTGTTCAGGTCCAGTGAATCCGTGTAAGGATCGTTGACAAATATCCGTACAGTGTATTTTATTGTCGTTTGAAATCGGGAGTATTAAAAAAAAAAAAACGGCTCGGTTTTAAAGCGTACCGAAATTTTTCATTATTGGTTTTATGTATAAAAACATTTTTTTTCTTTCTTTTCTAATTTGCGTACGTTATGTTTTTCGAAAATTATTTTCGCGATTTCCCCCCCCCCACCACCGTAATAACAACGAGGCCTTTTTATTTTCGCCAGACAATTTACCGATTGCCCGTTGTATTATGCACGCACAGTAATATAATATATTGTATATTAACAATCGTCCGACAATATATAATCGATACGAGATACAATAACAGTAATAATATTAATAATAATTGTATTAATTGTAATAATCAAGGTAGATATATATATATAGTATAGGTACATGATGGGTAGTGCAACTAACTACAAAAAAAAAAAAAAAAAAAAAAAAAAAACGGCCGCGGTTCACTATAAGGCGGAATCGAATCGAATTTGAGGAATTTAAATTATAACACATAATTCGTTTTATGTTTTATGATAATATTTATAGTGATAACAAGACATTTGATACTGTCGCTGGAGATGTACAAAACAACTCGGGTTCCGTCTTATGCCGATTGTTTTTATTGTCATTCGATAATAGTTCGGACCAATCGGTTTTTCGATAGCGAAAAAACAAAAAAAATTACACTATTTTATAAATACGTTAGTAACAATAATAATTACGTTGATATACGCTATACCGCCTCCTAGGTTCACCGTCGTAATAACAACATTAATCGTCCAACACGGACGCCGGGTTTACTCTCGGCGCGAGTGTTGATTTTGGGATTAAAATTAAAAAAAAAAAAATAAAAAAAAATTGTTCGTCCGGTATTATACGTGCCGGGTGTATAACGGTGTCGGTTGGGATGGGCGAGGGCAAGTGGGACCGAGGAAGTTGAGCTTATAATATTGACAATAAATAATATATTATTATCGTCTGTTTGATTATTATTATTATTATATTTTTTAATTTTTTTTTATTACGTCGACCGTTTTTTTTTTTTTTTTTTTATTTTATTTTATTTTATAATTTCTTTGTGTACCGAACGCACACACACCGGCCATCGCGATTATTCGCTGCAGCTCTTGCGGGACAACAGTTGCATTTGCAGGGCGACGGACGTCAAGACCAGCGCCGCCGACGTTGCGGTCGGGATCAGTCTTGGTACGGAATCTGGAAAAAAAATAAATACAAAAACAATCCGCAAAAAAATCACAAATATTATTATCCCGATTTTTTTGTTTGCTCCGGTTCCCGTATTGTATATTTTATTATTGTACAATTCACAACACGATATGGCGGACCACGGTATTGATTTATTATTTTATTTTTTTTTTCCGCGACGATTACAAAAATCTGTCATATTCGTTCCGGGTATGGAAAAATGAAAAAAAATGTAAAATACGCATTCGCAATAATATTACGAAGAATATTAAACAGAGTGTGGGCGATGATATCATCGTTGACGCGAAACAATCGTAATCGTTCGATGCGGTTTTCATAACGTTTTGGACTGTGACCGGCTATTTTTTTAAACTTTTTTTTTTTTTTTACATTTTCTCAGTTTTCCGGCGATTCGCGATTCGAATCTGTCCGGAGCGTTTACAAGGCGTTGAGTATAGGCAATCCCAACGAAAGTGTAAAATTTATCGAAAATATTTCCAAATTCACGTTTCAGATACGTTTACATCCATTCACCCGGTGCATTTAATTGGCGAATCAATACATCGAGAAAACGAATTTTCATCGCAACAAGTAGAGAATAACGCGGATATTGTTTTGTTTGGCACCGTCACCATCCCGTACAACGGAAAACGTAAATTTATTAGATTTTAATACGATAACTACAACAACTTTATTTTTCATCTTCTATAATATCGAAAACGTAAAATGATTATTTCTTTTTTTTTTTTTTTCACGGTTAAATTTTCGGTTTCTCGGCTTTGCACTATGGGATTTTCAAAAACTATCCCGTACGACTTAATTTTTCTTTCCTGTTAAATCGGACTGATTTTGTGATTTGCTGATAAATGACCGTATTTTTAGTAATTTTCGCCGCTTTTAACGTATAATACAATGTTATTACTAGAGTGTGAAAATGTTTTTGTAATCTTATAGGAAATCGTAATAATCGCGATATTCTGGAATCCGGTGTACACAATTTATTCATCGGTGATTTATCACCTCTGATTAATGTTATATATTAAAATAAAAGTTGGAGCCAGTTTTTCAGATTTTGCAAAAATGTTTTTTTATTTTTTTAACCATTTAAAGACGAGGCTTTTCCACCAATCTACTGCCCGATACCCATTTTAAGGGGGGAACGGGAACGGCCATTTTTTACGAGCGAAAATGACGTTTCAGACCGATAAGCCAGAAAAAATATCGGGACTTGAGACTGATGGATTTAAATTATTACTTTCAGAATTTATCAAAGGAATTTTCTATAATCGAATCTTTCAACAGCCCGTTGAAAGTCCACGAGACGGTGTATTTTATGTATTCAAGTACTACGCCGTTAGTGTTTTGTAATTATGAAAATTGCATCGGCCACGCTCTGGTAGAGTCGTCAAAGATTTTCAATTTGTTTTCAAAATTAATAAATCCGTCACACCCCCTCTAGTCCGAACAGTTTTGTCCGGTTTTCGGGCCCGTTTTACGTGATTATTTGTATCGTCAGCGGTCCCCTTGATATTATTATGATGTTGTCAACGACTAGCAGTTGTGGTCATCATAAAATAGTTGTTTATGACATATTATTAATTAATAAACTGGGGATTATGTAAAATAATTGAGCATTAATTCGCGTTATTAAAAATAATATGGTTTTCATATATATTTTTTTTTTTTTTTTGCACACTCGTTATACCGTATAACATGCGTACAAATTATTAATTTATAGTTTTTTTTAATGAATGTATTCCATAAACAAAAAAAAAAAGAAAAAAAAATTATAAACGAAACACGTACAACACTCACACCAGGCTTTTGAATCGATTTACGTGCTCTATTTTCGGTCGTTTTATTTTTTTATTTTTTTTTATTTTTTTTAAAACCGATATACCAATTGAACGTTTGATTTGTAAATGTTGTTCATTCAAATGTGCCAATGTTATTTAAATGGTTTTTAACGTAAAAAAAAAAAATACTATTGATACGTTTACACTGTCGACGGATTTCACGATTATTAAAATATGAAACTGAAAACTATTCGATTTGAAAATTGCACGTTAAACAATAAGGCTGAAACCGAATTTTAAATTCTGAACGAAGCGAAAAATGTGAATTTTTTATTTTTTCTTTTAAATATTCATATCGGGTTTGAATGTTATACCCGTTTTTATTTAACTATACAGTTAAATAAAAAGAAAACAAAAGGTCAAATCTTGTATTTTTTCGTTTACCTTAAATAAATATGAAATTCAAATGTCCAGCATAAACGGTTATCGTTATAATAAAATTACTTGAAAGGATTTCGGAAATTTGTTTGATTGTGTTAGACACGCTCTGGGAAGATACGACCTTTTTATATTTAAGAAAACGAGTAAGATTGGAAAGACCTCCAAAAAAAAAAAATAAAAATGAATAAAAAAGGATAAAACAAATTTAAAAAAAAAAAAAAAAACCGCAACTTATGATAATACGAGCGGTTTAAAAACGTGATGAAAATGCGACAATATCATTATTAGCATGTAGGTGAGGTCTGTGACGGGAATTCGAATATTCCCATAGACGTAAGTCTCTGTATCGCGCGAATATGACAAATTAATATAAACACGCCGACGGTATTGTTCCCAAGAGTGTCAAAAACCGTTTTGAAGTGTTTTCTACTTTATAGTAATAGAATATCGTCGGGGGACTCGTCTATTATCATACTGTCGGGCGGATTTAGAGGATTTGCGAACTCCTCGAAGTATGTACAAAGTTGCGGGTCAGTTTATACCAATGCGCCCCCTCGAAGATTACGACGCAACTCGAAAAGTTATATATTTTTTTTTTTTTTTTTTTTTAAATCCCGGGCTAGACCGATTTTTAATAGGCACTTTATCGTTATTCGGTTATTCTCCAGTTATTCACCGGTGTCGTATAACTATACAGTTTTGATTTTACGGAGCCCGAGTGTACCCCTCCATAGTTGTTACGCCGGTTACCGCCGGGCCGTTTATATTTCGGCGACAACCTCGATTTAAATTTTCGCATATGAGTTATAATGTACAAATACTTATAAGGATTTATGAAAATAATAGAATATTTTTCACGATATACAGGGTGCGGCGGAGCCAACTGACGTCTTTAACGGAGTCATTAGTCTAAGACGAGATAAGCGCAGGCCTCGTATAGTAGTGGTCTATTTTGAATTATACAGTTATGCCGTTTTTAGTCGTAATCATGGTCTGGACAGGTGTACATCGAGGTTTCGTCGTGCGCACGTATATTTTTAAAAAAAAAAAACATTCTGCGATTGAAACACAAATGGCTTTACGTCTACATCTCGGCATTTCACGTAACGGATATGTCCCCTATGTGAACACTATTCAATTTTTAATTCGAAAATTGGAAAATACTGAAAGTTCCCTAAGCGGACGTGGAGCGAGTTGATCGGTAAAAACCACCGAAAACGTGCAATCAGACAGAGAGGCAATTGAGCGGTCACCAAGACGCTCTGCCTGGAAGCACGCGGTTCCTTTGGGGATGTTGCGATGTTGGAAACTTATCTGCAGCACAATTTAGAGGAAATGGCTGAAGAACACGACTCGGGAGACGTATTGTTGGTTTTTAACAATACGACGCTAAAGCGCACACAGTTGGAATTTCGTTTGCTGTTTTGCGACAAACGTTCCCCGGGCGGTTGGTCACTCTGAGGGGTCGGCACGCTCCCCCGATTTAAGCGTGTGCAATTTTTCCTCTGGGGGTTCCTTCGGGATAAGGTTTTTAAACACCGTCATAGATGGACCCGAGGAACGAATTACCGAAGAAATCGCGACCGTACCAATGGAATCGTGCCGGAAATCATACCGAAACGGCATAGATCGCCTACAGCAATGTATTGTTGCCGACGGCCGTCATCTTGAAGATATCATTTTCAAAACATAAAACATTAAAAAAAAAAATGGGATTACCTAATAATTCGAATAAAACAAACCGTTTTTCTCTGTGTATTAATGTTCGTTATGTATAGCTACTCAAAACTCATCGGTCAGTTCCCGCCGCACTCTGTATATAAATTTTATTTTAACGCATACGTCCGCGACCAATATCGAATTTGTCCGAAGCCGAGATATATAATAATATGTTTTTATCCGTGGTGTCTCTCAAGAGCCGACGTAGGTATGCGTGGTGGGTGCGTTGAGAAGTTTCCAAAATGGAAGACCCCGAAGACGGCAATAAGGCGATTGCGGTGAATTTGAATAAAGTCACTGCGCGGGGTTAGTAATAATATTAATAATAAGCCACCGTATAGACCCCGGTGTTTGTTCGGCGTTTCGGATATGGGGAAAATCAGCGCGGCAAAGCGCAAAGTTAGATTTTAAGATTAACAGGGACGTGTTCGATAGGAGAACGGTTTCGCGATTATACGGATCGAGCTTATTATTGTTTCGATTGGAATTATAAACTTTGCCGAGCGAGCGGGTTATACGCGATTTTCGATATAAATTCCCCGCATACGTACCGTGCGGTATAATATCGTTAAAAAAAAAATTAAAAAAAAAAAAAAAATCTAATACCCATTAAGTAAAACGCATTTCTGCGATAGAAACGTTTTCCCGAATTCGCGGTTCTGCGCAGCGATACACGATGGAATTATTTTGAAAATAGAACATTCACTATGATCGATAGTTTCTATTTTTTTTTCTTTCTTTTTTGATTATTCGTGTACTATACGATTCAACTGTATTACGTATACGGGTATATTGAGTAAAAATAATATTAATATCAGATTTAATGTACTCGGTCGGCGCAACTGTGTTTTTATTAAAAAACAATAATCAATTTTTTTTTTTTTTATATCAAGTATAAACGGAAGTGTGACTCCGGTCACATTCCAATTTTTTAACGGGTTGAATGGCGCGCAGGGGGAAATTAACTAGACCGTTTGATAAATCCGCGTGCCGACATCACAAGATGGATATTTTATTATATTTTTTATGCAATTGCGAAATCCGCCCAAAAACATATTTATCGCACGCGAAACGGGAAGAAAATACCGTTCGTTGTGATTTAAAAAATACCGTATGACGTCATATCGAATTAAAACATCTACGTCTGTACATTCAAAGTGAAATGAAAGCGATAAAAAAACCAAAAAAAAAAAAAAAAAAACAATCACGTTATTCGAAAATCAATATTCGCATATTGACCGGGGGATTTCTTCGATAAAGTCGTCTTTCGCGGTCTTCAATTATTGTCCATCATAGGCTGCAGTTATCTGCACGGTTTTAACGTTCGACTTGAGGCGTTTCGTATATTTTTTTTTTTATACGCAAATCACGCGTATAAAAGTCCATTTAAGTCAGTCGTGCTCAATATTTAACCAGCCCAGTATCTAAAGTAAAAATATCCCGAGAACAATGATCGTTATATTCGCCTGGTCCAGTTAATTCAATTCCAATTGTGAATTTGAACAAAAAAGAACAAATAAAGACATTGCGGTCCAACGGCCCAAATTATTAAAATCCTGTCCTGTCCCTGCTAATATACGTCGAGTTTTGTTTTACCAAAAAAAAAAAAAAAAATATGTGCGCTCAAATATAACTTAACCTAACCTTACTTTATATTTTATTTGTTCGATTGCGTCGGAAATTATCGTGTCCCCCATTCCTACTCGACTGCAATTTTATGACTACCATCTGACGGTAACGCGTAATACTTTGACCACACGGCAGATTGACGCGACGTTTTAAAATATTCAGAAATATTATGGCGATTTTTAAATTGTAGCTATTTAAAATTTTCATTTGGTATAACGAAAATGAGGATACAATTTGTTCTGCTTCTCAAAAGTGTTGAGATTGTAATTCATTATAAAATCACAAATTAATACAATTTAAAACCCCGTCCGTTTACACGTCCTCGTCACCTGCTATTATTGGCCCGCGAGGGAATTTCGGCAGAGAATACATACGTCATAGATCGATTCGGGAAAAATAGAGAATTTCCTAAAAATAAACCACGTATTGTTCGGAAAATAAAATAACAAACTCATCGTCCTAAAAAAATAAAACAATGTTATTTTTGAATGAATACTATATTCAGTCATTTTTGACAAAGTCATGTGTCGAAACTGATCAAAACTGATCAAACGGCGATAAGTAAAACTATCTCTTACCATCGGTCTTTTTTATTTTCTTCGATATTACTTGTTAGTATTTTTTTTACCAAAATTTCGTGCCCCGATAATAATAATATACGTTATTGGACTGCAGTGTAGCGCAGTATGAAATGGCGGCGATCAACAGGTTATATTCACGCAAACTTATAGCTGTTCGCTGCGGATTTATATTTTATTTTCGAGTGTGGTTAGGCATATGATATATATATAGTACGGTTTAGTTAGTAAATCGTAAAAAAAAAAAAAAAATAAAAAAAAAAAAACGACGTCTAGTTTTGTTGTTAACAACCGTAAACTTTATTATACATTAACACGTCTTTAAATTTTATATCATAATATTATCTAGTACATTTATTTTTCATTAAAAACAAAATACTTTATGAACTGTTAAAAAAAAAAAATTCCCAACAATAAAATCAAGTTAATCGGTTCATTACCGGCAAATGTTAAGTTTTTCGGGCGGTTAATACGATTAATCATGCGGCGAAATCGATTTATTAGTTTTTATTTCTCGTCCAGAGTAACGATGTGGTATTATTTGACGACCTGTAGAATTCGTTTGACATAAAAAAAAAAAAAAAAATCATAAGGTAGGATAGAGATGGAAATTAAATTTATTATCTATACGGAACAAAACAATCGTTGCCAACGTAAAACTATTCTGATCGAATTTCCGTTAATTATGTTTTGAAATATGATTTTGCGATATTTACGATTTCCGTTAAAATCTGAACATCAAACTCTTACAAAATATTTTTATATGGCTAAAAGTGCAACTTATGACGAAACGTGTGCAAAATCGTCGAGCATTTTTGAGAAGCTGAACATATGGTTAAGTTATGAAACCATATCAAAAATCAAAATAAAAAAAAAGAAAAAAGAATACTCAAAAATTGAAAACGGCTAAAAAAAACATTTAAAATGTTTTAAACATTTCAATACGACTAGAAAAGGAGAAAAGGAGAAAATAAAAATACTTAACGTGTCTCTGCGATTATTTTCAACTGAATTACAATAACAAAAAACAAAATCGAAAATAACAGAGAAACGTTATTGTGTAAATATTCTTCATTATTATTAAGGAAAATCAAAAACGACATCCTCAACTCAGACCGAAAAAACAACAAAAACATTATATTTTTTTAAGCAGGATTTCTGGTAAAAAAAGTTGTTTATCGGAAAAAAAAAAAAAAAACCACATACGCCATAGTAAAACAAATACATTCGTCACGATGCTCAGAACCAAAACCTAACCTACCATTTTAATAAATAATTTTTTCCTTGTTTAATAATAATAATAATAATATTAAAAAAACATACGTACTGCGAAAATATGTGAAATATGCAATATCTATAAAAATGCAATTTGTGAAAATATTTTAATGCTAAAACCCACCCACTTATCCATATTCAGTGGTAACTTTATTAAATCAATATTTCCAGTTTTTTTTTTTTTTTTTTTTTTTAATTTGGATACCTATATATTTTCACTCATTCGTCCAGTATATAAAAAAACCGTTTTAAATTTCAATCGAAAGATAAAAAAAAAAAACAAAGTTTAATAAAATACACAACAATAATTATAATTAAAAAATATTATTAATATTCAATATTTTTCGCCACTATTATAATAAAACACTATTCACATAATTAAAAAACTTTGTTTTGTTACGTAAATAAATAGAAATACATAAAAATACATTAATACGCGGTGAGCTTTTGAGTTATATTTACATATTTGTTTTTTTTTTTTTCCAGTTAAATCTAAACCGAAACCGAATGTCGAGGAAAAAATATTATTTTATAATTTGATGTTGTAAAGTACTCGCGCCGTAATCTTATTTAAAATTATTATAAGTCAGCCGATTTTTGCGTTATGCCGATCACAGGACATTTTTTTTATTGCGATTTGTTGTCGCGAAGTAAACAATGACAGTATTTTTTTTTTATTTGTTCTTTCCGAAAATACGGTCGAACTAGCAACACAGTAAGTATTCGATAGATGTTTCTAAACGGTTTTTTTTTTTTTTTTTTTTAAATAATATAATTTTTTGCATTTTTATTAAAATCGTTTTCTCGAAGGCTTTTGCGGTGTCGTCACAGCGGAGTGTACGGAATTGCGTTTTTTAGTTTCTAACCACTAGGCTAATTACCGATTCGTACAGATTTAACTTTAAAAAAAAAAAAAAAAAAATGGCTGACTTTCGCACAAACTTTCGTCCTCTATTTTACTCACTTTGGGGTGGAATTTTTCAAAATCCGTCCGCGACGGACGTTTGCGGTACAGAATGCACCTAAACTCTATACCGTCGTTTCGAGTTTCCAACCGCAGCGGTTTATGCCGTTCTATTACAGATATTAGATTTGATAAAAAAAATAAAAAAAAAAAACACAGCGGAGTGTACGGAATTACGTTTTTTAGTTTCTAACCACTAGGCTAATTACCGATTCGTACAGATTTAACTTAAAAAAAAAAAAAAAAATGGCTGATTTTCGCACAAACTTTGGTCCTCTATTTTACTCACTTTGGGGTAGAATTTTTCAAAATCCGTCCGCGACGGACGTTCGCGGTACAGAATGCACCTAAACTCTATACCGTCGTTTCGAGTTTCCAACCGCAGCGGTTTATGCCGTTCTATTACAGATATTAGATTTGATAAAAAAAAAAAAAAAAAAAAAAACAATTATTATTGTATTTTAACGGATTCGATTAGTTTATGTTATTATTATTATTATTATTGTTGTTCCGTCAACTATAACCCCGGCTTTGTTCGGCGGCGGCTGTTCGGGGCCGATAAGAATCAAAACGACTAAATAATTCGCGCCGCGGGTAAATCGTTTATAAGACGTCGCCGGGGAATCGTCGTCAGTCTCCGGGCCGCGGACGACCCTCCGAAACAGTATAATAATAATAATATTAATCTATAGTCGCAAATCGTTTTCGAAATATTATTACGATATACCCGGGTGCACCGGCGTCGCGTTTCGACCGTAGTATTACCGTATTATATTCCTATTATTATTATTATTATTATTATTATTATTAATATTATTATAAATGAACAGCCGGTAATACACTTTGAAGTCGATACGAAGACCCCGGCGCGGAATCGTGACGGCCCGAAACGTTGAAAATCGAGTAAATATCGTCGTTATTCGTTTTGCCTTTGATTTTTCGATTCTGAACGGAGCGACGGGTTTGCCGAGGGGGGGTCTTGTGGTTTTACAATGACGTTTATTATTTTATTTTGCTGTAAACGTCCCCCCGCCCGCATATAAATTCGGATAACAATATAAAATAAAAAATAGATTCTCTTTAATGGAAAATTAAAAAATAAATAAAAATTAATAGTGGGTGTCATTAGTGGATGGATTCTCATATCACGTGTATCGTGTATTTATGTCAGTTCTCTATATTTAGATATATTAATGTATACCGCGTATATGTATTTTTTTTTTTTTTTTTTTACCCTTATCACATATACTTATTGTGCCTATTAGGTATAGATTGTTTATTCCAAATAAAGAAAAAAAAGAAAAATTTTACTGTAAACACATTTTTCCACCAGGAAGACTTTATCCGATCCGTACGCTTTCGCGGTAGCAGTTCGTTTCGTCTGGTTGTTACTTTAAAGAGGTCGTTTTTTCGATATGCCTATTAGTTTTGTTGAACGCGACCTAACCTAACTACGTACAAATAACGAAAAAATACGTTTTATCGAACTCGAGTTTTGTTATTTATGTTGAATTCTGGGTTACTATGACAACAATAAAAAAAAAAAAAAAACACGACTAATACTACTTCGTTCAAAATCGTTTTCCATTTGCGATTAATCGCTGCATACTGATATGAATTAAATTCTTATCTTTAAACTTCCTTTCCAACTTCCCACCTACAAAAGTGACGCACCCATGGTGCAATGTAATGTACGCCTTTTTTTTTTTTTGAATTAACTTCGGCTTAAATTATTTGTTTTAGATTCCTAGCAAAGCGAATAACGTATTGGTTGTTTTACTATGATGTCCCTCCCCCGTCTGCGTACAACTTGTCTATCAGAAATGTTGCTCTGATTTTCAAGTGTAGCATCTTTTTTCAAAGCATTTTTGGATTTAGTCTAGGTTTTCTTAATAATTGGAAAAGCCGGGTAAACCGTAAGAAGAACCCGGAAAACGTACGAATTACAATACACTATTAGAATTTTAAAAAAAGCTACACACCGTACAAAATAATACGGTTTGGTCTTGATTTTTTTTTTTTTTGTCAGTGTTGGTCTGAATTTATATTCCATATGACGGTACGTGAATTAATATTGATCGTCTTTATTTTCAAAAAAAAAATTACAAACTCTCAATTTA
The DNA here is from genome assembly GCA_956483605.1 of Tuberolachnus salignus. Lineage (NCBI taxonomy): Eukaryota > Metazoa > Arthropoda > Insecta > Hemiptera > Aphididae > Tuberolachnus > Tuberolachnus salignus. Next base: position 45,167,755 of record OY101432.1, on the reverse strand, counting down.
GAATTCACAATCATTAACACTATGGCGAAAAACAATTTAAAAAAAAAAAATAAAAAATAAATTCAACCTTACTAAATTATACTTATTTAAATTTTAGTTTAATTTTTTTTCCCCCACTTGGAAATTTAATAAACCAATTACATTTTAACGTGTTAACACGTTCAATTTTGTTGTCAAATGACTTTGACTAAACCGAGTCAATAATAATAGTATACATTTACACGCACAGCCTCGTGTAGTAACGTTATAATAATTCCGATTTCGGTTTTATGTTCAAAATGATTAATTATAAAAAAAAAAAAAAAAAATTATTATAGTTTGTATTGTAGTTTTACACGTTATTCTGTTTTTTTTTTTTTTTTTAAATTTTAAATCGTAAACCGACTGTACGCGATTTTTACTTTGTCGTACGCGTTAATCATAATAAATGGATACTACACACGACCATCGAGTTATTTAATAATTATTAAATTATTTCGCGGTTTATTTTTATTATTATTTTTTTTTTTTTTTTTTTTTTTTTTTTATTATTATTATCTCGTTCCGCGAGAGACAATGATGTTTAATTCATTGCTCTGCCTACTGTACTGCATAATAAAATACGAGTGGTTTGTGATATATATATATATATATTAATGCATGTTTTTGGTACCTGTAAAATATTATGACATCAAACGATATTAATTATATCGCGTTTATAATTTATAAAACAGTGGTTTGTACGTACGTATACCGTCCTAATAAGTACCGCGGTCAATTATTATAATTTCGCGTATTGATTTATCACTAACTATATTATTGATCGGCACTTGTTTAACACGCTACTAATATTATTTAGTTTTATTACAACTATAGTTCGACTATAAAGCGGCGTACATAGAATTTCGTAGAACAATTGAAAAAATGCAGTAACCGCTAGCCCTTAAATTATCCGGGGAGTGTTTTTGGATGACGATAAAATTAAAAAAAAAAAAAAATCCAATGTGTACAGTTCAGATTGATGGTACTGTTACGACGATATTTTTCTGGGATGATAAAAACATTTTTAAAAATGTAGTTTGCAATAAATGTATAGTGTTTTTTTTTTTTTTTTTTTTTTTTAATTTCGGAAAATGATAAAAACAATATCACGACACAAGATACTAATAACAATATTTGTTATTTTCTGAGAAGAAATCTGAGTGAATTGTAACAATTTTTAGTCGTGTGCTCTGCACGGCAAACTCATTTTTTTTTTTTTTTTTTTTTACAATAAATAATATTATTTCCTTTGTTTTTTCCCTGCGAAACATTTGGCGTGTGTATTACTGGTAATGAAACTATGCGTACGTCTGTGAAACATTATAGAATCGCTAAATAAAATTGAAAAACCGAGAATAATTTCACTGCAGTTTTATCAGATTGACGATTTCTCTAGATAAAATCACCGTAGACTCGTAGGTGTAATCGCTGCCAGAGTTGTATAAATGTACATTTGAAAATATCTAGACAACAGCGATTGGAGATTATCGATAAAACAATTACCTAGAGGAAAATTATTAATCAGTCTAGATTTTTACCTAGACAAAGTATTTGATACTAAAATGTACTAGATACGTGTTACACATTCGTCTTCATATTCAAATAAAATATTTTACTCATTGAATGTGTTTACTGATAATTTCTATTATATCTCCAATATGTATCCGCGATGAAATAAAATACAAAAAATATATATATATATATATATATCTGAATAAATACAAGACACTTGATTTCATATAGTTAATTCGAAATTTTGAACATTTTCCGACGGGTGTAGCTAAACTCGTTTCGACTATATTATGCATAATAATGGTATACCTATCCGGGTAATTCGGGTAGAATGGGAAAATGTAAAAAATAATACGATTATCCCTAAAATTCGAATCCGGCGGCGAATCCGAATGTGTCATCTCAAAAACCCAATTATCCTTTTGCCGCAAAACTTTCCGTCCGGCAAAAACGGACGGCCGGCGATAGATTTCCCGTCCGTACACGTATACCAGCGTATTATATTAAACCGATACCGTTACGACCGTCTAAAATCGTGGCGAAACTAAGTATTGGTATAAAACAGAGGGTAAAAAAAAAGAAGAAAAAACGCCTTACTTTTGGTGACGTCCTTCCGGTTGTCGGTGACGGAGTTTTTCGGTTTGCCGTACTTTTGTTCGGACTGTTTGATCTCGTTCAAACTGGAATTGTAATCTGTAAAAATCGAAAAAAAAAATAAACCATTATTATATATATATATATATAATAAAATATTAGAAATTATTAGATTGTCGCTACTATATATTCCGGCAGAATCGATCGTAATAATTTTCAAACGATATAATTTTAAACACAAAAAAAAAATAAAAAAACTAACCGTCGGTAATTTCGTATTAAACAATACGATGTTGGGTGTTAAAACACTCAAGAAGATTAGAGTTTTAATATTTTTAGGGTTTTGTTGATCATAATGTAGAATTCTGCAAAATTAGAGGGAGAGTTTGAATTTTTAAATTCCTCTTTAAATTCTTTCTTTATTTGCTCATTTTTGTTAAATTAGATATTTTCCTGGCATGTTGAGTGTCAAAACACTCAAGAAGCTTAATGTTTTAATATTTTTAGGGTTTTGTTGTTCATATTGTAGAATTCTGCTAAATTAGAGGGGGGATTTGAATATTTATATTCCTCTTTAAATTCTTTCTTTATTTGCTAATTTTTAATCTCGAATAGCATCGAAAACGGGGTGACAATCGTCCGTATACGTTCCGACGCAACGTGCGCAGCTTTCTGGACCGTTTGGATCCATCGAAAACCGGCGGTGGCGTTTTCGATAAATCGCGGGAAATTCGAATTCGAATTCGGGTTTCGACGGGCGTTTCGGTCGGTTTACGGATTTGATACGGGTCAAGGAAAACACGATCGTCGTGACGGGAGAATAAGAAGAAGAAGAAGAAAAAATCAAAAACGACGCGAACGACGGCGCAACTGGCCACAGGAATATAATAACGGTAATAGTAATAAAAATAAAAATAATTGTCGTTTTTTTTTTTTTTCTTTTCCCCCGTAGGACGTTCCGACGAGAGATTCTATATTATCTCTCTCTCGCGCGTGTGTGTGTGTGTGTGTGTGGGGGGGGGGGTGAGGGATGATTGAGGGGGTGCCACTGCACGGGCTGCGGTCAATAAAAATACAAGTAAAGTATAAACGTTTAAAACGCACGTGGCTCCGGAGGGAAAACAGTCGCCCCGCCGCCTGCGGAGACGGAATGCCAATCGCGCCCCGGAGGAGTCGCGAGAGCGGCGGCGCTGCTTGCGGGTGTGTGTGCGAGTGGCGGCGAGTGGCGGCGGTAAGGACGACGGCGCGGTGGGTAGGTAAGGGCGGCGGCGGTCGTGTTTCCATAATCGAATGCCGAAGGTTCGTTGTGCCCGCCGAAGGGTTGCCGCGGCGCGGTTCTCTCGCCCGCCGTCACCGCCGTATTGTATAATGAACGCAACATCTGTCGGCGTATGTTCTCCCTTATAATATATACGTATATATATATATACAATACAATATTGTATGTATACATAAGCAAAAGTATATACGTATATTTATAAGCATATACGATCGTGTACCGCGAACGGAAAACCGTAGGCCGGTGGTATACGCAACTGTGACCGTCGGCAGAGAAAAAGAGAAAAAGAGAGAGAGAGAGAGAGAGAGAAAGAGAGACAGCGAAAAAGACAGAGAGGATATATATATATATATATATACAGATTCCCCCGTCGCCGTTTATATTATTATTATTATTATTATTATTATTATTACCTTTTTTCTTGTTTGCGTGCGTGTTGTTGTTCGACGTACCGTTTTCTAAATCGTTACTGCCGTCGGTCGGCCACTGTGGACCTGAAACATCCCAAAAAAAAAAAAAAAAAAAAAAAAAAAAACATATACGACCGATGTGAATAAATAATCAAACATTATCGAAACATTTTTTTTTTTTTTATTTTTTTTATTCTTATCGTAATAATTGAACGGTCGATGTATTTTAATAGTTAAGTATAAACAAATAAAAATACAAAGACTTCAAAGAGACCTATAGAAAATTACACCGTCGTGTGTTATTATGGGGCAAGAGATTTTTTTTTTTATTATTATTATTATTATTATTTTTTTTTTTTTTTTTTTTATAGGTACCTGTGTGTGCGCGCGATGAAAACCTGTTGAATAACAATATTTTTTTCCCCTACGATATAAACGCAACCTAATGCACTAGTGAACAAATTGTATTATTTTGATACTTGATTAAAACAAATGTACGATTTAAATTAAATGAAACAAACAGAACACGATCATAATATCTGTCAGATGAAAGTTATTTGAATTATTATCGATTTGAAAATTAATTTTCAGAAAATTTACAATAAACGATGATCGTATCGCCGTTTAGATTTCAGTATTAATAATTGGACATCGTTATCTGGGTTTATATAATACGACCGATGAATAATTTTTTTTTAAACAAATCTTGTTGGCGTTACATTTCAAGATTTCAGATTTCAGTTTTCAACGTTGAATAGTATGTTTATATTATAATTATTTTATTTTTTATTTTTTTTTGAAACTTAACAATGACTATTTTTAGATTGGGGGGGGGGTAAAGCCCCCTTAGCCACCCACCCGGGCACGTCAACACGTACCGTCCACATAATGAAACACCATTTTTTTTTTTTTTTTCTGTATCGTATAGGGGCACCAAGAAAACACTCTTAATTTTATTTTAAGGGTCGAGTATTTTATCATTGTATAAAAGTGCGTCATACATTAATGTTTATATATTACGACTAAAATATAAACGGTCGTTTAACAGGTGTTAAGTGTCAGGGCAATAAAAATGTTAAACGCAGTCTCGAGACGGACAAAAACAGTTGACGTCCGTGTGGAACATCCTATACGGTAAATTATGGATGGCGAACGGTTGAAATTTCAAATTCGGTGTCGAGCTTACGATATTGATAGTAGTGTTGTAATATTTTTAGTTAATATTTATCGTTCGGTCATAAATTACCATTATTGTTATATTTTCTGTATTGCACTCGTACCACGTGAGCGATAATCATATATAATTATAATACAAATTTGAAAATTATCTTCTTTTTTCTATTTTTTTTTTTTTTATATATAGATTCTGAGCGTATTTTTCCCCCCGAAATGTACGAGTTTATGCGTTTGGCGTATCTGTACGGGGTAAGATAGATAACGACGGGTCGATAAAATAAGTTACGAGAAGTCAACACGGAAACGTCTTTTCGTATAATTTACGAATTTCAATTCATTAAAATTTGAATAAATAAATTTATTTGACACTCGTATGTAATATGTGTTATTTTTTTTTTTTTTTTTTTTGCAGTAAAGAACTATTTGCATATTGTAATTTTCTAAAAATGGTACGCGTATATCGTTATCAGCTATATTAATTCGAATTGCTATTCAACAGTGGTTTTTCTCGTAAAAATATTCACGGCCACGATCCGAGTATGTTGGAATCATAAAAAATGAAAACGCCTGCGAACACGTCGTGAAAAACAAAAAGATTTAAAAATACAAAAAAAATAACAGGAATTTTAATGAAACTTTTTAAATTTTTTACAGTAAAAATATGTGGCTTGTAATATTGTAATAATATTAATAATAATAATATCGTTGTTCTCATATTGAAAAATTAAAATATATATTTATTTATTTTTTTTTTTTAAAAATAAATCACTGTGACGGAATTTAATATTATAATTGAAAAATAATGAGTTTTGTATATAGTAACTTTCAAAAGGCCTCATAATCGATAATAATAATAATAATAATAATAATATTATTAATAACAATAATAACGAATAATAATACTATTATATGTTGTTTATGTCATTAATTAATTTTAAAAAATACATAAAAATATGATTTTAATTTTCCACCGCGTCTAATCGTATTATTATTTAATAAACGAGATTAAATGTAATGATGTGTTGTAATAAACACTAGCATAATAGTTACACAAAAATTTAAACCCATAAACCAGCAACCTTCGCGGGGGTGGACACGACGGAGGCATTACGACGTTACGCTTGTTATTAATATTAATACATTTTCGATTCTCATTGGTTTTGATCGTCTCGCGTTTGACTATTATTTAATTTGTTGTTATTTTTTTTTTATATTGGTCATCAATAGTTACGGGAGAAGGGGTTTTCTGTAAAATATAGGAAATAAGAAAGATTTTACCGGTTTTATAGCCGAAAATTGAAACGTTGTACTAGAGATTAAAAAAGCGTTAGTCGTTGCGTGCCGAACGGCCACGATATTTCAGTTTTAGGCCATCGGCAAATTAACACGACGTTAACATTAGAAAGTCTATTGCCAACAGTTCAAAATGCTCAAAATAGATAGACACTATAGATTTTTTTTTTAAAATAAAATATACAATAGAATTGATTTCAATGTAATAATGTATACTCGTTTTTATTTTTAAAAAGAAAACCTTCAGCTAGAACGCTAATTTCGAAAACTATTTGAAAATATTTTATCTGGAAATATCATTCTCTATATACATATTATTTATTCGTTAATGCATTTACACGTCGATGCCATTTATTAATTCACCCAATTGTATTTAATTTAATCTAATATCAGAAGTTTGGTATTTGTACAACATCTGAAATTTGCTGATTTGCAAATTAAGTAGCAAATTTAAAATGTTTTACTTTTAATAAAAATAGCATTTTAGAATGTCTATAAAAAAATGATTTCATATAATTCCGTAATATTTTATTTTAAATAATTATTAATTACAATGTAATAATAAAACGGGTGCGGGGAAGGGGGGGGTGCTAAAGAAGTATTTGATATTATGGTTTATCGCTGGTTAGGTTATAGGTTTATTTATGATTTTTAAAATAGTCGGTAAAATATCATAATTAAATTTACAGTAAAAAGAGTAGACACTACGTTACGTAATAATGTATTATTTTACTTTATATTATACGTATTGTATTATTTAATAGTTCTACGGATACATCTATATCAAAATACTCTCTAGAATAATACCTATATAGAAATTTGTACGTTTATAAAAATAATATGTATGATAATATACCCTTGTTAATATTTATAGTTTATATGTATTATAAAAATCGATTCTTTCTGAAAACAATATAAATATTATGGTTTTTATTATTTTTTTTTTTTTGTTAAAAAAGAAATTCCATTCATAAAATAATAAATGTTTTATTATTATTATTATTATAATTATTATTTTTATTTTACTAGTAAAAAGAGAAAATAATACATATATCAATACAGGTCCAATATTGTACAAAAAATTATCAACCGACTTAAATTTTTCTCAAATTTCTTTTGTCAAATGTTTTATTTTAGTATATTCCATACCTAAATGATAAACGTAATTAATTGGCCGCCCGATTTCATACTTTTACTACAGTAATGTGTAAAAACTACAACAATAATCATTTAGAGAGTTATAAGTCGTCTAACCGCACTACTATTATAATATTTATTCAATTTTTTTAAAATGTAATTATTTTGCTTTTAAAAAATGTATTGCCTAAAAGGGGGGAAAAAATGGCTCATAAAATCTATAGACACAATTAACGCAAATTAAAAATTATCACATCGTTACGAATATGATAACGTTCGCCGTAAAACAAAAATATCCATAGGTTAGCTAGAGATTCGCTTTTAAGGTACACTTATTGTTTTTGATTTAAATCAAGCCTAAGATAAACCAAAGCAATTGGAATACCGGGCACTAAAGGGCACGGGCAGTTGTGTAAATTAAACAAAATTCGAAAGTTTTAATTATTTTTTTTTTTTTTTGATTCGTCCATATTGTTTAACGAAAAACACGTATTATCGTAAAGTCGATACGATTTCCAAATTGTTTTTTATTTTCATTGTTATTATTAATTAATTAGGTATTTAATAGCATCAGAACACTGAGTGCCGGGATGGGTTTTTATTTATTTATTTTTGAATTTTAAATCGACCAATTTTTTACTAATAACCTACTGTCTATAGGCAATTCAGTTATGATAGATACACAGGTACAACGGGTATACAGGTACCTACATAGTATTGTATTTTATACAAAGAGTACAAAAATATAAGATATCATTATCTAATAAAAAAAAAAAATAATATAATATTATCGTATGACGAAAGCGGGTAAAACGATATTATCCGTCTTACCTAAAGCTGGGATGCCGGAAGGGGAGGGATTCTCCGTGCGCTGAAGTTCTGGTGCCAGAGTGGGTGGGTGTGAAGCTTCGCAACAGATAATAGACAAGAATAAATAATACAATATAATATAATAGTGTTAGACAAGAATTAACAACAGTGCTAAAGAAACGTTAGTTAAGTTTTTTTTTTTTTTGATTATTATTATTATATTTTTTTTTTCAATTCGTGCAAGTCATATAAATTATATAATATGTTTAATTGTAAATTAAATTATTAAAATCAATGTAAATAACAATAGTATTACAATATCGTATGCTAAACGAAACATGCTCGGTTTATTGTTCTCGCGTGCGAAGAAAAATAATTACTGCGTGCGGTCGTACTGTAAAAATGCGTTGCAACAAGCCCGCGACCGTTTATGTATGGCAAATGTGATATTTTATGGCTGTAGAGTTTTGCAGTCATAATACGACGTGCCGTAGTAAATTTAAACTTTTGTTTGTATTTTTATTTTCGTAACTCATTAGAGTGATTCCTTCATGGAATCTATATTGTAACTAACTAAAAAAAAAAAAAAAAGACACCGGCGGTTTTGAAATGGATAGAAAATCTCGTCTGGAGCCTCCTACAGGAGGAAATTAATTATTACGTGCCGAAAGGGAACGTTATTTGAAATTAATCAAGTTTACGGAATTACCGTTAGGCAGTTAACAAAATTAATAAACAGAATTGAATTATGTTTATTGAGTACAAGTTATTGTCATTTCCTTATTTATATATATATAATTAGTATATATAAATGGAGCGATATTTTACACAATTTTCTACGTTGAACTGCAGAGGTTTATATTTATTGAAATTCACGTTCTATTGAATACTATCCCACCCCCCTAAAATTTGTTGTTTTTTTTTTTTTGGTTTTTGGTTTTTAGGGGTTACCTTGGTAATATAAATAAAAAAAAAATCCCCCGTTATTAGCCATTGTAGTGCAACAAGTGAAAACACGTATAACGCCATCGTCATATCTTTGAATTTATGTATGTAAGTGGACTGTTGTGCAAGTATTCCTGTGTGGCAATCTTCGTACAGTGCGGTAGGCTGCTATGCCGCGCCAATAAGACGACGGTTAAATTTGGCTCGTAGAACGCGCCATGCCGCATCTCAAGAAAACTCCAGAGCACCGGCATGGGACAAAATTAAATCGAACGGAAACCACGTGTAGCGTTTAATACGCATCGAGCTGCATTTCATTACAACGTGGCAATTGATCACAGTGCACATTGTCACGTATGTCAGTGGTCATTGGACCGACGGACGTCGTGTGTCCGCATTGTAAAAGCACAGCGGATGTCGGTATTGGCGAAGGCATTTCGCTCGTCGGATGGGCTAGGTTAGGGTGGACGGTGGACGTATTGAATTTGAAAAAAAGTGATAAATCACTTTTTTCAATAAAACGATTCTGAGCAGAGCTTCAGTGTAATATACAGGAATATTATTGTCAATTTCATATAGACAAAGTTTTACACTGTGTAGTATACGATGAAGTTATGAAAAATGTGTGTTGTCATTGAATCACAGTTGCATTTCGGCGTAATATTGGTAACTGAAATAAATTATTTTACGTATCGGAATAATACGTGTTGTAAAATTTTTAACGGCTATAAAAAATAATTGTGACAACCAATTTTAGAGAGTTTTTGAACATATTTAGAATAAAGTAAACTAAACCTTATACAAAATGTCTCACTTTAAGACTTGAAAAAAAAATCAAAATGTCTATCAAAAGCTTAAAATTGAAAAACATTATTTGAAAAAAATGTTCACGCTATTGAATTACAATGTTACATTTATTGTGAAAATCTCAGATCTCAAGAACAATTATTTTCGGAATAACAAAGAAATAATAACAACTAGAGTTTGACGAAATCGTGGTTTTGCCGTTTTTCTGTCATTTTCTGGTAGTTTTTTCTGCCGCGTTAGAAAACTAATATTGAAAAATGACCTCTTTAAAGTACCAACTAAATAAAATTTGTTACTGACAACCGTATTGGAATGCATGCCGGGATGGAGTGTTCACGTAGAAAAAGTGTTTACAGAAAAACCAAAAAGAAATATCATTGTAAAACCTCTCGCTCCACCTAGAATCTAAAATAATATAAAATCGAAATTTATCCAATTTCAACGAAATCAACAGACATTTTCAGGCCGTAGATTTTGAAAAGAACAAAAAACAACATGAGATTCGGATGTGGTAAAAAAAAAAAATGCCAATAAAAATCGGTATTATTCGGAATATTTTAACAGCATTTGTACATACGTATTCGTTTGATATAATTCGATTTCTTTCGATAATTTTGATTCTATTGACCGCGTGTAAAGCGACGTTTTATGTATAAACATTAGTACCGATTTTTGGCGTTGTCGTCGGAACCGGAAACAGTTACGTATTCAGACGGTCTCCGGCGACGGTCTTTTAGTACGGGCGTGATAAAAACGATTTCTCGTCTCTCGGAACGACCGACAATTATGGTTTAGCGATATCTACCTATATATACAGTATGTTTACAAAAGGCCGCTCTTTTTGAATTGGCCGTCATTTTTTTTGTGGTTCAGTTGGTTACACCGTTGTTATGATATCTATTACCATATATTCTGATGAGGCACATTTTCATTTTTTCGGGTTTTGTAAATAAACAAAACTGTCGGATTTGGGGAACACAAAATCCTCACGAAATTCAAGAGAGATAAATGCATCCACAGCGTGTGACCGTCTGGTGTGGGTTTTGGTCAGGCGGCGTAATTGGCCGTTATTTTTTCGAAAATGAGAGAGGGCAGGCAGTGACAGTTAATGGTGAACGCTATCGTACCATGATTACTGACTTTCTGTGGCCCAATCTTGATACAATTGATATCAACGAGCTATGGTTTCAACAAGACGGAGCCCCGTGTCACAGTGCTGCAGAGACCTTAAAACACTGTTGCACGAAAGGTTTCCAAATCGTTTGATTTCATTTCGAGGAGATCGAAATTGGCCGGCAAGATCTTGCGACCTTACTCCTTGCGACTTCTTCTTGTGGGGGTTTGTAAAGTCTCAAGTGTACGAGAGGAAACCTCACACGATCACGGATTTGAAAGAAGAATTCCAGAGAGTCATCCGGGATCTCACCAAGGAGAATTGTAGGGCAGCAATCGCCAACTTTCTTGTGACAGTGTGCCAACAGGCCAGGGGGGAGGGGGGGGTGATATAATAATTCATACCTAAACCGGAGGTTCTCCCGATTCCAACGATGTCGTTTTTTGATTAAATAAAAGTGTTATTTTGGCATTTTTAAAAAGAGCGTCGTTTTGTAAACGCCCTTTATATGTAATATATTATCGGTACACTCGGATCCGAATAACCGCGGCCGGGCAGGGAGACCGGAGTGCGCAGAGCACGGTGGTCGGCTCTCGGCCGGAAATAATTGCTCATTACCGGTGAGGCGGCGGCGGTGGCGGCGGCGGTCGGCGGAAATTAATTATTTTAACGTCCGTTTTCGGCGGCGGCGGCGGCGGCGGCGGCGGGGGAAATCGTCAACCGCGGACGGCGGTTTCCCGGACAATTTGCCCCGGGGTGTAGCGTGTTAATTACAAATACGCAAACCGCACGGGCGCAGTGTTTAGTACAGTGTGTGTATGGGGCGCGGACCGATCCGCGGCGACCGACCAGACCGCGTTTTCTACGCCAATAGCGATAGTCGTGGCAATTGTAATAGCAATCATCATCATCATCATCATCATCATCATCATCATGATAATGGTAATAATGGTAATAATGGTAATAATAACGGTAGTAGTAGTACGCCGCGGTTTTAAACCGTCGAATACGGCTGGTGAACACGGGCTATACGCGCGTATGCGTATAGCGATTCGCCCGGACGCGGCGGCGGTACAGGGCGCAGACTGTAATTAAACGTCCCCCGCAGAATTCCGGGGACCCGGCCGCAGGACCGCCGCGGTGCCAGCAAGACGGTCCGCGCCGCAAGCCGAACGCCGCGCGCAGACCAATGTATTCGGTACGGCCGAAATGCCTGACGGACGGCCGTCTATCAATCGATACCCGTACGATGCGGTCAATTATTAATCAAACCGATAATTATTGTACCGAACTCCGCGTTTCGAAATACCGCGCGGGAAGCGCAAACATTTTTAACTGTTCCGTTTCCAACGGAGACACAGACGCGTATTCAGAAATTTGGCGCCCGGAAGACAATGTTTTGCCCACCCTCACACCACCCCCCCCCCCCAATAAAAAAACGTATTACACTAGATTATGTGTTTTTTTTTTTTTTTAAATTGTAAAAGGTCTTAATCGTTTATTAATAAAATATTGTCCGTGTAAAATAATGCCTTCTTTCAACAAAAAAAAAAAACTGCCGGGGTGGGCGATCGTCTCCTTTAATACGTCTCTAAATGGACATATGGAAATTGTAAAAATAGACGTGAAAATCTAATAAAAAAATAATACGAACCCGCAATATATATATATATGTATTTTGTACAGGGCAGTATTTAAACTATTTGGGCCCTGGGTCGATCATATTTATACGTCCCTCCCAAAATGAAATAGATTCTCCTTTTTCAAATTGTTTTATTACATTTATAGTTTTTATTCTATATGTATGTTACTGACGTATCCCAGGTTACTTACTCTACCACAAAGTCTTTAAAAAATAATATGTATATATATTATAACAATTTCATTTCACGGAGATCCAGCGGTGCCTAGTCGACAATATGAGGAAATTATTTAAAATAAAAATCGATTGAAATAAAAAGATTCAACAAATAAATTGGAACAATATTAAAATGTAAAGAGGTTTTATTAAAGGTTTTTTTTTTTTGTTAATATACACACCATATATATTGTGTATTTTTTTTTTTATTATTATTTAATATATTTATTAATTTCAATTATCCGCTGAAAAAAAAAGGTCTGAAATCATGTTTAGATTACTCAATCGCGTGGGATAGGTAAGCTCTTCGCCTTGTGTCCGAAAATCTTTCTAGGCGCCACCGGTGGAATTATTCGAAATACTATAGTGCTACGAACAAAAATCATCGGCGTACCCCGAGGGATTATCAGGGTGGAGCCAAACCCATAGTAAATGGAAATTATGAATCGATTTTGCAATAGGTGCACAATAAATAATAATCGTGTAGTGCAAAACGCGCAACGGTTGTTACGTTCGATTGTAAAATTGAATATATATTTCGTATTTTAACACGGCCGGCGGGGGTGTTCGAGTCGCCCTAAGGTCCCCTTGGCCGGACCCACGGGTACGCCGCCACCCGAATAAATCACCGCCGAACGGCGGATCTACAATACAAATTCGCAGTACAGATTTACAGTACAAATCAAGATAAAACAGGCTATTATAAATTATTAACTATATACACGTAATATGTTTTCTACCGAGCACGGATCGCATTTATATAACGGAGTTAACGGGCCACGGGGAGCGCTCGGCGGCGGTAAATTAAACCAACAACACTCGCGATCCGTCTCGACCCCATTCGTTTTAAGTGAGTAGTTCAAGTACGTACGTACGTACACTGTAATCCTATATAGGCACTACTTTGATAAACTAAAAATAATAATTATGCGACGTCCGGAGTGTTTGTCGGTTTAAACTACCGCCGTCGTATATACTCGAGAGACGGGTTTTTTTTTTTTTTTTTTTTTTTCAAAAATATTTTTATATATATATACATTTAAAAACGAACACGTAACGTGTTTGTCGGAAAAGAACGCGAAAGTTCCGTTTTTATTTATTTTTTTTTTTTAATATTTATACGCGTATACGGTTGAAACGAATCGGAGTAAGCACGTATCAGATTTTTTATTTTTTTTTTTTGTTTTTTTGTTTTCAATTTAAAAATTACGAGAAACGAAATAGAAAATATTGTACGTCGGTTACGATAATTCATCGCGATTGCCGTTTACATCGCGGACTTGAAATATACGCGCGTACGGTTTTGGTTCGGTAAAAACACGGACAATCGTAATTCATTTTGTACTTCGTGCATTAACCGTTAATTTCAAACACAGAAAACAAATTGAAACTTCAGGCATCAAAATCTGATCTGCCACGCGTTTCGTATTATTGACCATTGCAATATATTGTATTATATTAAAATGTTCGTTTTAAAAATACCGGACATTGGCGACGTCACTGTAATGATAAATTTTCAAATTCTTGCTTATCGTAATGTTCACAATCCGTCAATTTCCAATAAGTATTCGTCAAATTTGATTACATATAATGAAAACGATTGTTTACTGAGAGATCATTTTTTTGCGATAAACCAATACGAATCACAATCATAACATTTAGACAACGAATAACGATGAATTGACTAAAAAAAACCAAAACTATCAGAGTTTAACCGATCCCGGATGCGCTTGATTAACTCAATTGATCTTAAATCAATGGTCTGGAAGTTATCAGACACTGTACAAAACGACAAATGTCTTAATCGTCGATTAAAATTTAATCAGACTTTAAATCGCGAACTGTACAACTGGCCTTTATAATTTAATACAATATTCAATTCCCGTTTATCCGAACTTCGCTCAGAATTGTTTTCCGTTGGCGTTGCGTACGTTTACAAATTAACTTCCCATATTCACTGTACACAGCCAACTTGCCGCGGTGGTACTCGCCATGATCAGTATTTCGCTCTTATATATATATGGAATAAATTATTATTTGAAAACTAAAGCGTTTTCTAAAGTTTATCTAAAGCGAACGCGACGTCGGCACTTAATGGCCGGACTAACTATCACCAAAACACGCCCCGAAGCGCCAACAATGGCTGGCCTCTTCGCTCACGCCCGCCGTCTCGATACTTGTAGACTGTTAACTTCATTCACTTGTGCTTATTGTAAATATTATTTCACGGATTGTACAATACTTAAATAATAAAAAAAAAAAATTAAAATATATTGTACGATTGTACACGTAGAAATCGAGCGCGGGCACGCGGCCGGAAGAATTTGTTATTTTTACCAAGGAGGAAAACTGTTGGATGGCCTGGATAAATTCCAATATCCCCGTACGAATTTGATTCCCGCCCGGCCGCCACGTGACGTCGTAATAGATATATCAGTAGACATTTCGAATAAAGGGGTAGGTTCTCGACGGAATTCGTTTTTGAAATCGTTTAAACGGCACGGACGAAAATGCGTTAAAAATATTAAACGGGGAATGCCGCCGCCTGTCGACGCGAAAAATGTCGCCGACAATCGGGGTGGCCGGCGTTACACAAGAAACTCGCGCGCAGTAAAAACCGATAAACGATTTTTAAACATCATTATTCCTTCGCCAGTTCTCGCAACAGTTTTTTTTTTTTTTTTTTAAATCGGTACACTATAATCGTTATTATACGCGCCCAACAAAAATATTAACCCATACCGCCGGGGTCGTGGCCCGGCCGGTTTTATACCCGGGAGATTTTATTCCTGACTCTTTTTGTTTTTTTTTTTTTTCAATCGTTATGCAATTGTTGTTTAAGCTTTGCTTTAAGATTATTAACGAACACCGTCGTACCACTATTTCTCATAGTGTACGAGTTTTTGATACGCATTTGATTGTATACCGGATGAGTAGGAAAGAGTAATTAATCGTCTAAAAACGGATACGAAGCATATTGCCGGTTCCTCCGGTCTAAATTTCAAACCGTTACAAATCGCAAACGGGATATTGTCCGATGTATTAACACTGTTTTACATATCGCGTTTTTTTTTTCTTTTAGAAAAATATCGTCTAATCGAATCCGTGTGTAAAAGCGCGGGGTTAGCCATTTGGAAATCTAAAGTCTATACACATTTAACTGTATACGAATTAGTGATGAAAATTTGAAAACGGTCTTAAAATAACGCCTAAAAGAACCCATAGCGCTTCAAATTACATAAATATGTGCTATAATATGCGACAAAAAAAAAAAAATAAAATAATAATAATAAAATATGCAAAAAACAACTAGTGCTAAACGAGTCGACGATAATCGGCAATCGCAGTCGTAACCGACAAAAAAAAAAAAAAATCATCAAAATAAGCATATAAGCTAACGAAAGTTTAATATTGGTACCAAATTATACGAATATACAAACATCGCTGATCGCGTCCGCATAATCGGTCTATTTACTTTGAAAATTCGATTGAAAATAATCGAAAAACGCGTCTATAAAATGTTATTATTGTCTTAATTAATAACATCGAGATTTGCATTATTCACTTATTATAAATTACAATAAATAACAATTTATACGAATTATTGTTCATTACTATTATATTCGATAAAACACGACCAATATTGATTAAAAAAATGAGTGAAAATGCAAACATATCTCTATAAGTGTCCAGAAATAATAGCACTAAAATATAAAAAAAAAAAAATCGCAAAATATGCAAATATGTATATATATAAAAAAAAAAATGTCAGTCCTCTGAGCCACGAAACAAACTTCCAGCTTATACTCTGCATATTTCTTAAGCGTTTTATAAGATGTATGCAAACGCTATAAAATCTCAACCCTGAATGAAATGATGAAAAAAAACAAAAAAAAAACAATATAAATCATATCCATTTCGTATAGATGGAAGAAATAGCGTAAAAGCGAGAGAAAAAGCCCGGGAAAATACAAATTAAAGCACGTTTTGTGAAAAATAATAACAATAATAATAAAACAGAAGCGAAATCGAATGCCGATGACTCACTGTACAGGCGGATCGTGCCGTCGGTCTCGCCCCGCGAATTTTTCGCCACGCATTTGTACATGCCGTAGTCGGTGTGCGACACCTCCGAAATGGTCAGCAACATCTGGACCTTGTAAGAAGGGATTCCCTGGACGGACACCGCCTTGTATTTGCTATTGTCCACCAACATCTGTCCGTTGTCCCGGGTCCAGTAGTGCAGGGACGTCGGGTGCGCCTCGGTGTAACATTCCAGCGTCACGTTGTAGCCCAGCGGCACGCCGACTAGCTGATGCGGTATCCAAAGCATAGGCGGAACTGCGAAAAACGTATAAAAAAAAAAAAAAAAAATCAATATTACCAATTGGCATAATTAACACGAGTTTTGACGGCGGACGGTATAAAAAGAAGAAAAAAAAAATACCACAATTACACAAACCCCCGGCCACAGAACAGCAATTTTGTTTGAAACAAATTAACCGAATGACAAATATAACATCTTTGACAAATAGACAGACAGATCCGTGTCCGAAAATCAAGTGACATCATGAATCTATCGGTAAATAAAATGGCGGAGCGCTTGGAAAGTTCCTTTAGAGGAATTAGTACACATACAAAAGGAACTGATTCCAGATTCGCTCTAGCCTTGAAGAAACATTCCTCAGACCAAATTAAGTAATCATTATATGTTCGTGTATTATTATGTTTTTTAAATTAAATTTAAATATGTTTTATCGACATCGAAAACACCTGATCTGCAAAATGTCTTCCAAGGGATACTAACTAATAAATGGTTAAAAAATTAATGACAAATACTGTTTACCGTTTACATAATGTGTAGTGCGTGTGAGTTTTTTAGTTTGAAATATAAGTATGTTGTTATACAATGAATATAATAAAGCAAATTATAAAAAAAAAAAAAAAAAAAAAATGCTAACAGAAAATATTTCTCACCGCACGGTTTCCGATTATTTGTCGGACCACTTACGAAACGTACACCGCAAGGACAGTGTCAAAACCGATAAACTGAAAACATTAAAAAAAAAAAAAAAAAAAATGCGCAGGATGTGCCTGCAATAAGACGGAATTTCCGGACTACTTTTTCGGTTCACGGAAAACAGATTAATAATTATTGTGAAATTAAACCCACGCGTATACTGACGGGAACACTGCTGTTGGGTTACCCATCGACGATATTGCCAAAACGTATAGGTACCCGAAATATTTGTAAAGAAAAAAAAAAAATACAATCTGAAATGAAATTGAGCAGCCAACTGTGACCTCGACTGCGGAAAATAGAATATACGCAGAAATAAAAAAAAAAAAAAAAAATAAATAAAATAAAAAATGAAAAATAAAGACGAATGAACTCGCGAAAACTCGCGGAAAGGTATACGAGATATATTTTCGTTTGTAAAATAATGAACATTTTTCTGCAACGCTGTGGACAAAGGGAAAAGGGTAGTAAAATACGACTCGAAGACATGATATTTTTCACACTATTTCATACGGTTTGTACATGAAACAACTAATTATTTACGTTCGTTGATTTCTTCAAGAAAAAAAAAAAAAAAATATATTTTCAATTTCCTCGAGAAAAATTGTAATATTACACGAGGAGACAAGAAATATAATTTTGAACAACTCGACAAAAATTATATGCGAAAAACATATCGAAAAGTTTTTTTTTTTTTTTTTTTTTTGTATTGTAACTATATAATATTTTATAACGTTGGATAATTTGTGATTAAAAGAATTGAACCATTGAAAATCATTGTATTTCGGTTAAAACTTTTGTACCGACTAAGTGTAATTATTAGGGCCGGATCAAATACCCTAAAACCATTGACAAATGCATTAAAAAATAACCAAAAATGATTTTAAAAACAAAAAAAAAAATTTTTAAATACGATGTAACTGACCGATTATTTGTTTTATGTCCGAGAGCCCGGGCGACGCCTCTAATGACAATATTAAAGACGAGATATAAAAAAATTAAATATTATTTTGAGAATTAAATAAATTCAAATTATTAAGGAGTATAACGTACAAGTATGCATTAAAGCTATCAAAATGTTCCATTAATGAAAAAAAAAAATACAAAATAAAAGTTACGCGAAACGCGTTTATGTACCCCAGAAGCATTGTCCGAGATCAGTCGAAAAAAAAAAGTAGATGCACTTTACATTGAATTCCGGGCCCTAGTAATAATGTCGTTGTCTAACCGATACAAATTTAAAACGGGGTAAAAAATATAATATTATGCCGGGGAATCGCAATATATTAATATAATACAAGATACGTCGTACGTCTCGTTTACATGTGAGCCGCGATAACAAACGTTTTCGCATAATTTTATCACAACGCAATGGGGTGCTGTTATAGATAATGTCCGTATTTGATATACGTACGTCGAGTGCATTATATCGGGTCGTGTAAATCAAAAATGAAAAACCGCGAGAGAGGCGATTTGGAAAAAAAAAAAATAAAAAAATGTTAAAAAAAAATGCCGTTACCTATATCACTGTATAGTAATATGGTATATAATATGAATTATTATTATTGCTGCTGTAAACGAAAATAATACATTCGTATACGATTATTCTCGTCGTTTGAAATTATAATATTGTACTTGTGTGTTGTTTGGCAAAACCATCGTCTAAAACGAAATTTAAAATAGATTACGTAATATTTTACGGTTTACAAAAAAAAATAAAAACGCTTATTCTCCTCTCCCATACGTCTAGAAAAACTCAATAAATCATTTTTATCGAACTTATCGTTGGCTGGCTACGAATACAAATATTACAAAAGCGATGTACTTATGTCAGAGGCTATTTTTGTGTGTAATGCGGAATTATAAAACTTGTAGTGACTAAATGGCCGAAATTATGATTTTTTTTTTTTTTTTAATTTACTTGTTGTTTTACCCATAGATTTCTACTCGGTTAAGTATAAACCCGGTATTATTTGTTTTTTTTTTTTTTTTAAAAAAAATTATAATTAACTATAAAAGGCGGACAATTTGTAATGACTGTATGGTTAAGGGTACGACGAGTGCAACGCATTTTGATATTATGACCACGATTTTATGGTCTAAACGAAAATGCGAATAAGTGCGAAATATAACAGCGAAAAAATATACCGCCTCGAACAGCGTTTTGTACAAAATGCGCACGATAAGTATACGATGAAATCATTATATTATATTTTATCGAATTAGTTTTAATCGAATTTTCTGTTGTTAAATATTTATATAGATCGAAATTTAGATAATATATATATATTTAGATGAAAATTTAGATAATATATAATAATAACAATAGTAATAGAAGTCTAAAGAACATTCTTGTTTGGTATATATATATATAGAAGGCACAGGAGGTACACCTTCGAACTTTCACGCCGGGAGAGACGAGAGAAAAAAAAAAGAAAAAAAAATGTAAAACAAACACTCGGCGACGGTAATAATAATAATAATAATAATAATAATGACGATAATAATATTATCATATCGACCGAAAATGCGGTACTCGTCTACATGCACACGGCGGTTTCGGCGGACAAAAGGCCGAAGACAATATTTTATAATAATAAATAATACTAAAACAAAAGAAAACTGCGTGACTCGTGCACAGTTATAACGGTATACGCCCGGCAATATTTTTTTTTTAAAAAAACCACTACGAAGATAAAACGATACAGTTATTATTATAATATGTCGTGTAAAGTACCGGATAGAATTTCGTAATCGTATTTTACTATCGCGTTTTAATTATTTATTATGACGACGACGACGACGACGGTGGCGGTGAGTACACGTCGGTGGTATCGGGACCGGAAACCGCCCCCGGGGCGTCTCAATATTAAGCGGCGCCGAATATTAAGACGGATGTCCGGTGTTTTTTTTTTTTTTTTTTCGTTTTACGCGTTTCTTGTTATTGCCGTATTATTTCGTGACGGCGGTCGATTGGACCGCTATTTGTTTGTACGATTTATTATATTATATTATATTGTTATTGTTCAGTACCAATGCCGAACATATACGAAAAATTTAATTTTTCAATATTCGTCCAAAACGCTATTTGCGGCTGGTAAAACGCGCGCTGCCGTGTTTCTCGCGTGGTACTTCCTGATAGATGCGAATTTTCCGCCAGGCGGTACTTTACCCGATAAAAATGTCCAGATTCCGAACGGATTTTCTATTCAAAATAAACAAATGTACAAAAGAAATAATCGATACGCGAGTTTTAATTATGTCGATTTCTACGATACTCTGGCTACAAGGGCCGGTACAAACACGACTTGTACTATTTTCACTACACTGCTCGGAAACGTTTTGGTAGTGGTTTAAATGCATACAAAAATATTTAACGTTTTAACAAAATTTTATCTGATTTCATCGCGTGTTAAATATGATTGCTCTAGGGCGTCGATGGTAGTTAGCATAGCACTGATCAGTATAATTTAAACATCTTACGAGCTGCCGAAAAAAAAAAAAAAAAACCATAAATCTTTTTAGGGGTCTTCCCCGTGCCGGAATTTAACATTTTCTCCGATATTGTTAAATTTGTAATTTATTTCCAACTTTTAATTATAAGACTTTTCCGCTGGTCTTCTGCCCGATTTTCATTTAAGGGCAAACGGACGGTACTGCAGTTTTTACGGACAAAAATGACTCCGTAGAAATTTCGAATAATTCTATAAAAATAAAAACGTAAGAAAAGTAAAAAGTTGACCTTTTTATTAAAAAAAAAAAAAACGTATCATATATTTGAGATGGAAATATTCAGAGAAAAACGGAGTAGTTCAATGTGGTCCGTAGAAAGTCTTTCTTTTTCCAAAAAAAAAAAAAAATAAAAATAATAATAATCTACAAAAAAGGACCGCCATTCCACGACACACGATAGTTTTTCCTGTAAGTCATGTATTTAAGCAAAAAACGCGTTGGCACCGGACCCCTGGAACCCGTAACCTGGAAATACATCTTAAATAGACTCTTAAGTTAAATATACGAATTTTGTTTTATTATAATAAACAAACTAACTAACCTAACTCACTATTATAACTAACATCTGTAATTTTATGGATATACAATGTTTGGTAATCTTATAGAAAATCTCTGGTAATCTTTTAGGAAATCTTGGTAATCTAGTGTACATAATATTTATCAGTGATTTACCCTCTAGATTATTCGGTTTACTAGTAATCCGAACGGATAATATTTATTTACAACATTTATTTGTAGACCTGGGTTTGGGAAATGATTTTTATCATGTCGTTTCAACTCGTTGTCGATTTATCACACGAGTGCGTTCGATTATTGAGTTCGAATGTGCATTTTACATACATAAAGCTGTGGCGTTATTTGTTATATAAATATAAATTTAATTATGTTTTTGTTTTAAAATTAATTTTGTGTTTTACATTAATATACCGAAAATATCGAATAACCAAAAATACCGTCAATACCGGCCAGTCTTATTTATGCACGGTGGCAAAAAAATTCTTCAAGGATATGTTATCTCGGAGAAACGATTGCCTGATGCCCGTTATAAACTTTGATAATTTTTGATTATCAGAATTTTTTTTTGGATTAGGAGCGTAAGGACACAGTGTTAAGAAAATAATCAGGAGTATAATCGTGGAAAATTCCTAATTAAGCCACTGTTTACGTATTTCCTTTACGGTTCAAGTAAGACACTATTTATATTATATATATATATATATATATATATCCGAAATAATATTTTACCGAGAGTATAAAACAGAGAGGAGAAAACAAATCAGTTTCGTGAAAGATTGCTGCACAAAACGCGGGCCACGTGACTCTTAGGATACGGGGAAAAATGATTTTATTAAAGGAGGAAGAGAAGAAAAATAAGAGAGAAAAAAAAAACGTATTATACGGTAAACGAACCGTTCGGAATAAAATTACCTATCCGTGTAAATAGGTTCGTCTGATCTGTTCTGCGGAATCAGTTGGGCAGAGCATATTATTACAATAACGGCGGCGGCCGTGTTTTATTTTTTTTAATTTTTTTTTTTTTTCGTATTTATATCGTGTAGTTTTCCGCCGCGGGTCTCTCGGAACATCTGTTTTTTTTTTCTTTGTTATTTTCCGGAACACGCATTACTCGTCTATAATATGCTATGTTTTCGTCCTTGGCTCGTATAGACAACAACATTACCGCAAAAAAACGTTTTATAGGTTTTTTTTTTTTTTTTAATATATCATATAGCGCTGCATGCCGCTGTAGTAAATTAAAAACGTTTTATTATTAAAAATCAAAACAATAACAATGTAGAAAAAAACATATCCTAAAGTATGTTATTATGGGGTTCTGTGTATTTACGACAAAGGCGAAAAAATAATACGCGACCGAACGTATAAAATCAAAACGAATAACGCATAAGAAATATTA
Organism: Tuberolachnus salignus; assembly: GCA_956483605.1. Classification (NCBI taxonomy): domain Eukaryota; kingdom Metazoa; phylum Arthropoda; class Insecta; order Hemiptera; family Aphididae; genus Tuberolachnus; species Tuberolachnus salignus. The sequence goes on along the minus strand of OY101432.1, from coordinate 45,144,351 downwards.
CGTTTTTTTTTTACACGAGGAAAAATTAACTATTCGAATAATAATAACTTAATTCATTTCATTATAAGAGATTATAAAACAATAAGATATTACAGATTTAAGTAGGTTTTTTTTCTTTCTTTCTTTATTCTAAAAACATCTGTATGAATATTATTTTAAAAATCTGTCTGTATAGTACGTTCAAGACACTTTTATTGAGCGTATCTCTGACATAAATTCAGTGAAAGCGTATTCTAATTACAATTTTGGTAGGAATATTCTAGAAAATAATCATACCATCGATTTCTATACAAATAACGGTTTAGATTTTAGGTTTTCAATAGCCAAGACGACGTTTAAATTAGTTCTGTATATTGGAAAAGTTGCACATTTTTATCGAGTTTATCGAAAATTGTTTTTAAAAAACTTTATAGGATATTTAAACTCGAAAATAATTTACTCATCACGTTACTATCGGAACCTGGTAGAAATGTCCACGTGTACGCACGAGCCGTCATCCGGATGAGTTTTCTTCGATTACTCCGTTTAGTTTTCACAACACCGAACAAAAAAAAAAAAAAAAACGATCGAAACTACTACACACTTTTTTAATTATTTAAAAAACAAATAAAAAAAGTAGGAATCACTTTTTTTTAAAAGTATTTTTTTAGTAATGATTTACGGAGAAACGTCGTAGTTAATAATAATAATAATAATTTATATTTTCTCATATATGACTTTTTACAAAACCCGTAAACGTTGTGAAAAATTGAAAATGGTATTGCAATCAAATCATGTATACAAGTAAAAAATTAGTATATATTAAATAATCATCTCAAAACGAAACGTTCGACGACAATCTATAAACGGGTTAGAAGCATAACAATAATTTTAAATAATCGTCGGTCATTGGATGTTAATAGTTTTTTTGATCGCAATGATAAACGTTCGCAATAATATTGCAGGTACGTTTACATAATTTATAATACATTCGTATTCCTAAACGCGCAGTTAAAAAATTTCATACAATATATTTTTTTTTTTTTTTTAAATACGGTGAACGAAATTATATCGATGGCCTCAAATGATGTATTGCAATCGAGAACTTTTCAGGAGAGTTGTTTTCAGATTTTCGAATTTTTCAGTTCGCCCATAGCTCGTAGGTTATAATAATTATTATTGTAGTTTTTTCGATTATACAACCGGCTCTCTCTATTTAGTTTATTAAAAAAAAAAATTACTTTTGGAGGAATGTATTGGTTTGGTTTTACTATGACGTGTGTCTATTTTTTTACGTATCTGTGAACAACTATTCTACCAGAAATCTTGCTCCGATATTAAAGTGTAGCGCCTTTTCTGATTTTCGTGAAAGTTCTACAAATTACTAGGGAAAAACGCAAGAAAAACGGACAAATTTACAGCAATAATTGTGTCACAATTTTCGATTTTTTTTATTGTAACTGGGATAAAAATAAGCTAAATTAAATTTTTGGCATTTTATCCGTAGCATCGATTAATCGTTGCGTAAAAATTAAAATACCTTTATGTATTTCACTGTCTCGAATTCCCAAATACAACAGTGGCCCACCCATGGTGCACAGTATGTTGGTTTTTTTATAATTGTTATTAAAAATGAAATTTCGATAAGTGCAAACCCGATATATTTTTTTTTTAAAATTTTGGACACATTGTGTTCGACACATAATGTTGAATTTCATCAAAACTTTCCCGAAATTGATTACTTAGTTTTTGAAAAGCGATAAATATCGTAATTTATAACGTGACATATATTGGTTGCGTCGGTATACGGACAAATCATAACCAAACGATTCGACACGATATTCGAAATACAAAAAAAAAAAAAACATTCGTTATTTGCGGTGGTTTTGGACGTCTAATATTTGTCAGAGTCAAGAAGTCGATCCGGACGGACTTTTACGGTGAATTCGGGGCGGAAAAGTAGACGTACGACTTTATTCCGTCGATAAATAATATTAATATTCGGCCATTTTTTTAAATTATACTTTATGTACCGCGAAACGACAGTTTTGTTTTTTTATTCCTACGCGTAAATTATCGGGGTGTGGGCGAGTGAGGAAAAAAAAAAACTATAAAAAGGAATGTTAAAAAGTCGTCCGACGGGCGTTTAATATCACACGTATATATGTATCGTAATTATTATTATTTTTTTTTTTTTTTTTTTTTTTTACATTTGTCCGTTATCGCGCATCATCAAAACAATTGCTGTTGCTGCACTGTAATGGCCGTGATAATTATTATTATTATTATTATTAATATTTTTTTTTAATTTTTGTTTTATTTTTATTTATTTATATTTCGCAACAATGTAAGGACAACAATACCTCCGGACTCCGGAGGGAGCCGCTGCGACGGGAACGACTAAATGCCGTTGATCGCGCGCGGGGGAGCGTATAATATACAAAACAAAAAAAGTAAAAAAAAAAAAAAAAATTATTATAATAATAATATTTGAAAAAAAAAAAGAAAAAAAAGAAAAAAAAGTGTAAAATCTCCGACGGTACGGGGTTGCCGGCGGGGCCCGTTGACGACCGGCCGTTTACCCGATGATTAATTATCCCTTTGTGTTGCGTGCCGACGGGTCGCAGTTTTATTTATAATCGTGACGACGGCGCCGCCCCGCCCGGTAATACCTGACGATCCCGAAGATATTCATAACGTATTAACGCGTTGCATCTTTTATACCGTTATAATATTATCATTATTATCATACTCGCTTTTACGGCGCGCACGTGTATTATCGTTATTATTATTATTATTATTATGATTACTGCTATTATTATCATTATAATAATATTATACTCCTTTTAATGATTATTAATGGACGCTTTTGTCTTAAAAACGGGCCCTCCCCGCCGACGGCGGCGACCGGGGCCGACACCTCGCCCGTCGTTCGCGAACCGTTGACATTCGACGAATGTTCTCAATTCAACTTGCGCACGCCGCGTCAAAACGAATCGATATTATCATTCACGGCGGTTACGAAAATTGCTGAAAATCTACACTCTCCCTTCCTCCTCCGCCGACCAACGGACGACGAAAAAAAAACAAAAAAAACAAAAAAATAAAAACCCCGCGCACGACATCAAACGACAGTCAAAAAACCCGTCGGATCCGGGCGACTTTCGTTGGAGGAAAACAAAAAAAAATTGACTCGAACTCGCCGACCGACTATCGGTACGTCCGGTTTGATTTCCGGATTATTTTATAAGCGATTTAAAATTGTCCTTACGATTTCACACAAACGCGGCACACCTCGCCCGTCGTTCGCGAACCGTTGACAATCGACGAATGTTCTCAATTCAACTTGCGCACGACACGTTAAAACGAATCGATATTATCATTCACGGCGGTTACGAAAATTGCTGAAAAGCTACACTACGCCGACAACAGACGACGAAAAAAAAACAAAAAAAATAAAAATAAAAACCCCGCGCACGACATCAAACGACAGTCAAAAAACCCGTCGGATCCGGACGACTTTCGGGGGATAAAAAAAAAATTGACTAGAACTCGCCAACCAACTATCGGTACGTCCGGATCGATTTCCGGATTATTTTAAAAGCGATTTAAAATTTTCCTTACGATTTCACACAGACTGATATATATATATATATATATATATGTATGCACTTATGCTGTGTTTTATTAGGCATGGCTATAACTTGTGTGTGTGTGTGTTTTTTTTCTTCTTGTTTTGTTTCTGTTATCAATGGATACGGTTGCAATGTATAGCTATGACGGTTAGAACTTATAACTGTATAAACTTCGTTTATTTTCATCGCAGTAAAAACGTAACCTAACCGAACAATAAATATTAGTTATGAATAAATCAACTTATTGGCATTTGTCACACGCGTACGTCGTTTTATCCAAATGATTAATTATTTACGATTTTTATTTACCGTTAGATTAAATATTTAAAAACCCGTACGTAACGGTGACGGAATTTATTAGATGAACTCAACCGTAAACCGATTTACGTAACGTTGCATTTTACATTTTTCGAAAGTCTTTAGAAACTGAGCGACAATCAATTTGGATGTGTGCCGCATAATAACCTATCGGGAGCCGATAGGTTAGGATGTCAATTTTTTAAGTATGGGAACCAATTCCGGTGCAGCCGCCACTATAGAAAACTGCAGTCACGGCATGAAATGGTGAAACATTCGGTGATATTTCAATATTTTGTAAACATTTCGGGTTTTTATGAGTAATTTAACAACAAAAAATAAAAAAAAAAACCGAACATAATTAAAGAAAAGAAAAAAAATTCTCGATTTCTCACCCAACTATTACGAAAACCACAAAGAAAATCAAAAATACAACCACCTTCTTGCATCTGTGAAATGCTTTCAGAAAGAATGTTAAACTTGAAAATCGCAATATTATTGTTAGAAAAAATGTCCAAAGACCGAAAAAAACACACATCATAGTAAAACGGTTCGCTTTGCTCGGGATGTAAAAAAAAAAAAAGAAAGAACTTTTTTTAAAATTATAACACGATTTTGTTCGTGAGTTTTAGTTTTGTCGCGACTATATTATATTTTTAAATTTCTATTGTTACGTGTTTATTGTATCTAATCAAGAAAAAATTGCGTTTATAAAAAACAACGCGTAGGCAGGTACAAAATTATTACAGAAACGTAGATGGTGGGGGGAGGGAGGGGCATAAAAATTTTGTCTTTTTTTGTCGTTTGAACGACAAAATATTATCTACAGTTAGCTATTATCATGGTGCGAGTGATATGATGAGGCCAATATGAAATCGGAAAAACCATGTCCTGTAAATGTCACGGGAATCGGAAAAAATTTCCCTATGTCGAGACAAAACTCATCGGTTATGTTACTTTATTCCGTAATAATCAGTTAACAATTATTTATGTACACCATAGATGATGTTTTTTTTTTTTTTTTTTGTAAGTATTTTCTCGTTTTTTTTTTCTCCCGTGCCCAAAAGCCAGAGGGCCCATTCTGATTTTGTATTTTATCATATACGTTGACAACGCATACTACACACACGATGGTTGTAAACACAATTACCAACGTAGTTAGTGAACCGAGTGAACATATTATGATAATAGCTGTAACAATACCGTTTGGAACAATATAATAAAATATATTGTCGTTTGAACGAGAAAGTATCTCGTTTAAAGGGGGGAAAAAAATGACAAATTTGCAATTCTATGCGCTATACCGTTAAATCATTACTAGGTTATGTTCAAAAGTAGATTAATAAACCGGCATTTATAATTAAATTATAATTATTTATGATACCAGTGTAAAATCGTGTGGTTTTATTTCTTTTTTTTTTTTTTGTTTTTACTTAATTTTTTTACACGACCACAGCGGGCGGGTGGTAGGTAAACATCTAGGACAGTGATAGTATTACAATTACATAATATTGAAATAAACGGGGTTTTTTTTTTTTTTTTTCTAAAACATTACTATAACTGGACTTTTATTGTACCCACTATATACCTTATTACATGGTAAAAAAAATTTTTTAAATAATATTTAATAATGAAAAAAAACGATATTTTGGTATCTAATTTTTAACGCCCATTTATTAATTATATTATAGTTTTCTCAGACACAATTATACGAGGTGTGGCTATTTAAAAACGGGATTACTGGCCTATAAGTTCTGGAGATAATATTAAGTCGTTTGTAACGATTCATACTATATAGGTTTTTGCATTAGATTATATCGTTTTTATCCGTTTTGGTCATTTAGTTTGCGTTCACGCGTTATTTGAACCAGACGCAACAACAATACAATATTGCCGGAGTTTAAAAAACGAACAACGCGTTAATTTACAATTTCTTGTTAAATTAAAAAAAAATTTACGACGGAATGTTTTAAACTGTTGACTGAGGTATACGGGAAGGTAACCATGTCACGCCTACGAGTTTTCGAGTGGTATAAAAGGTTTAGTGAGGGACGGGATTGGTAACGACGACAAACATCCCGGGTCGTTTTAGCACATCGAAAACCGACGAAAACATCAAAAACAGTTAACGGTATTGTTCGAAATAACCGACGGCTTAGTATAAGAATGTATAAGAATTATAGTAAATTTTGATAAAGAAACAGTTTGACAAATTTGACATGAAAAATTAAATAGAAAATACCATACTTGTGGAAAGACCGCGCGTTGAGACAACGCATTGTCCGGTAAGCAATTCTTGGCCCGATAAACGCGTCCCAATACTCGAACATCCCCGTAATCACCAGATCCTATGCGACTTTTATCTATTCCCAAAACCGAAAACTGCTTTGGGAGGAACTCGATTTCATACCACAGAAGAGGCGAAGACAAATAAAGACGGACCAACCCGAAGGCCTGACATCTGATGATTTGCAGCATTGCTATGAACAACGGAAGACGCATATACAACTTAAAATATAATTTATTATAATGACCGTCTGACGGTTTTCTCTCTCTCTCTCTCTCTCTCTCTCGGGGAAATGTGTTTATTATTATTATTAATATTATTATTCAATTCGTTATGTGATATTCCGGTGAAAAAAAAAAAAAAAAAATTAAATTATTGTCGAATAAAATATACAACGCTGTCGAAACGGGTTACGCGGCCGTATAGATACGAGACGACAGGAAAAAACCTCTCTACGCGAATAGCCGATATACTCAGTACTTACAATTACGCTATATTTGTAACAATATTTGTTATCGCCGTATAATAATAATTCTAGATGTTAATAGTGTAGAGCAAAGAAGTCATTTTTTTTTTTTTTTTTTTTATAATAATATGTAGTTTTTATTGTCACGGAAAAACTTTTTTTACTTAATCGCCATACAAGACGATTGGGTTTCGGTCCGACGGTAGTTTATTTGAAACATTTACCTAAGTGTGTAGATAGAGGAGAAGAAAATTAATAGAAGGCGATCGTAGTTGAATTGTTAACTTTTTTTTAAATAAACTATAATTTCATCGTTAATATTGTTTTTAAATAGCCGCACCCCGTGTATTAATGTATATTAGTATTATAACGTGCGTGCGTCGGATTTCCGGGTTTATTTTTTTATTTAAACTCACGAGAAAACATTGACAACACGATATATACGGGGCTATAGGTACGCGGGGACGAGCACTGCAAACAGTCGAGGCAATAAGCGCGCGATAATAAAATTAACGACAGACATAATATAAAAAAAAAAAAAAAAAAAAAACTAACCCCGCTCGCAGTGCCGCCGAGACGAATTAATAACATCCAAATAAAAAAAATAAAAAAAAAATAAAAATATGTATATACAAAATGTATACTTAAATAAACAAACAAACGAATAGCGTTATTAATGTTGTTTTTTTTTTTTTTTTGTTATATTATGTATGTAATATAAAGGTAACGATATTCTGGTGAGTTTTATTTTTTTTTTTTTTTCCGAGCTCGCGCGCGCGTAATTCATAAATAATATGGAAGTGCATTAACATTTTAATGAAATACTGGAAACCGTAGATCAAATGACACAAGCGGTAAAAAAAAAAAAAAAAAAAAAACTGAGAAGAAAGACGCGGCGGAAAAATCGTGTCGTACGCCGGCGCGGGGGGAGGGGAAAAAAATAGACTTTGGTCGGTTTTTTTTTTTTTTTTTATTATTATTATTTTAGCAATATTTTTTAGCGCCGCGGACGCGCGCGTATTACTCCGTTGTAAAAAAAAAAAAAAAAAAAAAACATATCCGGCGCGACAATCGCGGGGTGGTCACGACGAATTATTATTCACGTTTTAGTAATCCGGTTAAACCGTGATCACTACTTTTTACATAGTGTGTGCGTAGTATATTGAGTAACTCTTTTTATGGTTGCTACGCGTTTAACTATATAAATTGTTTACGATTATTTAGAGAGTAGTTTCAAGCGCTTCAAACAAGTATATTTCTACTTTCGCTAGGTTTTACATTCGAGTTGGCTATATACGAGGTCTAATCAAAAAGTATCGAGACTGTTAATAAAAAAAAATATACGTATTTATTAGATAGAGATATTTACATTCAATCTCCTTCAAAATATGCTCCTTCTGAGTCTATAAATGTTCTCCAACGTTCCTGCCATTTTTGAAAACACCTCTGGAAGTCATTTTTAGAAACTCCTCGCAGCTGCTCCGTCGCATTTTGTTTTATTTCATCTACATCGATGAAAACGTTTACCCTTAAGCGCTATTTTTATCTTTGGTTGTGAAAAAAAAAAAATCACATGGAGCTAGGTCTGGCGAATAGGGCGGATGAGAAACAACTGGGATATCATGTTTGGCCAAAAACTGCTGTACAACACGGGCCGAATGGGCTGGAACATTGTCGTGATGCAATTTCCAACCGCCTGACTCTTTAAACTCGGGTATTTTTCTTCGTACAGCGTCTCGTAAACGGCGAAGAATATCAATGTAGTAATTCTTTGTTCTGGTTTGTCCTATTGGAGCGTACTCACGGTGGACAATACCTTGACAGTCGAAAAAAACTCATTGCGGCTTGTTGACGGACGTCCTTCGCGTTCATCACTTTCAACAATCGTTCTACCCTCTTTAAATCGTTTGAACCATTCAAAAACGCGATCGCGGGACATGGTTTCACATCTCCATAAGCTAACAATAACATTTGGTAGGTTTCGGTAGCCGTTTTTCCCAGTTTATGGCAAAATTTAATGCACGCTCGTTGTTCCATATTTCCGCTCATAATGAAATCCGACAGGACGTAAAAACACATTTAACTTAATCGCACCTGGAAGCCGACTGAGACAATTTTAATCTAATCTAACGGCTAATATATTTTCCCAACATACAAAGTTTGATTAATATAGCACGTGCAAGTTCATACCGGTTTACGATTTATCTTATCAGTCTCGATACTTTTTGATTAGACCTCGTATACGGATATGGGTTACCATAATTTTTTAGACTTAGTGTCGAGACTCGATGTACGGGTAGACCGTCGGTAGCGCATACCCCCTTACATTCGTGTGTACCGCGGATTGCCCATTCTCGGTCAATAAAGTAACTTTATTGTTTATAAGTGTTTCGTTATTGCCTTCGGACCTTTTTTTTTTTTTTTCCATTCAACATCCACCTAACCGGCCGTCGGTCAACGGTGACTTCGCCTTTATATAGTTTTCAGTTGTACTACTACCCCCAGTCCGGTTCACTAAAACGTTGGCGGTAGACATTTTTTTTTACGGGGGCTAATAATCCGGTAAGGAATACGATTATAATAATATACGATGTCAATGATTTGTGTCGACAGGTTTCCGTATATATCAATAGACAGAGGTTCGTTTAAATTTTGGCGGGACCCTTTTTTTTTTTTTTTGTTTCAGACCGACAGCACTGTTTTTATTGCCATTTTTGTAATCTGTCATTACTGCATTAATAGACATTAATAATTTGTCGTTTTGCGAATTCAATGCCGCCAGAAACGCGTGTGTTAATTAATCAAGCGTTTTTAGTAGAGCGTATGTTTTAAAACACCCTATATAAACGGTTCCTTCTTGTATGCGTTTCCCATTCATATATTTATATAAAAAAAAAAAAAAAAAACATAATTTTTACACTTTTTCGAATAACAGACCGAAAATGCAAGGTACACTTATTGTACACTCGTACAGTAAAACACTACTTTCCGGGTTAGATTAGCTACGGAGTCGAATTCTCACGGAGATACCCACATTTCGTGAATTTGAATCAGAATGTGTAAGCCGTTTTATTGGGTTCGCGGACACATAGATTTTATCAATTTCCCCCCCAAAAAAAAATCGGAAATTATTATTACCGGTTTTCTTACGGGGGGTTTTCTCCTAATTATTTAGAAAACTACAAGGAATATGACCCAACTAGAAACAAATCACTATTTCTAAACCGTCTGATAGAAACGTTGTTCGTGGATAGAAAAAAATAGAAAAATATAATCGCGAAATAAAAAAAAAAAAAAAAAACGAACGTGTAGGCGTATAATATTTTCTGAATTAAGTAGACGAAACTATAAGAACGATTCGGGGGGGTAGGCTTCGTCCGCACTCGAACATGGTTTGGGCCACGATCTGTTGGAATATTGTAGTTTTACAAAATCAAATTTTTACGTTTTCCATAGTTGAAATATTTTTCTCGCGATTTTGACGAATTTCGCAACGGTTCGAGTAGAAAACTACGTTAAGACAAAGTAAAGGTTTTTGTTATTTGTTTTTATTTAGGAAAATGTACAATCTATATACAGTTGATATAATAAGTAAACGTGATAATTGATAAATAAACATAGACAATGGAATTTACACGAGTATAGAGGTCAACCAGTGTCGAAACCCAAGGTACTTTAAAGAAGTTTTAAAACTTCAGTACGGTTTTTCGACATTTTTTAAAAATCTTTACCCTTCTGACTTTCACTATAGCGCCAATGACGTTTTAATAAACCGGACGAAGGGAGTTCACTGCGAACTTATACGCGGAGTACTATAAAACTAATGATCCGTGTAAATTGATTTTCCTTATTTTGTAATTTCATATCGTCGGCTCAGGAACGAGCAAACGAGTCATAGAGTCGTGTATGCCGTTGTTATGTTGATTTTTCTCGTTGGTTTAAATTTAAATTCCGTTCTTGTACGACGCGACGCGTCGTTATAGTATAACTATAATAAATACACCGTCTATAAGATAATTACGTTGATTAAACAGCAGAAGGGAATACAAGGGGATGTGGATGGGAGTAATGTTCTCCTCGAATTCATTTTAAAAAAAAAAAACGAGAAAAAAAGAAAGGAATTATTATTATTGTTTATTATTTCGTGTATACCGAACAACGATAAAAATTATAGTATTAAACTTTAATAGTTGCGGTTTTTGCGTAAAATATACGATAATATGTACACTGTTCGCCAGATAAGTATATTTATAGTCGGGCAATTTCGTGTTTAAGTTTGCTGTGGGACACAATAAGACAACGGATGATTTGGGACGCCGACGGTTTGCAATTCGGTACTTTCACTAAGTTTCGCGCAGATAAACTGCAGCCCGATCATTGTTATCTTGGTGCCGACAAAATTGTACTAACTCTAATAATAAATATTGATATTTAATGCCCTCCTCCGCAATTTAAACTCCCGGTAAATAGACACTATCTGGGACGAGAAAATTTTAGAAAATTGTATATTTCTCTCCGCCGCGTCTTCGGTTAGATAATTAGCTAGGTGAACTGAAATAATACAATTGTCCATAATCGAATAATATCTAGTCAACAATATATTGTTCGGGAACATCAACGGCCGCCCCGTTACTTAGTAGTTTTACCGATGCACACGCCGCTTAAGAGGACGTAATACCGCCTGGATTAAAAGGCTTGCGTATAGGCCATTTTGACGAAATCGTTGAAAAAAAAAAAAAAAAAAAAATGTTAATTTATCAACTCAAAAATATTCAAACTCGCTATCGAATAAACGTACGAGTAGTAGTGCCGTGTCGTTTTCATAAGTATTGTTTGTGTAATCGTGATAAAAAAAAAAAATTAATGTACACCGATAAACCGTACTCGACTATACTACTGTTTGCGCATTCACAAGAACTTTATTCGTGCCGTAGCGTTCCTTTATATTTTCTTTTGACAACATAAATACAACAAATGTTATCAGTTTGAAAACTTGCGGTCATTTTATGTGTTTATGAATTTATTTATGAAAAACGATCGGGTAGTGCTATGCAAATACGGATATAGTAGTATAGTTATTATACCGCGCAAAACAGTTTTAATCGAATAACAATGGGGTGTAGTATCGCTGCTCTCGTTGAAGAAAAACAATTTTTTTAATAAATAGGGGACTATTGAAATATGATATCGGTAGGTATTATATATACCAACCCGCGGGCGAGTCGTTTTCGTATTTCTATATTTTCAATATAATATTGCAATATTGTAAATCCATCGTAGTGTAAAAACCGAAAGGAACAAAATAATAACCGTTTACCAATACATGCACTTACAGTCTACGCTGACTTTGATCCGTTTGCTGACCGAAGGGGGCACGGAATTGGTGGCTATGCACAGATAGGCCCCCATGTCCAGCCGACTGATCCGTTGCAATTCCAACGTGGGTTCCGCCCATTCGCCGACTGCGCACACCGCGAGGATAAACATAGAAAAAAAAAAAAAAAAATAAAAAAATAGAAGATAAATTAATTACATATTAAAGATAAATCGAACGTTTTATCGATTCAAGTGCATACGGGGACCGGCTATAATTCAACTATTACTAAAAATGGGCAAGGGTTAAATAGTAACTGTAAAATAAAGAAACAAATGTAAAAAAAATTTGACAATTTTAAATAAACACCTCAATAACAAGTTAACGTTTCTGGTCGATACGATTATGTTTCACTGAGTTTCAAAAAAAAAATTAGATTTTAATAGAAACCGTTGCTGTATTTTATCGGTTTTCCATTGTTTTTAAAAATAGTACAAAGAGTATTGGAAAAAAAAAAATCCCCTTCTCGTTGCGTACCGACTAGAAACTGTATTGACTACAGAACGAAAAACAAAAGTGAAAATCTTACTTAAAACATATCGCGTTTTTGCTATGCTACGAATATAAAATGACAAAAAAAAAAAAAACAGTCGGCGGTATAATCCAAATAAATACAATTTAAAGTTAGCTGTAACAGATTCCGATTAATCACAAATTTTTATTTATGCACGCGGAGTTTGACGTCACTTTTTTTTTTTTTTTTTTAACCCATTAGATGTCGAATATTGATAAAAATTCATGCTTAGCAGTCGTCTTCAATGTATAAGGGGACCTCCGTGAAAAATGTAACATTTCTAGATCCAGCATTGGTTCTTTTCTGGTCCGCGATTTTTCGTCAAGTATAAAGTCTAACCAGGGACCCCTTCTCCCCCCTGCCCCCGACAACAAAAACATTAAAAAAAAAAAAAAACCGTAACGATTTTCCATTATAATTATTTTCAAACGATAATAGATTAAATAAAGTTCACAGTATAAATTTACAAAATAAACGTAACGATTTTCTGACGTTTACCGGCGAACTTGATTCATCGAATTAATTTTCGGATTATTTCAAACAGAGAAAAAGTCATGTCCGTGGACAACACCACGAGTCTACGGACCTCCCGGGGGGGGGGGGGAGGGGTCCAAGGACCGCCTGCGGTTAAGAACTCCCCGGTGTATAGCAACGCGACACGGGCAATTTTAACGGGCGGGACGGTTATAATAGGGGCGGTCGATCCGGCGTTCGAACAGCCGATATTATTAATATTATTAATATTATTGTTGTACTGTTGTTCCGGCGAAATCTTACAATCTGGTAAAACAATAATACCGGACGGTTGTTAAACAACGGCGGCGCGCGCGTATGTATGGGTATTGTAGCGCGGGTAGTATATACAGGGTGGCGCAAGTGTCGGCGCACGCTCACGGCGGGCAGAACTTTTGCGGGCCAATCGCGGGCGCGTTCGAAAAGTTTTCGGATTCCTTTGTGCGTATACTGTGTGCACGCCGCCGCCGCCGCCGCCGCCGCCGCCGCCGCTGTCAATGATTCATTGCTACCAATAAGGATTGTCGCTATTAAAATTTTCCCAAAGTATTATTATTATTATTATTGTAGTATTGTTTCGCGCGCAATTATAAACGGCCGGGGTCCGGCCGGGCCGAGCGAAAAGCGAATAAGACAAATTCCTCTCTGGGGCGACCAACCGCCAACCGGCGAAAATATTACATTATACAACCGGCACCGATATAATTATTATTATTATTATTATTGTTGTTGTTGTCGCCGTAAACGTTTAATATTTTCCCCGTTCGTGTCCGGTATACGCGCACCTATCCGCTGTCTATATATATATATATCTATATACGTATATAGATATATATATAGATATATACGTATATCTCGGGTATTGGCGGTGCTGCCGGGAGGAGAGTCCCGGAACTTTTGACCCCGACCCCGGGTATTATTGCCTCGCGGCCATTGTCGAGTGCGTAACAATATTATTATAATACGTTTTACCCGGCGTTTTTTTCTCATCGGCGTGCACCGACCCTTATTATAGGTATTATTATCGTGTAAATTCGATTATTGACGTTTATATTCCGTATCGGTCGCCGAAAACGCGATACGGGCGTGCTTGGGCCCTGACTCCGGCCGATGTCCGGCCGAACCGGGATGTTCAACGGCCTCGTATACGCGGGTTTTTTTTTCTTTCTAAATTTCGTTACTAATATATCGACAGTGCGACAGTTATAGGGCGTGTTCGTTAAATTACGATCAGCCTTGACCGGACCCAACGAAAAAAGATAAAAAAAAAAAATTAAAAAAGACGTCCGGGAAATCGTCCACGGATTGCGAACAGATAAATCGCAATAATTACCTACGGCCATAGGAATCCGTTTGCAAGTCGAGAATGGATGACTCAAACGTTTTTTTTTTTTTTTTTTAAATTATATCGAAATATTTTCGATCAGCGCGTGTACACAATAACGAAATTAAACACAACACCAGTTATGAGTTTACTAGTTAACCTATTACTATTTTCAGTATTTATACCGTCGGTCCGAGGCGGTACTTTACTTGAAATATTTGTTGAAATCCCCAACAGTTCACCATCCCCTAGAACCAGATTTTGATTTTTTTTTTTTTTTTCCCCCCGCAAAAAACAATTTTTCAAATAGAAAATATACTTAAAATTGATTGCAACGTATTGTAAAAAAAAAACGTGGACTTCACGCCCGACGATATTTTATTGGAATAAATGTATTCCGAGTTGTCATCGATATTTCTAAAAAAATGTCGAAAAAATTTGTTTCTTTACCCGGTTGTGCACTACGCTACAATTATGATATCGACGTACCGGAAATGCTCTTGTTGATGTTAATCTGCAAACCGTCGTCGCGTTTCCATTTGATTTCCGGTTTCGGGTAACCGTCCACGTGACACGTCAGCGACACGTTCGCTCCTTCGCGGACAATCGCATCCGAGCTGCTCAACGAGTCGGAAATCGACGGCGGCACTGTTTGGGAAAATACAAAAAAAAAAAAACCAAATCAATCGTTTTATTGTATTATATATATATATATTTATATATCGACTTACGAGTATGATAAAAAAAAAAAAAAAAAAAAATATTATACAAATATATATTATAATATACACATTGCATTAGTTGATTCCGGGCGCGGTACAATGTTCGAAATATTCTGACATCTGTTTAAGTTTTTTTTTTTCTTGGTTGTTATATGCAAAAAAAAAATTGTTCGGCTTCGTACAAATGCTCGAAAATCAGTTATCGTGTTTTTATATCGTAAATTGTACTTATGCGGCAAGACAAAAGTATCGAACGTTTTATTTTATTTGTGTTTTTATTAAATGTTTAAAGTTGACATTTTAACGGAAATCGTAAACTCGTTGCGTTTGTTAATCGCGCCGGGACAATCTTAATAATGGAACAAATACGAAATATTACAATATATTATTTTAGTGTTTACCACAGTGGTGTATCTGAAGCACAGCGGTAGGAGGTAAAAAATCGTCACGCGCCTCAACATACAGGGTGCGGCGGAGCCAACTGACGTGTTTAATGGGGTCATTAGTCTAAGACGAGATAAGCGCAGGCCTATATTCCCTTATGTGAACACTATTCAATTTTGGATTCGAAAATTGGAAAATACCGAAAGTACCCAAAGTGGACGTGGAGCACCTAGATCGGTAAGAACCACCGAAAACGTGCAATCAGACAGAGAGGCAATTGAGCCTGGAAGCACGCGGATGCTTTGGGGATGTTGCGATTTTGGAAACATATCTGCTGCACAGGTTGGAGGAAATGGCTGAAGAACACGACTTGGGAGACGTATTGTTGGTTTTAACAATACGACGCTAAAGCGCACACAGTTCGAATTTCGTTTGCTGTTTTGCGACAAACGTTCCCCGGGCGGTTGGTCACTCTGAGTTTTCTTCTGGGGGTTCCTTAAGGATAACGTTTTTAAACATCGTCCCCGTACCATAGACGGACCCGGAGGAAAGGATCACCGAAGAAATCGCTACCGTACCAATCGGATCGTGCCGGAAATCATACCGAAACGGCATAGATCGCCTACGGCAATGTATTGTTGCTGTCGGCCGTCATCTTGAAGATATTATTTTCAAAATATTAATTTAAAAAATGGAATTACCTAATACAAAACAAACCGTTTTTCTCGAAGTATTAATGTTCGTTATGTATAGCTTCTCAAAACTCATCGGTCAGCTCCGCCGCATCCTGTATGACGAGGGGTTTCTCAACCATTGTCAACGGCTATAGTATATAATTATTTTTTCGCGTATAATACAAAATTTGTTCTTGTTTGTCATTTGTTCCCAAATAAAACACTACCCGTTTAATGTAAACCGCGTAATCTTGCGCGCCCGTCAGTTAACGCGGGTTAACGGCGATGAAAATGCGCGCGGCGAATAGAACACCATAGACGAAAATCTTGCGTTATCGTTTAATTTTGGTAACGGTGATAAAGATACCCGATAGAATTTATATATTAAATTATATACGAAATGACGGAAACCACGGTCACATATAAGATACAATTTTATTTTTCCTTTTAGGCTTTAGCCAAGATGAAATTCTCGGTGATGATCATGTACACCCACTGTACAACCAGCGCGTGTAACGACACAGCCAAACACACAACGCAATATTACACGGTGTTCTCGGCTAGGTATTCGATTAAAAAGGTAATTTTTTTTTTTTTTCATATTTCGTACTTTGTACAATTTAATAAACACGAGCGCGCCCTAATAATTGTTATTACGGCGTTATAACGTTGTTACAATATTGTTGCGGGCCGTTAAAGAGAGCAGACGTATGCGAGATATATCATACGGATTATTCAATTTGAAAAATGCGCGGCGCTTTATAATTCGATTATATTTCGTACTTTGAATTTAAAATAAGGCCCGGGCGGTTAGTTGTGTATATAATATAACGCGTATATACGTATAGCACACGGCTAATTTTCCACGAGTTAACGTCCGTGCCGTCGACAAATATAAATGCTCACTCGTCGTCACACGCCGCGTTTAATGAAATTAAAAACGGAATATTACCGGCGGCGACAGAAATGAAAAAAAACCAGAAAAAAAAAAAAAGTGCGTTTATTTCATTACCAACCGCCGCGGACCGCTACCGAACACGGAAACACGTCGACGGGGAATATATAATAATAATAATAATAATAATAATAATTATTACCGTCGTCGTCGAATTGCTTATCAATAATAATTATTACAAAAACCGAATGAAACGTTTCAATTAGGTTTTTGTCAACTCGCGTCCACAAACGCGGAAATAGACGAGAAACGCATTGCACCACCCAAGACCAATTTGAAAATTAAACGTTTATAGTCGCACGAACAAATCAATCGACGATAATTCGTTGCTAACGAAAAACGATTCCGAGCAATGTTCAGTTAATCGTGTTTTAAAACGGTGCACTTTTTACGATTTTCATCAAAGTAATCAATCTATATCACTTGTATTGTCTATAAAAAAAAAATTATTATGTTACGTTCAACTGGTTTTTTGTTCTTTCGTTATTATGCAATTTTGTTCGACCAAAACAGTTTCATCCAAATAGTACCAAACAAAAACTAAAAAACCTAGTAAACCTGAAATGCCTATAAATAGTTCAGAATGTTTTTAAAGTTTGTTCACGCCTAGAAAGGACTAATATAAATATTCCTGTTTTTCGCCATGGTTTCCTCCCGTTTTTAAGAAAACCCAATAGAAAATGTAAAAAATAACCCTCTAAATGCACCAACGAAATCCATAATGCTTTCGGAAAAAGTGAAAATCCGGAGCGGAATGTCCGGTCGAAAAGTTGTATATAGACCGAATAAATACACATCGATAGTAAATCCCAAATGTAATGTAAAGTTTTGTCGTATATCAATTGGGAATCTCGTTCGTCTTGTTTTTAATCGGACCATTACGACGCTCACAAAGAGACATCTTCGACAACGTCTTCCACACTACCAGACGACTCTGATCCTCTTCCCGAACACATTTGTCGGCGAGGTTACACCGGCCATATTTGTAAACGGATACGTATAACTCACCGGCTCCGTTCCAATTCATTCAATTGTTTTTGTCATCTTCTTGTTAATCTGCGGCCAATTGATGGTCCCCGAGACTTTTCACCGCCACCACTATTGCGGACTGGCTATTGAGGTCTTTTTTTTTTTCTTTTTCCCCCCCAATGGCTTGCAGTACTCGCGCTACATAAATCGCCCTCACTTGTCCGCAACACGTGGTATTCCCGCCGATGAATTCTTTGTGCTCGTACAAAACGGGAACGTCTGACGGGGTCGTTCACCTGTTTTCCCGTAGTCCTTTGTTTGGTTTTGTCCTCACACACTTCCGGTAAACGTATCGAACACAAGAGATCGGAAAACGTCGGTCGGAGCTAATTTTGAATTTACGATTTTTTTTTTTTTTTTTTTTTTTTTTTTTTTTTTTTTTTTTTTTTTTTTTTTTTTTTGCGTCCGGGTCGTTTACTTGCACACCGCTGCCCGTCGGTAAGTGTACACACACACATATATATATATATATATATATATATTATTATAGCAACAACGAGATAGGATTATGACAAAGGGACGCGACGTGTCGTCGGGAAAAATAATTAATATCGTAGGTATATAATATATATGGGTGTGTGTGTGTGTGTATATGTATCGGCAGCACCCAGTCGGCAATAAAGATTAGCGGTGTGTCGTATATATCTATTTTCTTTTTCTTTCTTTATTTCTGCGCCCCTGCCCGGCCAAAGGTCAGAAACCGTAGAGAGACGTGTGCCCGGCATTTCGATAAGACGTGCACCCACACACGAGCTTCCTTCTCCGGATACCTATATATATATATATATATATATATATATATATATATATATTTTATATATATTATACGCGCACACATATTCGCCAGATGGCGAGAAGTAGCTTAGGGGGTACCGTATAGGAGACGTAAAGGTGGCGGCGGTTACTCGGCTCCCCGGGCGCGGTGCCGCGGCCCGCCCCTCGCGGCCCGCTTTAATGCAAAACGTGCCTCACTTACTAATCTATTTTTTATTCCCCCTTTATCGTCCTTTATATTGCTGGCCTCTGGACTTTTACACGTCGACCACCGCCGCCGACCTCGCCGTATCCCCATCGTTTCGTCTAAATGTGTATGAAATGGAAGAAAGAAAAAAAAAAAAAAAAAAAAAATCGTTTCGCAATATTCCCCGTGTTTTGTTATATCTCCCCGTGGCCGTCGGTCGTACGTCTTTTCCCAAGGTTGAAATCTGAAAGACGACGGCGATGAAATAATAATAATATCGCGCACAACATAATATAATATCAACTATAGACGTGGTACTGCGGGTGTAAATATATATATGAAAAAAAATATCAAGTATCGATAATTTCACCTCGGGTTTCATCCGACGGGATGAATACGGTACGCTGGAAATCCGTAATTCTATAATCGAAAATAGTAATATTTTTTAAAGATTAGCAACTTTTTTTTTTTTTTTTTTATCTTGCACGAATTACGTTTAAAGATAAACACTTTACGTGCGTGTTAAACAAATACACGGCCGAAAGACAGTAGACTAATTAAGTATATGAGGAGACTTTAAATTAATTAGTTTGCCCCGTGTAAAATTCGAATAAGATATAAATTTGATTTTAGTTAATTTTCCTCCTACAAATCCCAGTAAATAAACGAAAATTAAAAAAACAACCGTTAATTCAATTTGCAAACAATAAAACGCAAAAATACGATTACGATTTAATATTATATATAAAATAAAATATATTATTCAAACTTAATTCGTTCTTTTTTTTTTTTTTTTTTTTTTATATATATATATAAATTATACTCTGTAAATAATATTCTTCGTGGTATAGAAAACTGCGACGGAAAACTTTGTAATACTATTTAAGGTTTAGTTATAATAATATTAACACTGTCTTTAAACTTTTAAAAAAGTATATAAACAAAAAAAACTTTTAGAATTTATAAATAAATAAAAAAAATAATATATATATATATATATATATATATATGTATTACTTGACATTTTACCAAATATAATCGTATTCACTTGACGATAACAATATGATATATTTTACACTCCATTAATAAAAACAAAATTCAAAATTGCCATATTTTAAACCAATTTCAATAAGCGTATCACCAAAATTTATATACAAAAAAATAATTATTAACATTTTTCTTATTAGTGCTTATAAATTGCACGGAAATGTGTCACGAAATTCATCATGAATCGTAAACTTAGTGGCGAAAAATGAAAAATGTGATAATTCTGTTTTATTACCATTAAGTGTACATTTCGATGAAAATCATAAAAATTACTACGCCATAGGAAAACTCTCATTTTTTATTTATTTTTTTTATTATTATTAATTTATTCCCGGGTCTATAATATTATTGACGACTAATAATAATTAATATTATAACTCGGGCCTCTCGGTTATACCGAGGGGGGAACTGCTGTAGACTGGGCCCTGGTATTGGTTAGATCGGACCCTGGGGTATAGGTACGGCTAGTGTTCGGAGGCGGTGCGCGCTGTACAGTCGGGGCACTGTAAGACGTAATCGTATTGGCGATCATAACTCGACGTGATAATTTTTAGTAAAATATTAGATTTTGATTACGTATTTTTTTTTTAATTCTTTTGTTATTTTTTTTTCAGTCTATAAACAATTTCTCTATACCAGACATTCTGTCCCGATTTTCAAGCGCACACACTTTGCCAAAAGCATCGCGGAACTAGTCGGCGCGTCGGCGAAGTCGTCGAAATGTTTTTTTTTTTTTTTTTATTATTATTAATTAGAAATAAACAATCTATACAAATTATACACAATAAGAGAAGACAGAACGTGAAAAATTGAATAAGAAGCCGCCCACTGGCAACACTTAACATGAATTATTTATATTAGTTATATTTTTTTATTATTTTTTTTTTTTTTTTTGATTGTTACTGATTGGAATTCTATGTGTATATATATATGTATATTTTAAATTGGAACTTGTATGAGGTCACGACACCATTTCCTTTTTAGCCCGCGCCTAGGATTTCCTGGGAGAGTTAGAGAGGAGGGGTTTTTAATAAGTGGATTTCGGTGGGATAGAAGTCGCATACGGAAGCGCACATAAAATAATTGTGCTTCTTCAATGGTGGGCTTCATGTGGAAATCATTATGAAACGTTAGGTTTGATACGTACGGCGGTGCATTTGGAGAGTCGACGAAAAGCTAAAGTTCTGGAACACTTGGATTATTTTATTGATATTGGATTTTTTTTTTTTGCTGAACCCCAGAGCTGTATGCCATAAGTCCGAATAGGTTTCAGGAGGGTCTTGTGAATCAAAAGTTTGATTTTTAAATTAGTATTATTATTTCTCAACATTAGAGGACCGAGCATGCGCATACGGGCATCGAGAGTCAGTCTTTTGGTTCGTAAACGATTTTTCCGCGTCAGACGCGTATCGAGATTGAGTCCCGGCGATTAAACTGGCATATATTTGTATGTTGCAAAACTAATAGAATTGCCCGCGTGTAACTACCAATGGAATCAATATCAATTAATACAGCGCTTGAATGCCGTTTAAAAAAAAAAAAAAAAAACAAAACAAAACAAAAGGCAACCCTAGAACGAAAATATCAACAAAAAAAAATCCTTCCGTGAAACACCGCAGGGAACGTCGCCGTTCTCTTTACGTGTATACTAATTGATAAAATGATAGCGTTTGTTCGTATGTTCGGGGTAAACTCCGAGACTACTTATTGGCTCGTCTTGCAAATTGTTTTGAATTAAAGAGGACATCGCAGAGAAGGCATTGGGTTGTTGTTTAGTGTAACAACAGTCGGACCATGCGCCGTCCACGAGAGTAAATGTAAATTAACGGTAATAACGTGTAATAGATTTCGATAAAACTTTGCGTTCGCCAAACAAATCGATCGGAACAATCGAATTCCCCTCGATATCACTGCGTTCCCGACTTGCCGCCAAAACACTAGTGGAAGCGTTCGTTTATTCGAGACATTCGGTTTGTATTTCGTACCCGAGAACCGACGGCGACACCGGTCGCAATATATCGGCTTCGGCGTTGTGTGTTCTAAGTGGCGACGGCACTCGACGGCCGCGGCGCCCGTCGTTCTATCGGTATGAAAATATAAAAACAGAGATCGCGCGAATCCGCCGCCTACAACCGGCACGGCACGCGTAAATATATAATTTCCTTTGGCGTAAAACCGCGTAAAATTATAACGTTAAAAAAAAATACTTTTCAATATATATATATATAAACATTGTGCCACAACCGTCGGATATAAGTCCTTCATCGATGTGAAATATCAAGTGTCCGCCCTCGCCCCCGTCGCGAAAGCGACTTTCCGACGATAATGACGCGTTTTCCAATTCGAGTGTTCTTTATTATTATTATTATTATTATTACTTTTTTTTTTTTTTATACAAAAATATATATATATATATATATTATGTTTACGTAGACGATAACGAGAACAGTCGGTATCTGTAGTATTATACTGTAGTAGTTTGAAGGGGGCCGCCCACCCGTCCTTCCCGCCCACCGCCACCGGCAAACGATGACCTATTGAAACGATTTTCGTATACCCGACGCGATGTACTTGGCCACCGCCGACGTTTCAATAGGATAATATTATACATCTTTTTTTTTTTTTTATTTTTTCTTTTTCGATATTCATTCGACCAACTGGTGCGTACGGACGAAATAATATCGCCGAACACACCGTTATTGTATACTTTGTACGTAGGTAGACGTGTTTTTTAACCGGAAGAGGAGAACCGCCGCCGCCGTCGTGTAGCCGGCACGCAGATGACGTATTATGTTTTTTTTTTTTTTTTTTAGAAGATTATAATATGCGAAATATTAATATTGCGGTATATGTCTGCGCGGTTCGGGAATTTTTCTCGTTTTTCCGTATTCGATTTTTTACCATTTCCCGTTATATTGTGTTCCTTAGAGTTTAATAATGTTCGTCAATTTTTTTTTTTTTTTTCTCTCTCTCGATAATTTTGGTCAATCGACCGCCGGAACCGTCTTAACGTTATCGAACAACAATTTAACTAAGGGCCGGACTAATGTGTTTTGTTTTTTTTTTTTTCATTTTCGATATGACGATGATCTTTGCTTAAAAACTATTATTTATAAAATACTACTTCGCAATTTTATTTGTATACAAATTGGAGATCAATTGGAATTATATAAATAATTATTGATTATTTTGGTAGGCCCGACCTGACTTGCCAAACGAAAATTATCATTTGATTCACGTTAAATGTAAAATACGAACGTAATTGAAAAGAAACAAAAACCGTTAAAATATTCCGATAAAACTAATCAAATTATTAGATAACAATGACTCGGTAATTTTTTTTAGTATTTTCGTTGATAAATTCCACAACGGGTACCGGAAAAATATTGGAATGCGTACACAATTTTCTATAACAAAACGAATCCGCGATACTTTTGATCAGAAACAGAACGTAATCGAAAACCGACATACGTTCGAACGTTTATTGAAAGTATGTAATAAAAAAATCGGAAAAAATCCTTGGAATTATTATTTTTTTTTTTTTATTTCCATTATAATATCCGTCGGTTTTTGCGACGCGGTACGCTTGACACTTCTCCGCACGGCGACGACGGGCCCCACTATACCGCGACAGTCGCCCAAGTCACTATCACGTACCCCGTGATAGTTCTGGAATCCTGATCGAAAATGTCGTTGTTTTTTTTTTTTTCTTTTTTATCGCGCTCCGGGGTCCGGCGCCGCGTGCAGTGGGCACACGGGGGACAATACCCGTAACCGTTTCGGATTCGGTTATGCAAATGCGTAGCCGCGCGACGGGTTCGAGACAATATTTACTCTCAGAAACAATTACACCAGGCAATACTTGTACGTTTCTTTGTTAACAATAAACCTTCAAAGCGCGTGCACCCGTACGGGCGGTATAGGTATAGGTGTACCCTACATACAGTATCGTTGCGAACGACGACGACGACGACGATACAAATAAACTGTATAATTTATAATATATGCGAACTGGATTATCCGCCCGTTTAATAAACATTTTCGTTATATTTACCTTACCCGAAAACCGCACACGTTGTTACATGTGTAGTTAAAACTCGTAGGTTTACGTGCGAAACTCATCGCGGGCCGCGTGCGATAATATTTATCTTAATATTCGTGCAAATGAGTTTTTCGTGTAAACGGCCATGCGTATAAAAACAATAATAATAATAATAATAAAAAAAGAACGACCACCGGCATGTCGTTGTCCTAAAACTATTGTTTTTTTTTTTTTTTTTTAGCCCCTAATACAGGGTGCGGCTGAACCGACTGACGAATTTTGATGGGCTATAAATAACGAACGGTAAAACTTAGAGAAAAGGTTTTTGTTTTAAATTTAAATCGCTATTCAATCCCATTTTTGAAAATTATATCTCCAATATTGCGGCCGTCAGCGTTGATACACTGTTGTAGACGATCTCCGAAGCTCTCATATGATTTTCGGCTCATTTCCACTGGTATGCCCTCGACTTCCACGGTGATTTTCTGTTTATGTTCTTCTATGGTATGTGGGCGATGTCTGAAAACCTTATCCTTAAGGTAGCCCCAGAGGAAAAAAATCACACATGCTTAAATCCGGGGACCGTGCTGGCTAGCCTATGTCTCCTCTCGGAGAGACTACCCGCCCAGGGAACATTTGTCGCAAGAGAGCAAGTGAAATTCTAGCCGTGTGCGCTGTAGCTCCGTCTTGCCGAAACCATACATCTCCCAGATCATGTTCTTCAGCCATTTCCTCCAACCTATGCTGCAGATAAGTTTGCAACATCACGACATAACGGGCGGACGTGACAGTCCTGTTCTCGTCCTCGAAAAATTCCTTTAATCAACTGCACATTTTCGGGGGTTCTTACCGTTCTGGGTGCTCCGTGTGTCCAAGTCTACTCAGGGTACTTCCAGATTCTTCCAAATGCCGTATCCACAATTCGATAGTGTTAGCAGGTGAAACAGATTCGGCACGTGGAATGCCGCCGAAGTGTATACGAAAAGCCCTTTGTGTACCTATCACAGAATGATTATTTTCGTAATACGCACGCCCGACGAAACCACGATGTACACCTGTCCAGACCATGATTACGAATAAAAACGGCATTACCGTACAATTCAATATATACCAATTATTTGGGGCTGCTCTTGTTTTATCACAGACTAATGACCTCATTAAACTCGTC
This sequence comes from Tuberolachnus salignus, assembly GCA_956483605.1. Taxonomy (NCBI): domain Eukaryota; kingdom Metazoa; phylum Arthropoda; class Insecta; order Hemiptera; family Aphididae; genus Tuberolachnus; species Tuberolachnus salignus. The sequence continues at coordinate 45,118,980 of OY101432.1, read as the reverse complement.
ATTTGGCTCTGCCGCACCCTGTACGATAAATAAATAATAATTAATTTTATCAAAATTACCGTACAACACCAGATATCGTGTCTCATTCGAAATTCGTTCAGCTCTTCCCTGGATTAGGCCGGACGACAGACATTTTTCAATTTTACTGTTATGCAGAACAAGTATATTATTCGAGATGTTTTAATTTCATATTGAAAATCATTATTGTCGTTAATTGCAGGACAATAACTGTGAAAAAATCAAATAAACTACCGCGTAGTTAACCACGATGTACACCTGTCCAGACCGTGATTACGAATAAAAACGGCATTACCGTACAAATCAAAATATACCTCTTATTAAAGCCTACTTTTATTTTATCACAAGCTCACTAAACTCGTCAGTCGGCTCTGCCGCACCCTGTATAATACGCACGGATAATATACGGATAATAGCGAGTTTGTTACTATTAAAATATTGACGATTGACGTTGTTAATATAGTAGGAATAAAAAAAATATATATATCAGGGACGCGCGTCGCGATTTCTCTAATTTTTTCTCTAAACACCGATTTGTGGTGGTTGTCGTTGTGAAATATGAATAAAATTACTGAATCATTGGCAGTATATCGTTTTGTTACCTCCGTTCTCTTTCCCTCGGGAATGCGTGTCTGTATACACGCTTAGCCGGATTTGTAGGCGAGTAGTTGCGAAAGTTTATTGTGTTATGGTCGTTTAGTTTTTATTTATACCGAAAGCAACGATAAATAATTGCAATAAAAAAACGATTCTGAGCGGATCCCGGTAAACTGGTAAGGTTATGGAGACAGTACAATAGTAAAGTAATATATTTAGCATTATAGTTGACCAGGAAATCGATAAAAATAAAACCGACGTATCGTCGTTCGAAGTCGGTTTTTAATATTTTTTTTTTTTTTTTTTTTAACCGAAAAAGTGTCTGCCGAGAATAAAATTACATATTACTAAAATATGGTTTCTTCGCCACATTCTGAATCTAAAACTAAGGTTATATTTTTCTGATTAAAATCGAAGACAAAAAAGTAACTAAATAATAACGGAAAAATATCTTCTATACCCTAGAATCTAGGGTCTAGACACTCTAGTGATTTGTACTTTTTTTTCTTTTTTTTATCAATTTTGTACAAAAAAAAATTATAATAAAATTCAGTTTAAAAATATCAGTACCGTATTTTTATGATTATTATAATTTTTTTTTTTTGAACGGTTTAAAGCACATAAATGTTGATAAAGCGTTCGTTGTTCTGCAATTGTACTTACAAAAAAAAAAAAAAAAAAAGAGTAAAAAAAAAAAAAAAGGACAATGATTTTATGAAATAAAGAAAGAAAAAAGTTTTCCAAACTTTTTTTTTTATTTTCCATATTTTAATTTTTATTATTATTCGTTTTTTTTTTTTTTTTTTTTTTTTTTTTTTTATATCAGATAAAACTTCAAGCTATTGCCGCCGCCTTTCGAGTTACGAATCACATCTCGAAGGAACAAATTATTTATAATCGAATATTCGTAAAACTTCTCACGGATTTATAATACGTCTATATAATGCCAATTCGTATTTCATTTTTTTTTTTTTCTCACCGTATAATATACGACGTGACGTAAAACGAAATAAAAAATTAGTTCAATAAATAATGTTATATTTATATATTTTTTTTTTTTTTTTTACGCGGCGCGTTGTATCGGCAATATAGGTACACCGTTGTATACATTTACTTGCAGTATTTGGAATTTAGTGGATTGGAGTTTAAAAACGAAACGTCACAAACATCGTTGAAAATCGTCGAGATTATTCATCTTGACCATTTATCATTTTATCTTTTATAGATGAAAATTTTGGAGTTTATCTAGGATAAAAAAAAAAAATTAACTTTTTAATAATTATCAAGGTGCATATAAAAAAATTAAAAGGCAAATGTTTCAACCCTAGTAAAAAAAAAAAAAAAAAAACCCTTGTATTACACGTAACCGTATTGTTTTGCTTTAAGTAAAAAATTCGACGTCACTGCCCAATTGTTAGCAATTATTTTTACCGTTTACGTTTTTACGTGAGCTGATCTAACCTAATCTACTTAATTGTTCCTAACGTAGACAACAATAGACAATTTATAAAAAAAAAACGATCTTAATAATAATTAAGAATTGGAATTTAGATAATTTCCACATATCAATTGCAACAAATTAAGTGAGTGTTATCTATATCTGTATCAAAGCGATATCGGAGCAATTGTCTTTTATCGTTATCTAAACATATTTTACTTATCCGTGTCTCGACACTGGGCACCGAGTATAGTTAAAAACGCAATTTTATTTCGTCGTAAACAAATACCGCCATTACACAACGTCACGACACTGGCCTTTATATATATATATAGAACAATTTAGTTTATATCTGAAAGCAACGACAGACAAACCGATTACAAGCGAAGTTCCGGTAAACATGTATTAATAAATCTAAAATGAAAATGATATTAATTCGTAACTAGAAAACAAATAGATATTGTTCGTGTTTAAACAAACGAAACAAATAACGAACTTGAATATTTCAAATAATTATATTCATAATTCGAAAAATAAACGGATATTTTGAAAATGTGTACCGGGTATAACAAACGGTAATGTACGATTATTCCGTCGGCGAATGTTTATCAGGTTTCTACGAATCTCGTAAACTGAATTACTACAACAAATAAAAATAATAATAAAAAAAAAAATAATAAAAACAAATTTAGAATTCAACAGTGAAAACATTCAGCGTACGCTTTTCCGACGTTTATTCGCCGTTTCCCCCTCCCCCCCCACCATTGTTAAAAATACTATAAATCAAAAAAAATCACCTCCTCAATGCACCGACTAAATGAAGTTTACTACCAGAAACCATGTCTGAAATTTATGATCGGAGCACGATTTATTGTAGAAAAATTGTTTCACGACGAAAAAAAAGATTAAACCAATTAAAAAGAAAAAAAAAAAAAAGACAGCAGTAATTGACCGTCACACAGGAAAAGGTTTTAATAATTTAATTTAATTTTTATTCTAACACAAACACGGTCGCTATGAAAGCGAAAATATTCACAAAAGGTTTCGCCATTAAACGAGCACAAAACCAAAAAAAAAAAAAAAAAAATCGATAATTAAAAATTATTATCACACTAGTAATTTTATCTCGGGTGAAAAACGTTTTTCATCCGAAATAATACAAGATGGTTTTTTCTACATGATCCGGCGTTTTTTTTCCACGGAGATGTTTAAGTTAATTCGATTTATGTTTTTCAAAATTATTATTGTTATTATATTCCAGCTATATGTCAACGCTGTTTTCAAATATTTTCCCAACTAGTTATAGTTTAAATAAGTTCTAAAATTTTATTTTGAACACGATTTTGAAAATATAAAATTTAACTAGAAATATATATATATATATATATGTATATATGTATACATAAGTAACAATACGCAAGTAATATTTTTACGTTAAATTTATCGGCATGTATTCGACATTTTTTACTTTAAGTTCACGTGATTGGAATATTAGAACGCCCAAATTTAATGAACTAAGGTTTTTTTTTTTTTTTTTTCGTATAATTTAACATTTAACTGTCGTACATTATTAATGATGCAAATAGATTACAAATATCTCATAATAAGCAATTTTAAATTTAATATATTTTACGTCATTTTTTTTTTTTTTTTGTTATATAATTTTTTCAACTGAAATCAACAATAGATTAAAATAGATAACAATATATATATATATATAAATTATTTATTTTGCGCAATCATAAAACATATAAATCTACACCGGTTACCGGTATCCGTTCGAATTACGTGTCCATTATTAAGTCGATATTTCTGCGTACGTTTGATGTTTTTCGCATAGAAATTTCGACATTTTACAGTCGCGTAGCGCGTTGGAGTAGAAAAACATTCCCGGTCCGAATGCGATTTAATAAAAAGGGATTGTTGTGGACGAGTAGAGGGAGAGTGAAAAACAAAAAAAAAAAAATGAAATGAAATTGGGCGGGGTGTATTGAATAATATCCGCGTACGGAAAAAAAAAAAAAAGAATGCTAGCGGGAAACGCGCGTGTCGTATAAAACCGGATTGCCGGGACGGGGGGGGGGGAATAGAAAAAAACCCGCTAAAAATTTGTTACGTCCGACCGCCCCCCCCCCGCACAGGCGGGTCGCGGAAGATTTCGTTACGTCCTACACGGCGGCGCGGCGGTAACCCATAGAGGTATTCCATTATCGCCGCGGTCCACGGTGGCACCGGGGGGGCGGGGGGGGGGCGGGCGGTGTGGCGAGTGCACTTACGCGGGACGCGCGGCCCCCGGGTCCGGGCGGTAAAGAAGAACCGACAAGAGGTAGAGAAGGTCTCTCGAGAAATGCGACTTTTTATTTTTATCCGTCTCTGTCTCTGCCGATTTCTCTTTTTTCTCTCTCTCTCTCTCTATTTACGTGCGCCCGTCCACCTCCCCGGGTACGCGTATGGCCCTATAGGTAGGCAAAGTAATAATATTATATACTGACCCCCCGCTCCCCCCACACCCCGGGGTCCGAGGTTTGTATTTTTATACCTTAACTATATTCGACCCCGGCGGACGAGATAACGATACCCAATTTATTTATGAATCACATCAAAGGACATCACATCACATCACATCACATTACACAAAGTATATATATATATATATATATATATACGTATAACACGATGCGTTCCTTTTTAAAAGCCGTTCCGTGTACCGGGTGTCATCAAGTCGCGCACACGAGTGGTAATAATAATAAAAACAAAAAAAAAAAAAAAAAGATTTCCCAATAAAATTATTCGTTACGTACCGGACGAGCGAGAATAACAATAATAACGTTACGGCGGATGTATAGAAAGACGAATGCTCCGGTCAAATCTAACCCGAGTGTAAAAATATTGAATAAAACACACAAACGCGAAATTCGTAAACAAGAAGAAAAAAAAAACCTCTTAGATATTCTATAATGGAACGGGGAATAATACGCACAAAAATCAACATGACCGGTCATTTTTCGTTCCATCTAACACAGTGTTTCCCAACCGGGGTGGTCCCATAGATTTTTTCCTCGATTTCTATTACAAATTAATTATTATTATTATTTTTTTTTTTTTAAAAAGCGAAAAAAATTACCACTTATTGAGGAACCGTATAATATTATACGGTTAGCTGTAGACCGATAAGTATTTTCCGCTTTTACAAGTGTGCAGGTATCGGTCACGAAAATCACACCGTGTAAATTATTTAGTATAGAAAAGTATAATTATATATTAGTGGAGTATAGTAATAAAATGTAAAGTAAAATAACAAAAATTAACATTTTTCAATACATTTTATGTATTCTTGTTAATGAGCAAAAAAAAAAAAAAAAAAAAGGTATTCCTAGTTTTCGTAAAATTGAGGTGGTCCGCGACCGATAAAATATTGCCGAAGTGGTCCGTGGGCGGTAAAAAGGTTGGGAAACACTGATGAAACAACACGACATATTATTTCCTAGTGAAATAGTATTAACTAAAAAAAAAAAAATGTAAAATCAACGTTAATGTTACGTTAGAAATCGCCGACATTTCATCACGATGTTATGATTGGGTAAAAATCTAGTGGTTTGTCAATAGCGTGATGCTTGTCACACGTGCAGTTCGTGGTTTTAATATAAAAAATACGCGACTTGTATCGATCCGTGTTATAATGGCTACGCGTGTATAATAACATACGAGGTGTGTTCAAAAAATTCCGGTGACTTTTTATCGAGATGTGCTCGATGTATGTATTGATTGTCCGTGACTAGTGTTTTCATTCTGGAATATTTCGATATTTTTTAATGCGAAATTTGAAAACGATCTCATACGATATAGTCATATGTACAACGCAAATTATTCTGTACGTATATTTAGATACACGCGCGATTTTTTTTTTTTTTTTTTTTTTAACACGGACCAATATACGGCTAAAATCGTTGGCTCTATTATTTGTGAATAGCATGCGCGTATTTTAAAAGCTTTTCTTCCGGCGTAATTTATCATTTTTTTTTTTTTTTTTTGAATCATTTTCCTAGTCCAATAGACACTCGTATGTAATCCATACATAAAAAAAAAAAAAAAAAAAAAACATGTACTATAATTTTCTACGCCAAAGAAATATTTTAGTTATATTTTACGATAATCGATTTTGTAATTTTTAATGTTAGTTATTAAATGTATAACGGTGTTCGATTATTGTTTTAGTGGGTTTTTCGCAATTCGGTTAAGTGAAATCGATTAGGATATCCCGTTATACTTTTTATTAAGTACCTCCTATATATAATAAATGCTTTGACCGTAATAGTTTTATTGCAGGCGTCTACTTAAATGTTGTGTTCGGTGTTTGTTAGTCAACGGCTCTTATGGAAAATCGACCAAACAAAAGAAAAAAAACAAAGTATAGTACCGCACGCCATCTAGATTTATGAATTTTATTTGAATTAACAAAAAAAAAACAAAAAAAAAAAACAGGGAAATGAAATAATTCCCTGCACCTAATTCTAAACAAATGTGATCGAAAAAAAAAAAAAAAATTGGTGATAATTAATAATATATTTTTTTTTTTTTGCGAAAATTGTCTGTATATAGTTAGATACGAAGAGAAAAAGACGCTAAAAAAGTGGCAGTTAAAAGTTTTTATTATATAGAATAGTCGGAAAAAAGTTCTCGGCGCAACGATTCACGTTGTTTGTGAATAAACTATATAATATAACCGACAATCGTATACGGACAAATTATAGAATAATAAAATAAAAAAAAAACCGTGAAAAAATTAAATTATCTTAAATCAGTATTAATTTTTTATAACCGATTAAATAACAATAACGCATTCAAAGTGAAAAACGTTTAAAGAGCGCGAAGTTTTTAAAAAAAAAATGATCTTATTCCCGGATAAATATTTATCATTATATGCAATCGTTAAAAAGGAAATGTTGAACTAAAAACCTAAAAAAAAAACTTTTTATTATAAAATTATTATAAATAAAGACGGTAGGTTAGGTCTATATATAAAGACGGACATATATTGCATCACGTGCGATTGGGCATTTTTTGTAGGTTGCAAAGTAATTTATGATATATGTGGTAATTTAGTTTTAAAAGGTTCAGCAATGATAAATCATAACGATCGAAAAACGATTCTAAGCATTGATCTGGTAAAGTCATGGGGATTAGTCGTGTTTTTCTCACCTTGTGGCCGGGATAAACCGGACGAATATAAAACCGATGAATCGCCGTTGGTTGTCTATTTTTTTTTTTTTTTTTTCTATAAAAAAAAACTATCGAGAATATAGAAAAATTATTTAAACATTTTTACACTTTTTTTTAAATTTAGGAGGGGGGGGGGTATAAAAATCCTCGGATAAATGTACCGGTGGGTAATATATGTCTAGAATAATATTATCGGTTGGGGTAAATATATTTGGAGGGTAAAATTATCATGTACACCGGTATATATCGACTTTCCGGTCACATTTGAATACGTCAAAAATGCAACGCCGACAGACGCCGTCGGTCGGATCGTGCCCGAAATGAAGAAGCGGGGAAAACGGAATAGAAAAAAAAAAAAATAAATAAAAAAATTCCCCCCGAAGACCGGCTGTCTCTATGGACAACAGTGGCGACGGCTGCGATAAACACTGAAGTGGGCGCAGACTTAAGCGAGAAAACGACGTCCGATCAAACGATTAAGGGCCGTTCTCACCGACGTAATCGTTGATTTTGTTCATGATCTTCCGTGACCAGTTAGGCGGCCCCACGAGTGAATTTACGTGTTTAAACTCTAAACTATATTCGGGAAAAACGGGAATAAGTTCTTTTTATTATTATTCCGTATTCGCGTAATAATCACCGTCGGCCGGCCATGGACACACGGACTAATACAAACGGGATAAAACGTAACAAACGGTCGGCCACTACAGAGATACTTGTAATATTGATGAATGTTTCGCACAGTGTTTTGTACTTGTTCTCGTTCAGCCCGAGCACCGTGCGCAGCGTTTGTTATTCAGTGCGAACGACGTTTGCACGGCCGGTGCAAGGACGGACGGCGAAGCGGCAGACTATGCGGCGGCATAGCCCCGGCGCATACCGCGCGCGCGCCCATAAAACTGGGCCTGTATATACGTATAGGCGTACCGGTACTAGTTGCGTTTATCGCAGACAATAATGACGCGTTATTAAAGACTACACGCACGCGTACATACGATCGCGTGTATTATTTATTGCCCGGATACGCGCGAGTAGAACGCGCGCGCGATATATTATAAAACGAGCAACGCGGATCGGCGGCGGTCCGCGTATACGGGAATAACGGGACGGCGGGCGGCGGGCGGCGGCGGGCGGCGGCAACGGTCCCCAGGTGGTGTACCAGCTCGCGGTTGTCAACGCGGCAAATGATATATCACGGGGACGGTGACAAGCAATCAATTCAAAGTTAGAATCCCGTCGGCGTTCCCGCGGCGCCCTCCCGGAAAGCAAATTATGAATTAATAGGCGCACGGGGGATTTTATATAAGTCGCGAGGACGTTTTATACGGTACGCCGCCGCCGCCGCCGGTCTGAAATATCAACGCCAATTAAGGGGACGCGCGGCGGCGGTCGGTTATTTATGGGACAACGTGACCGACGGTCTTTATTTTCGGTCACGAACGGACGCCCCTGTCCCGTGACAGCGTACATTTGTCGGCCGACCGACCCGATATTGCGTCCGCGGTTAGCGGCCACTCGGCCGCACGTTTAATAATATGACACACACGTCGACGCGCCGGTTTTCTTATCGTGACCGCGTAACCGCACGCGCTCCAACGATAATAACCAATTTGTAATATGTTTACGTCCTGCGCCGCCGCCGCCGCGTGCGACATAATTTCACACTATGACCCGGTGCCGTATTTTTTTTTTTTTCTAGGACGGTCCGGTGAATTGGCAAGCGGGACTTTTTAATTCGTACACCCCCATACAGTAAACACCGACGATTTTTGTAACATTTAGCAAAACCGAGGAACGCCAACTATTATACACCTGGCAGTGGGCGTAGATCCCTAAAAAAAAAAAAAAAGAAAAAAAAAGGCACTGGTGGCCACGAATCGGGTAAAAAAAAAAATAATAATAATAATATTATGACGGTCGGTTATTGGACGCTAGTTGATGTCGGGGTGGAATAAAAACGATTTGCGAAAACGTGTAACGCGAAAAAAAAAAAGAAAAAAAAAAAACGTTTTTATAACGCGAAAAACAAAACGCGAAGTTTTTACTGTTAAAGTACCCGCGCGAAACCACTTTCGTACCGATAACCGGTAAAACAATCGTCCGGTGTTTCATAATGTTATTTCCGTGCGCGTAAAAATGTCTACGCCGAATTTCTTTGACATTATGATTTTCGTGTGTTTTTTTTTTTTTATTTTTTTAAATGTTGTTTAGTGAATTGTAATTTATTCGGTTCGCCGGATAATTTATTAACTCCGAGTCGCCGGTAGTTGAAATGCAAACAACAAAAAAAAATAAAAAATCGCCGAATTCCGACGCCTATGGCCGGACCCTCGTGCTAAAACGGGGAATACAAAAATCTTAAGGTAAAAATATAAAAATCGGGAACAAAAAAAAAAACCGCCGGTGGTCACGCGACGACGTTTCAAATCGATTTATTAATTAGTGAAGAAAAATACGCGAAAAAAAAATGTAATCCGATCGCACGGTGAATTGTGGACAGGACGGGACGGTTTTACGTTTTAGAAGTCGATTTATTTTATTTTCCCGTTACGTTTTCACTCGTTAAAATTCAAAAAAACAAAAAAAAAAAAAAAAAAAAACGAAAACGCCGAGATTCTTTTAAACGCCGCGGATTTACATAATCGCGAGGTACGGCGGCGTGTTAAACGGTACACAAATTTTAATCGTATTTTTTTTTTTTTTTATATAATTAAGTTTGTTAACACCCCTCGTTTTTACTCCTCTCTGGTATTATTACACTTACGCTTGTGTTTGCGATATTTCGCGTATTTCGTTTCCGGTTTAATCGGACCACAGTAGTCGAGTTACGTTATGCGGGGTGTGGTTTTTTTTTTTTTTTTTACTTTTTTAATCACGATCCCGCTGTATTTTTCACGGAGATTTCGAGTATATATATATATATATGTTCGATTTTTCGTTATTGTATTCGTACGATATCCGTGACCAATACGTTTACCCATCGTGTTTTGTCCGTGCGCCGTATACGCGTTAAAAAAAAAAAAAAAATTTATCAACATTCGATTTAAAAGGGAAAAATAGTTAATACTCCACCCCCCTGACTCCTCATCCCCTTCACCGTTTACGACGTGGATTCGGAATGAAAACAAAAAAAAAAAAAAAAAAAAAAACGACGACAGTCATAATAATAGCGAAGCGTGACAACTATTATAATCTTCGTCGTCTATTAGATACAAAAAAAAAAAAAAAACCCCCGGATGCGAAATCAATTTCCCGAACGTTTTCTACGCACGCCTCCCTAGGAATAGGACAAAAAAAAAAAAAAAAAAAAAAAGTTCACACTGTCCCCGTCGATCGTAGACACAATAGGTTTGCAAACAATTGTTTCGGCCGTATAAATGCGTCGAAATTCGGGATCAAATTTTGTAACGTTTAATTTTGCACGACAAGTGCGCGCCGGACGTTTACAAACGAATACTGTTTAAACGATTAACTGCAAACGAATATATTTTTCGCGCGAAAATCTAAAGTGTCTCGAAAATACTAAATTAATAGTTAAACGCGCGTAAAACATTGTCGTTAATCGCGGGATATTGTGCGGTCCTAAAATCACAATAGTCTGATGTTTAAAAGTAGACGTACGCGATTTCCGTTTTAAACGCACCTGTTTTTCTTTTTTTTTTTTTAGTCCGGAAACCGCTGCTGTAACGATTGAAACAAAAAGGACAAAAAATACAAAACGAATTCACTTATAATCTTCCGAGTAAACCGCCCTCTATACAGGGTGTCCCGCGAATATATACCCGTTACGATATCTCCTTTAAAATTTTAAAAAAATCCTTTATTCATTTCGACAAATTTCAAAATAGATGTTTTACAGAGTTTATTCTTCGGAAAACGTTTCGACTTTTTAAATTTCATTGACCTCGCGATTTTTAGTATATATATATATACATTTTAAATTACATAAAAAAAATCATAAACAGTATCGTTTTGTTAAAACAAAACTCATCGGAAAACGAGATGTGAGAATATTTCGAAACACTGTTATGGTATTAAATTATACACTATTTTTCTGTAGACTACAGAAAAAAGAAAATCAAAAAAATCACAAATCACGATGTTAATGAAAAATAAAAAGTCCGTAAAACTTTAATCTTCCGAGTAAACCGCCCTGTATACAGGATGTCCCACGAATATATACCCGTTACGATGGCTCCAATAAAACGTTTAAAAAAAAAAATTCCTTTTTGTTTTCGACAAATTTCAAAATAGATGTTTTACAGAGTTTATTCTTCGGAAAACGTTTCGACTTTTTAAATTTCATTGATCTCGCGATTTTTAGTATATATATATACACACACATTTTAAATTGCATAAAAAAAGTCATAAACAGTATCGTTTTGATAAAACAAAACTCATCGGAAAACGAGATGTGAGAATATTTCGAAACACTGTTATCGTATTAAATTATACACTATTTTCCGGAGATTACAGAAAAAAAAAAAAAAAATCACGGTGTAAATGATAATTGAAATGTCCGTAAATCTTGTGAAATCTTCAAATTTGTCGAAAATAATAAAATGAAAAGTAATTTTTCGTTTTTAACAAAAGCGTATATAAAATATAAATGTTTTTAGTAAACCCGATTGCGTGTCGTTACACGGGGAGAATCGCGCGGGACTTTTATGATTTTAATGATGCGCGCGATTAAAAAAATAATCGGACGACCGGGACACGATGTGTCTTGTTGCGTAATCGGAACGTTGTCACACGGAATTTGCATAATTATATGCAACGTACACGCTGTATATGTGCACACTATTTTTTCATAAAACCTATACGGTTCGCGTGTATTTTAATGCATTTACCCGACAACTATTATACAACGACAACAGTGAATACTCGTAAATGCGTTTTCGGTTTAAAAAGAAGAAAGAGGAAAAAAAATAAAAAATCTACGCGTCTAAACGGGCAGGGACGGTTCTGGACATGCCCCGAGCCCCCCAGCAGCACACCACCGTAGGGGTACGCCGAACATATTTCGCATATTATCGTACAACAAATCCTGTTTTTTTTTTTTTTTTTTTTATTAATTTGTTTGGTTTTTTTTTTTTTTTTTTAGTAAAACGCACACAGGCCTAAACAAAGGCCGAGGGGTAGGCGGTCGACCCGTCACCTCCCCAGAAACCGGCGGCGTAGGCAGTGGGTGTACGACCGCTCTGTCGTTGTTTCGCGAATATAATTAATAAAATAATAATAATAATAATACGTGTACGTTTTTTTTTTTGTTTAAAATAACCGGCGGCCATACTATTATGTTATGCCTACGTTTGTACCGCAGTCGTACCAGACCGCCGGTGGAAATTCGTTAAAACAATAGCCAATAAAAAAAAAAAAAAAAACCGCGTATCGACATGTGCACGCGTACGTTTTCGAAAAATTACTCAGCGACAATTACGAAAACCGTATAAATACGAATTTAAACGATTTATTATAAATAAAATTCGAGTAACGCATAGTCGAACGGAGGTTTAAGAAAATAATAACGTCAGTAAAGTAAAAAGTTACTTTTTAAAAAAAATAAAAAAAAATTTATCCTTTACTATACGTGCTTGCACTTTAAATTTTAGACTTACACTCGTGGCATACTGTCGTGTTTTGTATTTTAACGATTTCGTTTTATTTTTTTTTTTTTTTTTTTTAACTAGCCGAATTAAAAGTTATCAAAACGAGTAACGAATAACGAAACTTTAAACTTATTTATTAACCGGTTACCCGCCCGGCTTTGTTTCCGATAATATAATTACGTTCGACTATTAATTTAAAACGACCAAAGTTCTCGAGCGGTACTCACCGACCACGTTCAGATATCCAATTTGTGTCTTGGCCGTGATCGTATTTATTTGACACATATAACGGCCCCGGTCTTCTTGCTGCAAGTTGTTTATGTGCAAGAACCACGTGCGGTGTTTGTCGTGCGACACGGTGATTCGGGGATTTCTAGTGATGACGTGATTGTTGACCGTGAGTATGGCCGACTGTTCGAAGTGCATCCAGGCCACCTGCCAACACAATGAAATATAATTGAATAGTAAAAAAAGAAAAAAAGAAAAAAAGAAATAAAACAATACCGGGATATAGGATTACAAGGAAGGATCACTTTTTTTTTTTTTTGGTACTGGCAGCGAATGCCGAAATACGATTTACCCGTCGATACGACTATAATTTTTGCGTGTTCCCCGCCACATTTCTTTGATTATTTAATCTACAGCTACAAAAATTTCATAACATTTCATTTTTCCTCTGGGGCGTGACACGAATGCCGACAATCGTGTATGGCACGTCGTTTATTTATAAATTTAAATTACATAACGCCGCTTATTTCTGTATTTTAACCGATAATCAAATCTAGTTTGTACAGCATGGTTAGAATGTATCGGTAGAATACAATAGACTATTATTCGTTATGTTTTCAACGAGGATTTTCTCAAGGGCTGCTCTACGGTCAATACAAACAAAGAAATCAGTTGGACGCCATTAAAGACATGCGTGTAGAGATCTGAGCAGTATTCCCCCAAGAATATCTTTGTTAGTAAACGAAATGTAAGCCCAAAAATCACATTAAATTGTTTTCATAATTGTAATTTACCTTTAATAAATAGTAATTTGCGTTAAACTGTAAATAAATATAAAACTTTTACTTGAAATTCATCAATTATAAACAATATTATAAGCCTGCTGTTACAGAATTCTATTGGTTTTTATTTGTTCATAAAATAAATTCTTCTAAAATGGTGAAAAAAAAAATCGATTCTTGTTTATAAGAAATATAAGGTCTAAAGTTGTGGTGGTCCGTGACCGTATATCAAAAGTTCTCCAAGCGGTCCGTAGTGTCAAAAAGGTTGGGCGTAACCACTGTACTAGTCGGACCGTGGTGAGTACTTCGCACCCCTCCCATAACGGTTTTTATAATTTAAAAAAAAAAAAAAACCGTATCGATTGATATTGAAAACCGCGTAGTTGTAAAAAACTATGTATCGTAATTCGTATCGCTTATATATATCTTATGTACGCGTGCTACAACATTCCAATTCGGAAATCACGTATCACGATTTTTCACTATTTCGTACCATACACAACCGTGTCGGGCGCCCGCGGGGATATCATTCCAGGGGTGATGGGAGGGGCGAAAGTAATTTCAAAAAACCTATACGACGGTGTTTTCTTATAGAATATAAATAAATATAATTTTTTTATATATATATATAGGAATTAAAACAGAGGGGCCAATTGCTCGGTATTTCTCAACAGCTTTTCGAGATGTCCACAAGACACAACAGTAGTGTGTATTGAATACAGTGTGCGCCGAAACATTGGCCAAAGCTCAAACGCAAATTTTCAACGTAACTATGACCATATCGATTGCGATCAATACTATGGCCTACATTGAATTTACGGAAATGAAATCCTATGAAATCATCCGTTGACCACCGCCAAATTTCAAACACGGTTATGAAACCGGGGTCGAGTGCGTTTGTTGTATGGCGTTAAAAAAAAAAAAAAAAATAAAAAAATAATAAAAGAAACATTGTAACGTAATGATACTCGCGACAAATGACACGCTCCCCCCCCTTTCCCCCGGAGCGTCGATATTAAGTACGGGTAAAAAAGTTGGACGGATTTTTAGTCTCTGGGACGGTATTTATGGTGAAAAAAAAGCCGTCGTCGGCCCCTCTGGATAAAAAAAAAAAAAAAAAAAAAAAAAAAATAAATAATAAAAGTCACTGGATACGCGCCCGTTATCTCTTAATACTTTATAGGATTTGAGTGACGGTGCGTTTATTCTTTATAGGCGACGGTTGGCGGGTCGGTGGTGGGCGTTTGACATTTTTCCGATAGATAATTGTCCGTCAGGAATACTGCAGTCGAAAGTTTTAAGGTGTTGCAGTTTGAACAAAAAAAAAAAAATAAAAAAAACATAATAATAATAATAATAATAATAACAATATCGGCTATCATTACGGAGTACGGTGACGTAGATCTATAAATTGTATGAAGAAGCACGATTTCCCGTGTCAATCATCCCTTCTGGTTCGGTTACGGGACGTCTATAATAATGAATATAATAATATTTTGAAAACGAATCGAGTTAAAAATCGTATTATTTCTAGGGTGTTTTTTTTTTTTTTTTTTTATAATTGAAAAAGTGTCCGATGAAACGATTAGACTTCAGTTACAGACGAACGTAATATATTTGATGTATTATTTATTGCTCTTTGTTATCGATAAAACAATAAACAATTAATGCCTGCCGATAATACTGTTGAAGTCAAAACAGTCATTCTACGTATAAGGATCGCCTATTTATTCGAATATATAATCCGCACAGAACAATTATGATAGATAACGACAATGACAACGATTGTCTGTATAGATGTAAAACGTACAGACGATTCGCGTCGTTAACCTTATAATTTTTATTATTCTAAAAACGGAATATTTTCCCCATATTTTTTGATATTTAATAACCGATTTTCGATTATACGCATTTTCAGAGTTTCGATAAGCCGAGAATAATAATAGATTCGAGAAGCGTGGAGTTATTCGTACACGAATATTTCAGTACAAAATTAAATTCAAATTTAAATTTAAATTACAAAAAAAATATTAACTGTAAAAAAAAAAAAAAACCTTTAAACAATTATATAATATAAACCGACCGTTATAGAATCGCTAAAAAAAAAAAAAAAAAAAAAAAACCACACTGAATTCGATTAAGAAATAGAATGTCGAAAAACGGATCGGTTTGTGTTTTATTGTTTAATAAATATTATAACACGATTGGACTAAAGATATATTTCCGGAGACACGTAGGTGTACCTAACTACCTCTCTCTCTCTATATATGTATTATTTATCGAGTTTCGTTCCCGAAACGAATTAATAAGACATATCGACGGATATAAATCTATCCGAGCGGAAAACATATTATAAAAATAAAAGAAAAAAAAAACAGTATCATAATAAATACGGAAAAGAAGGTCGGCTGTTGGAAATATATTATTATTTTATGACAAATTTAAACCGTATGATCGTAGTACACATGGTGTCGAATTTTTACGGTATTTCCGTGGCGGATTACGGCGGAGGTGTACGCGGTGTTTTATTTTATTGTAAAATCCCTCTCACCCGCCCCCGAATATCTTATAATAATAAATCAGTAAAAGACTCCGGGGGTCTGTATGTTCGGGTGAGGGTTTAGACTTTAACAATATTCCGCCGGGGCGAGCGGGACCGAAAACGAAAATAAGATAAAAAACATTCGGTTGGATTATTATTATTATTATATCGTTAACGTTATTATGTTATTTTTATTATTAATATTATTATTATTAGTACGACGGAGTAAAAAAAAAAAAAAAAAAACAAAACAAAAAGGAGTAGCGAGTATATATATTATATAGAATATTATAGGAAGTGCTTAAGATAAAGAGTAGCGAGCGGAAAAGAGGGTAGAGACTGGTCGGTTGAATTATAATGCCCGGGCGCCCGCGGGTCCTGTGCTGCTGCCGCTGTTGTGCTATACCGGAAAATAATAATCAAAAAAAAAAAAAAAAAAAAAAACGAGGGGGGCAACACCGGCCAAATTGGCCAATTACTTTCAGGTGGTGCTGTCCCGCCGTCCCCTTACCATCCCGGCCGTATAATACGGCAACTTTTGCGTATATAGTCTTTTTTGATATTGAATCGGTTATATATATATAGTTGTGTCCTACGCGCCAGTGTTTAAAGTTGATTTCACTCTTAGCGCGGGAAGGCGAAGCGACAAAAAAAAAAAAAAAAAAAAAAAAACCGACAAAATTCCAGGGGTCGGCCACTATATTGTACGCGGGAAGTCCGGTAGGCCATTGCCTATCTGGACGGGAATTTAATAAATTTATATCGGTTCGTCGGTAACGAATTGCCGGTTCTGACCGGAGTCCGGTAAATATAGTCCGACGAATTAAAATCGATAATTGAATTTATAATTTGTATGTAAAAAAAAAAAAAGAAAAAAAAAAAGGATTATTCGGTGTTTGTCGTCTCGTAAGCCAAACAAATCGTATCCGCATAAAATCAAATAAACTTGACGTTTCAAAAGACAAAAAAAAAAAAAGGCTCTATGTTTGACGAATTAAAATCGAAAATTGTTAACTAAAAGGAAACGGGATTACGATTATTTGTTTGTGCGCCGTGTCGTAAACCGACAAGACGTTATCCGCATAATGCCGAACAAGCACAAAACGTTCGAAATAGCTAAAAAGACCACCGGAATGTTTTGAAAATCGTACCACGTGTAAAAAATGAGTAAGACAAGCGTCCGGTAAATATGTCAGGCTTAACTAAACGACGGCATCGGGAGTAACACGAAACGGCTATTGCGCGAATATGCCCGTTGTTTCCCGGATTTTCCTCGTTACTAAAAAATGATCTCCACAATGACCACCGACTATATCCGAAACGCTACGAAAAAAAAACCTTTCGTGTGGAAAAGTTCTTGGCAGACGGAAGACGAATTATAAAGCACAACGGTCATACTAAAAAACCCAATGCACACGTTCCTCCACGCTCAGAAGCCAACGTAATTCAATTATAAATTGTGTTTTACAACGTTATGGACTCGTTAAAAAGTGTCCGCGACGAATAGATAAATTGCGAACACACACGAATTAGACGAAAAAATATTACAACTGCATGTCAATATTAAGTAAAGTACAATGGTAAAGAAATAACCGAAGGTGCTCTGCTAATGCCGGACTGACTATTATATCCGACGGGGCGGGGGGGTGATCGGGCCGTGTCGAGCCGACGCAGTACAAACGTGCTGTTCCGGCAAAAACCCCCGTCGACCCGGCAACGTACTGTCGTACAATATCTGTAGATCGTCCGCTAATCAAGTACATTATATTATAATATAATCAGGGGTTCGTAACAGTAGTTTTTTTTTCGAATGACTATCTGTCGTTTGTTGATGTTTTAGGGTGGGCGGGAAATTAATTCACATCCAGGCAATATGCGTCGGAAACGGTCCGGTCCGGACGAGCGATATTATTATTATTATTATTATTATTATAACTCAAAATGGTTTGATAAAAAAAAAAAAATTAAAAACAACAATCGATCTCACACAGTAATATCGATAATGTATACACAAATCTGTTTAACGGAGTCCCGTTTAGACGGCGTAAACGCGGAATTTGAATTCGATTAATGACGTAAATTATTTACTGGATTTTGCGGTAGTCTGTATACGGTAATGATATATCAGCGAGGTATACACGGTGCGGCACAGCCGACTGACGACTTCTGATGGGCTATAAATGACGAACGGTAAAACTTAGAGAAAAGGTTTTTGTTTTAACTTTAAATCACTATTCAATCCCATTTTTAAAAATCATATGTCCACGATGGCGGCCATCAGCGTTGATACACTGTTGTAGACGATCTCCGAAGCTCTCATATGATTTTCGGCTCATTTCCACTGGTATGGCCTCGACTTCCACGGTGATTTTCTGTTTAATTTCTTCTATGGTATGTGGGCGATGTCTGAAAACCTTATCCTTAAGGTAGCCCCAGAGGAAAAAATCACACATGCTTAAATCCGGGGACCGTGCTGGCCAGCCTATGTCTCCTCTCGGAGAGACTACCCGCCCAGGGAACATTTGTCGCAAAAGAGCAAGTGAAATTCTAGCTGTGTGCGCTGTAGCCTGGTCTTGCTGAAACCGTACATCTGCCAAATCATGTTCTTCGGCCATGATAAATCTTCGTGAAGAATTCTCGTCAAATAACGGTCTGAGATTCCCAAAGCTACAGCGTGTTTCCGGGCTGAGCGTCTTGGTGACCGCTCAATTGACTCTCTAACCAACTGCACATTTTCGGGGGTTCTTACCGTTCTGGGTGCTCCGTGTGTCCAAGTCTACTTAGGGTACTTCTTCCAGAGTCTGCCAAATGCACAATTCGATAGTGTTAGCAGAAGGAACAGATTCGGCACGTGGAATGCCGCCGGTGTGTATACGAAAAGCCCTTTGTGTACCGATCGCAGAATGATTGTTTTCGTGATACGCACGCACGACGAAGCCACGATGGTACTCCCGGCCAGACCGTGATTGCGAATAAAAACGTACAATTCGAAATGTACCACTTATTAAGGCCTGCCCTTATCTTATCACGGGCCAACGACGTCATTAAACTCGTCAATCGGCTCTGCCGCACCCTGTGTGAAGGGGCCTGTGCACCGCGGACGCATTGTGGCGCGCGCTCGCGAATTCTAACCGAGTGGACACGGGTAATAATCCCGTCTGGACAACCGTTTTTGCCGGCGAACAAAACGATTGTCGCGCGTCGTTCTACGGGCAACACAATTAATATTCATGCGTAACGGTAAACATACCGCGGAAATAGTTTTAAATCGAAATCCGTATGGCCGTAATACTTGTAATACGCGGTTCGTTTAGTTATTTGAGTCGCGCGTGTGTGCGGTAAAGAGATTACCTATATAAAAAAAAAAAAAAAAAAAAATAGCGGGCGTCGTATTGCTCGACTTAAAATTCGACACGCGTGCGTCGTGCAGCCTAGACGAGAATTATACATCTGTGTGCAAAACAGAATGAATATGTATACATATATATATATATATATACCTCTATAGCATTTTTGAACAGATTTTTTTTTTCACCCTCGCAGTACCGTATACGAATGCTACAATTGCCCTTTTTTTTTCTTTTTTTTTCTTCTGGCACACGCCTCAAATGTTCGCCGTCATGTCTGCGGCGCATAATACCGACTTTGGTTTTTCAAATGCAAACATTCGTAGGTAACGTGACACTCGAGAAAAAATGTTCGTGTGCATACATAAAATATGAGTGTGTTTATTTTTCGGGATCAAAGGCCTCGCGGCTAGCAGGTTAAACGTTATAATGTATATTATTATAACTCGAGACAAAGCCCGGATGTAACGTTATACGAATTTACTGAGCGAAAAAAAAAAAAAAAAATTATTTTTAAAACGACTATTAAAGTACGTGGTACCGCAGTCGCGGCGTGTTTTCGTTTTGCGCATTTTTTTTTAAAAATGTTATCATGTTAGTATTATTCGACAAATACGGCGAGGTTATTGCGAAAAATATGATGATCGGTCCTAACCGCGGGGTTCGCGACATATCTGTTTCGACGGATCCTATAGAGGCACCTTGAGTATACTATACGTTTGTGCCGGTGGAGTAAAATTCGAAATTTTTTCATACGTCTCTCTCTTGACGTATTTCGGAGTTTCGATGTTCATTTTGCTACTTTTGCGTTTACGCTTAAATATTGCTATTTCGACGAAGACAAATTTATACTCTTCAGAATGTCATTTTGTCTTATTTAGTTCTTATTTTGGTTAACGAACTTGCCGAGTCCAAAGTTCGTATTATTGTTGATTTTTACTTAATCTCTAACTGGAATTTTTATGAAATTCTCGTACCTCAAAGTGACGCTCAATTTGTTTCAAAAACACTACGATAATACAAATTTAAAAAAAAAAAAACCATGCCAATTAATACATTTGACATTTTAAATGTTAGCTAAAACTGAAAGTTATCCGTATATCACAACCATTATATTGATCACTATTGATTAAGTTAGCGAAATGTAAAATTATTGGTGTTTCGGTAATTTCGATTGAATACTATTTTTTTTTTTTCAAATTTTTAATGGGAAATTTCGATTATAAATTAAAACGAACGAACAAATTAAACTTTATCGAAAATATGAATTAAAATCGTCCGTACACATTGAACTTTGATCATTCGAACCCCGTTCGTTCCGAGGTCTGCTGCTGCTGACGTCCTTCAAATAATCTAATACTCGATAATTAATTGAAAATTTACGCGACACACTGATTTATACATCAAACCGATACACAATATAACATTATTTTGTACGGAAATAAAATTTAAATTTCAAAAAAAAAAAAAAAAAAAAAGAAACGAAATCAGATTTATGGTTATCGTGTATTATTATTATTATTATTATTTATATGTTTTTAGCTGGGGGAGAGAAAAAAAAAAATGGAAAACGATATAATATTATGTATACAGATAACGCACTGTATATAACGCAATCAGAAACCATTTTGTAAAAAAAATTTGATTTATTGCGACTGTATACCCTTTCCATGTTTATTCCCCGGAAACATGTTGACCTAAGTTACGGTTACAGTTACGGTTAACCTACCAAAGTGATTTAGAAATATATATATATATAAAAAAAATATCGACGATAGTTTATTTTAAACTATAATTGTATTTGAAACTAGTCGTCACAAACGAAAAAAACGATTTTGGTAAAAAAAAAAAAAAAACATTATTTTTGTTATATAAATGAACGTACAATATTTTAGCGTTTCAAGTTTATAACACGAAACGATAAAAATAAATTACACGATTTTTATCCGCATAAGATCACTGGGAAATTTCACCGTTGAGCATATTTAATACTCGCTGCTACAAATAATAACTACGAAAAAAAAAAAAAAAATCGCATTACGTCTAGAAAGTTCATATTTTAAATTATCCGCGCGGCGAATTAATAAATTAAAAAAAAAAAAAAAATTAAAATTAAAATTAAAAAAATAGAAAACAAAAAAGGAAACGTCGAGATTTCGTTATTCTACGGTTCAGGGTCAATATCATCGCTTTGTAATTTAATGAATTAACGTTAACGAACAAACTGCAGCCGTACACACTCGTATTGTACAACGAGAGGAAAACGGTTATTTTTTACTCCGGTTTCTAAACCGGCGCGTTAATAAATATAAGGCCTCTTTGGAATAATACAAAGACCGGGCGGGGGGGGGGGCCGGGGCGCGTCGGGAGAAAATACAAAAACTAATTAAACTTAATGTTAAAACAAACATTTAAACTTACCATCATTATAATAATACTTATAACATCAGCTGACAAAGCCGCGGGGCGACGGGCCCCGGCGAAGTAAAATGTAATTTATTGTTTTCGTTTTGTGATAAGAAATAGTCCGCCGCGCCGATAATAACCGGGCGGATGATATATATATATATATATATATATATATATATTATTATATTATACCGATTATTATTCCGCGGTAAATCGTCGAGAATATATTTTATTATAATAAAAAATTAGAGAATTTATGTCCACGTTCAAAACGATTACACACCACTTATAATACAGGAACGTTTATTTTAAATTTCCCCACCCCTCACATCACCCTACCAATTAACATTTTTATGTCTATACCTTGATAATAATAATAATATTTTTTTTTTTTATCGATTATGTTAAACACGGCGATTTGTACATATACAATTCGTTCGTAACAAACGGTTAAAAACTGCGGCGGTTAGACGATACAAAAAAAATACGAGACCGGCGGACGCGGAAAGCGAAAACGAAACGAAACGAAAAAAAAAACTTCTTACTATAAAAATAATAATACGTAAGCGTATATAATATAATACAATTAAAAACATTAACGTATAATATTTTAATTAAAAATAAGCGCAACATTTAGGGAAGATTTAATGAAATGCCATGTCGTAGAGTCGAGTGTAATATACGTATTTCCACAGCAGTTTACGAGTGTTATACTCGAGGAAAAAAAAAAAAAGGGGGAAAAAAAAAAAGCAACTCTGTACAGTAAATCGTGTATTTTATATTGTTAACCGTCGAGTGCCGGTTATAAAATTAACCTCCCCTTAGGCCAATGTTGTTTTCACGATAATTATGATTTATACACCGGCGATAGGCCTCGGCACTTCAAAAATGTATGAAATGTTAATTTTGAGTCTACTGTATTTTCAATGTTGACACAAATCGAAATCGGATTAAATTTAACGAATAACATATTCTGCGTACTCGGTAAAATAAATACCCCGCGCGTTTCTAAGTAAAGAAAACCAAGAGGGTTGTTTTTTTTTTTTTTTTTTTGACGAAATGTTGTAATTTTTTTTTTCCGGTACTAAATTTGATTGAAATATTACTTTCGTACCGCAAAATAACACACACACACACACACACACACACAAATATATATATATATATACACACCAGGTTGATTTGCCAAATCCAGATAATGCGACAGTATGTGCGAAGAGAGTGTGTTTTTTTTCCCCTCCGTGTTCAATCAAAATAATGGATTCTGGTTTCGGTATAGACAGGGGGGAAAAGAAAATATATATAGGAATCGTAATATTAAGCACGTATTCGATTTCCGATGGAGAGAAAAAAAAAATAAAAAAAAAGTATCAAACCTTGTATGATCCCAGATTTCTGACGGAGCATCCTAGCTTTACACTTCGTCCTGCGGGTAATGTCACGTTCGCTATGGGTTCCGTAAATTCCGGATCAACCACAATCACTGAAACAACAACAAAAAAAATATAAAAATATATATATATACACGTATTCCTATATAATATTTATATTAATAATTTAACGCGTGATGATTATTATACGTGTAGTGTTTTTTTTTTTTTTTTTTTTTTTTTTTTTTTTTTTTTTTTTTTTTTTTTTTTTTTGAATAGGTACCTAATATATAATACAAATATTATAAAATAATACAAAAAAAAAATCGTCTCGCAGAGCCAGTACGGGTTTTAACACACAAAAAAAAAAAAATAAATAATAATAAAAAATTCGTTTTGGACGATATAGAATATTTACGATAAATAATTATTTTCGTACAATCATATAAACTATATATCAACAAATTTTGTTTGTACCATTAATTTTTCGAATTAAAATCAAAAAGTAAAAAAAAAAAAAAACGAATAAAAACCCTTATTTCTCAATTTTCAACTCCCTCTTGCCACGGGAAGGGATTGAGGGTTCGGTTACTTAATCGATCCCGAACTATGCGGATATATTTTATTTGCCATATAGAATTACCATTGTAAGATGGTATTGTAAAACAATTTAAAAAAAAAAAAAAATTTACGGCCCATATAAATAAGGACACCCCAAATATATATATATAATTGCAATGGTTTCGTAAGTCGATATATAGATATTTACATAAAATTGCAATATTATTCTCGGCGCATATTAATGCGTTAAAGTTTAAAGCGTTTTATCTCCATTCCTTATATTCGCATGCGTTTAAATATAAATCGCAATATAATTTATAGGCCGCGGGTTTTAATAAAAAAAAATCTCGTCACCGCGTCCGATGAAAAATTATCATATACCAATCGGGTTAATATGATATTATACCTAACGAACCACGAAACGAATTAGCATTTAAACAAATACCCGCGTAAAAATATACCGGTGTACGTCGGTATTACCACTGTGTAAGAATATAATCCGAGTGAAGAACACAACGACAACGACCGCAAAATACATCTGCAGAAAACGCACAAACTTATACTAACTAAATTATAACTCGACTCAACTTTTCTACATGTATCGGTATACAAAAGAATATTACGTGTTAGAAATGTATACAAGCTAATTTATAGCTGTATATATATATATATATATATAGGTCGGGCACGGAGAGGAAAAAAAAAGTAAAGAAGTTTTTTTTTGTCTTTTTAATTAGTTAGATAAAACATTTTTTTTTTTTTTTTTTAGTTTCATTACAAAAACGGCACTTATTAAATATATTGCGACAGGAATAATCAAGTATACTAAAAATGAAATAGAACAATAATAATTATGAATTTGTATACGGTTAATAATGTATTTAAAAAATAAACGAAAATCAATAACAATTGAATTGGCTAAAAAAAATGATTACTGTATTGAGTGAAATTGTACCCGCGGGGATTTAAAGGATTCGAAATGTCTTCTAAACATTTTTTTTTTTTATATATATTTAACTAACACCCACGCCTACGCTGTGCAATGGAAATCGTTGATATACATTAAATCATTTATTTTCACGGTTGTATTATATTGGAATACCGTTTTAAATCTCAACATGGTTTTTTACGGAGAACCTTCTAAATTATGTTTAGGATGCGTGTAGTTGAGATTCACCGAGTGCAAACAATAATAATAGTAGGCTGTGCTTGAATTGGAAAACAATTGGTTGGAGGGACGCAAGAGTGTAAAAAAAAAAAAACATTACGACCTGAATATTTAAACGCGTTTATAAATATGTTCATAATGTCCATTATGAAAAGTAAAAAGAGGTTGGTACGTTAAATATTTTTTTTTTTTAAAAATAACAGATATTCCCTCCGCGGCCTCCCAAAATTGTTTTCCCTTGTAGCCAAAGTAACCGAGGAATCAACAAAAACGAAACCCATGACGTTTTGTCGGCATTTTATTATTGAATTTTTAGAAAATCCGTTGAAAATGTAGAAAATGGTTTTCAAAATAAAGTAGCGAAAAATCAGCATCGTTTGGCGGTACTGAATCGGTGAATTTTACCAACCGAAAAAATTGTTTTCGGTTTTTAAAACGGTGTAAAAACTATCGCATAATAATTAATATCGGTTACGTTAACCACTGTGAATAAAACTCATATAAATAAAAGGGTTATATTAATTTGTATATGACTGGTAAAAACGCCGAGAACAAAAAAAAGAAAAAAAACCAGACGTTCATTTTAAATTTAACGGATAAATAACCCCCGGTCCGACCTTAGCACGGCCCCGGTCGTTGGCACGATCCGTCCGTGCGTTTTTTTTTTTTTTTTGTTTTTTATGGCGAATCATACGATTTACAAAAAAAAAATTCCTTCCGATTTCAAATTCGTCTATAACACAAAATCGCTCGGTCGGCGGCAGGGATACGGTCGAGAAAAACAAATTATTTTATTATACGTCGAGAACGCGCTCGGAACGTGACGCGCGCCGAGCGTACACATATTATTATTATTATTATTATTATTATTATTATTATCATCGTGTAGCGTTATTGCGATATGCGTTTTTATAAACGCAGCGAAGTATACAATAAATATATATTTATTTTTTTTTTTTATATATATAATAATATATGTATTTCCGAACAAGCAGCTAGCGCGAGATAAGACACGGCGGTGTAACGTTTCGTTGACGAATTTATTGACGACGGGTACGGGCTTGAGTACGGGCGAAGAACACACCTATAAATAATAATAACGTATCCGTAACGAGGGGGGTTTTTAAAAAACGATTACACGATTTTTAGCGTCGAGACGCCGAGACGGAGAGCAGACGAAATAAAACCGAGACGCGGGATGGGGGGGGTAAAATGCTTTACATATTTTAATAAACGCGGCTCCGGAAGGAGCGAAGAACGGACGGAGAACCTGCTCGGTGACGGCCGGGTGCGGCGGTGCGATCGCGCCCGGCGTAGACGTAACGCAACGGCGGCGGCACATGTGTGGCGGCAGATGCATCAATCTCGCGCCGGCGGCGAGGACTCGCCAAAAAAAAAAAAAATCCCGCGGAACGACGACGACATTTGTGTTATATTCCGATCTCTCTCTCTCTCTCTCTCTCTCTCTCTCTCACACACCCGCCCACTCTCTAACCCTCACTACCTCACCGACCCCGTTCATATGTCACCCGATGCCATTTTTCCTTGTTGATTCGTCTCGGTTTAATATTGTATTCAAATAATAATAAAACAAATAACAAAAAAAAAAAAATAAATAAATAAAAAAAATAACCGAAATAAATCGTCAATATTTCGGGAAAACACGGCTGGCGGCATTTTGTAATCGATTTTCGTTTGCATTGTTGTTATTATTCGCATTTTTTTTATATATATATATATATATATGCACCACGGATAAAAAAAAAAAAAAACATATTCCGCGGTATATACGCAGAAGAAAAGTCATGGAAAAAAAATCGTGTGTATAGATAAAAAAAAAAATAAAAATGAAAAAACATCTAAACCGTCTTTTTTATTTTTATTTTTTTTTTCCAAGTGAGCATTCCGGAAATTTCTTGAAACAAATTCCTCCATCGAATATTCTATACGCGCATCGGTTATATCGAAATTTCAACCAAACGCGCAGTTTTAACGTCGTCCGTTCGCTTTGCTCCTACGGTCACGGTACGATTCGTTTCGAAAAACCACCGAATTATTCGGTTTTTTATCATTTGTACCAAAAAAAAAAAATTATAATAATGTTAACAAACAAACGTAAAAAAAAAAACCTCCGAAGTATTATAATACATAAATTATGCGTGTAAATACGACCGGTTACGATTTGAAGAAAATTGTCATCGGGTGTAGGTACAAGAATATAGAACATCAATGGCTAAAAATGGTTAGGTACTTGGATACAACACTCCAGGCTTTGTTCGCTTGTTTTTTCTACATATTTATTAATTTATTTGTATTTATAAATACAATATACAAAATGGTGTATGTTTTCGTTTTTCTAACGAATAATAAATCTCTAAAACTAAAAAATTATCATTATGTTTCACTCGGAGCCGATTAAAAAAAAAAAACCGTCCACGATAAATATTGTATTCCGTGTGCATGGGTATGTGGTCCTAAACATTGTTTTAAACGATGTGTTTTATTTATACCGGCTGATCTCAACGGAGGCGTTGGATTGTTGGTGAAATGATTGGGGAGAGGAGGCAGGGCGAGCGTGTTTTCGCACAAGAGCTCGGCACGGTCCGGTCTAAAATTAAATAACCGAAAACCCATTTTTGGACTATGCCGAGCAACTTGCTTATCTGTGATTGTTTCGAAAAGAGGATTCAACTCGGGCCGTCTTGAAAATGGAATTCGATGGCGGATCCAGAGTTAGGGTACTGTGAGCTATTTTCAAGAGGCCACGTTTTGATGCTAAGACAATAGGATTATTTATTATTGAAAACCGCTATTATTATACAAAAAAATAACATTCAAAACAAATACATCCGATTCCCAAGGATTAATAAGAGGCCAAATTTACCAGTAAAAATTAACTGTGGGTCGGATGACCTCCTGTAACTCCCCTAGATACAATATTGCCAAGCGTCAAAAAACTGGTTCGGCACCATCACATACAACCATTCCACTAAAGTTCTTTTTTTTTGGTAAATTCATACAATTTTTCATTTTATTCAATACGATTTTCGTGTCATAAACATGACCGGCAATTCGGTATCTTTTTAATATTCGGTTTATTGTGAACGTTCACGTTTTGTTACTTATATAGCGTTACCGAAAATAAAATAATTCTCTCCGGGCGTTTTGCCGCGTATAAACGCATAACATACGTATATTATTACAATACAGTAAACGCATCGAATTATTTGAAACACAATATTTATATATATATATATATATATTTTGTACGCCCTAAATATATTCGCATAAAATAAATCGTCGAAACATACGGTGGCCGGCGCGGCGGTTTCGTCGTGAGCAGAGGAGGAAGATTTTTTTTTTTTTTTTTTTTTCACTAAACATGCCACTGTTGTATATTATTATTATTATTATTATTATTATTATTATTATTATTGTATGGCGTATTTTACACTTATAAACCCTCGGCGGTTGGGATGAGGGGATCGGATGGTTGTGGTCTGTGTGCTTAAGACGCCAAACCAAACACACATATCCAATTTATCGTCGTACCAAAGTAAGTAAAATAATATAATATTATAATACATATATATATACTTATACAAGTAGTATTATTAATATAGCGTGCGTCTATAGATGTTTTGTGTGTCTAAGTCGATAACTATCCGCGAAATATATGTATGCATATATATATACTTATGATCGTGGCCGGGTGAGGGGGGTGTGATTTAAACACGGTTTATCCCGAGGTTCGATATTTAATATCGGTCCGGACGTTTGTCTTTTGACTCTGGTGCCTCTGCTGTAGGGTATACGTATACATATACATATATATATATATATATATATAAGACACCACAGAGGAGAATTTTGCAACCCCGCCACCCCGAAAAGTTTGTCCGGGCAAACTAATATTATCACCGCCGCCGGAATATAACGTTTAACCGTTGGGTCTCGGGTCTCGGGAAGATTTCGGCGGCGGGCAGCCGCCACACAGACGACGGCTTCCGGCCGTACCCCGGCAATTATTAACACCGACCGAAATCCTCGGTATGATTAACAACCCACCACCGCCGCCGGTAGTTATTACCCCGGCGAAATCCCTGTTTAATATCTCCAGAGCCCGGTTAAGGTACGCGAGGCGGATTCGTGGCGTTTGTGTATCGAAAAAAAAAAAAAAAAAAGAACGAAAATAAACGGCCGCGGCCGGACGTCCGGGGTAACCGCACGGTGCCGACGTGTCGACATTGTAGAACGGATATCGCGCGGCTGACGGGCGCGGTAGTGAACCGTAAGTATAGGAAAAATACACCCGTACAAAATAAACTGTTGCCGGTGACACGTTGAGAAACTGTAGGATTCAGTGCGGTTTACTTTTATAGACACCGAAAGCGATGATAAATGATTGCAATCGAAAAGCGATTCTGCGCGGCACTCGGTTAACTCGCGGTAATAGTCGAAGTTCAGTGGCGTAACCATGGAACTATTTCGGTGGTGGGGATGGTACATTTGAAATTCTCACTCCTTATAGGATATTATTTTTATTCGTTGTATTTAATAAACATCGTTTAAAAAACAAAACAAAAAAAAATGTATATCGCAGACATTCCGGGAGTGATTTTAACCCCCTTACCTATACTCTGAATACGCCACATTTTTCAAATAAATGACCGGATTTTTTTTTGTAAAACTTACAATTTTTGTCCTTACGATGTTATTTTGTTAAAATGAAATCATACAGTTTAAAAAAATATACTTTTTGCGTGATACAATTGAATTTGTCGATAAAAAAAAAAAAAAACACATCTCGTAACAAAAAATAATACAATAAAATCGATATGAATGGGTTTTCAAATATATTTGTTTTTATTTATCAGCTATCTATAGAAACATAATAATATTATGAATAAAAACGTTTTTAGATCGTATTTAATTGCATTTAGTATAAATGTTGTCATGTACTTTTTTTAAATAATAATACTGATCGCTTTAAAATTAGATATATTTCGGTCATTGTATCGTCTTAAAATTTAATTATAGCCTGCAGCAGAACTACAGAAGTGAAACATTATGATTTAGTTAGTGAAATTGGAACTACTAAAACGTAATTAGTCTAATTTAATTATAATATGCCTTTAGATGTTTTTTAAAGGAACGTTAAAAATAGTTTTGTTACATTAAATATTGCCTGTGTATAAAACACAAGTACAGGAGTCTGCTAAATTTTTTCTAAATATAATTCAATTAAAAGTGATTTAAAAATATCTTATTTGTAAATATTTGGAAAAAATAAATGTTCTTTAACATAACATAACAGAATAAATATATTTTTATACATATAATATAAAAATCTAATTCAAACCGTTGCAATCAAAAACGGATTCTGAGCAAAGCTGCTAAGGTTATGGGGTATAGGGTATCTAATGTTTTTCCCTTGTAGTCAAGGTAACCCGATAGAAATCAACACAAATAAAAGTGATGCATCGTCATTGTTTTTATTCATTTGTATTAAATCTGTTAGATGAGCCTGGAAAAATGTTTCAAATAAAGTGCCATTGGGCAAAAACTCCACATAAATTAACGTGAAAATCTGAATATTTTCCGGGAAAAACTTGAAGTTTCTTCGTTACACTCGAAATCAAAAAAAGCAAAGTATTTTTAGAAATAAATGTTGTTTTTTTTTTTTTTTTTAACTAATACGCGCGTTTTTGGTATTTACATACAATAGTTATTCAATTGATATTAAAAACTATTATATAATAAAAAAAAATATATATATTATTGCGTTTTGATTTTAAATAATAATATTTTACTCGTAGACGGTATCGATTCAGTTTAGTTTATTTACTGTTGGTTAATATTGCATATTCACTATCATACATCAGAGCTTACAACACTGTGGACACGACAAATATTATACAGTATATTGTGTATGCGTGTATAAGAGCACGATGTAATTTTGAAATTCTAAGGTCATCAATGATTGGGTTTATACTATTCTAAAATAGGTGTGTACTAGTATATAGTAATGTATAGAATCTTTTTTAAAGATCAAAAGCTTATTCCGTTACTACTCCCGACGGAATATTATTACGTAATGATAATCATTCCTCTCTATGAAAACGGTACTGCTAAAACCCCGCTGCTTCTTTGTGTTAAGATGGCAACATCTAAATATGTTTAAGCGATACAGTTCAAAAACATTCAATTCGTAATCAAAACTAAATTTTATTACTAATGTTAGGGCCTACCGAGCGAGACTGACTGGTATAACAAATCAGCTAAATAATTATAATTCCAAATATGTTTCGATGAAAAAAAAAAAAAAACCCACAAAGAATAAATAGCCGTGCATTTCATTCGTCGTTTTTACACTTATTTTAAGAGATAATTAATGTACGCTATTTAAATTTTTAAAACAAAATTCATCAATCAAATGAAAATCGTTTAGATTGAAAAAATTGATCAATTTATATTAGCGAATTCTTTATGTCTTATGAGAACTTTATCATTGTAAAAACTAACTGACTAATTGTAATGAAATGTAATAAATACGCGGATAAGATACGTCTGCTTATAATTAAAGATTGTAATCGTCCGTAGTTATCTTATTATATATGTATCAGTTCACTTTTTTGGTTTTATAGTAATCATATAAAAAAAAAACATAAACAAACTTATAACCAGTTCTGGTTAGGTTAGGTTAGGTTAAGTCTTCGACATACTTAACAGTTGGCGGGTGTATTGCCCGTTTTCAAAAAAAAAAAAAAAAATGGTTAGGTTAGGTTTAGATCGTTATTATCTATTATGCTTGTAATATCATAAAACGCATTCCGATTTCAATCCTATGCGACGGCAATTATTTATACGTTTCATTTTGTTGTACGGAAAATGGTTACACTTTACGATATCGTCATACAAATATGGCCGTTATTACGTTTCGTATTCGTCTCGTTCACTTAAATAGCGAAATACATATTTTGAGTACTATTGAACTGTATTAAGTAAATATTACGACTAAAATAGAATCGGGTTGTAATGAAAACCGTTCTGTACAAGTAATACAGGGTGATTATTTTATCATGATCCATTACCGTTAAATAAATAAATCCGATAGTGATATGCATATTAAGATTGAAAAAAAAAAAAATAAAAATAAATTCTTATATGTGTTATAAAGCAGGGTCCGCCATGCATATCGATTGCATTAGATAATGAAAAGTTAATACTCGTTTATAAAGTATATAAGGCGTAGGGGGTGAAAATTTAAATATATTGTCAAAATAGATAGGTTCGCCAAACGAAAAATCCGTAACGATTGAAGAAGAGAGAAACAAAAAAAACCAGTAATAAAATTTAGTTAAAATTCGTGGAGAAAATCGCTCTGGACCTTTTTAAAAGAATCACTCGGTATACACCACGAGTAGGCAACCATATGCATACCTCTATACTACATGACGATATTATTCAATTTTTTTTTTTTTTATTTATAATAAACACGGGGAAAAATGGTTTCATTTCGTATACACGCGTGTAATAAACATGATGTCTCGCACCGTTCCCTCGGAATATAATATAATGGCACTGCTGCTGCTGCTGCAACAGCCGATCGCCCTAAGAGATCCAATATACCGCCGGAAATTAAAATCGATTACTCATCCAGTCAGTAAATTTCGTATATATTATTATATTAAAGGTAAACGTGTGCAGTGTACGGTTGTGGCGGTAATGCCGTGTGTGCATTTATACGTTTCCTATATAGTGGACCGGCATATTATTATTATTATTATTATTATTCCTCTACGCGGGGCTCCCGATACAGACGCGGATAACGACTCGGCGCGACAAAATTCAAAGCGGAAAAAAAAAAAAAAGGAAAAAAAAAAAAAAAATATTAATATAATTCCAAACACAAAAAGTCACTTTATCCCGAACGTATTCGATTTTTTTTTTTTTTTGATTTTTTTATTATTAATACCATCGTACGTGTATAGGTACACCTATACTGTTGTCAAACATAATATTATTACATTGCTACCGTAAATATGAGTATTATTTATAAAAAAAAATATATATATTCGCAGTTCGATTTATTACAATCTCACGGATGACGCCACGAAAACTTTCTTTAAACGGTTTTAGATTCCGGGAAGCGTATAGCGAGAAATTCATTGGTTACTATGATATGTATATTTTGTTTTTTTTTTTTTTATCTGTGAAAAACTTTTCTGTCAGAAATATTGCTCCGATAATCAACGTTAGGGGTGGTTTTCGGTCTACTCGGTGCATTTGTTATAGTTTACTTAATAATTAGAAAAGAGACCGGGAAAAACGGCAATATTTACGTGTATATTATTTTGCCCGTAACGTTCGAAAATTTGACAAAAGGTTCATCGTAAGTTATTGGACATATAAAAAAAAAAAAAAAATCGAAAATACGTACGTAGTCAAGACTTTCATAAGCGTTTGATATTTCGTGTACAATTGTCCTATTTATGTGAATAATAAATCGGTTGTTCGAAAATAATCATTAACAATTTGAGACGAAAATACACGGACAGTCGTGATTTATTTTGTAGAAATTAGTATAATATTCAATTCGAATTCATTAAAACATAAATAATTTAATCGAACTTCACCTTGAATCGTTTTTTGTATTCAATTAATGCCTTATCAATATAAATCAAATTACTCTGTATATCATACCTACCCAATTTCTCACCAATAACAATAATCTACCGTAAGCAGTATTCTTTCCTTTTTTTTTTTTTTTTTTTTTTTTTTTTTTTTTATTTCATTAATAAACACTTTTAAATCTAAGAAGGTGCATTCTATTCATAACTGTAATATAATTAATATTTATGAATTTGTATATACATAATAATGACATATACGTTTCAAAATTATTTGTAACTGACAATTTAAAAAATGTCTTCTTATAAATATTTCGCGTTGACGTTATACTTAACAAGAAGAATGTTATTTCAATATTCATAATTCGAAATACTTGAAAGTATATAATATTTCATAAGAATTCATTATTAAAAAAGGGTTCTAACGTTGCCCTCTCTATATTTTGCTTTACACTAAAAACTCGTCTTATAAAAGAATCGAATCCGAATAGTTTAAATTCTGACAAAGACAAGAACTACACACGCAGATTATAATAATTACATTTTTTCATTATTTTATTTTAAAACTAAATGAATATAGATGAATAATTTCAGAATAATGACTTTGAAAATCTTATAGGTAGAGGTGCATAGCCCACAATTTATTAATAAACCTTAATATATAAAAGTAATAATATGTATAAAATAATAAAACGTTAATAATTAACTGATTCATAAAAAGTTTATCAAAGGTTATTTAAATATAAAATCGTAATTAACAAAGGTCGTGGTTAGTTTAAATATTAAAAAACCTATTTAATCTCTTAACTGGATTTAACTGGATATTTTTTTGAAAAATATTTTAACAATAGATCATCGAAAACTTGAAAGTGATTATTTGTGATGGCGTACGAACAAATGGTTCCTATATATATAAAACTTTGTTCAATATTTAAAAATGTTTGCCCCAAATGCCCGAAATCAATCGAAAAGTTCGACTTAAGACGAGGCTAAAATCTGTCTTTAAGACAAAAATTACGATTAGCTGGGAGATGGAAAATCAGAAATTCCAACAACTTATGTCGAAATTGACTACGCTTTCTACTGATTTTGGTTAAAAATATTCATACCGAAATCAGAGTTCTCAACCGTAGAATCCCATAAAATTATATACCTAATTGAATATCAAATATTGAATTTTAAATTAGAATTCCATGTGTCGTTCTCGATTTATACAACAATAACGATTTATGTACATTGATTGTTACATTGATTGTATAATATAAAATAATACCTATAATAATATTACTCATCTAACATAATATTTATTTTCCAAAAATAATGTATGTCGTTGGTATAATTAAACACGATATATATTACTGTAATAATAGAAGTTTAACTGTCGACTGAAGTTTTCTCTGGGCGGCCTCACGCCACCATAAAATTCCCATTAGGGACGTCCGAGTCGCTTCCCCTCAAATGACGTCACTGGTTGAAACATTTTATTGAAAACGAAAATTTCTAATATAACGTAAAAATTGTATTTTTTTATTATTATTTTTAAATCGACCCTCAAATAAAATAATATTATTGGCAAAAAAAAAAGAGTTCGATTTTATTTTATTTTTATTTTTAAGTTTTACAAAGTAGATAGGCACCATAAAAGACGCGGAATTTCCGTCCGGTATATACTTTGTTCGAAATATTTATTGAAATTCCCGGTGGTTAAAAAAAAATAAGAAAAAAAATTTGAGTAGTATAAACTACCTTTCTGCAATCGGACTGTTGGATGTAGTGAAACAATACAAATTCCGTACACAGCACAATATGCCTACACGAGATCGGTCACTGTCGGCGACTATTCGTAATTTTGTGTTTTCATACATTTGATTAACTCGAAATATTGTTTTTTTTTTTTTATTTCTCTACCGTTAAAAGGAAAATATTATGAATTAAATATTAAAAAGTTTCCCGACAGTTACCACGCAGACCTCGGTGCTGAATTAAAATCAAAGTTTTCAGTATTCTTATCGATCTTTCTTCTATTACCTTTCTTATAGAAAAATAAGTAGTTTTTATTGCATAAACATAATAGTCGGCGAAGGGTGAGTATTTACAGTAAACGGACAACATTTCCAATATGTTGACGAAATTCTTAATATTGTCCAGTAGCCCTCGCCCCCCTGCTCCGTAAATACGCCACCGCCCCCGTCAGGGTGTACGGTAAATTGGTATTGGTAAATAATGAACATATCAAAGTGTAATAGATTTGGTGGTAAACCGTTAGCTCTGGTAACTTTTTGGTTTCCTGGTCTTATTTGACGTAAGGTCGGTCACAGGGCCGCACGCCTCCAAGTTGACCACTGAAATCCATTGGATAGCCTTGGGGGCCGGCTGTGCGGGTCTTTCTCGATCCAGTAAACTCCTTCGTTAGTGTGGGCGTTCTTCGACAACTGTACGGGTAACAGACACTCGCATTCCTACGGTTACCGATCGCCTTTGTCGGTTCTTTACTGTTTATTTATATTATTCTTATGCATATCGATTTAAACGACAAAACACACGCGACGAGCGTTTTCATTACAATTATTTATTTTTCGTTATGGAACCCGCTCGTTTTCTGTCCGCCGCTGCCGCGTAAAGTACGCGGCGCCCGAACAACAAGTCACGGGAATTTCAAGGGCGCGACGCGAACGCTTGCAAAAATCTAATTCTCCGCGCGTGACGCCGACCCCCGCAACCCGTCTCGCCGCCCTTTCGCGGACGGTTTTTAGTGTACTACCGCATTATAATAATAATAATACGATTGCATACTGTGTATAGTTGTTGGTATATTTTTTTCGGGTTTTTTATTTTTCTTTCTTTTTTGCACGACCATTAAACCGCTCGGTCTCCGTGACGGGCCCGCGGATGGCTAAGGGACTGTATAATCTCGAAAATAATACTAAAGAGCATTCGTCGCACGCGCCGAAAAAAAAAAAAAAAAAAAAAAACTCAGAGAAAAGTAAAACGCGGCTGTGACGGGTTGAGGGTTGGGGCGGTAGGTAGCCGGGAGAAAGTGGGACTGTACGCGCTCGTATACGCACACACAATCGTTTTTGCCGGTAGAGGAATATTAATAATAATCCCGCTCCGTGCGCCGTCCCGCCGGGGAACACGTCCCGTTTCGAACGCGCCCACGCGAAGCTGGAAACGCGCGCGGTGTCCGGACGTTTGTACAGACACGCACACACTCGCGCGGGGCGCGCGCTCCAAGGCGGCGGCGGCCGGATCAGATCCATTGTCGACACGGTCGGCAGGGCGAACCCGGCCTTCCGTCCCGTCGTCGCGCGCTATTATACCGCACGCACACACGCGCCCCCCCCCTCCCCCCGTAACCGCGGCTAGGCGGCGGCGGTCGCGCATTATTGTTATTGTTGTTGTTAGTTCGGTCGGGTGCCGCGGCGGCGGAGACTGGTGATCAAACTGTTGGTATCATCAACCCTTCGTACGAGCGCGTATATATTATTATTATTATTATTATTATTATTATTATTAGTATTATAATATATATATATATGTATACGGGATGTTCGCGGTATTCACTGCCGGCGCGGCGGATGCGTCGTCGACTGTAATGCCGCGGCGGCAAACGAGAGAGAGATGAAAAAAAAAAAAAAAAAAAAAAACGGAAGGCGATTATTTCAATATTATGCAAATTTACGATGTCGTGCGGTACGGCGACGGGGTCGTTTTCTCCGTGTCGGTCGAGGGGGCCGCAAGACTTTGCGTACTCGTGTACTCGCCGCGCCGCCCGTAGGCGTCGGTGTGGCGATTGCGATTTTGCGCGGCAAACTGTGCTCAACGCGCGCGTTACTCGTCGTCGTCGCGTTGACCGTTTTCGATTTGACCAATTCTACCGATCGTCGCCGCTAAACATGATAATCCGATATACGGAAATATACGAATTTTATACGATATTTGCTAATTATATTTTTTCATTTTTTATTTTTTTTTTATATATATATATATACTAGCTGATTCATCCGGATTCGACCCGAAATAAATTTTATATTTTTTCGGACAAAAACGAATGGAACGCATTTCGAAATTTAAACTTGTAAAATGATTTTATTGACAAATCAGAGCACTAGAATATATGCCGATTATTTATACACGTTATCTACTCGATTGTTTATCAACTTAAAAATACGTAAATACTGTTACGTATTACTAAATAAATCAATAATTAGACTTAGAACCTGTACCGCGATCATGTTCTCTATCATTTTAAAAATTGATATAAATTACAAATTTCTAAATTTTTTGTTTAAGTAGGTACACAGAGCGGTTGACTAGATCGCAAAAAAAAAAATAATTACTCCGTGTCAAACTCGAGTGACCGTTTCGTAAAATGTGTTTGTATTTCACAAAGTGTGGTACAAGCGTTTCTCCTTCGTTTGTTTCATGAAACTGACACTCAAAAACTCGAGAAAATTGATGAAAATCATTTTTTGGCGCATCAAGTATGATATTTGTTGTTTAATTGTTCTTTTGCTAGACGGGCGTATGACGACCATTAAAATACTAGCTAGAAATAGATCAATGTGGAAAACGAAAATGTTTATTATGCTATTCCAGAAGAGAATCAATCTAAATTAAGCCAATAAAGTAAAATGCACACCGTTAATGCATTCCGATGTGAAGCACTACGCAGGTTCGACGAATATAGGTGCCACTTGGTGTGTAAACAGTACATTAAATCGGAAACGCTCAAACTCGTCTTTCGGATATTTTTTTTTTTTTTCGTTTTTTTATAATGTGTACTTTTCGTATACAACTTGCAGTTACTAATTATATAATATTACGTCGTGATGTAATTGTTTCGCGAACAAATGAACCCTGTAGAAAACGGTCACGGGAGTGGAGTATAAAAATAATTAATAAAAATAAGCCGTACAGTTAATAGAAACCGTGGTTACGATGTGTATTGAATACAATGAACATGCGAACTGACTTTCCGGAGGATGTATATACATTTTTCAAACAGGCAGATAAATAATTTGTATAAGAACAGTCCCGAAACGGTCATGCAATATATTTAATATGCGAACAGTGTAGATGACCTAAACGAAATTAAAATTGACCATTGGATATAGACATTATTACATTAATACTTATGCAACTTAAATATAAGTTAATATTATTATAATACCCGAAACATAACGTAAAATGTTTATCACGCCATTAGAACCGTTTTAATATTATATCAAGTACAATTGTTCCAGAGGATAATTTGTACTTTTCGTCGAGTGTTGAAGTACAGTAAGTTATATTAAGTTACATTAAGTTTTATACTCGGCGGCCAACATTTGGATATAATAATAACGTTTGTTTACGGGCCATTACGAGTAAAAGAAATGTATATCCAAATATCACGCAGGAACAAGTGTCGCATCAATCATTCCTTTCTTTAAATTACATTAAAAAAAAAAAAAAAAAAACAGGAGTTTCCTTATGAAATTCAATGGCACGTCCATTTTCGACTCGGGGAGACCAGTACAACGCTAATTTCCACGGTGACTCGTTAATCACACGGGACCGGATAAATCCACGCTGCTTAAATCTCGGGATGATGGTAAAAATATACGGGAGGGTATGAATACAAGGATAGTTTTACCCCTCGGCGTGCAGGGGTAATTGTGCCGTGACAAGGGAGACAAAAAAAAAAAAAAAAAAAAAAAACGGCTAAACGGCACGGCGGCGAGAGGGGAGAGGATGTCGTTTGTTCGACAAAACATAAACGGCGCGCGTACGACGAGCTTTCCCCGTGTACCATAATTAATGGTGTCAACAACTCCTTAGATGAGGAATAAAAAAACGAAATAAAATAATACTATACCGAGAAAACTAACGATATAAAAAAAATAATAAAACTAAGCGAAAATATCACCTTAGCACGCCTCCGCGTAGCTTTTAAAACGATTATACACACTGCTAAAACCTTTTTTTAAAATTCACTTTAACATAATTGTATCGGTATTCATTAGAAAGTAACACCTAACTGTTTCGTAAGAATTAGATTAATCATTTGTCAAAGTTGCAACTACGTATATTTTTAGAAGTTTATTTTTCCAGAATCCGAGTGTAGCAGAATAAGCTACTAGGTTTCTACTAAAATGTGTTTTTTTTCTCGGAAAACAATTTTTAGCTTAGTAAAACCGCTCCGATTATTCATATCGTATTTTAAAAATGCAGATTTTCAGCATGTGTTCTTTACTCGGACCTTTTTTTTAAAAACAATTTTCAAAAATTTACTTCTGGATTATTTTTTTCTCTTTCGGTAAGTAAAATTTATATTCGTATATTAAAATATGCGGATTTTTCGCACGGTGTTACTTTGATTGAAACATTTTTCCAGATTTCCAACAGTGTTTCTAAAAAAATTAAAATCCTCACGAATCATCGGTTTTTGTTTTTAGTTTCTAGTTCAACCTTGACTATAGCATACCCACTACCAGAATCCGTTCAGAATCGTTTTATCGATTTTAATGGTTTATCGATACATTCCGTATACATCGCCAACTTCCCACCTGCATCAGTTTTATAGTTGCCTATATATTGTGTAAATAATAACCGATTTTTTTATTTTTATTTTTTTTATTAATATTTTCCCTAGTTATATAATATAATATAAATGTATAGATAAAAGCCGATGATTTTGATCGATTTTATTCACGTGTATCGGTTTATTCCGCTTCGATAGTTTTACCTTTGACCATAATAATAATACATCTTCATACGTTCCTTTGTAAAATAAATGAGAAAACTAAACCGTATATTATAATACACGAATGACGAAATTGGTGTAACAGAGATATGTTCGAAAGACGTTTAAATTATAATAATTCCCAAAATACATCTGTACGATTATGACTATACCTTCTTTAGCTCAATTTTATGATATAAATATATAAACCGTATTATAGACTATTTTAAACTATCCTTTAAAAAATAATATATATATATATATATCTTTTATTATACTTACATTAATTGTAATTTTGTTATAGATTCTGAGCGAAACTATGCGTAATGTATTGGTTTAACTAAGTGTTTTTATTTTTTTTCTCTCTGTAATTAACTTTTCTACCATAAATCTTCGATCTTACTTCGATTAAAAAACGACAAAATAATTTTTTTTAATTTTGATTCTAATCAGTTTGTAGCGAACTAAATGTTCATTGAATACTTTTATTACCCCGTTTTAAACGTGGTTTCAAACTGTTTCGGCAAATTTTTCAGCTATACATTGGAATGTTCGAGATTTCTTTGGATTTCACCGGCTCTGCTTGGCTAAAAAATGCACACAAATTTGACACTAGGCTCGTCATAAGTTGTTATTATTGAACATGTAAAAATATTGAAGATCCGTAGGCCCGAAAGAGAAAAAGTTGATCGTCATGCAATTTTTACATTATAATCGTTTTAATGTAAAATTCTGATGGAAATTTGAATTGCGGTGTTTCGAATCAATATTAATCGGATTTCGGCGGACCGCTCGGGAACGGTTTTTTTTTTAAATTTTTTTTTTCCTCAAACGATATCCGAACATTTTTATTTTTACAATTAACATATATATATTAATCGATTTATTCGCGCCTCGCGCCCGTTATACAAAACGAACGAACGCTAATGAGGAATAAGTCGGTATCGTGTCGTACATAGGTGTAATAATAGTAATAACAATAATATCATGTTATAATGTAAATTCGACGACACGTTCGTATATATAATATTGTGTGACTTTATACCGGAAACAAATTATCATTTCGTACGTACACGGTTTCTACGCGCGTCTCGAGCCCATCTCTAATTGGACGGCATTAATCGCCAAACACACTACACGCTCCACACATAAATTCCATTATTAATAACGATAACAATAGTAAAATAAATTATACATCTAATATCGTCTGGAAAAAAAAAAAAAAAAAATTCACCGTGATCCAATAAAAACATATTGAAATATATTTAAATATATTCCCGCGATGAAAAACTAAACGATTACATTATACATTTAAGTGGCTTGTTTATGTGGCAAAAACGCTGCGGCGACTTACGATAAAATTAAAATAATAACAATTGTGCAAACGAATCGAAATACAAATTATAGTAATAATCATTTACATAGGTAATTGCGCAATTTCAAACGGAATAAATCTATTAAGGTGCATTTTCGGTCCACGCAAGGCCTGGTGTAAAAACAAGAGAGTCAGAAAAAATGATTCAGAACTAAATCAATTAGTATATATATATATCTCTATTTTTTTTTTATTTTTTTAATTTCAATAATTTAATATTCGAAAAACCCTCCACACGGTTGTTCTCCGGATTGTTCGATCACGAGATGTGCGCATAATCGGTTTTACACCGACCCGTCGGTTTTTAGTATAAAACACTACACGAACAGTCCACGGCCCA
The DNA here is from genome assembly GCA_956483605.1 of Tuberolachnus salignus. NCBI lineage: Eukaryota > Metazoa > Arthropoda > Insecta > Hemiptera > Aphididae > Tuberolachnus > Tuberolachnus salignus. Next base: position 45,076,616 of record OY101432.1, on the reverse strand, counting down.
TACTAAAATCGTCAATGACAACTAATTTGATTTTCGATATTGACGTCCAAAATACTGGTTTTAGTTTAAATAGAAAACCGATTTCTCGAAAACTTAAACGTAATTCTATGTAATTTGATTTGGCGGTGGAAAATGATTGGCTACCAAATCAAATTCTATGGAAATTTACGTCGAAATTAAAGTCGAAATCGAGTTATTCCTGTTTGGAGTGTTTGCCGCCGGAGCAATGAGAATATTAATAATTACAATGATTTATTTGTAAACTAACGATAATAATACAAATCCTATATCATGAATGATAGGTAAAAATAAATAACGTAAACGTATTTTAAACAACGCTCGAAAACAAAACCGTAGGTCGATCGAGCGTAATAACTGTGCCTTGAAAAAAAAAAAAAAAAAAAAAAATCTGACAACAAACTAAGAACGCGCGGGTTTTATTTCTGTCGATGCCATGGGCTACCCGTTGGCCCACTAAAAGGAAAAAAAAAAACACTTGTAACCATAAAGGTTTACCAAACTCCTCTCAGAATCGGTTTTCAATTTCGACGATTTATCGTTTCAATATCCATCGAGTGCAGTATTTCCGGCATGTTGTAGAAACTCACGGTCATCACGTAACGGCCGTACGTTTATTTTAAATCGATTTCCTAATCAATTTGTATCGGCGGTCTTAACGTAACTATAATAATTGTATTTGTTCGACTATCATATTAGACGCCCGTTAATAAACAGATTTACCATACCACTCCACTTCGTACAATAGGTACATAATAATATTATAATAATAGAAGGAACTTAGAAACGTGCCGGGACCGTTGGGCAGCTCTGCGGTCTGGTTACAACGAGGGGGCGGTGTGTCTCTCGGGATAATATTTCATCTCGCGTTTAACACCACCGAAACCGTTCTCGCGATATTCCGCAATAATCGTTATTTTAAAAGGAAGTGTTTTTTTTTTTTTTTTTATATATATAATAATTTCCGTTGAAATTGTTATTACGAAACGTGACGACGAATGGTCATAGAGATAATAATAATATGGTCTATATTATATTTTCTCGACAATCATAACGTTAGTAAACCGATTTACAGTGTTGTTATGTATTAAATACGTTATATTATTACTATACGGTTGTACAGATTGTACACAAAAGCCGGACATAGTTCAGACCATAGGTCTGTTTTGTCTGGAAGTTTTAGGTGGGGAAGTTTTGGGGGTTTGCGGAAATATAATTCTTAAGCATTTCGAAAGCAACGATAAACCATTGCAATCAAATATCGATTCTAACAGGATCTCGGTAAACCGGCAATGATGTTATAGTAGTAGTGGTATTTTATTCACTTTGTAACCAGAAAACCTACAAAATAAAACAAACGTAACGTCGTTTGTTGTCGGTTATTGTAATATTATGGAAAAACTGTCTAGAATCTAGAATAATTGTTGAAAATTCATGTACCATTGGGTGAAATATAGGCGTTCTTAAATGCACGGTGTGAATAATTTTGAGCAAAGATATTAACTGAAACAGAGTTTACCGAGAAAAATAAAAACAAAAAAAAATATCTAGGTGTAGACTGTTGAGAATTTCGGAAAATGTTTCAAGTCAAGTATTTGCCACCGGTCAAAAACCACGCATATTCTAAGGTACATCATAAGAGTGAAAAAGGGAACAAGTAAGGTCTAATAGTCGATATGACAAAAATCAATATTGACGAAGTTATTAGCCACGGAACATAAAATTAGTACATATAATATAGATGATAAACCATCAGCTGGAACGTATAGTGGGGCCAATAACTTTATCAATATCGAGTTATCTTTTTCTCGACTGTAGGACCCGATTTGTTCCGTTTTCCAATCTGACATCCCGGCATTGCGTTAATGGTGGCCCAGCCTAATATATTATAAAATATATATAATACAGGGTGCGGCAAAGCCGACTGACGAGTTTAATGAGGTCATAAGCCTGTGATAAGATAAGAGCAGGCCTTAATAAGTGGTATATTTCGAATTGTACGGTAATGCCGTTTTTATTCGTAATCATAGTCTGGACAGGTGTACATCGTGGTTTCGTCGTGCGTGCGTATTACGAAAATAATCATTCTTTGATCGGTACACAAAGGGCTTTTCGTATACACTTCGGTGGCATTCCACGTGCTGAATCTGTTCCTTCTGCTAACACTATCGAATTGTGGTTACGGTATTTGGAAGAAACTGGAAGTACCCTAAGTAAACTTGGACACGGAGCACCCAGAACGGTAAGAACCCTCGAAAATGTGCAGTTGGTTAGAGAGTCAATTGAGCAATCACCAAGATGCTCAGCCCGGAAACACGCTGTAGCTTTGGGAATCTCAGACCATTCTTCTCCTTGCTGGCCAACACGGTCCCCAGATTTAAGCATGTGTGATTTTTTCTCTGGGGCTACCTTAAGGATAAGGTTTTTAGACATCGCCCACATACCATAGAAGAAATTAAACAGAAAATCACCGTGGAAGTCGAGGCCATACCAGTGGAAATGTGCCGAAAATCGTATGAGAGCTTCAGAGATCGTCTACAACAGTGTACCAATGCTGACGGCCGCCATCTCGGAGATATAATTTTCAAAAAATAATTTTTTATAATAGTATTGAATACTGATTTAAATTTAAAAAAAATCTTTTCTCTATGTTTTACTGTTCGTTATTTAAAGGCCCATCCAAAACTCGTCAGTCGGCTCTGCCGCACCCTGTATTTATTATACGCTTTATAACGCGTCCGCAAATGATAACTATTCAGCTATTGCTACACTATTTACGCCGGGATAGCCGTTATATCGGAATGCGTTTTTTTTTTTTTTTGTGTTGCAAATTGTTATAAGCGCACGGAAAAAAAAGATGATAATAATAATACTACTCTAATATTGCACCCAGTGTTGTTTGCCCCGCTGGCAAAACTCGTAAACGTCTTGCCTTGTCTACACGGGAATATTGTATAATAGTATAGTAGGTTTATATATATATATATATATATATATATATATATATATATATAGGGTAGGTAGGTAGTTGGTTATATTATAAGAATACAACAACACGGATTTTGATTAAAAACCACCGCGTCTCTCGCTCCTAATATGATATTATATATACGAGTATAAAACATAAACGCACTCGGTGGTGCACAAAGTAACGGTTTTTGACGCATTACACCGCAACGCCGGACTTCCGGACCAGTCTAAACACTCGGTTAACTATATATATATATATATATATATTGCTAAAGCCGCTGTACCCATATTTTTCCGAGCCAACGGTTTTCCACGAATAAAATATAAAATGGCACACGGCGTTAAATACAAAAAAAAAAAAAAAAACAAATTTTTAAAAAAAAAAAAAATATTATATACTCGGCAGAAGTGTAAAAAAAAAAATACGTAAACCTTCAATAAACGTCTGTCGAACCGGTAGTGTAAAGTGAACGAATAGAAGAAGAGGGTTCGTTTTGTTTTTTTTTTTTTTTTTTTTGGCGTCTACAGCACACGGAGATCATCAATCTTTTGGAAGCGCGTCGTATACTTACGCCGGTGCAACAACCACCGTGCATCGTGCCATTCAGATAATAATCCTAATACAGGTTCAAAGACGTAAAGCCTTTGGATAGTCTTCGACACGCATTTTACGGAGATGATCATTATTTTTACGTATTTAAAAAAAAAAAAAAAAAAAATGCGTTATACCTCATTTACCTACTCTGATCGATAAACAATAAATGCAGTTATTGCGTTACTCAGGTTACAGTAAAATCAATTACCATTACCGCGTTTTTCCGGATTGCTATAATGTTACAGATCTGAAATATTGCCGAGTTACATAGAAAATATTGTATTTTTGTTTCTTCTTCTTTTTCTAATTCGAATTCGGGTTACATAGAATGGTGTACAATTCATCAGTTACGAGACGAACAATGGTGTGCAGTTTACCGATGACCTAGAAAATAAATATATACGCTGCCTGCCCATCGCCTACCGGAGATGGTTAACCCTTATGAGACATTTTAAAATCATCGGATTCGGCATAATCGTACGAAATTTAAAACAATTTAACATTACGATAATAATTGTTGACGGTATTTTCCTACACGCATTATATAACATAATTTCAATATTCAGTATTCAGTATGAAAATTAAAATGTTATTAAAAATCTACGAGAACCAATAAAAATATTAAAATTGAGTAAATACAAAATATTATATCAATTATTTTATACGAAAACTTCAAACATAAAAAATTATTTTTAGTCCAGTGTAAATATTATTATGGCCTTTTTAATACAACATTTTATCACTACCAAGTTACACAATTTACTTTTAATATCTATATGTAATGTTTTTTCAATGATAATTATTTTTGGTTAAGATTTATTTTTTTAAAAAATCCTGACACTTCGCACCATTGATAGAGAGTTTGTAAGATATATGATGCCAGGTAATTTCTATACCGGAATAATTATAAACCATTGCAATCAAAAAACGATTCTGAGTAGAACTCGATAAACTGTTAAGGTTATGTTATTAGTCGTATTTCCCCCTTATTATAGCCAGAATTTAACCAAAATGAAATTAACGTATCAATATTTGTTTTCAGTTCTTCACATTATTTAGAAATTAAAACCGTTGGGAGTCTAAACAATTTTTTTTTAAATACTGTAACACCGGGCGAAAATAATCGCATTTTTTAAGATAAAATATGAATCATTTTTAGCGTTTTTATTAACCTGAAATGTATTTTTCGAAACTAACATCCAAAAGAGGACGTAGCAGTTGAACATTTTGTTTAAAACGTCAAAAAATTTTCAAAGTAAAATACCAACGGGCAGAATTTTTACTCGCCAAAATAATGTTTTAAAAAAAATAAAGTATTGGGAATGTCAAAACATTTTTCAAATAAACACCATCGGGCCAAAAATCCACATATATTAATGCGCAGCACGGAAAAAACTAACCGAAAATATTTTTTTCCGAATAAAAAAAAAAAAACGCATATTAGTTTTATAGCTTTTTCGCTGCGCTTGTAATTTAAGATAAACACAACCCCAAATGGTATATTTCGAATAGCTCAACAAATTTTAAAAAGTCCAAACAGAATTAAAAATCGTTGTTTATTTCGAACGCATGATATCGTCATTATTATTTAGTGAATAGCTTTTTTTTTTTTTTTTTTCATTTTTTTTAACTGCGAGACATCCCATTTATTTTTGTTTTGTATTTTTTTTGTTTTTTATTTTAAATCGAGCGTCCCGGTTATTTCCGTTTTATAAGGTGCAGGGTATATTATTAAAAAATAACTCAAAAGGGTGAAACGACCCGGTATAATATATTATATTATATAGTCACTATATAATATATAATAGTATATATATAAATATATATATATTGTGTGGTCGGAAAGACAATAATATATACCATTTCTTCGGATGGAGACAAAGCGATTGTGTCGCATTTTCGGCGAGTATTCATCCTTGTTTTTTTTTTTTTTTTCCTTTATTTTTTTCTCCCCTTGGTAAAAACGGACCACCGCGAACGCACATTAAAATTCAGGGTACGCTTCCGACGCGGGACGGTGGCGAAGAGTGAGATGACGGCACGGAAAATAAAGTTGAGGGAAACCGTCGCGACTCGACACCGTGCCGATGAATCACGCGCGGGAAGGCGCCGCGCGTAAGTCTTGCGGACGTCACGGATCCGGGGCAGACGAACTCGGCCTACTGGTGAGGAGAGAGCTCGGCGACAAAACTAAAACTGTAATGTTGGACGATCGGTTTGTTTGGTAAAGAGTACAATCACTAATTAAATTTCAATGAGCTTAACTGGGTCGTATGGTAATAATGAAAATGAAAAATTATACGAAAATTGATCGAATAATACAATTAATTAACACGGTTAAGTATTTTATTTCAAGAAAATGGCGCATCTTGGTCGTGATTTACATTTTTTTTTTTTTGTTAAATCTTTGTACTTTATTCGAGAGGTCGAGGGGGAATAGTTCATACCCGCAATGAATTCTTATACTGTATTATCTTTCTCGCTTTTTTTTTTTTTTTTGAATTAACGAAAAATTGCCAAATACTGATGCGACGAACAATATGGATTCAAATACGAATTATGCCTTTCTTTAATATTTTTCAACTTTAATAACTAATTAAATTTCAATGAGCTTAACTCGTACATGGGTCGTATGGTAATAATGAAAATGAAAAATTATACGAAAATTGATCGAATAATACAATTAATTAACACTGTTAAGTATTTTATTTCAAGAAAATAGCCCATATTGATCGTGATTCACATTTTTTTTTTTTGCTAAATCTTTGTACTTTATTCGAGAGGGTGCGGGGGAATGTTCATACCTGCAATGAATTTGTATACTGTATTATCTTTCTCGCTTTCTTTTTTTTTTTTTTTGATTAACGAAAAATTGCCAAATACTGATGCGACGAAAAATATGGATTAAAATACGAACTATGCCTTTCTTTAATATTTTTCAATTAAATTATAACGGTACCATTATATTTGTATCGCACACTGTTGGGATATCCATTGCCCGTTACGGTTCAACGCGGGGTCAAAATGTGTCACAAGGTGTTTTATGAATTTATCAAATTATCTAATTTATTAAAAAAAAAAACAAAAAACGCCGCTTAATTGTCTTTGCTGAATTGGCGGGTCAGTGGCGCCGAACGATTTTTGAACCGTGTGGACTGAACATAATAATAGGGTTTTTATTTGAAGGGTTTACCGAAAACGACGTAATTTAATAACCTACAAGTTATTTTAGAAATATCTTTTGTTTTATTCTAAACATAATTGAATTAAATTGCGATATAATAAATTAACAAAAATATAGACATATTTTATAAGTAAATAACCTTTAATAAAACAATCGGGCCAAAGTCGTACGTAAAACGTATATAAATATCCAATAAAAAAAACTAACAAAAGGACCTAAAAACAAAAAAAAAAAAAAAAAAAAAATAGAAAAACGACGAAAAATGAAAAATAAAAGTTTCACTTTTGAAGTGTATATCCGTTACACAAACCGAATTATGTTGTACTTATTAGAATGACAAAAAAAAAAAAAAAAAAAAAAAAAATGCACATTACATCCGGGCCCTATATAATAAATTATACCAGCAAAGTCTCGGCGAGAAATTTACGACCGTTGACCGAGTAACCGAGTAACCTATACAGGGTGTCCTACGATGATTTACTCGTAGCGACATCTCCTGAGATAATGAAGATAATCAAATTCTGTTTATTATTTACGACTCGCAGGCATACGGACTACAAAATATTCGTATGCTAATTCAATTTGTATGTATTGGCGAAAGAAGTTAAAAAGTTACAAAAAAAAATAACTGTTTGTTTTACTATTTTCGACACATTTGAAGATATTTGTTAGTTCGAGTAGACAAAATTATTGTATTAAACATATTTGATATTTTGAAAACGAGATATTAAATTATACACTGTTTTGCTATAAACTAAAAAAAAAATATATATAAAAAATCACGAGGTTAGTATCACGTAAATATCACGTAAATAAAAATTCGTAACGTCAAAATGTCCCGAAGAATAAACTCTATGCAATGACATAATATTTTTAAATTTCTCGAAACTAAAAACATAATTATTATTTATTTTTTTTTTATTATTTTTTTTTACCAAAAAATTAAAACGCAATTAAAACAATGTCCTCGTATGTCCCCGTAAGTCGTATGAAAAAAAAAAAAAAAAAAAAAAAAAAAAAAACAGAATTCGATATGATCATCATTATCGGCAAACACCGGACACCCCGTATACATATTGCATAATATGCAGTCGCAAATTATTATTATTATCGTCGTCGTCATCGGCATCATCATCATCATCGTCATCGTCATCGGTGGCGGTCGAACACAATATGCATATCAATCGCGGCTTTCGGGGACGCGGATCGAAATGACCGCTCCCAAACGTACGATTCATCAAAGCGAAAAACGCGCAATCCCGCGCGGTCCCCGCCGGACGGGACCCCCCCCCCCGGCCGGATAGGGTGTATTATTATTATTATTATTATTATTATTATTATGATGTATCTGTTGCCCGTGAACCCGTCGACTTCCCGCCGGGACGCCCGCCGACCGCCGTCCGGCCATCCGCGCGTCGTTTCCCGTCTGGGAATTTGTGTGCGTGTGCCGCGCACACAGCTAATGAGACCGACCTTTTCTCCGGTCGCCCCCGGAACAACGACACGGCCGTATACCGACGACGGAGACGTGGTTTTTGCGCGATTAAACGTCGATATATAATAAAATCCAATATACGTACGATCCGTTTTCGTGTACACCCCACCGACCGATGGGTATGAATGTGGGCGATTTTTTTTTAAGTTCCCGACGATCGATCATTTGTACGGACTTTTTTTTTTTTTTTTTTAAGATTCCGATCGCAGTACACATTTTCGGAATGTATTTATCGGTTGTTTTGCCATATAATACGCAGGATTTTTTTTTTTTTTTTTTTTGATTTCTTCTACCAGAAATCACATTCCGACCATCGGCGACCACGTTGGTGCGTCGGAAATGGTCATTTCAAAAATTTCCGCGTAGTATTCTAAACGGTTGAGTAAAACCGAGGGATATTTGTCGGTTTTCTTTTTTTGTCGTTTTCACCGACTACGTCTTGTACGAGTATCACCCCTTTCCGCTTATTTACGGCAGTTTGTAATTTTCGAGTAGGAAGTTTTTATTTGGTTTTATGCGAATAACATTATTTCGGCCCAGCAAAAACGATCGAACATTTACAACGCACGGTTCATCAGAAATAGTACTTGGTGGTAAATAAAAGATTTAATGTAGTCATTTTTTTTTTTTTTTTTTAAGTTTTTAGTGCAAATTTTGATGAAAATAGTAAAAACCAAGCATAATATTGTCAGATTTGCAATTTATTTGACTACAAACAAAATGTTCAACAGTTTGAGACGAAAAACAAAGACAAGATATAAAATATTAAATTGCCCTAAATATCATACCTTGCAAACGTCGCATCTGCAACAGTGGCCCACCCATGGTTATGGTGCGAAATATGAGTTTTATTTTTCTTTACACAAAAGGTATTTTACTGAAATATATACTAACATTTTCAAGCTATAAATTATACTCGTATAGTAATTCGGTAGTATCAAATAGCATTCGAAAAGCTAAAACAAACTATCAGATCTCAAAATTATTATTTTGAACGTAAACGCAATGATGATACTTTAATTGACATTGAATAATAATGTTGATAATATTATTCGACAATAAATATATACTTATTAAGTTGTTCGAATGTTTGCAATTAAAAAAAGAGTACGGAATCGGCCCGATGACCGACACAAATGATTATAAACACGTGTATTATTAGAAAAAAAGAAAATGTACAAAACAATTTACCCGATGCAAATTCAAAATTGATACGTTAAGTAAAAAAAAAAAAAAAAAAATTGTATAATATAATAAAATAACAGCGAGTTAAAATGAAACATAAACATGTTTATATTTCGTATAGCGAAGAGTAAGGTAAATGACGGTATATTTTTTGGGAAAAGTGACAAAGAAGTCTTCCACATGCTTATTGTGTATATTGTTTTCGAATAATAAACGCCCAAGCCAGAAAAAAAAAATATGATAAATATAGACTTGGCACCTATTGGGCGGTATACTGTTTTGGGTATGTGACAAAGACGTGAGCCAATATTTGAAAATTTAAAACAATAATAACAAACCTTTGCGTTTCAATTTTTTTCGTGATACAGGACTTTCCAATTTTCTAACCTATCAGGAAATTGGCTGACTGAAATCGTTTAAGAATTTTCAATAGCCTAAATATTGCTTGGAATCCAAAATAATTCGTTTTTCAATAACAATTTTGATTTACCGTAATTTTCTCTGATAAGCAAAACAGTACAATTATTATGTCTACTATATTTTCCATTAAAATTATCCATCGACGATATTTTTCGATATTTTAATAATTATTGTGTAAATATTTTTTATATTTATAATATTTTATTTCACTGCTATTTATGTACTATTATTTTCAAAACATTTCATCAAACTCGTGGAATGTTTACCATGCACGATTTTTTGCCCTTATATGTTCATTTTATACATCCCCCTACCACTATTTTCATTCTCCGAAAAACAAAATAAAAAACGATAAAAGCTCCTATTTTCTTTTTCTTTTTTTTATGTCGTTTGACCGTAAAACAATATTTAGCATTTGCAACGGGATAAGGGGAAAAGCATCGTTTGAAAAAATATTACATTATGAAAATTCAAATTTGAAAATGTGTTGTTTACTTACTATACTGCAACTTGGGGAAATATAAGAAGTTTAAACATGTATTGCATAAATATATATATATATTTCTTATTCTGCCTACACTTTACACCATAAGGTACATAAGTACATGCTTAATCTTCCGACACTTGCATTCTCTTTGTAAAATAAATACAGCGAAAAGGTACCCTTCCATCGAAATAACATATTGTGTGTGTGTGTGTGTGTGTGTTTTATTTTTTTTTTTTTCAATATTTACTTTATCAAGGGATCTCAACAAATGGCATCTGAATATTGCAGTACGAGTTTAAAAATACATTTCGTTAAAATGTCCCGTGTGTGTATTGTAAAACCCGCGGAATAGCATCACAACAGCTCAACGGTATAATAAGACGTAATTTAACAATAAACTAAAATTACAAAAAAAAAAAAAAAAAATGTATTGGATTGGAATTATATATATATAGACGAGGAATTTAAATTTATAAAAATTAAATCTAAAGTATGGACCGTCGCCGAGACCGTATAACAGAGTCAATTTTCAATAAGTGTAAATACTCAGTTAAAACGAAAATATTGATTTATTATTATTATTATTTTTTTTTCTTTTTTGGTGAAAAATAAAATAACTACGTTACAATTTACATATTCAACTAAACAGTTATAAATTGATCGGACGGGAATTAATTTAAAAATCAAACACAATTACGTGTGCTGATTAGAAGTGTAGATTAATCGCCGTTATCCGTATAAATTATACACGAAACAGAAACGGTTGGCTATGGGTATAAATAAAATTATCATACGAGTATTAACAATTTTGTGTAAAACAAAATTCCCGAACAACGGGAAAAATTGAAATCGCCGAAAAAACAATATCGTCCCGGGAGACTAGGTTTGAAAGAGCTTTTTGATCCCCTCCCCGCCCGCCCCCTCATTCCCCTGAATATTACAATTTTTGATTAATGGTATTGGCTCGTAGGACGAACGAATGTGCCTTTGAAATGTAAATTTCGTCTGGCCAAAAGCGAAATATCTATACTAACGCGTATTCGCATCCCCGGCCATGTGGGGGGGGCTCAAGTTTGTATTGTTATACTGGCCCCTACCGTTAAATTCGTTAACAATGAAACGCCTGACGAACCGATAATTCGCCCACTAGAATTAGTTAGACTCGAACCGGGAGTGATAATAACCCGAACAAGACTAAAATGCTGCGGGCCATAATGTAGTATTGAGCACATTCGATATTTTCGTCTCTTTTCCGATTATTTTACTTCTGTACGTTTCACAGCTGTACATTTTGTACAACTGGCGTTAAAACGACTAGCTACAATAAAAAAAAATAAAAATTAATTAAATTAAATTATTTGAACCGATAAATCAACCCCTTATATATTTATAAATAAAAGTAGTTAGAATGATAAAAGTTTAAAGGCCTATTTTACAAATGAAAAAGAAAAAAAAAACTAGAGTTACTTCATATTCCGTTTACTGTGTATTGTATCGTGACCCGAGGTCTTTTTATAAAATTTAAAAATATATATATATATATATATATATATATATATGTATATTTAGTTAGTTTCAAGAACTATAAAGTTTATGTAATATTTAGAAGAAGCAAAAATTGATATTGTTATAACAATTTGGACTTTGGCATTAAGTTTGTGGGTATAATGCAATTTAAAAATCTGATTTACTCATACTGTGTATATTATTAAAATGATTTTTACATAAAAAAAAAAAAATAAAAAAACACCCCCAAAAACTTGTAATGATTCAGCGCGGCGACGCCAAGCAAGACACTATCGCTCAGACATTGTTATTAATTTTATTATTAAGTTTTTTTTATTCAGATAATTTTGTGCGAAATATTTACGAAAATTATTTTGATTTCAATCAATGCCCATCGGAAAAATATATATGATACGCATAGAATATCAGCAATAAACTATACTATACGAATAACAGTAATGACTCGCATCAACTCGCATTAAACTATAAATTAATAATTAAAATATGTATGTGTATTAAGTTTTAAACAAAGAACCTATAAATATATATTATGTCTGGTGCACGCTGATAAAATGTTTAAAGTGCACTTTATCATGATGGGCCGATATGTAGCGGGCGGTAAGCAATTGTTAAATTAGTTAAATGTCCGCTTACTGTTTTCCTATATACTTTTACATCGCGAGTTTAAACCATGAACATTTATAACCGTACCGTCGTAACTAAATTATACCCTATCAGATAGTCTAAAAAATTCACTACGAAAAAACACCTAATTTAAATAAAACGGAATATTAACTTAATCCGATTATTTCCTATACGTGTTCACTCTTGTGAAATCATATTTAATTTCTAAACGTTTAAACAAAATACAATTGGCGCAGTACAGATCGGTTAATAGCACGGCATTTGTATACGACACTTAAGATGCTCAAGTTTTAGGGATAAATATAGAATTACTTGAAAAGAAATAACCATCCGGATACATACATTTTGAAAAGATACTCGATTAGACACTAGATTTAGTGTATCTTAATACACAAAATGTAAACGACTTTAATATTTTCTAGATCTAAATCTCTGGATTTGTATCAAAACGCAAGGAACAGAAAACAGGTGCAGGCCACGCGAACGAAAAATGTATCTATGGCTACAAATAAATACTAGTCTCAATTTAAAAAATGTCAAAAGGTCGATATGATACAAGACATACAATATGCAAACGTTTATCTAAGATACACATACAGTGTGATTAAGTAAATGTATAATAATTGTCGAAGTACGTTTGAACTAGAATATTATTCGACTTTCGACATTGAAATTTCAAATCGTCATTATAAGTACAATCGTCGTGTGTAAAACGGACGTCATAAAAATCAGAGATTTTTTTTTTTTGTATTACTATTTTTCCCGATAATCTTTTCATAAGTACGTTAAAAAAAATATTGTTAAATGAAAATATCGAACAAATCCCTCTGCGATAACGAATTAAAACGTCGTTAATTTGGTGAAATAATTGTTGTTGTTGTTTTTTTTTTTTTGTGTTACGATCTACAAATGTAACCCAAACAGTATCGTGGGAAGTGCGAAAACACATTTTAGGTAAATGTTTCTGTGACGTATCCTTGAGCGTAAATAGTTTTTATTTTATTTTATTTTTTTATTGTTTTTTTTTTTTTTTTTTTTTTTGTTCAGGAGGCACTGTTTATCGCGCGTTATACTACAATGCTACATCGTAACCGCGTCTCGTGCATGATAAAACACGCGGATTTTAGTAAATTTATTCGTTAATCCGATGCTGTTGGAAACGGACCGACCGCGGAAAAGGCATTACCCATATTATATTACATTACGCCGCAATAGCATCGCTTAAAGCCGATTATCTCGCGTATAGGTCGGTATAGGTACCGACCGAATAATCCGTCATTATTTCATACTTCATTAAACGGCATTATCGCGAGAAACCGAAATCACATTATTTGACAGCGAGAATAATTGGACGGTGTCGAGAGAACGGGCCGACGGGATACTATCGGACGGGGTCGGAATTCATAACCACAGTTTATATATATATATTTTTTTTTTTTCGGATATACGTATATAATGCGATTGGCACGTCAACTTTTGCACCGTAGTTATTGGTGAGGCCCTCCCCCACACCCGGTGAAGCGAATGATAGATTTCTCCCCAAAGCCGCCTTCTCGTTATTATTTTTTGTAGGAAATACCCAGACGACTGATACTATGATTAAATTCCCGTAGGCAGTTCCATTATCACGACTTCCGATATAGTTTTTGACGGCCATCCCGCGGTTTCGTGGGGAATTGGACTGGCAAGCCAAGGAAAACAAGACGTTTAATTATCGGTACGATAAATTATTTATACGTTTCGATTAAGAGAGAGCGCGGGGAGTCGATTAGACGAACAGCAATTGGTACGGGAACAATCGTAATACATATTATATTGTTGTTTAACTTATATATTTGGTAAAAAAAAAAAAATAATTTACCGACTTTTAATTCGTAATAATAAATTACCGAAACAATAAGAGGACTAAAATTTAAGGAGATAGAGAGGCATAGTCCCCTGCCACCTCGGTATTTGTATCATACAAACGTTATACTATCCCCTTAGAAAATATATTTTACAATAATATTATAATTATCGAAAATACAGGCGGGACGGCGGCCTGGTTAGGCAATTCAGGTGCATCGGAGTCATCGTAGATGGAACAATAGTAACAATAGTGAAAAAAACGAATAAAAAAAAATGTAACAGATCGGTAACAAGTCTTATAATTCTACGGTTAAATTTAAAAACCGACAATATTGTATATTAATATAATTGTTAAGTAAGAGGGCGGTATTACACGATAATAATATTTACGCTTTCCGAAGCGGTTTATTTTTGACATTTTAAATGTTAAATGTTCAGGTTTAGGAATTCATCATTTTTACGGACGAAATAACAACGCGTATGATAAAAATTATAAATACAAACTAATCGTGTATTTCTTCCACTTGAACATAGCTATAAAATTTTACTAAACGCAATAAACATTAACGGTCCTGTAAAACAAATGTAAATCTATAATGTCGAAAAATTCAATAAGTATATTTTATTGTTTTATAAATGGGCTTGCGAGTTTTGGTGATCCGATTTGACTATAACAATTATATTTATAAACACCACAAATAGTATACGTATTTAAATATTTTCACCATTTTTTTTTTTTTTTTTTTTTTGTGCCCGACAAAAAAACACGGAATTACGCTTCGTCGGTTAAAAATGTGAAAAATAACCCCTAGGAAATGTTCCCGTGGCTGTATACACGTAAAGTAACGTGCATTCCTGTTTCTCGTACGGGAAAAATATGTCTTAATCTGTGTCGTTAACAGATTTTAACGAGATGTGATGTTTAATTATGAAATATACATTTTTAATGAATTGCGTTATAAAAATATCCTATGCACGTTCGAACGCGATGCGCATGTTTCTAGTAAAGAATTTCGCGATAATTTGTATTTATTTATTTATTTATTTTTATTTTTTTTTTTTTTTTGAGCCTCGGACACGATTTGACACGCGCGAACGAACCGATTCGAGTCGGTTAAACATTATATTATATGATGATGAAAAGGTACAAAGTATAAAAAAAAAAAAAAAAAAACAGTTTCACCCTCTTTATACATAAAAGCTAGTACCGAAAAGCTAGTACCCTTCGTAAAAGTGGTCACGTTATTTGTATACGCGGGGTGACGAATGAATATTCATGTTCTACCTACTGCTATTATTCAAACGCCGCTTGTGCATAATATCATATCGCCGTCGTCGTCGTCGTATGATATACATAAACATTTTTTTTTTTTTTTATAAAATAACTATGCCGACTCGTCCAGTAAAAAAAAAATAAAAAGTGAGAGAGATAGGTGAAAAACGAGAATATCCTCGGGGGAGGGAGAGGAAATATATATATATATATATAAATACGCATTTATATATTTTACGTATTATTATAGACATGTAGTATTTCTAAACGACGCTTGACATTTGTTGGGTGACTCGTTTAATCCTTGTAGGCGATGATGTTTCGACACACTCGACTAATCGGACGTAAAAATGCGTTTAAAAATCCCAACTTTGGCTCGTATAAACCGAACGAGAACCGTAAATAATATAATATATATATAGGAAATTACATTACACTCGTTCTTACAACATAACCGTATAAAATAACCCCCCCCCCCCGAGGTTTGTGTCATTTTAAAACAAATTTTAAAAACCGTTATCAATATCAAAGAAAAAAATAAAAATACCAGCGAGATCAGCGATTTCTTGGGTTTGTTCAAAGTCAAATTTAATTTGCGATTTGCAATTTGCATTTTTTTTTTTTTTTTTTTGCAATCGTTTTTAAAGTCTTTATTTCCGCACTATTTTCAAATGTTTACCTTTACCCCTTAGGCCCATTGACTTTTGATATTCGAACGGCTACCCTACGCGCTGTTCAACACAGATTCGAAAAAAAAAAAAGCAATTTTTTTTCTAAAAATGTCTATATGCACAACACTAATATTATTTTATGGATTATAACAGTTAAAAAATGTCATCTTTTGTTAGGTGTTGTAAATTAGCGAATTAAATTTAAATTAAGTACAATGGCCAATATAAAATTATTTTATATTAATAACGAAATACGTATATTTTAATAAGGTTAGGTTAGGTTAGGTTCAGCCTGAATGTATATACAATTCTTTATTCAATTATTATAAAGTAATAATAATATACTATCATATTTTAATGGAATAGTTAATAAATTTATACGAAAATAACCAAATTATTATTACTTGATGAAATAAGATGATAAATTAATCGCAGGAATAATCAAATTATAATCTTTAAAAATAATAATAGTATTTATATTACGTTTGAAAGATATTCGATCTTTTATCTTATATTCAATTTGTTTTAGTTTTCAATGGTTTTTTTTTTTTTTTTCAATCTTTTTAGGACATGTGGTACTCGTAAGTGGTATTGGTGTCGATTGGTCATAAACGACAAGAAATTCTTACGAAATCCTACGGAAAATCTATAAGTAAATTGATAAACGTTACGTTATACGAAATGCTTCAACACTCTGACCGTGAATAATATACGTTTGCTGGCGGGTTTCCTGAACGATAATATATAATATGTGCTGTTATTCCGCATGTATAAAATATTCTCGGACCACTGGAAATAATCCCAGTACAAATCGTATAAGCCCTCTATTAGTGTTCGGCCATTCACACGAGCACTTTTTTTCTTTTTTTTCCTATCTCTCTCGTTATTGTTTTCAGACTTCGCCGATACAACATTGCACGGCCGGTACCAATAATAATCGTAATTCGTATTGAAATACACGCAAGGTATTCTTAAGTATTTATTACACAGGAGATAAGTACGCAAATAGCAAGTAAAAATTTGTAACGATTTGATATAAATAAAAGTAATAACGCCGTTTTTTTTTTCACTCGGATAAAAGTAATTCAATTAGCTATTCGTTAAAAATTTGTATTTATACGTTTTTTTTTTTTTATTTTGTCTTACATGTTTATTATTTCTTTGCTGGCAATTTTTATACTCGGCTACTATTCTAAAAAAAAAAAAAAAAAAAATTGAACTCGCAAACTAAAGCTAGTTTTTAACAAATCCCGCGCGAATTGCATTACAGTCAGTAAAAATTAAACGGTGACTTCGATTATATTTTGTATTCGTATTATTGCGTCAAGACGGAAAACAAATAACAACGATAAATAATACGGCAAAATTATTTACGATCTTCATTACATACGATAAAACGTATCACGATATCTTAAACTTTCGGTTATAACTCTAGAAATAATGGATAGGAGGGAAACAAAATATGAGATATTTAAACGTAATCTCCCCTCGTGAATTGCGGTAGAAATACATATCGTATAAAACATCATTTTGTTTTTTTTTTTTTAGATGAAATATTCAATAAATATAATATTATTTAGTTTTATTTAGGTGGAACATATTTGATATATATTTTTTTTTCCTGCGGCTTTAAATAAATCGAATTTTGTGAATCCTACAAATCAAAATTGAAAAGTAAATAATTGTAAATATATATATATATATTATATTTTATTGTAATGTAAGCAATTTAGCCAGTGCCTAATATAGAATTTTCGTATATTAATAAAATTAAATTTTTTAAATGTCGTCGAAATAATCATTCAACCATTCCCCAGTAGGTGTGTACATAGTTATAAATGAATAAAACCAGAATTACTTAATGAATAAATGAACAAAAGGTCTCGTGTGTGTGTGCGTGCGTAATAATAATAGGGTATATGAATAATAAATGAAAAATTATGAATAGAATACTCATTTTCAATTAGTTAATGCAGCCAAACCATTTTTAGTAAATTATATGTAACAAATCGTATACGAAATGCTATTATTTTTCTCGTATTCTGATAACATGTACAACATGTTAAATATCCAATTCACTTATCTAAATCGATATTTATTATAATTATTAGGTGCTATTATATTATAACAAAACGTGGGTTTATTCTGACGTTTAAATTATATACATTTCGCATTTAAAGCGGAACAATTCAGTAATTTCGCAGCTTTTCACAAAATCGACGGGTGGGCACGCTGAGAAAAATAGCCGAATTAATTGTATTATACTTAAAACTTTCAATGTAATTTAAATTCAACTTGTAAGTTCACTATATTTAACACATTCGTACGATTAATGCAAGTGACGAGCAATAAAAGTGTTAATTCTTTGGTCGGACAAATATCAACTTTTTTTTTTCTCCTGAAATTAAAATAATATTTTTGAACAGTAAACGTTATACTCGTCGTGTATAAATTGATCATCGTTAAAACATACTCCGCAAAAATCGTTTGGGAAATTATCCAGTTACGATCGCACGCGAAAAATAATAATTAAAGGGAAAAAATTAAGGCGATTGAATGTCATACTGAAATTTAAAAAAAATAAATTTCAAATTTTAAATAATAAGTGACTAAATCGGCAAAAATACAATTAGATTTTAAAAATGTTTCGTTAAGAATATTTTCGAAATTCGAATTTCAACGTAAATAATAATGCGTATAAATATTACAGTTACGGGTAATATGATAAATGCAGGAAAATTCACACCTAATGTCTAAACGACCGTAACTGGAAAAAATGTCCAGGGAACGGGAACGTTCAACATTTTTTTTTTTTTTTTTTTTTTTTTTTTTTTTTATAATTTAATAGTTTCATTTAGAATTTCGATAAAAATGTTCTTTTATGGAAATGTCGGCGAATTTCCCGGACCCTCTTTGGCTACGGCGTTGAATATAAAATTTTAAGCGCGTAAAAAATTCGAATTCCAAATTACTTTTCGTACCAATCGAAAGTAATTTTTTTCCGATGAACATTGTAAACATAATAATTGTATTAAAAAAAATCACAATAAAATGTACGAAAAAACAACAAAAAAAAAAAACTACCACCGGGTTTTTCCCGTCTCTGTGTGTAAATGAACGCGTTGCGTATTATTCGGCGTTTAATAAATTATTATGGTAATATTTCGTAATATTTTGTAAATATTTCGTATTATCGTTGTTGTAATTATTATTGCTAATATTATTACTATAATTATTACTAATATTATTATTGCACGCCACGTGAAAAACGCGGACACTGACCTGGTGGCGAGGCTGCCGCTGTCAATTCGCAGCAGATCAGCGCGACCGTCACGAAAACTCGGCACCACATCGGTGTGCGGCTGTCACGGGGCTTCATCGTGGCATCACAAGAGGAGTTCGGTAAGGCCAACCAACGCCGCCGTATGTTCGCCCGACACGGGGGGGCAGTAATATGTGCGCGGTATTATTTATTGGTGGTGGTGTATAACGATGGAATTGTAATAGCGTGCGCGCCGCGTGAAACTCGCGCAACGAAGTGTGACGACGGTCGGCCACGGCGCGGCGGCGTGTTGTGTGCGTATACCCGGCGGCACGCGACTGACGGGGCCCGCCGTGCCGGTCCGCCGCGGGCGATGCGCCGCCGCCGGCCCGCGCCGCCGAAACCGCCGCGGGCCGCGCGTGTCGCCCCACCGGCGGCTAAACCAATTACAGGCGACAAACGCGGTGCGCAAACGTCGCGTGGGCGTGGCCTGTACTATATCTCTTACCGCCGACGCCGCCGACGCCGCCGCCGACGGGTACCCGGTGGACGATCGGCGACGTCGAGCGGTATATACATTTTGTGGTCGGTCGCCCAGGAAAAAGACAAATTAACTAAAGGAGAGAGAGAGAGAGAGAGAGAGAGAAAAAATAAAAAAAAAAATAAAAAATCATACAAGTCACTGGTTTCGCCCGCCGACGTCCCCGCGGAAATTATATAACCGAATACCGTTCTCTGAACGCTTATATAAAATGTGTTTATTTATACCACTATTATTATTATTATAACGCCGAATAAAAAATATCCCGTCAACCGCCAAGACAGCAGTCTGTTGTAAATAAAAAAAAAAAAAAAAGACAACTTAATCAAAGTTTAATCAAGATGCATTCGTTTTGAACGGCATTAAAATTAAAATCACGTTGCAAATAAAATACAACGGGTTTATTCCATAAGTATCGATAGTGAAATAAATAAATATTTATATATATATATCCACCGATACAATAATCTTTTTCTTATATATATATTCTACTTGAACGTGATTTCTTCTTTATCTCGGTTTAATAAATATGCATTATACCTATACATATATAGTATTACGTAAATTAAATTTCTCGCATTTCCTATAAAAACGATTGAAGTGTAATATCGTTTGAAAATCATAATACTATCACAGCGATAAATTAATATACCATAATAAATAATTTGAAAAAAAAAAAAACACAATTATTATTTTTCCTGTTTGAAAAATTCCAAGAAACCTCTGCGGGATAATATGTGTTACACTATTAATATTGTTACGTTCGACCGATTTAGCCGACACTAATATATGGTATTCGATAATTTAAAAAAAAAAAAAAAAAAAAATGATATAAAAACTAATTCGAAGAACCTGAACGATTTCCAATATGCAATTACCCGGATCTTATTAGCGAGAACTTATTTTCGACTGTTTCATGTTTTTAATGAAGACTATAATAGTTAACCTAGACTTCAGTCGACTTCTATAGACTTGTATAGATTACTGAAGTAAACTGAAAACGAGTAGGCATAGGATTATACGGTAATTAAAGTAACAAATCGCAATCACGAACGTACAAAACATGATGACGATAACACATTTGTGGTGAAACAAAAATATTTGTTGGTG
This sequence comes from Tuberolachnus salignus, assembly GCA_956483605.1. NCBI lineage: Eukaryota > Metazoa > Arthropoda > Insecta > Hemiptera > Aphididae > Tuberolachnus > Tuberolachnus salignus. The sequence goes on along the minus strand of OY101432.1, from coordinate 45,055,406 downwards.
TTACTAATAGTTACGGGAGAATAGAGCCTAAGCCAACGTGACTGCGGCGGAATATTGAAATTTAACGACGCCTAACGGAAACAAATCGGAGAACCGATGACGGAATGAAATCGGTAAATTGCGTATTGTATAGATTAAGATGAATCTGGTGATGAATTATTGCGGACCGAGCCAACAATCGTTGATCGCCCCAGATGTGCAAAAGTTGATCCCGGGCAATGACGAGACGCGAACGTGACGTCATTAGAATGACACGCCACTAGAATGGAACAATATGATGGGTACCGCCGATTTGTCCTTATTCGCGTTTTATTTGATAAAAAAAATCGCAACGCTTTACGTTAGAATGATACGGATTTTGTACGCCAACACGAATTTGTCGACCTTAGAAATAATTATTATACGAATAAAAAGGTTTTAATATAATGCTAAAAATGTTTTTAAATACTCAACACCTGTTTTATGTGTGTGTGTATATATATAGAGGGGAAAACTCGGGAATAAATTATAAAACGGACCGCATACAGTGCAATTCAACGAATGAATATTGAAAATTCAAATTTTACTTAAACTTCAGTAATAGTAAATTATATATATATATATATATATATTTAAATGGTAAATTGAAATACTTTTTTTTTTTTTTTTTTTAAGCGGTATACATAGCTGGTCGACTACGGAGAGTATTATAATACCGCGAAGAGAAACCATAAAACGTGTATATAATTAAGCATAGTCCATTTAGTTCAAAGGCAAAAGAGAAATTATTTTTCAAGTTTCCTCATAATATTTTTTACGTATATATCGTATTCGAAATCCTTTTGGTTGTTATATCAATGTTAATTAAACAAACATGCAATTCCCTCGCAATAGTTGCAATACATTCAATCATTCGAAAACCGTTTAGTTATCGATAAACTAAATTAATTGATTGCATGCCATTAATAGTCGTTACAAATGCTTTTATTTACATACATTTAACATAAACAGGGTGTACCGCGGGAATATACCCGTCGAGATATATGAAAATAATCGTATTCTGTTATTTTATCTGACTTGCAACGATAAGGACTACACATATCCATATTTCAATTCAATTTATAAGTTTTAGTAAAAAAAATTACTTATTATTGTATTATGTTCGGAAAAACTTAAAATAATAATTTTGTGGAGTTTGTTCTTCTGGAAATGTTGTCGTTTCAACTATTTATTTTCATTGGCCTCGTGAATTTTAATATTTTTATTTTATTTTACAGAAAAAATAGCATATTAAACAAATAATAGTGTTTCTTTTTTTTGATAATCAAAACTTATTAAAAAACGAGATCATTTCGAAACACTACTACGATGGTATTAAATTATTCATTATTTTACTGAAAACTAAAAAAAAAAATTATTGGACGTCAATGAAAATGAAAATTCGAAACGCAAAATGTTCAGAAGAATAATGAACTCGATAAAACGGTCGTCTTCGAATTTTCGAAAGTAATAAAATGTATAATTTATTACCGAAACATAACAGTTCAATTAAATTATAATTTGATATGTAAAGGACTACACATCCTTTATCCCTTGTGAGTGTTATAAAAAAAAATTAGCGATTATTTGCATTATCTCAGGAGACGTCGCAATGGGTATATCTTCGTGAGACACCCCGTATTATAGGGTACAGCCGATTTAGAATTAAACGTCTCTTCAAAATTTTAGCAAAATAAACGCCGGGTAATATTATATTCAAATACGATTTTCGTAATATATTTATTAAACAAATTTATAGACAAAAACGGATCAAAAATAAAGAAGCTTTAGGGTATTATACAAATAAGACGAACAAATTTTTAAACATGTCTCTTGTTTCTCGCTTTCTCGAGTTGTCGATGGAAAATGTAAATACCTTGCTATTATATATATATATATAAATGCATATGATTTTACACATACCATGTGTATAATACGCATTTATAGACGGTGCGAATGAATGAAAAATTAAACCGATATTTGCAGTTTAATAGTTCCTATATTCTCCTAATCGGCGTAATATTTAAAAATATTTCAAATTAAAATCGTCACATCAGGATAACCCGCAACTAGGATTTTTTCGTGTGTGGTGTCCGCATAACACAACCCCCCTCGCCACTGTTACTTATTTCCGAAAACGCCACTGGTGTCCGCGCCGGTGTATATCTCGTACAATTTAGGTAACTCATTAGTTTAGGCATGATTATTTTTTGTATATAAAAAGCTTCAAAAAAACACATATTACATTTCCATAAAAACCCCAAAACACCTCTCCCCCGCCCCATCGGTTCCGCTACTGCGTCACATATTATGTACGTATTATATATGAACTATTTTAGAAATATAATAAACCTTATGTTAAAAGCCATGAATAACTAAAATAACTCATTATCAATCTTATCAGTGTTCAACTATCAATATTGAACGGTTTTTTTTTTTTTTTTTTTAATTTTAATCTTACGATAGCAGTTTATACGTTATGTTAAACTTATATCGTTTAATGTTAACTTTTAACGTACTTACGAAAATGCTGAATTTGATAAAACTATATTACCTTTATATATATATATAAGAAATATCGTCGATATAGTTTATCTCGGTGTATTTGTGTGTATATTTTATTCAGCGCATTTTCCAAAAAGTAATATACACATTAATCAAGTGGAAAACACGTTTTTATTTTTTTGAACTCCTATATTTTTTTTTTTGGGGGGGGGAAAGTCAATTGGATAAAATAAATAAATGATCAACCAACACGCTAGTTAATTTGACAGATATCGGAGAAAATAAAACCATATCGACTCGCCCTATTAATTATTGTAAAACAATATATATGTTTCAGCTGAAACATAATATCCGTAAAAACTAGTTTCCATAATCCCCCTTCGTCACGACTGGATTTGACTAGTTACAACTAGTTTTAAACTACTTTTTCTTTTAGTTACAACTAGTTGTGCCTGAAATATATTTCTGAAAACTAGAATTGTCTAGGGAAAATATGATTTCCAAAAACAACTTTTATATCGTTAGTGTAAACTGGGGAAAATCAAGAATTGACTATACATTAGAATAAGTCCGGTATATGCGTACATTGGCATTTATAAATGTTCGGAACCGGGTAATCTAACGGGGTGTTCGATTTGTTTCGGCGGAGTAAATATTACCGTGTCATTTAGGAACTAATTTTCAAAATTAGTCGTTAAAATGTACGGCTAATTGTAATTTTCACTGTTCAAAACCAGTATTGGAGAAAGGGGTTTGTGGATACTAGTTTCGACAGATTTTGATTTTTAACTGTAACTGGTACTGGCTCTGCGATATTTTACTCATAAAACATTTTCTGTTCTTTGCCGTTTATTTTTTCTCGTTAAACATTTTCTGATCTTTGTTATATATTTTTCATTGAAAACATTCCCTGTTCGTTGTTATATATTTTTCACTGATCTTTTTTATATATTTTACACACATTGGTAATAAAAAAGGTTATTACATTACCGAAAGTACCAAAGTTTAAACTACCTTTTTACAATATTAGCTTTAGATTGTTAAGTTAACAACCATTAAATAACAGTAATTCGTAGATAGTTCTCTTTTGGACTTAGCAATACATGGAGTAAAGGGAAACACTCCATATTTACTAGCTTCTCTAACACTTCTCGCCGACATTACCCTTGAGATTTGCCATACAATAGCGAATTGACTTAGAAAAATTATACACCAACACACTTATTCTATCAAAAATCAATGCGACGAAAAGGAAATTTGTTCAAAACGGATATCCATCCGTGGTTGTGAGACCGTTGATAAGTTCTTGTTGGGACACTCTTCGCCCCGTGCCATTGCCATGTTCTAGCGTCTATTCGCTATTGTACGGCAAATCGCAGGGGGTGTGCCGGCAAGACGACCAACGATTTCTGCAAAAGGCCAGCGAGTGTGAAAAAATTACACTCGTTTGGTCGTATTTCAAAACTAATAAAATTGTTCTAGAACGTTCGATAGATTTCCTATGCTACTGATATTCTGTATCAGCGGATTTCCGTAAGGAAAAACAACATGTGTCGATAAACCATAATAAAAAAACTTCTGTTTGCTGGCCTACATTATTTCTATATAAATTTATATTAATATTTTTATTGTAAAATTATATTGTGATAAAATTATTTACGTTCATAACATACATATCTAAATAAATTATTTGAATTTTAAAAGGAAAACAATTTTTAAAAAATGTACAAAAATAACTAACGATAACTTATAACAAGGTCTGAATCACTGTATTCATGCACAATGTTATACAAATTCAATTTTCTTTTTCTGTCCACATTTGGTCGCTAAAATAAATCCGATTTATTGCCACTTTCCTATAAACGGAAAAGATAAGAGCGTGTTGGAATAACTTTAAAACTAACAACGATTCTGAATTATTGCTACTTTCCTATAAACGGACAAGGATAAAAGCGTGCTAGAGTGTTACTCTTATATTTTCTCTATAAACGAGAATCGTATATGTTAATGAGTAAACGTTGTTAAACATATTATTTTAACATTATGTGAATGGAAGAGAATATTGATTTCAAAATCTACGTTAAATATTTTTTAAGTCTTGGTTCTACTACAGATACTAAAATAATAAAAAAATAATAAAATTTATCTAAAAAGAAGAATATAGTATTGGTTAGTTAAACTCAAACAAATTGTTCAAATGTAATCAAGTGTTTTTTTTATATCCATTTGATAATTTTCTCCTTCCAAGGTAAATAAAAAAAAAATTAAAACCTGTATTAATGTCTTGGACATCTTTTTCTTTTTTTTGATAAATTCACAAGTCTATTTGGTAAAATTAATTTAAATTGATTATTTAAAATAATAGTTAGTTTTTCACCATTTTTATTTCTAATAAATTCAAAAGAAGATTCTTGGTATTTTTTGTTTCCAATTTCAAATTCGCTAAATTTTACAATTTTTAAATTGTTTTCGGTTTTATTCAAACGTGTTTTTAAGGTTCACCATTTTATTTATTACTTATTTATTTATAAAAAATAGATATTTTATGTAATATTATTGAGCGACACAAGGACAAATATATTCATCTAAAATTTTAAATTTTGCAATATTAAATCTTAACTTTTACTAATCAAATACAAAGTTATTTTTCAGTTATAAAAACAGCTAAGGTGGAATTCTACAGCCAACGATTGGTTTTTGTACTAGAATTACCTACATTTAAATCATAAATTAAATTGTAATAATGTCGCATTATTAGAATTATTATTGAGTTATATAAGGCGATAAAAAATATTACTTAGTCTGGGTAATAATTAGAGCAAAAACATATTATATCTTGTTTTTGGTTTTCAATTTATCTAGTTTAAATTTAAATCTATATCTGCTTTTTTTTTTATTGAGTTTTCCATCCAAAAAGTTGATATGTAAAGACCTTCTGTATTCTCTAATGTGAATACGTATTTAGTCTCCTTACGCCATTTGACCGTCGTTATTGCATCAAACGTTATTAATCCTTTATCTTCATCAAATATCTCTAAACGCTTGCAATCTAACCAACTTCAATTTCACCTAGGAATTATACCCGTCTTATTAGACTCTACTATTTCTTCTTAATGAGATAAAATATATGGCATAAAAGAGAAAATGTTTTACGAGAAAAAGATCGCTGAGCCAAATACCGACATGGTTATATTACTTAGATATATAATAGGGAGAGAGAGAGAGAGAGAGAGTGAGAGGGAAAAAACAAAATAATCAAAAAAAATTAATCGGACCCGCGCGTTCTTCTCGCGAGCGATAAAACGTATAACGATATTCGATTTGTCGCGGCGCGGCGGAGTCGTGTGAAATCGCAATCCGGCGGCGGCACAGTCGACCGCTATTTACAGTGCTTAAAGTCGATTAGTTACCGCGCAGAAGACGTTGAGCACCACGGTGAAAAATGCACTGTCGGTCGTTCATTAGCCAACGGACACGTATAAAAAGGGATACATATAAACGCGGGCGTGTGCGCGTGTGGAGGCGGCAGCACCCACGTTAATTCCCCGCGGACGGGCAATTTATCAAGGCGCCGAGATTGCCAAATCAATCTTGCCGCCCGCAGGTAACTTCTGGCAGACTTTTGGACAAATATCGGCCGGGCGGTAGAAAAAAAATAAAATAAAATAAAATAAAAATAAATCAAAACGATATTGATTCTATATAATATATAGAATATATATACGTTGGTAAGGTAGGTGCCCTAGCTATACTATTCGCGCATATATATATATATATATATATATATATATATATGATAGGATACAGCAAAATTGCCGTCGAAAATTCAGAACCCACGAAGATTTGTGTACACACGCGATCGGAATGACAAATGCGATATGCCGTATATACGTATCTCTTGTGCACATGTGCGTATGGGTATAGGACTTATAACCGTGCGAGGATAAAATAATGCGTATTCGCCATTCCCGTGCACGAACGACTCCGCGTCTCCGTTTTTCCGATACACGGCCCGTGATTCCGCGCGACAATATATATATATATATATATATGTGTGTGTGGCCGCGTAAATACCTATACGTATATACGCGCGCGGCCGCGAGGATTGTTTTCTTGTGACGGTATAGCACCGCGGGCACAGCGTCAAAGTTATATAAAACGGCGGCGGCGGAAAGTTTGGCCGCTACCCCCGCCGCGGTGTAAGGGGCGCATGAGGGGGGGAGGGGAGCAGGTGGGGTTGATTGTGCGCCGCCGGTGCTCCGGTGAATACGAAAACGGACAGCGCGTCGGGCAGGAAGGCCCAATACGCCGAGGACAGGGGACGCGAGAAGACGTTCCACCAGCCGGCCAATCAAGCCGTGTCTTTTCCCCGTCATCCCCGCCGGTACACGGCGACACAGACGGACGGAACATCCGTGGACTGCTTACTAAATCAATTGTATATAACTGTGCGCGGACGTACGTGTGCGTTTGTGTGTCCTCGTCGTCCTCGTCGTCGTCGTCGTCGTTGTCGTCGTCGTCGTCGTCGTCGCCGCCGCCGCCGCGTACCTTGAGGATCGGTACATACGGTCGCAGGGGTCGGGTATAGGTGTACGACGACGCGGACCCGTCCTAATCAAGGGTAATCCTGTTAACTGTACATACACTATATATATATATATATATATACCGGACCCCGGGTTTCTCCTAATAATTATTGCGGACTTGCACGTGTTTTACGTACAACTGCGAGACCTTAATTGCTATATACGTATGTACGCGTGTATCCGAGAAGTATATGGTAACATAACCCCGTATGACGGGGGGTGCGATCGCGTTCTGTACAATCGGTAACGGAGGAAACCGCAATATCCGGCGGCAAAGAAGAACCGTCTCCTGCACCGCGAAAAGATTTAAAACGTAACTATTGAATTCGTACGTCGGGCGATTCGTTTTTAAACGATTTTCCCGATATTTCTGGGTGAGGGGAGGGACCTCCAAAACGCCCCACTCCCCACCCCGATATCTAAATATGTTTCGAAATTAAACCACCTGCGCGCGTCAGTTCAACAATACGTAAAATATTGGCTGACAATACGCTGTTTAGCCGACATAATGAGTACCCCAGTAAGCGAAACGGCAAAAAAAATTGTCGTTGTTCGATACAGACACTTGATGATATTTCAAAATAATTTTCAATAACGATTATAAATAATTATTCGTTTCAAATTGTCCAAAAAAGAATATTTCGATAAAAACGCATAATTTTACAATCGATAATCCATCTCATCGCGACGCAGAATTTAAAATAATATTCATAGGTATTAAAATACTTTAAAAAAAAAACTAGCTACACCTGCACAGAGAATTATTTCCAAGACGCATAACTTATAATATTCATGAAAAATTATTATTTATTTCCGTAGACGACATGTACCTAATATCAATTATTAAATCGCTGAAAGTTAAATTAATTAAATATTCTCTCGTTCCGTTGCAATTATTGCACTGAAGTATAATAATAATATCGTAGTAAAATAGTTTACTGCATAGGAATCGAGGCGATATTACATAGACTTGTATTTACTTAACTCTTATGCAACCGTATTGGATCTATTATGTATAATTTAATTTCTACAAGGAAACAGTTTGCCCTTAAGACATATGCACGCGCCCAATTTTAAAATAAATAACTTTAATACAAATACAAGGAAAGGTTTAAAAATAAATTTAAATGAATACAAATAAATATAAACTAAAACAAATTACACGGTAAATCTCAAAATCGTATAATAGACAAATTATCGGTGGCAGCGCGAAATTATTCAACCCGCCCACTCATTTATTGATAAAATACTCCACCACACTGCTGCCTCTTCTATATATATTACAGAATTATTATTAAATTTGGCTCATTAATTCATTAATATATTATTGAAAGACATTATTATAGGGTAAAAAATCACCACGCCTAAATAGACCAGCATAGTAGAACTATATATAATTTGAATTGTGATGCCATCGGATATTTATTGATAATTATTCGATATGACCATAAAATCGAATGAAGGCCCTTTTTTTCTTTTTCTTTTTTTTTTCCCGTATACATCTACCTATTTTCATATTTATAATCATAAAATTAACTAAAATTGACAAGTAATCGAATCAATTATTAAATAAGTGTTATATTGTTGAATTCGCGTTATGAATTACCTACATACAAATTTTAGTTAAAGTATACAATAGATATATGTATAGAATAAAATAAAACTATTTATTACAGTTTTAACTATAGTTATTTCATAGAATCTCTATGATTTACACATACGCCTTTTGCAAAATCAATTAAGCTTAAGCAATCTGATTCTACTACAAGTATGTTCATCCGATTTGGGTTTTGATTGTCTAATGGCCACCGAGATGACCCAGCCGCCCACTCACTTATTTCAAAAAACCTACGCGTCTTTAGACTCGAAAACTCGAAAAACTACCCTCGCGCCGCCAATGCAAATTATTACAGTACCTAATTTTAGCACTGAATATTAGTTTTTTTTTTGTTTATTACTTATACTATTATTTATTCACAACAAGCATTATTAAATATACTTAGGTAGGATTTATAATTGTAATTCAATTTTAATAAATATCTGTTTTTGAATTACACCTAGAATCGATTCGATTACGATTATTATATTATAATTGCATTTGGTTTATTCTGATTCGATTGGGATGATAAAAAAAATAACACTATACACAACTTGCAACGACTTTACAACTATTAAATAAGCATTTGTTTTATTCTGTTTATTTAGGGAGGAGGGATATTTGATTAATATTATAATCAACGATGGTCGTCGATATCCTTACGCTTGTAATCCACCCTTGAATACTATATAATTTAAAGACGGTAGACAGTCGTCACAAATGCTACGCCGAACAAGCGGTCGAAAGTATTTTTTTTTTTTTCTTTTTTGAATCACAATACATATTAAATATAGATAACTAATAAAAGATGTTTCAATTGTTAATTAATAGTGTATATAGTATCACTAGAATTTTTTTCTTTTTATTATTATTTTACTAACTTTATTTTATAGCTAATACTTTACAAAGGCGACAGAACTTATATTTTCGGAAACTTATTGTAAATATACGTGTTTTACATGAAATATGGGACGTGACGTTAAATTTTATTACATACGTTATATTCGTCTTATACTATCTTCAAACTAAACTGATTAAAAAAAAGTTTCGGCTAACAGACTTGTGAGCTCAACTTAGTAACTACACGATATAACTACATGATCTAAAAACATTTTTCCTATTTCTTTTTTTTTTTTTTCAAGTCTGTGATGAAAATATAAATTTGAACATAAATATTATATCTGTCTGACAATTGTAATTAACAAAATAAAAGAAAACCCTTCGAGACATAGATGGGTCATTGTTGTGGGTGAGAAGTTGCTGAGGTTAGCAATTTATATCTGTACGCAACGATAAATCACCGCAAACGAAAAACGATTCTAACCAAATTTTGGTTTTACATATTTTGATATATTTAAATTTTATTAAAATGTCTAACTACAAATAAATCATAACTGTACGTGTTTTTAACAAATTTGTATATAAATTCTAACTTAAAATGCTGATCAAAATAAAATACAAAATCGTTATCAAAATAAAACAAAACAAAAAAATTGACAATTTCAAAAATATTTCTAAAATTTTACCACGTCTATAAAGTGCTAATATAAGTATTCAGTGAAAGTATTAGGTCTTTACGACAATTATTATTTTTTTGCTATGTACCCTCGTACAGAAAAGTATAAGTATGTAGGTTACTTACGACCGTCCTAAGTATTTGTGTTTTTTGCAGATATTGTGTATTTGCAGAATATGCGAATATTCCCGGTTTTTCCTCATTAAGAAATCTATAGAGAAATCAAACACACTAACCATCTCGATTTGTATCAACTAAATCCGAAATTGAATAAGAAAGTTCCTATAAGGATTTTGATTGGAGCAAGATTGCTGGTAGAAAAGTTGCCTAATAGACAGAAAAAAAAACACGCGTCCGTAATACACCAATAAAATTGCTCAATACGCACAAAATCTAAAATACTAGAATACATCTAATTTATAGTTTCAACGTTTATAGATTTAATAAATAATAATTTAAAAAAAAAAACGATTTTTCAAAATTACGATTCGAGTTACGATAAAATTTGAGTTTTTTTTTTTTTTTTTTTATACAAATACGTTACGAGTCGTACATATAATTACGTAATATTTATACTTATTGTATATTATAGTAAGTAGCTCTAAAAAATAACGAATTATTATTTAACCTACGGTATTATTATAATATATTATAATATATATACCTAACCTATAATATATTATAATAATATGACGTAGATTGAGAACGTCTCTCAGTCAGGAATCACAATTATTTGTAATATTAAACAGAAAATATAGACAGTGTCGGAGAGAAAATCTATAAGATGTCTTATAAGACCGCGTATACCGGAAATACTTTATGTAATATACAATATTCCTGTTGACAACTTGTCGGTACACGGTGTTCATAATGTTGACATCGTGACGCACATCATAATATAGAAAAATACTATCACATTTTGTGGGGGGGGGAGGAAAAAAAACCAATTACTCGTAAATACTATCCTACAAGAATATTCGAACATATATTATGGGCACCTCTAGGTTTTGTTAGGCCTAAATGCTGTGTCACACGAACACCGTTCTGTAAAGTTACAATTGTCGAAGAGATTGTGTTTCGTTAATGAAATAGGAACCTGATCCAGTGGCGAACAAACGGGTTGTTGCCAATCAATGCTACTGCACGTGTTTTAGTGTAAAAAAAAAAAAAAAAAAAGCCTAAAAAGTATTTAAATTAAAAAGAAACTGCAGGTGGACAAATTTTGTTAGCTACGTGTTCTCTCAAAATCCCTCTGTAAGTCGCTGTACTTATGTAAATTATCAGTGGTTTTTTTTTTAATATTATTGCAACGCCTATAAATGATAACGACCGACGATATAGTAACAATTCTTATGTAAAAATTAAACAAAATTATTATCAATACATTTGGAATCACCTTAAAGAGTAAATATATCTAAAATAGTCTTAATAACCTAGTAAAACTTGTTTCCAAATAAACATCCTAATGTACATATTAGGATGTTACAGACATATTTTTTTTTTCAGATTTTCTGTTCAAATCCCGTGATATTGTGTTTGACGTTGTATTAGAGTTTAATAATGTTCCCCGATATTCTTCAGTTTATTTAAATGATTTTTTAAGGTAACTAGCAGCGTTTATTTTATATATATGTATATAAATAGTAATTTTTAAAGTAAGATATCGAAAAATATAGAAAAATACATTAAGATAAAAACAAACCGCAATTCAATTCAAATTAAATATTTTAAATTTCACCACTAATTCGTGCCTTTAAAAGTAATTTTTTTGATAATAATGAGGTGGTTTGAAGGTTGATTTATAAAATGTTTTATAGTGTGACGTATGTTTTTGAGGTCCAACAACGCAATTTGATATCATTTGTTTAAGATTCGCCCTTTAAATAGGGCAATAAAAAAGATTATTTGTTTTGTAAAATTTTAAGTGTTTTAATAGTGAGAAATGTATAGAGTTTTCGAGATACTAAAAGCCGAATTTAACGTCGAAACTACAAAACGTTATAAACAATAATGGTGGAGGCAATTTCGGGCAAATGGAATCAATGTAATAATATCAATGTACTGAGTCTGTACTTAAATTTGGTATACAATTTTCGTTTAATCCGAATTTATGTTACATCACTAGTACTTATATGCAAGGAGAGTGTAAGAGATAACATCAAATTGTCTCATTATCTTATCGATACAATTCGTACAGATAGTACCTTCATAATGAACTGTGGTGTTTAAACATAAGTATAATAATATATAAATTTTGTTTGACCTTGAACGATAATTGGTTTAATATACCGATCATTTAACAATATAAATTCATCAAAACAACGATTTTTTTTTTTTTGTTTTGTGAAGTACAAAAACGAGTATTATTTTATAAAAACGATTTGGTTTAACGTTCATTGCCTAACGAATATTCCGATCTCACTCTAAAATTCAATTTAATTAATTTAATTTTTTTTTTTTTTTTTTTTCGCGTCCATAAAATATTCAAGGAGAGTATAAATGCTTAAATAGTAAACTTTATGGTAAAACGAATATTTTAGCAACATCCGGGTAAACACAATTATATAATTGTATTAACTAACCAACACGGGGAACAAGCATTCGGGATTTAATATGCAACATATTATCGTCGTTTTCCTTACATAATAATATTTTACATTTACTCGGTGAATAGTAATGTCGACTTTGTTAATTTATATAAACCGCGTCCGTTATAAATCCGAGCGTAAACTTGTTTTTTAAACTAAACGATTTTCAAAAATAAATTTTATTTCGTCTATAATGCATTATGGTACCAAACGCGAAATGTGCAAGCAATTTGCACAATTCGCGGTTTGAGCAAAAATTTGCACGTTCCGTGAACTGGGTACTAATAAAACCCGCTCGATCCGTGAATTAATCAATTATATATTTTTGAAAAATAATATCGAAGAGTAAGACGAATAATTATTTAGATTCATTCTTTTTTCATATAATATTTATGTTTAAAATAAATTTAGTTTCACATGTTACTGTACACATGTTCATATAAACTGTAATTGAAATAACTATTTAAAAAAAAAAAAAAAAAATTAAATTCCTATACATTATTCTTATATACATATTTACTAAAGGGGTTTGGAATGAATGCATTAATTTTTAAATGAAAGAGTTTATGAGTACATTTAATTTTTACATTATGAATTACGAATGTGAATGCATTCAATTTTACCACACGAATGTAAATTTAAGAAAGCACAATTACATTAAATTTAAATTTACATTCGTATGGTAAAACTCACATTCGTAATTCATAATGTAAAAATTAAATACAAATTGATTGTAATTGTGCATTCTTCGGCTGAACACGTTAAACATATATGTTTTGAATTTGAATAAAGAAAAAACGAGACTTTTTAATTTATTTAATTTTAATTTGTTTTACGTTTTATTCGTTTTACTGTGTATTGAAACAAAAGACTGTTTCTCGTTTATTTAATTTGTAATATATAAATGGTCGCTAATTGTTATTTTTTTTTTTATTTTTTATATAAAAATGGTAATGTATAAAATGTGTATAATTCCAATTTGCATGGCATTATATGTATATTATAAAAAAAAAAAAAAATGTATTTATATAAATATATGGTTTTTTTTTCATTTATTGGTGAATGTGAATACGAATGTGCATTCGATTTTAAACTCGACGAATGTGAATGCATTTATATTTTTTTTTTTTTTTTTAAACGAATGTTCCAAACTGAGTTTACTAATATACTCGTATATTAGAGCAAATTTTCATATTTTCCATAATGAAATTATGTTCTTATATATTTATCGAGTTATAGTTGTAAATGTCGCTCAATCCGTGCGAATCGTGCAAACTGTCTGCGCATTCCGTAAACATATTTATATACGTATTGGAAATCGGGTCGTTACAACATTGTGGCGGCCACTTACTATTTATATAATGCGGACACGCCGCCGCTTTGCCGGCACACAAGAGGACACCGACCGACCGCAGGCGCGCGCGAGTTTTTGACCGCCTCCCCAGGCCGATCATTATTGCCGCGCAACTCTCGTAACTCTAACAATTTTTTTGGCACTACACCACCGCGGCGCCGGGGCCCGGTATATAGTAACTTATGTCGCGCGTGCCAAACGCGTGCGGTTCTCGGGCCGTGCGGTAATTATCGTTTCACTGCCAAACGGCGTGTTTGAATTTATGTGCGCTCCGGACAGGAAACAATTACTATAGCCGACGCTTTTCCGGCCCGGGTGGAAAAAAAAAAAAAAAAAAAGCGAGAGAAACGGATAGATTATATATGGTCGGTGTGGTCCGCGGGCGCCGAGCTAGCGGATAAATAAGAGAAATTACTCCGCGAGTCACCGATATTTATTGTACTTTTTTTCTCTATATTTACGTATTGTATACGCGCCTAGAGGCCGTGAAATTCGATGCGAAGATTATTATTATTATTTTTATTGCACGGCAACAGTCACTCGGCGGCGGTTTCGTGTTCCACTGCGGCGGCGGCGGCGACAATGGCCGCGGGAGGGCAAATAAATTCGCGTAATTCAATTATTATACACGGTCTCCCGACTAAATTCACCGCCGCCGCGCGCGGTCATAACATTAGTATGGATAACGGAGCACGGCACGCGGTGGCGGCGGCGGCGGCGGCGGCGGCGGGACAAAAGTTGTACGACCCCGGTGGTGAAGGGGGAAGGGGTTAGGGGAGGTGGACGACATAGCCCCTTGTCATCGCACGCGCGGTGGGCCGGTTCCGCGCGGAGTAGAGTTTTTGCGGTCCGACAAAAAGGGTCGGCTACGTCGACGTCGTCGTCGTCGTCGACAGCGACAGCGGCAACGGCAGCAGCAGCGGCAGCGGCGACCAAGCCCTGTACCTCTACCTCTGTATCCGTTCGGTTCGCTTCCCAACCGCACTCCTGTAGTCGTCGCCGCCGTGCCGACACAAGAACATTAGAAAATTAGATTAAAAACTTCGACGGTCGGTCGAGATGAGGCGGCGAGCGAATGTTACAAACACACTGCCGCCGCCGCCGCCGCCGCCGCCGCCGCCGCCGCCGCCACGCCGTGGCTGGGAGATTCGCAAGAGCCCGTGGTTTTCCCGCGCCAGATCGATGAGGGACCGGCACAATGCGCCGTGGCGAGGGCGATAAATCTCAATTTATACCGTATAGGTTAATACGTCGTCGTCGTCGTCGTCTACCGCCGCCGCCGCCGCCGACATGACCGCACACGCACACACTTAACTATTATATATCCTTGGGGTTTAATTAAAATTGATAAATATAATACGTAACCGCCGACGGTTTTCACCCGGTTTATTGCGTTCGCGTTTCTTAAGACCACGCGTAACAATTGGCCAGCGACAGTGCCGGCGGTCAGCCTCGGCGAGGCGTTACTGTTGTACACCGTCATTTTTCAGCGTATAGACATATACTTTTCTTCGTCTTTACACGTGTTTCATTATAAAATATTTAACATCTATGCACGTTTATAATTAACACTTTATGCGCCCCGCAATAAATTAAGTCGAGTTGATGAACAAAATAAAAATAAGTATAATGGTAACCTCGGCACAACTAATAAGCCAACCCTCCCAGCTCACCACCTCCTCTAATTTCTCCGACGTTAAACACGCCAGATATATTTTGCAGGCACGCACAACGGTGTGCAATTTTATGCTCCCGCAATTTGTCTCCGCCTCGAGCCCCGCAAATCCTCGGGGTGGCCTCCGATCAACATATGTAAATGCACTCTGGTAATATAAATTACATGGGGTGGGTATTTTATTGCTAATAAACGTATCTCGGTGAGCCTCTGTAACGATTGTCGAAATCACTCAACGGCGGATCGATATTATAAAATATGTAAAACATATTATAACAACATTGAAATAAACGATGAAAGAAAAATATACAATTTTGTTTTCGAGTGTTAACTTTTAAATAATTGTTGTTGTTTGTTATGTTCAGTTATTTTGTTGTAAGTTAATTTTGTTAGCATTTCACTTAGGCGAGTTGGTACTTTTAAAATTAATCGTTCGTATAGATATTAAATAATTATTGCGATTAATAATTGTTATTACAATCGTCTAAATACGAATTAAACAATTACACAATCGTCGACAAACCTCGTCTGCAATGACGAAGTTCTGGTAGACCGGATGCCGAATTTGCAACGAAATATAAATATTTCATAATTACCTTCTATTACACCAAATTGTTGTTATTCGTTATTATTTAATGCAAATTTGAATATAATATAAAACATTTTTTTTTTTTTTTTAAATAGAATCTGTAACTTTTAATCGACAACCAAATAGGTATTAATAAAATATATTATTGTATTTTTTTAAAATACCTATAGCATACTATGTCATCGTAATTTCAGTTTTTCCAAACATTAAGGACAAATAAAAATTTCTGTAGGTAATGTAAAATTGTAAACGTAATGTAAAAAATGTAAAATTTTCATAAATATTATACTTTATTACTCTTTAGGTATTCGTGTATATATATATATATTAATCTATTTTATTTATAAATCTTATAGGAAACTTTGAAATAATTATTAAATTTGTAGGACGAGAAATTTATTTTTTTTAAATTTGTCCTGATATTTTGGCGGGAAAGGGTTTTCACAACGAACCTATCGGTCAAATTTCTCAACTAATGACGAGGTCACGAAAAATGACAGGATCTATTAATATCATTTAAACATAATTTCGCATTTCGTTTTTTTTAGATTAGAGTTATTACAATCACCGAGATCAATATCAAAAAGTTTCATAAAATATTCAACATTTACTACTAATATATATTAATATCTATACGTATAGTGGTTTTTTGTTGTGTTTTCAATACGAAATACGTTTTCATTGTCAACACGGTTTTCGGATTCTAAAAGCAGAACCTGCACAACTATATAATAATATGGTATAAACTCCGTTTACCATGTACACGGGTAGTGCAGCGTTTGCGGACGATTTGTGCGTATATTTATTATAACAATAAACGGAAGTTTGATAAAATTATAATGCACGACTGTTTAACCGGAATAAATGGTAACGGATACAAATCGTTTGAAAAACCTGCAAGGACCTGCACGGTCGATATCCGTTTCCTTCCGATCGGTTTACATAATATTATTATAGTAACAATTATAAACGCGAAATTATTTAAAATATCGATAGGCCGCGGTTTTCGGGACCGTCCCTAAGTGGCGGGGTGTCGGTTTATTTATATTAATGTTATGCTAAACGTTTTATAGATTCGACGCATGATTTTAAAACAAATTTAATAATAACAGTATTTACATAATATACAGTTCAATCAACATGCTACTTAATTGTATACCACCAACGACAAAATGTATTTACGAAAAATAAATATTATTATGTATCATGGTCGATATAATAAATTATCGGTGTACAAATCCGAAAATGGGAAAAGGAATTCGAATTTAAAATACAATACTTATTGTTCGATTAGGAACACAATTTTTGTAGGAGGAGGATTGGTTGACAGCATCGTCCCTGCTTTCGGCATAAATATTTGTAGACGACATTCGGTAGGAAAAGCAGGAGTATTTCCGGCATGGGCAATTGGCATTTTATAGACTTTTGACGAAAATGATTTTGACGAAGTTGAAACTATAATAATAATAACCAAGATTATTAATTTTTTTTAATTAGAACTCTTATGGTTTTGTCTGAAGTATATCGGTGAAAACAAAAATGATCTAGTGAAAATTGATTTTCAAATGTAATTTGTATATCCTTGAACTAGGGAAAAGTAAAAATAAGTGTACATTAAAGAGTATTGCCTATGAGAATTTGTTAATCTAACATACTGTTATATTTGTTTCGGCATGATAAACTATGGTGACGTACAGCAATTACAAATTTGCAAAGAATGGTGGTAGTATATTCTGGTTTAGTGGATGTGTTTGGATTTTGACAAAATTCGGGTTCTAACTGTAACATGTATAGAATATATTATATACATTATATAAAAACACGACTACGGTATAATATGTCGGCCTGGTATTTTTTGAAGGTGGAACGTTCAAAACTTTGTGCGCGCGAAAAAACGACGTATAATATGTAAAACAAAAAATTGTTTTATAAATTAAAAAAAAAAAATGTAACGTATATAAATATTTCAAAGTATTTTTTGTTTACGCTGTTGTATAACAACATTGCCTAATAGTGATTTTTAAAATCGCAACCGGTCGTACTTTTACACGCGACTTGTATAATACTCCGGGTTTTGTGTTTTGATCATTTACTATATATTTTTACTACTTTTAAGACTAATATTATAAAGAGATAAAATTCGTTTGTTTGTATGTAAGGTGTAATCTCTAGAACGACTGAACCGATTCAAAAAATGTCTTCACCAATAGAAAGCTACACTGTCCCCGATTAACATGGGCTTTATTTTATTTCAATAAAAATAAATCAAGGGGTTATTGGTATTTTTGGTACCAATAATCGAATTATTTTTTGTCGATTCAGGTGAAAATTAACAGTTATTGTTATAACCTATTCGATTTGGTTGTCACGGGGATATTAAAAATATTAACAAAATAAAACAAAAAATTCTTGACCATTATTAGGTACCGCTTTTAAAAACGATTCTGGACAGCCGAACTTGACCCGAGCAATGGGCCGGGCAATGGCAGTAAGTATATATAAATAAATAATTTTTATTATAAATTTTGGTATAATATGCCCGGGATTTATCGGCGGTAAACCTCACGGACGCCATCGCCCGGATCAAATTTTATTAGAATATCCACTCAGACCTGATGAGCACTCCCCGAAACCAACGACCTATATAACGATTATGACGGTAAAAACTAGCCGCATAATATATCCCGTGTATCGGCGAAAACTCCAAGTTTACCTTTTTTATTTATTTTTTTTTTTTCATACCGATCGTGGATAATGATATCCTAAACTTATACATTTTTGACGTCGCGAAGCTGACGGTAATATTCGGCCGAAAATTACTGTGGACCGGTCGAAATGGATTGCGTTAAATGTATAGGAATGTTTCTCGGTGTTTCGTGTGTACGTATATTTTGAGTGGTAAACGGCCATAAAAACCGTGTACGCGAGGTGTGATCGAAAAATACCCCGATTTTTTAATTGAAATTTTATTAACACAATATCATTCTAAATACACATTGTCGCTTTCAAAATAATCTCCTTGGGAAGCAACACACCGCTTTTCCACTTTTAAAAACACTCCTAGTAGGCGCTTAAGGGAATGTCTTTAAGGTCTTTTTCCGTATTTTGTTTAATGTCATCAATTGTTTGACACCACGTCCTTTGGGCGTTGACTTGAACTTAGAAAACAAAAAAAAAAAACATACGGAGCCAAGTACGGTGGGTAAAGTGGTTGTGGAACAACAGGAGTTTGATTTTTGGCTAAAAACTGACGAATGAGCAACGAGTTGTGAGCATTTTCTGGGCATTATCGTAATGCAGCATCCAAGAACCACTTTTCCAACTTCATTCGCTAACTTTTTCAAATAATATATTTATCACTTCCAGATAAAAAACTGGTTTACTGTTTGACCTTGAGGTACCCATTCACGATGAACTCTCCTACGGAAATACATTTTAAAACAAAATGTCAGGCATACGCGCTGTTCTTCTACTGCGTCCATAATAAAATTCCTCACGACTAAAACACAGTTACGTAAAAATGCTTAGAAATAAAAATAAAAATTTTTATCGGTTTCATCAAACCAATGCAACGTTCTAATAGTTACTTTATCGAATAAAATTATCGGTGTTTCGCTATCTTTATTCATATAAATATTATTGACGGGTATTTTTTATCACACCTCGTATGCGGCAGTGGCGTGCACAAGGGGGAAATGAGTTTAGTAGGGGTTATACCCCCTCCCCGCCACCAAACACAGGATTAAAACGACTAAATGAGTATTTATTTAGTAATTTAATTTTGAAATTATATGTAGACGTATTCCATCTAACCTAGTCTCGAGGAAAAGCTCGATTTATTGCATTTTCGAATTACTATCGTCCAGGTTATAGTTATATAGATGAAGATTTAATACGCGATTTATTTATGATTATTTTATTTACTACATCCCCCCCCCATCATGGTCGCCATAGACTCAAATAATAAAAATTATTTATAGACTATAATATGATATTTACGTATATTGTTTATAAATATACTATGAATCCAATATGAAAGCTAAAGAAACAGTAAAAATCCATATTCAGAGTGTAGTAATGCGACGTACTAGGTATTTGCCCAGTACCTATTCTATAAAAAAAAAGAAACCAGTTATTACTATTATATGATAATATACATTAATAATAATTTTATTGTCGAC
This sequence comes from Tuberolachnus salignus, assembly GCA_956483605.1. NCBI lineage: Eukaryota > Metazoa > Arthropoda > Insecta > Hemiptera > Aphididae > Tuberolachnus > Tuberolachnus salignus. The sequence continues at coordinate 45,034,797 of OY101432.1, read as the reverse complement.
AAATGGGTATTAAAATAAATATGTAACAAACTATATGTAAAAATCTGTATATAGAGTACCGTGGTCCACCAAAGTAAATACATAGATAATATTAAGATACATTCTATACGTAATCAAAATTGACAAATTTGTCCGAAAATTAGTAAAAAAAATAGAAATAATATGTTAACACAAGCGGATATAGTTCGCTTAACATAAATTATACTAATTTTAAAATTGTAAGTAATAAATTATAATTGGGGTACTCAACGAGCGAAACTTGTTGCTTTTTTTAATATAGTCTTAAAAGTTTTATACTTCTTGGACCCGTAATATGCCCTACCTCAACAAATATTGAAATGACGCCCCTAGCACAAAATATCAATATTGTCAATAACTGTGTTCAATACAATGCGCATACGGCTTGTAGATTATTTTTACGGACTATGATTATAAATTATAATGAATACAAGAAAAGGTAAATACATAGGTACAAGCTTGATCGGGTTGAAAAAATAAAAAAAACATTACAAAATAATTCTATAAACAATACAGAATTTTATATTTGTTTTTTATACACGGATATATAATAAACTAATTCCCGCCCCTAGGCAGCTGCCTACTCTGCCTATTGGGAAATCTATCTCTGTAGATAACCGTGCTACACGTACAACAAAACGCCATAAATGCACGTACTATAGAAATTGCCCATACTTCATCCATTAAAAATGGTCGTTATCGAATCCCCTTAACGATATCTATTATTGGTGATAATAATAATATATTGGTAACGTATTATTACCTCTATTTGTTAGAATAATAATACTAAAGGCTATCATTTTATATATCGTGTTTCCTACAGAGTACAGAGTGATTGAACAAATATAAAATTATTTGTTTAGTCATGATTTAATTTACGTAATTTTATACTGTTAATTCTCATAAGTAAATCAAATAGATTACGAAAATATTCACATTCCACGTAAAATATTTAGTTTTTGTCAATAAACGACTTATGTGGTACATAATACCGTCGGCTCGCCAGTTTCGAGGTTTCAACCGAACGTATTTTTGACGCGGCCGTTCCTGGTTCCGCACCGACTATTGGCTGTAGCACTCAACATGTTAAAAACAGATAGTTAATATCTGGGATACAAACTGTAAACAGTACAATAAATTTTGGAGCACAATCGAACGGCTTTTGTCCATTATTCAATATTACTTAACACGTCCCCGTCATCGTTAATGGTATATTTCGAACAACTTCGGAATGGATTGAGCACAAACGACGGGATTTTCAGCACAAATCAGCACAAATTAAAGGAATTGAACTGAAAATTATGAATAGGCAGTGCTGGGAACATGGGCCTTAAAAAACGAATAAAATAAACGATTTACAACAAATTAAACGATAAAAATAAACTTTTTGACAAATAAATTTAAACAATATTAGCAAAGTCGTATTATTCTTCAAGAGCATGTTTAAAATAATTTTTAGATTATTAAATTATTAAAATTTTCGGTAATTAAAATAGATTTTACATATGTTATGCGCCCACGGTTCTGAAATCGTTCTGTGGCCACTGCCAACAACTAAATTATTATTATTATTATTATTATTATTTTTTTATTATTATCGATTTTCCTATGTTTATCTATTTTTGTAACGGGACACTCTTCCCAGTGACGACTAGCTAACTAAGTACGTCATAACAACTGTGATGTTTTCATCCGAATCGCCGAGGAAACCGCCAAAAAATCAACAAAAATAATTCGATTTTCGGCTCCGTTTTATCAAAATAATATACAGCCTTTCTTAATCGGGGATAGGTTTCTATTAGCGAAAGAATTTTTAGAATCTGTTAAAGTCGTTCCGGAGCTTGTCCCATACAAACAAATTTGATCTCTCTATAATATTATCGTGTGGGCGATGTTTTTTCAGAGATAATGTACGCGGGGTGTTTTGATCGGGCACGCGGCGATGACTCGACGGGAACAACCCCGCGCTATTATATAGGCGTACATACCGCCGCGGTTATTGTTGTTATATATACGTATATATGGGTGTGTGCGGTCGCACGGTATATTGTTACACGTTGCGAGGCGGCAGAGCGACACGGGCGGCGGGCGTTGGCGTGTAGATGGGCGTCGTCGTCACCAAAGCGTACACGGCGAGAAAGAGTCGTCTATAACACCTCGTCGGCGGGCTGCCGCCCTGGACCCGCGTCTACCGTTCCGCCTCCGCCGTCGCCCTGGCCCGCGTAATCGGACCACCCGGCCCCGCGCACCCACCCCACCCCCCCCCCCGCGCTCGTCCCGCCCGTCGTCGGCGGCTGGCTTATTATTAAATTGGATTTAGAAGCTTTTCGATTTACGTGTGTCGGACGCGCGACGGGGCCTTTTGTAAACGGGAAATTGGTTAATGGAACGTACGGCTTTTCAACGGCAGTTTGCGCGCGGGTGGCGCGTCTATATACGACGCGCGGGTGGCGAAGACGAATCCCCCGAGAGTGTATGTGTGTAATATTATTATTATTATTATTATGTGATGCCTATTCGTATACACAACACAGAGTATAGTCAAGTATATACACTGACGACGACGTGCGCGACCACGGGAATAAAAAGGCGATAAAAAAAAAAAAAATAGGAGTACGGGAGGTGGAAGGGACGGACGAAATACCTATACGGACGCAAAGGAGCCCGCGAAGAAAAATCCGTTGGGGGGAAAAAAAAAAGGCCCGACGCGGAATAACAAAAAAGTGTTCGAGTAACGCTTTTTTAATCGCGCATAGGCAATTCTCTCGACAATTTTCGAAAAAATTAAAAATCGTCACGGGAAATATTCAAATTCGCTTTCGAGTACATTTTAAGTCGCGTGTTGTTATCTATAGTATTTATCACGTAACCGTGTAAATTAAACAAAATATAAAAAAAAAAAAAAAAAAACGTTTTTCGGGAGACCGTTTGGCGCGGGCAAAAACTACTCCCGACTACAAACCTAATTAAGAAGTAACAAAATTTTCACCGTAAAACTACGGAGAACTTATACTGTGCAACGTTAGGTTGTATAAGTTTTTTGATATCACTTTTGCGAAATAAGTTATTCGAGTTTGAAAAACTTAAAATTATTAGATTTTAGAACAATGTGGTATCGAGAAACCGCAAATACAATAATTTAAGTGTGCTCGATAACATGCTTTACAGGAAAAACTCGTAGATAATAATATCTCTAAATGCTTGATAATGAAACATTTTTCATCATTTATTATTTATTTTTTTCCAAAAATCGGAGTCTAATACGTTCTCCGCGTAGAAATTTTTTCTCTTTCCAACAGAAAAAATAAAAACGACCGAAATCGTATAGTTCTACGAGGCATGAGAGGAAATTTTACCCTAAAGCATTTTTATGAGCAAAAAAAAATTAAAACTGATTGAACTGCTGTTTTTTTTTATAAGGATTGCTTGAACTTGTTGATTGTAAATGTTAACAATTGTTTTTGTTAAAAAAAATTTGTAAAAAAAAAAAAAACCTCTGCAGGACCCTTAAACGGACGTGTACATACTACTAGAGTCAAAATTATATAATCGTATTACACAATTGTACACCTAAGTACCTAATATAATTATAATTATACTACTACTTGTATGTGTAAAAAAGTTCGGTAGACATATTTATTGTTATACAAGTATTATAAAGCTGACGGTTAAATATATTTATAAATATATTTTTTTTTTTTTTTTTTTGACACAAATAAAAAACTTTTCGGAAATTAATAATATTTAATTTAAACAATTATTACGTAAATTACGCGTCTAAAAATTACAGGTAAATAAATGTTTACCGAGTACTTAAACTTTTACGACTATTTTACATTCACGAAAAATAAAAACAAATTAGCAAAGTATTTTATGTGTTTAATCTTGCTTATAACTCACTCTTATTACGTATGAAAAACTTCTAGAACCATCAATAACACCATACTAGTGAGTATTCTCAACATTTATTTTATTTCCGTTCAAAATTTAAGTGCAACGTGTACATTTTTTAATTTTTGTTTCTTTTTTTTTTTTCATCCCCGCAATTAGTTACGATTAACGAAACGGGCGAGATTAAAAAAAAAATAATAATAACAATAATATTATCGAAATTGTTGTTACACATAACTCGATAAGGGAAAAAATAAAAATAAAATCAGATATTAAAATATATACGATTATTTGGTAAAATAAAAACATATTTTTAACAGGCTTGTATCGTAATAACTGTGCATTAAATACACCGCACGTCCTCAATAAATTAGACTGGTAGATAATTTATAATAATAAAAAAAAAAAAAAAAATATTTAACAAGATAATGCCGTTGAAATTAACGTATGGTAAAATAAAATTTAAAAACGTATTACACAGTCTCGCGGGGTAGTAAATGCCTAAAATAATGAGTTTACATATTATTATGGGTACACGGAATAAAGTTCAACGAAAAATAAAAATTATATTATACCCGTACGATGAATTATGATAATCCAATACGATAGATATACGGAATTGCGGTTATCAAAAAAAAAAAAATCATCTATATAAACCGACAACACCCGAATATTATGAATTATTTATGGAACGCGATATGTTTTCGGAATACTTTTTGTTAGATTATTTTCTAGGTTTCATATCAATCCCGTATAAATTTACAAATGAAATCGCGATGTTTGCTGAGCACGTTGTAAGAATAGGAAAAGAGACATTTGAGAAAGACAAAAAAAAAATAATTCAATGACGAGTAAGGCCGTCCTCTCACTAGGACAACGTGACGCGACGCGACGTCGACGTGATTAAAAAAAATAGTTGCTTAATAAAATTTCGTACGATGTTTCGGCAACTAAAATGGCTCAGTTGCAAACTAAAATGCCGTCTTCTAAAGTTTACGATTTAATTGTATCGCATTGGTATCGGAACCGTAAAATTAAGAAAAAGAGATATCGGGTACATCTATACATACAGAATAATGTTTATTGTCAAATTTTTGTTGCCGCTAATAAATTAATGCAAGACAATATAAAATTTCAATCGTATGTCGAAGAAAAGTTCTTTGATATTTTTTTTATTATTATTATAATAATCGTCATCGTTATTTAAAAAGGAATCGTAAAAATTGAAGCGGAATCAGTTGTAAATATTGTTACCGTGACGAATTAATAGCCATCAAAGAAGCGACTATAAAACAAGATCGAAACGTATAATACGGTATAGTATAAATATAAAACACATAATTATACACGTTTTATACCGTATAAAAATAAAATCCCTAATAAACAAAAAATACATTTATAATTTAATGAAATATAAATTATATATAGACAATTCTGGTTATCTTATGGCGAACGTATTTATAAGTCATTGTACTCGTGATATTAATAATATTTTTAATTTATTAAATTATACACGAAAAATAAGAGTATATTATTATACTATTTAATATTTCATACACAAACCCAGCAAACCCGCCAACGCTGCTTCCTCATACACACCTATAAGTCTACTTCCCGTACTTGCTAAGTTATTTGGAAAACTCGTTCTGAAAAAAATTAGACCTATAACACACTCATAAAACGTCATCCCCAATGCTCAATTTGGTTTCCGGGCCAGTCACTCCGCAATAACCTAACCTAAACTAACCTAACCAAGCAGAGGTACCCCAAGAGAGTGATTTGTCTCGTGATCTCTTTAATATCTTCACGTCAGATACTCCCCAAACCGATAACACTATTTTAGCTATCTATGCTGACGATACGGCAATAATATCATCCAATTCTGATCCCGTTGATGCTTCTCTCGCTCTACAAATCCATTTAAACCTAATCGACAACTGAGCACTAAAATGGAATATAAAAATAAACGCCGATAAGTCCATACATGTTCCTTTCACCCTCAACAAAAAAAACTCACCAACTCTAACATTTCAAAGAGCTATTATTCCCTTACAGTCACATGTCAAATATCTCGGTATATTTTTAGACAAAAGACTTACCTGGGGTCCCCATCTCAAAGCAAAAAGAAAACTATTAAATTCCAGACTACACCTATTGCGTCCAATAATCAAATTCAATGTTCCTCTAAAAAATAAATTATTAATTTATAAATCTATGATAAGGCCCGTTTGGGCTTATGATGCCCAAATCTGGGGTTGCGCCAAGCCAACCAAAATAAAAATATCCAATCTTTCCAATCAATTTGCCTACACCATATAACTTCTGTTCCTTGATTCGTCAGCAACCACTCTCTTCATAAAGACCTAAATATTGAGACAGTCGATAATATTACCAAAGCATACTACAAAAAATTCCACTCGTTTCAAATCAATACTCTCTTACGCTTCCGAACGACCCTCCACATCGTCTCAAAAGACGATCTAGGCACTCAATCCTAAAAAAAATTATACTTAATAAAGGGTCCTATCACCGGATGGCCTCCCTTATCTCCGTTTTTATGTTTATATTTATGTTATTTTTGCTTATTGTGCCAATATTGTACAGATTGTAAATATTATTTTCCTAAAAAAAAAAAAAAGAATATTTAATAAAGACTAAAGAGGTATCAAAGGAAATAGAAAAATACTTTTTATTTCATATGTATACAAATATTCCATATTATTGACTTAGTAACATTTAAACGTTACTTTACAATATGAATATATTCTGTGTGTGTGTATAGTAATATTTTATTATTTTCTTTTTAGATAGATATTCAAAATAACGAGAAAAAAAAATTCCAGACAAATAGATTTTTGTATTATTTATATAATATAAATATAATTTATAGTTAATATATTTTAACTAAATATATAATTAAAAATCTAACTTAATATCCGAAACATAAAGTGTTATTAATTTGTTTTTAAAAAAAACGAATTTCAAAAACAAAAACCATACGTGTTATACGTGTATATTTATGAACGCCGGTTTATTTGGACGTCGTAACGGTAACGAGAGCGCGGTCTGGTCGTCGGGCGCGCGGTTGACGGGACCGACCGTCACCGCGGTACGCCGAGAGCGAGACCCGGCCTTGTCCCGGTATCGAAACGTCGGCGGCGGCGGCGTCGCGGCCCGTATACTACGGACGGTAATAATTACGGTGCGGTTCCCCGAGGGACGGCCGGGTGGTATTCTCTCCCGACGGGTCCGCGTCGCGGCCGGGGCCGAAAAGAAGAGGGCGAAAACAACCTTTATATATACCAGAGATCATCATGAATAATGTAACGCCGAACGCACAACGCTCGGCCCCCGTCGCAAACGTATACATATACACACATATACACACATATAAATACACACTAGTTACACGAATCTAATTTAAAACGCAGTCGTCGAGCTCTATAGTTCGACGTCTCTGCCGGCCGTATACGCGCGCATATAATAATACGCCCCAGGGCGGCACCGGTACCCGGGCACCCGGAAGCGCGCGAGTGTGCCCGTCGCGGCTCTAATGTATGCGATTCGACTCGTCGTCGTCGTCGGCACCGGACGGCACCCGTATAATAAAAATAAAAAAAAAAACACCTACACACGCCGCCCGCGATTTTATAAATCGTAAATTTGAATTTCAAAGTAACAACACTTTATATATATATATATATAACGAACGTGCGCGTACACGTACGTACGTTATATTATTATAATATTTCGGCGATTTTCTTTTTTTACATTTTTTTCCAATCCCCCGTTTACGTTTCTGAACGTAACGAACAACTGTAATGTGTTTTTTTTTTTTTTTTTTCTAATTTCTCCTCAGTCTGTGAACGATTTCTCTACCGGATATATTGCGCTCATACCGTCGACTTACAGGACGGTTTCTGGTAGCGAAATGCGTCTACAGTCTGTGTACAGTCATATGGTTAGATTTTTCGATATTCCTTGTAGATTTCCTAATAATTGGGAGGGAAAAATCGTCGGAAATCGGGTACTCAATAAACTAAAAAAAAAAATAATACCGTTATTTCTTTTTTTTTTTTACAAATGGTTTGTTTTTTCCACAAAAATTGTAAGCAACGATAATTTGCATTATGCTTTCGAAAAGCATTCGATTATCTGTAAAACTTGGTATCTAAATTGTTGGCTCTCACTCTTATCGAGCTACTTTTTCAGAACTGAAAATATTCGCTTTCAAAAGTTTTAAAAAAATCAGTATATAAACTACGTCGGAATATCAGAAATATATTTTATTTTCAATCGAAAATTAATATCAGTGGCGTATACGTGATTTTTGAAAAGGGGGATCAGAGAGACGGCATCGATGGAAAATATAATGGACGATAGCTCGCTCCAAGAACAAATTCTCACCGTTCTCTCGCACTTGCCCACCCCCACCTAAATAACTAAAACAATTCTTATTGTTTTTCGCAAGTTTTCATTTTTTTTATTGATTTTTCACAATTGATTTACTATCAACATTGAACGTAAAAACATTATATCTATGTTTGTACGAGTGTTTTTTTTTCGATATTTAAATTGCTAAGCAATTAAATTAATAAGCGACGATTTATGAGTATGTGCAATAATAACCTTATATCTCGCTTATGATAAATTTTAAATATCGAAATAAAATCTACGTACAAACAAAGACGGTATTAACGGTGTTACCTTTAAGTTTGTTCTTATAGATCAATTCACACTGATATTAAAACTAACGGCATACAGGACGAAAACTTCGGGTATCACGTCATTTTAATTAAATTTAATATTAAATATTATTCGATAAAAAAAACTCACATGTATTAGGTATAACTTTTATTACGTATTTAATATGAAACGAATAATAATTGATGGATATTTTTTTTTTATTTAGTAGGATTTTGCAGGGTTGAAGTGCAAGTTGTACAGATTTGTATATTTGATTCGTAAAAAATTAATCATATATCATATATTTTATCATATGTCTAATAGTTTTGTATTTTTTTTTTTTTTTGTTTGTTTAAACGCCAATTGTGTTCGTTCTATTTCGCTATTGTCCAATTTTGTCAGCTGGTTAATATATTTTATGATATTTTATATTTTATTTATCAATAAATATTCAAAATCGTAGTTTGCCGAGCATCTTGAAATTATATATAGACTTTCCATTAAATAGAATACTATTGGTATTAAATTTATTGAAGTATTTATAAGTTACGTGAAACAAGATCGAGTTAATTGGGATTAAAATATTTTTTTCATCACGATCTTTTGATGAGACAAGCAGAGGTTTTTTTTTTATATTCTATGCTTCTCCGGGGTTTTAGCCAGAAACCTTTTTTCCCCTCCACAAGACAAGTATACATTATTGAAGTTAGAAAACTGAAGTCTGAAGAAAGGGAGGAAAAGTTTCGGCCGCGGGTGAAAAAAATAGCAATGATAAGGGGAAAAAAACGGGACGACACTATTGAACACTTGCAGAATACATTATTAGTTGAGACGCAGTATTTATAAAATTTCCAACACATTCTCTGGACGGAGTTCGCAGTGTAACTTTTATTTTTTATTTTTTTTCCCCCTCGTATTATTATTCGGTTTTATTTTGTCGTCACCGACGCTGTCAAACTTATATAGCCGCCGTCCCCCGATCGAATAGTAACGCGAACGGCGTGCCCATAACATAATAATCATTTTCCGCAAAGAAATTGGTCTAATATAATATATTTACCGAAAAAGAATTTGATTCGCATGAACCGAAAAATAATACGCAAAAGGTGCGGTGATTTTTACAATTTTCATCAAAATCTAAACATCGAATACTTGAAAAAAAAATAAAAAAAAAAAAACGGTCCTACTGATTTTCGATATTTGTGTACGGCCTAAACGGAGATGTGGGCTCGGTTATCATAAGTCACGTGACCGTAAAATCAACAGACAACGGTCCCTTATGTATGTAAAACAATCCACTTGCTAAGTTTCAGAGCGGTTGTAACGCTATCTATCGGTCTTATAACGGTACACATTAAACCGTGCTAATTACAGAATTTATACGCATACCCAAGTTTATATAATAACACTAACGACGAGGTGTTTACAATTTAAACGAAATTACATCCAAATACTGTCTGCCAGAGCTATTATGTATTGCCGTCATGAAAATTAAATGTCCATTAACATTTTGCCGACCAAGGGTACTTACGGATACCATCACTTTACAACTGGATAATAAACTGTTATTTAACAATCTGTGCGTTTTGTTCCATCGGTTTAATTAATTATTAATTCAAATTAATAATAAAAATCCATTTCTCCAGCACCCCCCCCCTCCCCGAATTTCGGAACCGGACCTGATGGTTTTGTTTGTTTTCGTTCGTTCCAAAAATGTCGTCGTCATCCAGGGATTGTTCAATGGGTGGTCAATTTTAAAAAAAGCATATAAAAAATTGTAGAATATTAGAATTACGCAAAAAAACCGGCCTATAGGGGTAGGACCTATCGCCCTGTGGCCCCACTCGTTTCTGCCACTGAGCGGGTGACAATTACATTAATTGGATGTACAGTTTTACCCTGGGGTAATAATTTGTTCTTCCATAACCTCCCTCCCTCTCAAAAAAAATAAAATATTAAATGTGTAAAAATATAAACTTTATTAAACTATTTTTTACTTTTCCTGTATGTACATTATTTGATCTCAACTTTGATACCTTTTATCGTAGGAAAATGAATATTGTGGTTGCATTCCGGAGATCAGAATTGAAAATTTCATAGACTTTTCAAAATATTTGGGAAAATCAAAAAAAGATAATTCCCGTTTTACTGGGAATTTATATTCAATACCAATTTTCGACAGAATTGATTCTGTCATTGAAATGGAAAATTTTAAATACTTGAAATTTTTACCAAATGTTTCTATTAGTATATTCTACACATGATCCAATTTTCAAAATATTTCGTCAAATTTTAAGTTATTTATAGGCTTTTGAAATATACAATTATTTTTTTTTTTTTTTATAAACGTTGATAAAAAAATTATACTCAGTCAAAAAGCTTGAAAATTGAATGCAAGGTTTCACATAAGTTGTTCTTAAAATAGTTTATAGAATATACATAAGCATACATTTTTTTTTTTATAGACATTTGATATTCAAATTTTAACGAAATTGGATATTTAACGTTAAAATTCTGACATTACGCGTACTATTTTTTGAATAACGTGAATACAGTTTTTTTGGCCCAACAGACAAACACGAAAATTTAACACACGGTTCACCATGAATTATATATCTTATATTGAAAAATAAAAAAAATAAGAGAAACGTAATAATTCTGTTTTATAAGTGTAAGTTGTAAATTTTAATGAAAATCTTAAAAATTACGGCATTCAATATATGATTAACTGAACCGGATCATATTTCGTTAACAATAATTTATCGTAGCACATATAAATTAAATTCCTTTCTACCTTCCCGACTTCCCACCTAAAACAGTGAGAACCACTGCCTATTACCCATAGTGCGAATTATGTCCGTCCGTTTTATAATATGTATACTAATTATATATTGTTATTTTGTATAAAAATAGTAACTTAATTTTTTAAATAACTATAACTCTTCTATCTTTTGTTATTGGTGTCGATGGTCATATTATTAAATGTCTTTTGAATTCTTGAAAGGAATATAGATTCCTTTCAAGTACCAAATCAAAGTTAGTGCATAGCTCTGATCCATACCAAATATTTCTAAAATATCTGGTAAGAATAATAAATCTTCGGTGGGCAAATTTGCTATTACGCAAATGTGATGTATCAAAATATTTTGTCTAATAGAAATAATTTTGTTTTGTAGCTATTATAATATCATTAATAATAAAAGTATATAAATTATTTATAAAAAAAAACACCTCTGGCAATTTAGCATATATCAATAATTCAAATTATATGAGTATGAAAAGCTTAATAGCTAATAAAAAGTAATTATATATGACTATACAAAAAAGTTTAATTTTTAGCCTGTTTCGATGTTTTTTTTTTTCGGGGACTGGGAGGCTCTAAAATCAAAAACAGTGATGGAACAAATGACGAAATTTTCAAATCAACCGAAATCATCAGGTCCTATTCTGAAACGTGGAGATGGAAGTGATGGGGAAATGGACCTTAATAATGCGTAATAACAATTTTTAGATAGGTGGCGACTTCAATGCTAAACATACCCGTTGGGGATGTCACTCAAACTCACCCAGAGGTAACTCTCTAAAGCAACTACTTCCAAAAACTACTCAATCATCGCCCCCCTCCAAAATCCTACATATTAGCTAACATCACCCAGTAAACGACCAGATATGCTTGTCATATTCGTCTCTAAAATACCAAACCGATTTAATACTAGCAAAGACAATTTATCAAATCCTTATTCAGACCACTCACCAGTACTTCTCACCCTCGATACCTCTCCACCAAAAAGATTAACTAACTAACCCATCACTAATCAATGGAATGGGAAAAATTTACTATTTTACGACACTATCCCACGGCATTAATCCGAATGTTAATTAAAAATCTCCAGACGAACTTGATGAATCAATTCAACATCTAACATCAGCAATACAAAACACAGCTTGGTCCTCTTGCAAATCAAAACTTCATAATTGCAACCAAAATAATCTCTTACTGCCTGCCTATATAAGATCTCTCAATGTTCAAAAACGTCGTGCTAAAGCAACTTGACAGAGAACAAAATATCAGCAATAATTTATGCACGCGTCTCAAAAGACAAATGGCAAAGCAACGTTCAGAAGACTTCACCAAACAAAACAGCCTCCTCTCCGAAAAATATGGCGCACTGTGGAAAATCACTGGAAAAATCTTAAAAATTAAAACAATATCCTTTCCAAATAAAAAAATCCAACGGTAGTCTTGCAATAAACGATAGAGAAGGCAGAAACACACAGACCGCATTTCTCTGAAGTTTTTAACCCAAATAATTACATCATTCTTTCTATAGAAAACAAAATATATGACTTCCTAGACAGTCCATGACTCTTTCGTCCAAACCATTTACCCCAAGCGGGATAAAATCATTTATACACAAATTTCCATTAGGTAAATCACCTGGGCATGATTTGATAACCGAAATAGCCTGCAAACTTCCAGATAAAGCTATAATACACCTTAGTAGTATAACCATGCCGGTTCTAACTCAGCGATCTTTTTCTTATTAAACATTTTCTGATCGTTCTTATATATTTTTATCATAAAACATTTTGTGTTCTTTGTTAGATATCTTTTTGTTTAAAATTTAAAAGTTTTTTTACAAACTCTGTAAAAAAAATTAACTTAGTTAATAAAATATATTCTATTAGTAAATGGCATCAGCAAATCAAGTATAAAGTAGTATTAAAATCAAATTTAAATTATCAATTACAGTATGGAAACTAAAAATTAAAATTAATTATTATTTATTATTATTATTGTCATAATTATTGTTATAATTATTTGCTTTGTTATAAATATTATATTGTTACACAAAAATTTAATATTTATTCACAAATAATTAGTTATTCATGTTTTTAGTTTTTATTCATTATTTTGATTTGTTTTTGCCCAACTCTGCCCCTAGGCAAGGGTAAGCGAAGAACGGCGTCGTACGCGATAATCCAGAGAAGAGGGCCTGAGAACGGATCGTTGTGGTACCCCACAGGTTACCGGAGCCGTCTCAAGACCGGTCGACGGGTTGTCGACTGAGAACTCGCTCAGTCTACACAATTACATCACCTTCGTCATCGCCGGAACACGGAGCAGCCATGTCGCCCTCGCAGGTTGAAATGTCAGCACACTGGACGACAGAAGGTTAGGTAAAATTGTAGACGGTATGACAACACATCCAAGGTCGGAAAGCGCCGAAGACTGCACTAACCAAGTAGCCGCTGAACTCGATGAAGAAACGTACCGGTAACCGCAGAAAGACCGTACACTGGTGGACCAGGAAATATCGGAACTGAGGAAGACCATCAACTATCCCAGAAGAAGGTATCAGCGAAAGAGAAAGAGACACAAAGCAGAGGCATGTGTTGAAGAACATGTGACAGCAAGAGCCTCGAAACGCGATCTAGTCAGGGAGATCATGAGATCTAAGGAACCATGCTGGAAAGACCGGGCGAACAGGTAAAATGCAACCCTTGGGGCCTACCCTACAGTCTGGTCATGGGGAAGCTGTTCAAGAACACAGGGATAATGGAAATCAACTCGCCAGGGAGGGTGGAGAACATCGTGGCATGACTGTTTCCGCACCATCCCCGAGAACACGGATAGCATAGGAATAACAAGAAGACGTGGAAGAATTCAGCAGGGAAGAACTCAACGAAGCCGCCGCCGCTTTGAAAAGCAACAAAGCTCCAGGACCGGACGGCGTACCGTCGGAGATTGTAAATAGATTAGATTGTTATAGGTGACTAACTTTTACATTATTAGACTTAATGTTAAAATTTTTATTATCAAAAAAAAAAAATGCATTATTATAAGAACTGAGTTTCTTACGGCGTTGAATTTTTTTATACACAAAGCAACCTTTGTAGCTCGCGGGATAGTTTCCTGGACAGAGTGCACAGCATGGAGGTTCATCCCGAGATTCATGACAGGCAGAAGAGTGATGCTCATTACCGTAGCGTACACAGCGAGGCGAATAGCCACAGCATGCCTTTGTGTGTCCGTAAACTTGACAATTCGCACATTGGGAGATAGTTTTTGATTTGTAAGGCTCTTCCACTTTAATTTTTGTGTAAAGAATGGAAGTGACCTGGAAGATTTCGTTTGAATGGGATGTAGGTTCTAAGTCGACGAAAAATAGAGGTAACGATTTTTATTAAGTCTATGGAGGACTTGAGTTACTTGTCTGACTTCATATAAACGCGTTTCCAATTCGATTTTTATGAGATCAATAGATGTCGAAGGATGTAAGTTGCGAATTACCACACGAAGTGGTTTATCCTCTTTCAACTGGAATGTGTGGAATTCGACATTTTCTTCCCTTAAAAAGTGTACTAGCGTTCGGTAGGACTCGGGATTAGCTGTTTAGATTTTTAGTTGATCCACCGTAGATTTACAATAAAAATTATCACCACCGATCAAGTTACTTAGTTTAGAGCACAAACCAGGGAAATCGTCCACGCCTTTAACAAAAATAGGAGGGGGAGGTTTGGTTATAGAATTATTAGGTTCGAAAGAGCTTTGCACGTCTTCCGTGGGAGGGTCGACTGATTTCGCCGTTTGACCGAGTACTTCAAAGTGAAGTATTTCTTGAAGAAAAAAGTTTTTTATTTTTATGCGGGCGCACTTAGGGAGACAGAGGTGGTTCGGAGCTCGAATATGAAGAGTTGGAATGATTTCTTTTTTTTGAGTCGTCCACTGATTATTTGACGAGGAGTTAGTTGGAGAGGTACTGACGTTACCATTTGTTGAATTTGCGATTAAATTATGATTATGATTTGCGAGTTTGTGGACCTCTGTCATCGAGTTAATTTTATTATTTTTGTTCTAATTTAATGATATTTTGGCTACAGCGTACGGTGATTAGATAACAGACAAACAAATCGTCAACGACGACCTTCAAATAAAGATAACAATTGGAATGTTGCATAACTGATCAGAATTAATTACGAAAACAACACATTAGATCAGCGGTTCCCAAGGTGTGCACTGCGGTGCCCTAGGGGCACCACGATCTATACGAAAGAAAAAAAATATATATTTATAATAACCTTAACTAAGCAAAGAATGTACTGGTTGTACTATGGTGTGCGCATTATTATTCTATCTGTAAATAACTTTTCGACTAAAACTCTTGCTCCAAACGTCAATATCGTCAGAGGTGGTATCCGGCGAACATTTTGTTTAGTTGGCATTTAGGAAGTCAATTTTTGATTTTACAATATTTTTTTTAAAATTAAGAAAAACCGGATCAAAAGAAAATGCTGCAATAGGTAACGGTATCTGTTAATTTCGACTCCGCATTTTTGTTTTTATTCCGCACATCCTAGACGTAGTGTAAATTAAAAAAAATAAATAAATAAAGGGAAAAAAAGAAGGAATATTTGAGTTTTGTTTCGTTTTATGTGCCCGGTAAAAATTCACAAAAATGTGACCTTAGTTTCATCATAAGTTGTACTAAATGGTATAGAAAAAAATCAAGTATTGTGCAGTTATTTTTTCTTATAAGCTTTTTTAGATTAAATTTCCTCGTAGTTTTCACAAAAGAACACCACCGCTTAAGAAGATTGGGAACCATTGAGTTAGATTATCACAATATAATTGGATCGACGAACGTGAGAACGGTACAGACTCGCGTGCGCATCGGTCGGCATCCACAACGGAACTAAATAGATAAATTAAAAATAATAAAGATTTTTCTCGTTTTATGTTTTTAATGGTTTTTTTAAATTTTTTATTATTATTAATTAGAAATAAACAATCTATACAAATAATTCACAATAAGCTTATGCGCTAAGAGAAGACAGACCGTGAAAAATTGAATAAGAAGCCGCCCACTGGCAACACTTAACATGAATTATTTATATTAGTTGATGTTTTTAATGTAGTAGGAATATATAGTCTAAATTTTCAGTCTCTCTTGGATATTTTCCTAACAGCCGCCACTGATTATAATAACTAGCCGGAACTCTATTCGGCAGTTTGACGGAAATGGTATTCGACTCTCTTCCGAAGACGAGAGTTGGTTAATAAACAGTCTCGACGTTTTAATAAAATCATATATATCAATTTTAGTAAAACGAAAATAACGACACGAGCACTATATTATAGTCGACACACATACAAAAAGGCATAAACTGAACTGATCCCTACATCGGGCCGACCTGCACCGTCAACTGCTGTAACCCATACGACGTTCACCGATAAAACCACTCGGACACCGCTACTGTTTGGATTAGAATTTGTTCGTCTTTTACTTGCCTCAATAGATTGGGTCACATGTTTGAATAGTGATGGTTCATATTTCGCAGAAAGTAAAACTAATGCCAACAAATGCCCATGGTTATCATTCCTTTCAAGATGAAAAGCGGCTTCATATTTTCCTCATATTGCAAGAACTCCCATAAAAATGTCAATATCAATTAGAACTTGTCTGTTTTGTTCTACATCAATACACCATGTGATATTTTCATCCTTGATTCTACATCTTGCTACTCTGTGTGCTTTACTGTCTCCATGCATTTCCATCGTTTCATAAATATTTTTAATAACCGGTGTAATGCCAATAGTAAAAGGACTTGTTCTATCGCCATAACAAACCCATATAACATAGTAAATTATATTTATAATGATTGAATGTGATAGCCATTTTCTTTCAATTTTCTGTAGATTAAACATTATTCAATAGTATAAACAAAATAGTTCAAATGGCAATTTATTTAAATCTCACGAAGGCTAAATCGAATGGCTCTTCAAAAAACAAAGCTTAGTACCTTACAGTCGTAGTATAATTTTTTGGTGGTATGAATAATTGCAATTCTTCTACCTCAGACATAATCTAACTGCATTGTATTGACAAATTAAACATCTTCTGTAGTATCACAAATATTATCAACCATCATTGTCATCATTTTCTGAGTAAATAAAAATATATTAACATATATAAATATAAACATATTTTGCACTAACTAAAAGAATATTCCAATATATTTAATTGACAAATGTCAAGCTAACTTGGTCATGTATTGCATGTAGGCATATATTTTATATTAAAATATATTTACTTAAACAGTTAGTTTGATAAGTTTGATAAAAAATTGTATTTTCCAGTATTTTAAAACTGAAATTGAAATTATCAAAAGCTACCAAAAAACACTTGACCACTTTTTGCATGATATATTTTTTAAAATGATTTATTAATAGCAGTGGTTCCCAACCTTTTTGACACTACGGACCACTTAGAGAACTTTAGATACGTCACAGACCACCAAAACTTTAGACCTTATATTTCTTATAAACAAGAATCAATTTTTTTTTCACCATTTTAGAAGAATTTAGATTATGAATAAATAAAAAGCAATGAAATTCCGTATAGCAGGCTTATAATATTGTTTATAATTGATGAACTAAAAGTTTTATATTTATTTACAATTTAACGCAAATTACTATTATAAAAAAAATGTACACAATATTATTATATTTATTAAAGGTGAATTACAATTATAAAAACAATTTAATGTGATTTTTTGGCTTACATTTTCTTTACTAACAAAAACATTGTTGGGGGAATACTGCTCAAATCTACACGCATGTTTTTAATGGCGTCCAACCGATTTCTTTGTTCATTTCGAATGTAAAGCAGCCCGGAAAATCCTTGTTGAAAACATAACACATTGTCTACTACCGATAGTCTAATCATGCTGTACAAACAAGATTTGATTATCGGTTAAAATAATAACATAAGTGGCATTATGCAATTTAAATTTATAAATAAACGACGTGCTATACACGATTGTCGGTATTTGTGTCACGCCCCAGTGGAAAAAAAATGAAATATTATTAAATTTTGTAGGTATGGCTCGCGGACCACCATAAATTGTCTTGCGGACCACCGGTGGTCCGCGGACCGTAGGTTGGGAACCTCTGATTAATAGGTATCTTATAATATTAATATTAATATGCTCATGATTCGATAGTCTTTCATATGTCATGACACAAGCATCTGAAAATATAAATAAGTAAATAAGTTTTGAATACCTACGTAATTATTAATTAATATTATTGTAACCGATTCTGAAAATGGTTATTCATTGATTTACGTTCTTGCTTGATATGATCTTTTGTGGCAATTTCAACATCTAAAACAATATATGTATAAACAATGTTTGTTAATATAACTATAAATGGGTGTTTAAAAACAAATATTGATTTGAATAGTTGTGACATCCTTGTTACATATTTAATTTGTAATTACTAATTAATTGGAAAACATACACATTACATTTGAATATGTTACAAAAATAATTATAATAAGTTTAGTATTTAAGATAGGCGGTGCACCTTTTCAATTTAATCAAATATTTGTATAAATTAGTCAATTTGCAATGGTAAATAATTAAATGAAAAATGTTAATATCATAAGTATGCTTTGACCGATGCAAAATAAAATTGTTTATAAACTCATACATCTTTACATTATTAAAAATCCAACTACACGAAGTACCTTAATTTTTTTCGGGCGCCATTATGTATTTTCGACGAACATTTCATGGAGAATTACAGCAATCATAAACGAAAAATATGATTAAAATAAACTTATTGTGAAAGAGTTACAAACTAAAATTGGAACAATAACAAAAGAGTGGTATTATTTTATTAGATCCGTTTTTATATATTTGATTTAATATTGGTAATTATTCCGGTTATCCAAAGGTAAGAGTGTTTCAGAAATAATTTTTATTTAATTTAAATTACCTCATTCATTCCCAAGCGTTTAAAAACTATTTCGTTCAGCCCCGACGGTTCAAAAATCGTTCCGGCGCCACTGTTAACAACTTAATAATAATTCATTGAACAATTTTTGTTTCTCGATTATATTCCGGTAAAGATATTTTACCACATGTGGTACACACTGCAGTACCTAGAAATCATTGATTATTATTATTATTATTATTACTTTTATATTAGGTTTTCGTAACGAAAACTGTAGATATATATATATATATGTATTTTATATGAAAATTACAAATATAACGTATTACAGACGGCGTAGCCAACCGGCGGTATTCTAATGTAAAAATTATTATTCATCAGTTCTCGTCGGGGTCACTATGGTAGCCGTGCGCGCACGCGCGTTGTACACCACGATAATGTAGCGTCGTGTTTTTATTGTTTTTCATTTGCACGCAGCGGAAACGACGTCAATTGCGTTCAATTTGTCAAGTGGCCGGTGCCCGATAATCGAGACTGCGATCCGGAGGCGGGGACGACGACGACGACGCCGCCGTCTATTAAATTCCACGTCCGCGGTCGCAACGGCATTGTTATTGTAGAGATTCCGCGGGATTGTCAAGACGGTACCGACGGTAATAGTTATAAATATTAATTGAACGCGCATTTCAACGGGACCAATGAAATTGCGGTCCGCGTTGATAACAAAGGGATCGCGCCGATACAAAGGGTTACGGGAGCGGACGGCGATCAATTATTAAACGTATACAGTGTCGTTCGCGCGTACCGTCGGCCATTCGTACCGAGTTTCGTTCGGATTAACGTTTTCAGTGGCCGGAGTGTACTTGTCGCCGATACGAGATGTTGATTCAAGGTTTGGTCGACATCCAAAACTTGGACGCGTTGACCGGGCAAAGGAATAGACGGCCGCTCAGATCGATCGTGTTGAGCAAACAGATCAACAACAGTTATTTTATCTCCGTGAAAAATGCATTGTACCCGAGTTCCATCACCTACAACGTAGACAAACTGGAAGATATGCACTGCAAGTTTCTCAAAGACGGGAAATTGGGATTGCGCTTCAATCAGCCAAACCATTTGGTCTTGATACACGCCGACGACAAACTCCTGGTTAAGTTGTTTTTAAATCAAATCCAGGACATTCTTCTGGGGAAACCGGTGATGATCGGCACGCGCCACATGCCCAGAAAAGTGCCTCCTAAACATAGATTGAGCAATCGTTTTGATCCAGGATCTTTTGAATTCGTGGCTGATACTCATTTTGACAAGCGCATTTTGAATATGAAACATTTGAATCGACTTATTTTGGAAAACTGCAATTTACCTACTTTACCTATTGATATTGGTAATTTACCGATCGAATATCTTAGCTTAACGGGCAGTAAACTGGCTACAACACAAATTGAACAAGACACCTTCTGGAATTGGATGTCTATGAATACAATTAGCAATACTTTGGACACTTTAAAAATGGATTCTGTTGACTTGAAAGTTTTGCCATTTGAAACATTATTTCTGAAGAACTTGCGGTCTTTATCTGTGTCCAACAATAGTCTGGTAATTTTTATTAATGTTTTTTTTTTTTAGATACATTTTAATTACAATGTTATAAATATATCACTCAATTCTCAATATCAATTATTATGTTTTTTTATTGCACGCAAACTAATAACAATAATCGTATCAAAATGAAAGCAATGTATAAATTAATATTAATATATTATATTATTATAGATATATATTTCGCGTATCAACTAAATAAATAATCCATTTGAAATTTAAATTTTTTACGTTTAATTTTTAGTATTAATTATTAATAATAGCTGAACAAGATTAAATAAATTAGAAAACATTGCCTATATACATAGAAAGTAGTTTTAGAGTTATAACATTGTTATATTTTTATAAAGAAACCATACAAATAATTATGTGCACCAAATAAACTTATAGTTAGTTTTACTTAAATAACTCCACTATTTTGATTGTCTAAATTTTGTTTTTTTTTTTTCAGACATTTTTACCACCGTGCATTGGTGAACTCAAGAAGCTCCAGTGGTTAATGGTTGCTAACAACTCGTTGAATTACCTTCCTATTAGTTTGTTCAACAGAACATTTATAACGCTTAATATTTCAAACAATATATTTTTGGAACACGATTCTTTACTTTACGATCATATACATTCATTTGTTCATTCAATTCAGAAATGTGCTTGTAGTGAAACACAAGCACCAGAAGAGTCTTCAGTAAAAACATTAAACCACTTATCATTTTGTTCTTTACTCAAGAATAATGTAAAATTTAATAGACAGGATATACCTCGTTCGCTTTGGAAATACTTTGATATGGCTGGTCGTTGTTTAAATTGTAATCAATTCATGTTGCCTTACAACATTATTATAAATCACACTTTGGGTACTCCTACATCAATACATTTAATCAGAAATGAGCCTAATAACTCTATACCCTGGCAAACTATGACTTGTCGTTTCAAATGTTAAAACCATACTCTTCATTCGGATGCAATTAATAGCTTATTAACTTCATTATATAAATGCTCGTAAAGTTAATTTTAAATATCTCTCAACAATTTATGATGATTCATCATAAATTATAACAATACATTACATTTTTAAATAGTTTACTATTATTGATTTCATCCGGCACATTCCAGTAGTACTGTTTTTAATTGAACGAGTATATGACACTGTTCAATTTGCATATAGTTAGAACCACCCCCTCTGATCCCATCAAATTATTAATTTAATTAATGATATTCCTAATTTTCGTTAAGAATCTATATTTTACTAGACAATATTTGTTGGTTGATAAATTTGTTTTTAACTTTTTTTATTGATATTTAATTCAAATGTAAATGTTTAACTGTTTATGTTTTAAACGATGTCTTTACAATATTAGTGTTTATCGTATATAACCATTGATTATATATATAATCAATGATATAATTCTGGTTTAAGTTTAGTTAGAACAAGTTATTTTTAAAGGAAATTATTTATGTATGTTTTTTAATATTTTGATGTTTTAAATTAATTATACTTAAAAGTAAGTTAAAAATTATGTAATTCAAATTTAGTTTCTTTGAAAATGATTTTCCAGTTTAGATAATTATTGCTAATGCAGTTGTAGTATTGGCAAATCTGCATACAACACACTTGTAATCGATATCAGTAGAACATGTTTTATTGTTATCCTGCCGTCCTAACCCTATGTGGTTCAAATACGAAACTTATATATTGTACGAGTTAATTGTTATGTCGCTGTAGTTATAAATGTAAAATGTTCAGTACCATCTTCAATGTAATGGTACCTATGAAACTAAGGCTTATATTATTAGATTGACTTTTTTATTATTATATAAAACTATATTATTAAACACATAATTTTTAATCAAACTACCAATCTGAAAGTACAGTGGTCTATATATAATATATAACTGTTTAAAAATCAGTAATTAACTAAAAACATATTTATAAATAATAATAAACACCTAAATTTAATTTGCACATTTAAATTTGTGTAGACTTTCTAAAATGTTACTATACTTAAATACTAAAAATTAAGCGTTTGTTTTTGTTAAATAAAAATTATCTTTTTTAAATACTTTATTAGGAAAATATTGTTTAAATATATAACGATTATGTTACTATTACATTTTTATATGTTATTATGCAACTATTACATTATTATGCACTTATTACATTATTATGTATCTATTATATTATTATGCATCTATTACATTATTATACGCACCCATTATATTATTATGCACTTATTATATTATTAGAAAGAAAATAAAGATATTTACCAATTGGATTTAATTTATTTAATGTATGACAAGTAATAAACAAAATTATATTTGTTGAAAACCAAAAGATATAATACGATGCGTCATCTAACATGAAAACCAATTGTTATACCTGCCTGTCTATGGTTCATTATTACTTTATGTATTATGTTTTTGATATTGGTAGTGTTATTTTCTGTTTATTTAAGAATCATCTATGGTAAAATGTAATTGTGTTGAAGCGAGTTCAAGATTGTCTATGGCGTAATGCCATTGTTTTACAATTTATAATAAATATTAAAACAATTGGTAGTTAATTTAAAATTTATTTTACATTTACATGTTTAATTAAATATACTTTATTTGAAATTTAAAGAAAAAAAAAAATGGTTGAACAGGACGATTATGATTATAAAATTTGGGCAGAAGAAGTATTTACAAAAAATAATTCTGTACGTATATGAATAATGTTTTACTCCAATTAAATAATTAATACTTGTACGTGTTTAAAACAATATGATATATATTTTCAAAACGTTTTATATCCAGATAGCTTTTCAAAAGATGAAGTTAATTTTAGAATTAAAAAAACGTAAGTTTGTTCTTAAATCAAAAATTCATCTCGCTGAACAGCAAATAATAGAATTAAAAGAATATATTCCATCATTCGAAACTATAATAAGTAAATCTAAGGAATATGAACAATTAACACTAGGTTTAAAAAGTGAGTTGAAATATAATACAACAAATATCTACCATTAGTAATAAGGTATTTAACAATTTTTAATTAGATATCAAAACTGTAAAATAAAATAAAATGAAATCAATTAGTTCTAATTTCTAATATAAACTAATTCATATTAGTCTTTTATATTTAATATGCACTAAAAATATTTTGTTAAAAAATTCATTGTGTATAGGAAAAATTGAAGATATCCATGATAAAATAGAAGATATTAAAAAGGTAAATTTAATATTGGTAAAAATCAACAATGATGGAGTTAATTAAAAAATAATTACATTTTAATTTTATTATTTAAGGATATTTTGGAAGGTGAAAAAGTACAAAGACATTCAATAAAAGAGAAACAACAAAAGGGTAAATATTATCAATCAAAAAAAAACCAGGTTTATTATAATTTATTGATATTTATCTATTTTTTTTATGTGGTTTTCAAAAAAAAAAAAAAAATGTTCAAAGAACTCGTTTTCATGTGACAATAAAATATTTTAATTAATTTATACATAATATTATTACATATTCTGTATGGATATGAAATTTAAATTAAATTTAATAAAATTTTAATTAAATTTTCTCAATCTTTTTTCCACTGTACCTACCCATATGTGTTTTCTCAAATTTAAAATATATATAAATGTGCTATTTGTTTCAATTTTTTAAATTGAATATTAAGATAGTAATGTTAAGCAAATTATCCTAACCACATTTTATATTTTCCCCAGTAATAATTTTGAAGAAAATGTTATCAGACTTGTATGAAAACAGTTATGATTCACGTGAACAAAAAGAAAACAGGTTGCGTGAATTGGAAAAAGAAGTTCTAGAATATAGTAATCCATCATATGTCTTTGAAGTAATAACACATTTGTAAAATGTTTAACCGGTTGATCATAATTAGTTTTCAATACTATTTTTTAGGAGCAACAGGAGTTAGATTACTATGTAAAAGAATTTGAACTTTTGAAAGCCAAAAATACGATGCTAAGAGAGATGATGTCCATGAACATAAAGTTGCCAAACTCCAGAGATGAATAAATCGTATAGATGTTAATATAATGGTATTTAAAGGTTCAATCATGGTTCTACTCTTTTTAAATGTCTACATTCTACATTTCTGTTCTTGATTCTTAAAATGCATTAATTAATAAACCAAAATTAATTTACAATTACTGGTAGATGAATATAATAAAAAATCCGTTAATATTCTAACAGTTTTAAAAAAAACCTTTCTATTCATTATTTCAATTGATTAACAAGCTGTGTAATATCTACCTACCAGTTATTCAGTTTTAAATAATACTTTACTAGTTATATTTTGTTGTAATCTCTATTTTATAATATAGATTAACTTGTTTCGTCGATAAGAAATAATTATTATCACTGTACTATATGATCAGTATACGGGCTTGTTACGTTCTAGAAATATATATTCTATGTTGTTATATATTTTTGTAAGTTTTAATAAACTACATAGTGACATGGTACAATTTATTTTGGAACTGTGTGCTAGAAAGCAGTTTAAACCTAATGAAAACAAAAATTACCCGATTATGTAAACTATATAATAAAACACAAGTCAAATCATTAATTGCACAAATAGAAATTATTTGAATCACGACCATCATAGAGCTAAAAGGTTTGTTTAAACTGCAATTCAAAATTTCTTGAATAGAGCAAGTGTTGCACTCAAATTAACAGTCATAGGTCTAATCTAATACTACAACAGTATATTTAAATACAGTATTACAACAAAATAAATACTATTTATTAGTAAATACAACTTATTATGTGATACATTTTTCTTTTGTTATGTAATTGTGGTTTGACACATTTTAAATATAATGTATTATGCACCATTCTCGGTACAAGTATATCCTTGTAATGTACAGATACACTTGTGCGACAATTATCAATTAACACTAAAATTATATTAATAAATGGTCTACCATTACACAGGTTGTACGTGTTAAATAATAAAAGGTCTATAATAATAAGGGGGCAACAATATATTTAACATTTAGACATATGTCATTCACAAGACTAGTTCTAATTTTCATACAAATAATATTTAATTAAAAAAAAAAAAAAAAACTGACAATATTAATTAATATTCCTATTACCTTTAGTCGAAAGAATATAAATAACAATTAATTATACAAAATTGTCTAAATTATAAATAAAAACAAGTTATATAATTATAAATAAAATACAAAAATATATAGTTTTTAGTTTTATTATTATGTTTCATGTCTGGAGTACTTGGTTAAGTTATTTCCCATTTAAAAAATATATACAAAATATACTTATTCAATAGGATATAATTCTACAAGCTAAATGTCAAATGTAATAAAACTACAATGCCTATGCACACAAGATTAAAATATATAGTGTATATTGCACAAACAACAAACACGCCAAATATTGGATCGATACAACAAATAATATCAATGCCCAAAATAACAAATTTCATGAATCCATTTTATCCGGGAAAGAACAATTCCATAATATTTATATAAATATATATATATATATAAAAAGAAATATAATATCACATGTGTTTTCATAAGAAAACCATACTAAACACAATAATGTATAGAACTATAAATAAAATAGATTTACTTTAGAAAATTACTGATGTAATAATAAAATATTTATAATTATTGTATTGTCCAATTATTACATTATACATTTTATATCAAACAAAAATATGGAAATTGCTTTAAAGAAACAAAAAAGTATTTGATAATAACCAAGTAAAAAAACAAAAACAAAAATAAAACATTGACATTGTAATATTAACAATATGATCCCTAGCTTAAAATATTAGAACTGCTCGAGCCGCAAGTTTAATATTATAATAAAATACCGAACTTATTCATATCAATTAAGAATAAATAATTTCCTACCCTACTTATTAGTAAATAAATGATTGATAGCCTAACATTATTATTTACATAATACAAATGAATTATTTATTAAGAGTACAAAATATATTTTGAACTAATTAGTATCAAAATTATGTAACTCGAAAATTTAAATCCATAAGTATTTATACAATTGGAGAAAATACATCACCAGACTACATTTACATAGTTAGTCAATTCAATTCAATAATATTATGATGCAATAATGTTTTTAGTTATAAATTATATTAATTTAATATTTAGTTTGAGTACACAAATACATGTGTATGTATATATTTATTCTAATACAAATTGTCATACTGTCGTCTGTTGATACAAATCGCAAACAAAAATTTAAAAATGTAGACAAATTAAGATTCTAAAAAACAGAACTTGGCAGTGACTTGTTGTAGGTCAAAGTCTTGTTTACATAAATAATGAGCGTCTGTTAATATAATATATATAATTTTTAAATTAGTACATTACTTATTTAAGTAAAGCAGTCTTATGAATAATTGAAGTTAAATCACCAAATACATTTAAAAAAATACATAAAACAAAAAAAATAATATATGCGTTGTGCATAAAAAAAAATGTGCTAGCCAAGTATGCTATGTATTTGAAAATAATTATATATTTTTAAACTGAAAGTATATGAAATTTTCTGAAATTTGTACACTCAAAAATTACAATGATTGCGGTGCAACAACAGACGTCACACACAAGTAACACTATTACATTTAAAATTAAACATTTCTAACGGGCATTAATGTAATGAATAAAATATTAAGAGATTATAAAGACAATAAGTTGGCGATATAAGAGTGTTATGTTTATAAGCACTCTGTATATCTTTACCTTTAACAATTAAATTATAAACTAAAAAAAATGATATAAAATATAATTCTTTATTCGTTGGAACCATCATCAAGAAGTGCAGCAAATTTATTACAGATCTATATATATATATAAAAAAAAAAAAAGATATAAATAAAAAGATGTAAACATTTTTTAATTGTATATCGAATAGCTAATTAAATTAGCATCATAAAAAAATCATCCAAAAAATTACTATTACCTCAGAACGTTTAGCTAGTATTACCTGTCCCTTATTCCAAATCCACAGAATATTAATAATGCAAAGATTTTTTTTTTTTTTTTTTATAATAACAATATATATAAAATCTAGCATTTAAGTTTTGATTTGTTTTGTAATAGGATATTTTCAGGTACGGTACGAAAATAGTGAAGTTTGGTAAATAATGTTTTCAAATGTAGATTTCCGTCAAAAATTGATCTTATGCTTAAATTAAAAAAAAAAAACCCCCCTATTATATTACACATATCTTTTATTTTTTGACCAAGTACAACTTATGATGAACGTTGTGAAAAAAGGTTCAGCATTTCTGCTCGGCCAAAACATTGTTCACACAAAACCAAATAAAAATAAAACATTTCAAATGTGTAAAAATTCTAGAATATGTAGAAAATATTACCACGTCAAAAAAAGGGTGGTGAAGAAAATTGAACATTTCAAGTCTTATTACTAACAGAAAAGTCTCAAATAAAAAACTCATTTTGTCATTAATTTTTCAAACTACAACAAAATTCAAAAAACGATCTCACCAATGCATTGAAGTAAATATGTGATCACAAGAGATATTACATTTGAAAACCAGAGCAAGATATCTGGTAGGAAAGTTTTTCGGACTAAGGGAATAGGGAATACACACATCATACACTAATACATTATAAAAAGTCCCATGAGAAAGAAAGTAGGGCAGTAAGGTAATCATCTAGAAGCAGTAATATAAATTATAATGAAATTGTGGTCCACAAACATTATTATTAAGTAACCCAAAAGTTAATGATTTATTCTGTAGTTTTATTTAGAAATTATATTGAAATTATTTTAACAAAAATTACTTACAGATTTCTTTTGCTCTTTGGTTATAACAGGATCTCTGTAAATAAAACTCTATGAGTATGTAACCAAATAAACTATGTCAACAAACTAATATTTATATTGCTCTAACTTACTTCTTTTTTATTTCAATGTCTAATACTTTTTTTGCTATTTTAGATTTTTTTTTGGATTTATCTAAAAAAAAAAAATTAATAATTAACTTTGTATATTATGTTATTTGAATATTAATGATTAATAATCAATTTTGTCAGAACTACTATTTTTACCACATTCAATAAACCCAGAATCATTTTTGTCTTCTTCGGTAGTTGGTTGATCCTTTACTACTTCAGGTTCACTAGACTGACCGTCGGGATCAGTTCTTAATTCATCGGGACCTTCTACACTTCTAGTTTCTATAAGTTCTGATCCGTCAGGCACTAAATCATCAGCCTCGACAGGAACAACTTCATTTGTCCGGGCAGAAACAACATCTTCGTCTACTTTATCAGAAATATCTTCATCAGTTTCTTTATTTATAACTTGTTCTTCTGAAACTACTTTTTTACGAAGATTTGGTGGAATGTAAACATTAAGTTTAGGTTTATCATCCTCTTCACTAGAAAAAAAAAAAAAGATGAAGAACATCAATATTAAATTTTAGGTTTTCTTCTAATCATTACATTGGAAGTGTCGGTGTTCCATTGCACATATTTTCACCATTCAGTTCCTTATTTATAGAGTGTTTTGTCCAAGGATTTTCTCGAGGAGGAGGGGCTTCTTCATATTTGGAATTTCGATCAGGAGAAACTATTCGTCGTGGAAGTCGGTCATCATCATCATTGTGACGTCTTGGACTTTTTCGCCTCCAAGTTTCAACTGTTCTGGCTTGAGGCGGTGGTTTAGCTTCTGTATCTTCTTGGTTTCTTAAAAAATATATATGGTTAACATTACATTTTAAATTTATTTATGTAAATTCGATGTTAACTTATTAAAATTAGTCCTTGGTACTATAATTGCAATTTAAATTTTCGCTGAATGCATATCTCAAATAATAACTATTCTGGTCTATAATTTAATTATTGTTTAGATAGTATTATGTTCATAAAATTTACTATATTCACATGAGCTTTAAATTTGAATAAAACTATATAATATCAATTTAAGAAACACACAAGGGGTTAGTAGACTTATGATAATGAGCTACATTGCGGTTGCACATACTAAAGCTTTGAAGAGCACTGCTCCACTAGACTGTCAGTCTGTAGTTGGCTCATGAAGGGAATAAATAACTTAAAATAGTTTGTTCCAACCTCATTGGAAATTAAAATTATATAGTGGAATGTGTTAACATAGTCCAGCAACATGCAAACTAACTAATAGATGACTCAACAGGGGAGAAGATTGGGCACACAGTGACTACTGCCAAGTTTGTTACTGAAGTTATAGAGTATATGTATTCAGTAACTTATTAATTAGCAATAATGTGTCATTTTATTTTATTATTATTCAATTTAGCATTTTCAACGTAACCATGGAAAGGTCTGGTAGAAATAATGTTTTCAGACAAATAAATAAAAACACATCATAGTAAAACCAATATATTCCTCGCTACGCTCAGAATCTAAAACATCAAGCAGAGTTGGTACACACAAATAATTGTAAAATTTAACCATCGATCCAAAATGCGGTTGTCTGTCACTGCATGCAAAATTAGTAGATTAGGCGGTGTCAACTACTTCAATCGTAGTTGACACCGGCCATGGAACCAGTTTTCAATATTTTATTTATGCAATATCCATTTTTATGTTTTCAAATATCTTTTAATAATATTGACAGTTAAACAACAATTTTAAACAAAAAAAGCAAAATATATTTTTAACTTTAGAAATATAAACTATGTATAATAGTACAATTTTCATAAAATAATATAACATATATTTAAAACATTTATTACTTAGAAATTATACATCTTGTATAATAATAAAACTTTATATATTTAAATAAATCAAATTTTTCACTTTTAATGCATACACCCTGCACAATATAATACATTAAATATAAAATATAAACCAGTAGTTCTTGAATGATTTTCTTTAAAACAAATTTCTATGCATAAACCGGGTTGGACCTTCACACATTTGGCTAAGTAAAATAATGTTGTCTTACATATGCCTTTTGCATGGCATTACTTTTCATCTTTTTTGTATGCAATTATTTTTATTTGTGGTAGAATATTTAGTTGTTTTACTGGTTACTAATTCAGATATGACTGATAGTTAATAATCATAATATGTACATATCTGTATGTCTTCTACATACATATAGTAGGAATTTAGTAAAAATAATGTATTTCTATCTTCTTGTACATCTTACTGTTTTCCACTCAAATGCATAATATAACATATTGTCCTGTCTATCAATACTAGACAAATATTTCTTGTACAAAGAAATTGCATTAAGTTGCAAAATTTTTACACATATTCCATATGACGTGTCATGTTCTTGTCTAGAGTATAACTCTAGGAACTAATCCACCAGGTTCGGTAATCATATTGAGTTTGACACCTATACTTATGGGATTTATTTTTAATATATCGTTAGAAAACTAAACTCCCTAACAAGACCATTGACTTGCCAAGTTTTATTCAGACGATTATTATCAGTTATTAGTCGTTGAAATACAAAATTCTTTTAAGTAACATAAAACAGTTACTACTCTTGTACTGTCAAAAAAAAAGGGTAAATTAAACAAATTCTTCTAAAAGTTCTCAAATTCTTCTTAAACTAATCTTCCAGTAACCTTCCAAAGGGTTTAATCATATGGTTACTATGAAAAAGTAATTCAATAAAACATTGTATATCCATAATATTTGTATCTTTCCATAAAATAATGCTACATAATGTATTCCCAGATCCAGATAAAATAAAACTTGACCCGGACACCAATTGGTTTCATTAACTATCAATTTGAATAGTCTGTCATCAAATAAGATTTACATAATCTACATGTTCATTTCTTTACAGATAAACCTTTAATCATTAAAATTTTGTAAAAAGAATGTCACGGCATCAGGTTGCCTATTATTCCATATAAAACCCGATGTAGAAAGAACAGGTGCACCTAAAATATATTTTCATACCATAGTATTATTGTAAGTGTCAATTACGGATCGGCATCATTGTCACCTGATTGCCTTTCTAAATCAGTATCAGAACTTGAGCTACAAACTTCATCAGTTTTTTAACAATCAAAATTCTATTAGTCATGGTACTATCCAAATTTCTTAAAAAAACATTTATAAATATAATAAATAAAGCTGTACATTTTGTTATATTCACATTTTTAATTCACTATGTATACAACTATACTTACACAATATGTAGGTTAGTTTATAATATAAATACAATAGTTATATTAAAAGGAACAAAATAATATATGTAGAATATTAAAAAAACAAAAAAATATAGTTACTAATAATTCTATGTAAAACTATCTCTATTTCCAAAGAAGTTTATGAATATATTAGGTGGTACATTATACTATGTTTAATATAATATATTTACATAATAGACATTTTATATATTAAAATAAAAAAACAGTATGCATTTATATACAACAAATTATTATATATATTTTATAACTTATTTTATATTAATACCATTAATAATTAAACTTACCTTTATTTCTTCTTATTCTATATAAAATTAAAAATTGTATACAAAATACAAAAATAAAAACCAGCTTTTCACCATAGTGAACAATGTGGTAATGAATGGCCAACCCAAAACCTACATGTGTACAACTAAAGCCGACATCATAAAAGGATAAGCAAGATAGGTTACATGTCAATACTTTGTTGACATCGGCCACGAGCACCTGTATAATTAAGTCAATGTGTTGACATGGGCCACAGGCGCCCGTTAAGCCATGTCAACTATGTATTGACATTGACATTCAACATGTTAACTAACATTAATTTCTTTTTTAAAAACTTTCTCAAAATGACGTAAAGTAACTAAATAATTAGAAATATATTTTATAAATGTGATAAAAAAAATATCTACATACTTGGTGGTATCAGACACTTCATTTAAACTGGTTATTGAAGAAGCAGCAGAAAGTTGAGGTTTTGGTTCGTTTTTAATTAAAAGTTTCTCTTCAATTTCCCTCTCTTTAGCTGCTGTATCAACTGGTTTGGCTCCACCGAAAATAGACGATGAAGACACATAACTCTGTGTTTCAGTCTTTGCTGCATTAGGATCAACAGTCTTCGGTTTTAGAATGAGCTTTGGACGTTCTTGTGGTAGTGAAGTATTAGTGCCAACTATAACAATAATTACATGTTAAACCAGTTACAAATATTTATATATATATATATAAAAAAAAAAATTATAATTAATTACCCAATTCTGGTAAATCGTCATCACGTTTAAAACCAAAACCACGTCTAGAATCACTAAATGGTTTTCTTCCACCCTCAACATCATCACGGCGTTCTCCAAATGTCCTTCTACCACTACCATCAAATTCATTATTACGGCGTTCTCCGAATGGTCTTCTTCCACCAGATTCTGACGATTCATCATAATGCCGATCACTAAATGGTTTTCTGACTACATCATCACTAACATTTTGTCTGGCTCCTCTCCATGGACCATTATCTCGTTCACCATCATGGTCTTTATCAAATGCATTGCCCCCTTCTCTTTTTCTAGTGAAACCTACAAGAAAAAAAAATTAAAAATATATTATCAAGATTAACATTACACATACACAGAACAATAAAGATTTTTATTTAATAACCTTCATTAAATGAGGTACGGTTAGTTGATCGCCAGTCTCCGGGTTCATCACTTTTAAAATCCATGCCCATACGACTCCCTCTTTGAAAAGCATTCCTAGAATCTTGCATACCACTGGCTAGTTCAACTCGTACACGACGTCCACGAATCTAAATTATGCAAATATTTTTTTTAAAACTAAAGTAACCTAGATTTTTTTTAAATAATTTTTTAACATCTAAAATATTGTGATACAAATCTAACAGACTGGATTGAAATATTAATTTACCTAATCATCAATCAATCTTTCACCAACAATGTATTATATTTTCATTGACACTGGTATAGTTATGAAATATATATTTTTTCAATTAAATATACATTTAAAAACTTACTAAATTTTCCATTCCAAGAGCTGTAATTAATTCTTTGCGTTCTTCAAATTCCACATATCCAAATCCTTTGTTACGCCCATTATCATTACGAGGTAATTTAATACTAGCAATCTAATAAACAAAAATTAACAACACAAAGAAATTGAATATTTGGAGGTAGTCTAACACATTCTAATCACAAAACAAGTTATCAGAACATCTAAATTAAGTACATAAACATTGGTTCAACTAACAAACAAAAGTATGAAAGGAACTCCACATGTTAACATTCGCCTTTAAATCATCATGAAATGTACAATAATATTATACAGCTAAGAGTTCTAAAAATTTGTATAACAGAAACAATATTTATTTTACTGCGAGACCAATCTACCATTAATTAGTAACAAAATAATATCTAAAATAAAAATTATTATAGCAGTTTCTGCAAAATACTTATTGACAGCAATAAGACTATCAACTCTGTGCATATTTGAATACATTAAAATTAGGTAGGGAAATTATACAAAAATATATATATATATATAATATAATGAAAATTAAACATACTTAAATAACTTACATAGTAAAAAAAACATTATTTATACATTAGTATTAGAAATTGTATTTTACTTTGCGACCATTTTAGCATAAATTAGCAACAAAATAGTGTCTAAAGAAAATTTAATATAGCATAGTTTCTGCAAAATACTTATTGACAACAATAAGATTATCAACTCTGTGCATTTAATTTATATTGAAACATTTATTGAAATGTTAGTATTTGATTTTATTAAAATAAAACAGTTTTTAAATAGGGCTTTCTCGCTAACCAGAACATGAGCCCAAACATAAAAATCTCACTAACAAATGTACTAATATTTCAGTTATAATTTATTTTATAAAAAAACCAAATACTGAGTACATATGCTGTATTAAATTATCATAATAAAAATTATACACAACAGATATTTAAATAATTAACATAGTAAAAAGATGATTTATATCTGTACAAAAAATTGTATTTTACTTTGCGACCATCTTAGCATAAATTAGCAACAAAATAGTGTCTAAAGAAAATTTAATATAGCATAGTTTCTGCAAAATACTTATTGACAACAACAAGATTATCAACTCTGTGCATTTAATTTAAATTGAAACATTTATTGAAATGCTAGTATTTGATTTTATTAAAATAAAACTGTTATTAAATAGGCCTTTCTCGCTAATCAGAGGACAAGCTCAAATATCTCATTAACAAATGTACTATTATTATTTCAATTCATTTATTCCAAAATAAACACATTTTTTTTATTTTACATCATATTAAGGTTTCCTAGTGATGAAATTGTATTTGTATATCTATCTAATCACAAGATTATGTGCATTTCATATTTCATCTGAAATAGGCCAACGATAAACAATTTTACTGTTGCCATGCATACAATGTAAGTGCTAGAAAAATAATTGAAGTTTAATATTTCAATATTTATTTATATTAAAAAAAAAAAAAAAAACCCTAAATTTAACCCTTTGAACATAAAGAGTGGGCTATTTCAATAATATTCGAGTATTTTTCATTACTTTATTGTAATAATTACAAAACAGAGTGGCCTACCACCACCTCTGTATATTTTGTTTTCAGATAATTATATGGAATATTTTATTTACCTTTAATCCTTTAAAATAACTTGTGAGATCATCTTCTTCAATTTCAAACTGTAAATTAGACATATGGACCAAAAACGGCCCTTCTTGAGGTACTGAATCTTGGTCAATAACAGTATCACAGGCAGCTCTTGGTGCTTTAGGAAGATTTAATGGCTTAGCTTCAAATCCAAAACCTCCAAACCCTATACAATTTGTATAGAAAATTGTTAAAATAAAGTGATTGAATTTTGATTTAAGATACTAATAAATAAATTTATGAAAAAAACAAGCCCTCAGTATTTAGAGTTAAAAAGTCAACAAGAGATTAGTCTGAATTGAGTTATACTAACATATAGTTAGCACCTTGCAAATTAAACTAAAAATGCGAACCACAGAAGATTCCAACAGTAATAAAATTATAGTTTCAGCCAAAGGCGTCTCAAACCCAAAAATTTTAAAACTGGCCAATTTCTTGTTCTCCTGCCCAACTTTGTAAAGAAGGCCTTCGGCTGGAAGGTTTGTGATTTTTTCTCAGACCTTCCCGAGGTTATATTAAGTAACAAAGTACTCAGTGTGTAAACCCCTAAAGCAAGATTCTTGTTGACTATCTCTAATGTAGAACAATGTAAAAGCTCTAATATATTCATCATAAGGCAAGTCATAAAATAATTATTGTACATTATTAATATATCTTATATTTAATGTGTATGATTTTTACCATTTTGTTCTTTTTCTACTTCGTCCGCCCAACATGTTCCACTAGCAATTGAAATTACATCAGTCTGTATTGGCTTCCATTTTTGCTTTTTGGTCTTTTTACCTATAAATTAAAAAAAAAAAAAAAAAATTATTTTATTATAAATACCTAATTTACAGTTAAGAAATTTATATTTATAATGTAGTTATAATTTCATAAGAAATAATAAGGTATATTAAAAATGAAACAACTATCTTTAGAATTAAAAATAATAAAATGAAAACAACACAACCATTAAAACTTAAATAAATAAAATTTTATTGTTAATATAAATATATAAATGGAACTTTCCGGATCGATGGAAAAAATGTGAATTAACTAATCCCTCATTGAAGTGATATTTTAATTTACTTCAATTTGACAGCCAAAATATTATAGGTACAATTTGGTGCTTTTAGGAAGATAATAATATTCATAATTTGTGTGATATAATAAAAAATATCACAATTCCCTTATACACAACATTAAATTTGAGTAAAAATAGCATTTTGGATTCTTAGCATAGTGATGAATGTACTAGTTTTAATATGTGTA
The DNA here is from genome assembly GCA_956483605.1 of Tuberolachnus salignus. Classification (NCBI taxonomy): domain Eukaryota; kingdom Metazoa; phylum Arthropoda; class Insecta; order Hemiptera; family Aphididae; genus Tuberolachnus; species Tuberolachnus salignus. The sequence continues at coordinate 44,997,964 of OY101432.1, read as the reverse complement.
ACTTCAATTTAAAACTATCACATAGACTTGAAATTATCATTGAATATTAGCACTTTCTAGATGTGATAGTATTTTCTTTATAGTTAATCATAGCCATTTTAAATTTTCGGGCAATTTTTGGTTTTATGTAAATAGATATCTTATAATTTATTTTTATCAGAGTTAAATAGAGATAAGTATAAATTTATGTTAATTCGTTAAAAATACAAATATTTATAATTCATTTTGTAGTTATAAATTAATATAATTTTTTATTAAACATGTTTAACTGAAGAAAAATGTTGTAATCATTTATTGATGTGGACAAAAATAAATTAATTTACCCTATATATTCTACCAAGAAATAAATCATTGAGTAAAACATTTAATTTTTTTTTAAAGTAAGAAAAACTTATCTTGACTCGCAACGTACTTTAACTTACGGGATTATTTTAACACAATCCAAGGGGTCTACTTAATATTTATAGTAAAAATTAAATATAACAAAAACTGTAACATTAAGGATTGAAGGATTAATCAAAATGATAATCAAAAATATAAATGCAATTTGGTGCTTTTAAAAAGAAAACATAATTTTTCCCAATAATAATTAATTAAATTATTAATATGTTTAAAATGTACTCTCTATCAAAGTTTTAGAGTTAATTTAATAATATTCATAAAAAAAATTAGAGGTCAACCAATTCACATTGGTAAGTACTAATATTGAACATTTAATTTAGACTGAATGCTCACTTTAGATATTAATTAACTATTCCTGGTTTATCGACAAACAGTCTACTTCAACCCAAAGGATTTTTTATTTAAATAAAATAATGGCATTAAGTCAATTCATTGAAACAATTTTGGATTTAGCTAAGAATTTAAATTTAATTTCTAAGTAGTATATGATTCATTTAAAGTTATATAGTTTTTCAGCTTTTGTTTAGTCATTAACTTTAAAAAAAAAATATATATATATTGTTTTAAACAGTACTAAGACCGATTAAAATACTATTGAAAAACTAATAATAATTTAGAGAACATTGTTGAAATAACAATGTGACATTCCGGATTGATGGATTAATCAGAATGGACTAATCCCTCACTAAAGAAGGTTATATTTTAATTTACTTCCATTTGACGGCCAAAATGATAATTAAATGCAATTTGGTGCTTTTAGGAAGAAAAATATTTATAATTTTCACGGTATAATTGAAAATACTAACACGACATTTCTGTGTACTACTTATTAAATTATTTTAAAAAAGGGGTCAATTTATAAGTTTTAATATTTCAAATAAATAATTTATAGAGCAAATGGGAGATCAACTAATTAAAATTAAATTAGTTGGACTATGATTGCACTTTTGATTTAGGCTGAATGCTCATTCCAGAAAATAAATAACTATTATTGGTCTATCAAAAATCAGCCTACTCAGTTTTTTTTATTTAAATATTAAATTAATGGCATTAATTTAAATGCTACGATTTTGTAGTCGTCTACTTAAAAATTAAATAGTACCTTGAATAGTACTAAACCATATAAAAGTACCATTAAAAAACTAATAAAAACGTAGAGAACATTGTTAAAATAATAAATGTAACATTCCGGATTGATGGATTAATCAGAATAGACTAATCCCTCACTAAAGAAGGTTAAATTTTAATTTACTTCCATTTGACGGCCAAAATGATAATATAAATGCAATTTGGTGCTTTTAGGAAGAAAAATATTTATAATTTTCACGGTACAATTGAAAATACTAACACGACATTTCTGTGTACTACTTATTAAATTATTTTAAAAAATGGGTCATTTTAAGTTTTAATAATATTTCAAATAAATAATTTATAGAGCAAATGGGAGATCAACTAATTAAAATTAAATTAGTTGGACTATGATTGCACTTTTAATTTAGGCTGAATGCTCATTCCAGAAAATAAATAACTATTATTGGTCTATCAACAAAACACAGCCTACTCAGTTTTTTTTTTATTTAAATATTAAATTAAAATGCTATGCTTTTGTAGTCGTTTACTTAAAAATAAAAAAGTGCCTTGAATAGTACTAAAACATATAAAAGTACCATTGAAAACTAATAATAATTTTGACAACATTGTTAAAATAACAAATGTAACATTCCGGATTGATGGATTAATCAGAATAGACTAATCCCTCACTAAAGAAGGTTAAATTTTAATTTACTTCCATTTGACGGCCAAAATGATAATATGAATGCAATTTGGTGCTTTTAGGAAGAAAATATTTATAGTTTTCACGGTATAATTGAAAATACTAACACAACATTTCTGTGTACTACTTATTAAATTATTTTAAAAAAGGGGTCAGTTTTAGTTTTAATAATATTTCAAATAAATAATTTATAGAGCAAATGGGAGATCAACTAATTAAAATTAAATTAGTTGGACTATGATTGCACTTTTAATTTAGGCTGAATGCTCATTCCAGAAAATAAATAACTATTACTGGTCTATCAAAAAACAGCCTACTTCAACTCGCAAATTTGTACACATTTTAATAAAATAATGACATTAATTAATTTGTATGACTTGGGATGGAGTTAAGAATTTAAATTTAAATACTATGTGATTTATGATATATTTTAATTTACTCCCATGTGACATAAAATTTGGTGGTTTTAGGGGGATTAAATAATTATTAATTAGTTTGCATTAATTCAGAATTGTAAAAGTTACTCTCTAATCGTTGAAAGGTTAATACAAAATAAGTACCAGTGCCTTTTTATAATTTATTAAAATATATATTTTGCTCATAGAAAATGGTGTTAAATGTATTAAGGACATTTTACTGTGTTTTTACTTGGAAATCTGAAGGTCAAGGATGAGTCATTCTAATACAGATATAGATTTTGCAATTGTCCAATTTCAATTGGCATTATTTATAAAAAAAAAAAACTAACTAAATCTTTAAATAATCCAGAGATAAAGAAAGGAGGCATTATTCAAGTCAAAATGTAACTACAGAAAAAAAATGTCGAAGCGTGCCTAATTAAATTTAAATACGAGTTATAAACTACATCTAAATAACTACTACTGCCGGACAAAAAAAAAAACCGTATATAAACTACAATAGTATACAAAATATTACAAATTTAAAACGCGGATGGGATTGGACCTTAGACAGGCATTCGTCAAAATACAAAAGCGAAATTTAAAATTCCAACACATTAGAGAACCCGCTTATCTATCAATTGAAACGATCGCAATTATAATACGTCAATAATATTCAAACCAGTGTTAGCACACACTCTCTTCTCCCGCCACAGTATTACAGTGGCGATTTGAAGAGTTGATCGACGCGTGTATCGAAAGGAAAATGATACAAATTTAGTGATGTGTGAACCGGACGTAAAAAAAAAAAAAAAAAAACCACACCGAGGGGGATGGACGACGCACGCGATCGTAAAAGCCATTGACCCCGGCGGCCGTTATCATCGAACGAGCGGAGTGATAAAAAAAAAAAAAAAAAATGAAAAAAAATATCGGACGATGCGTGTAAAACACGTGAACAGTGCCAAAGATTGCAAAGCCAGTCGGACACAAGGACTAATATGGTTAGACAACGACCGCACAAGGCCGTACATGGAAACGTGGTCACGGTCGCGAGGATAAAAACGCGGCGTGCCCCGAACGCTCGATGCCATCATCACTGCCCTTCGAACAAGTGGTCCGTAGGGCAGCGGCTGGCGCGGGCGAAAAAAAAGAAAAGGCCCGACGCGCGGCCCGCACGGTTCGTCGTCGGAAAAAAAAAAACAAAAATGCACACACGAAACAACAAATCTAACGGAAAATACTTACTGGACATCTTGCCGTTGTCTTGTAGACGTGTAATATTATTTATATATTACAGTGACCGCGGGACTCGACGACTGAACTCCGCGAACGTGGCGGCGGTTTTGAGTGGATGGACAGGAGATAAATGTAGTAAAAATTTATCGGCCAGACGAATTTTGCGTCGAAGGCTACGCCGCAATAGTGTTGGGCGCCGTGCGAGATGAAAATGAACGAGTACGGCGGCGACGCACGGGGCACGGCGGCCAGAAGTGGTCGGTGTTAAATGCAGAGGAACGAACGGAACGGTCGTTACGGAGCGGGTGGGGGGATTGCCGGCCGCCCAGCAGCGAGAACATACGGCGGCTGAATCATCGTTTGTTATATAACGTGTTCGGAGCGACCAAAGAGGTTCGATAAAATCTTCTCGATTACTTTTGATACACAAACGGTAATTTTTTTTTTAAAAATCCATTTGTCCGCACCGCGTCATCTGACATACTTATATTATGTTTAATTATTACCTATATAAATCCAAACAAAGTCGCCGTGGAAGTTTGCTCGGTGTTCTAATAACGCTTGTACTAAATTAAAATCGAATAAATAAATGTCCCGTCCGCGATTCGTTCGGTTCGAACGCGCAAACATACTTAAGAGTTCGTATATATTACTTTATGTCTACTAAAAATATATTATTATCGATTTACCTCTGTAAATTTATATTAAAAGGTATATTACCTAAAATATTATATTTCCATTTTTCAAAAAACCTAATTTTACATTTAGGTGGGTATTATATATTATTCTTCAAAGAATACCAAAAAAAAAAAAAATTAAAATCCAACTCGACAAAATAGCTTACAAATTATACCTACCTCTCTTTCGTACCACACTTGTGTTCTTATCTCGCTTTTGTGACGACTGTATCAATTATTTGAGTCTATTAACATTGTTTTGTTGCGCGTTACCGTGTCAACTCTTTATTTTTTTTTTTTTTTTTATGAATAGCCGTCTCTCGCTCGGTATTATAGCAAACCAGAAATGAAATGTATTATAATAATTTAGACATGTATTCTATATCAGCCATAAATAAAAGAACAACTATCGACTGACTCGCTAATTATATCGCGTATTTTTCAGTGGTAGCTGCTGACTGACGTAGTTGGAGATTCATTGTTTGGGAAACTGGCTAAATGGTATTGAGGCCATTGTCAAACTCTCCGCTTATGTTCACTGTATATAATTTTGTCGGGTCACACATTTCAGAGGATATCAAACCTATGTAAGTACTTAATAGTATTTTGTACTTAATAAGTATGAATAAGTAATTTTTAAATGTGTTTTACATAAACCTATATAAATACCACTTTCAGGCCCAGCCAAATACCTTATCTTCGCAGGGCCACATACCACTAATTACAAAGGAACTACACCCAACTACAGTGAAGTGAAAATGACACTCTCTTATGATTTTCAAAGGGTCAATTTATTTTTATAAAAAAAATAATTTACTACGAAACACAAAATTGAGAATATTACGACAAACATTAATATACCTACACCACATCTGATCATCTTGGTCCAGTATCAAAATCAATTCACTTAGTATATAGAAGTTTTCTGATTTTACAATACATTTTATAAACTTATTTCCCTTTTATATTAAATAAATTTATCAACCACATTCCATAACATGTCATATCTATCATGATTATGATCCTTGTTACCATCATTAATTACTATTTACTGCGCTTTGTGTAACTTTATATTATCTTTTATCAGTACTTATGTAATAGTGAGCTGTAATAGTTTACACTGAAAGATAAATAAAAATAATACATAAATACTTTATAGAAATTATTCCAAATATTTTCCAAATACTTTGTCTAATCCATAGAAATTTATTTAGAACATTTTTAGATTCTAATGACTATTGAGTTGACATATCTGTGTTTTGAAAACAATAGTTTTACTTGGTCTTCATATAGTTATGAATGTTATGTATGTGTAAAATCAGTTGACGGAGAAACATTAAGTGGGTATTAATCCCAGTACAAACAGCCGAAGAATATTTTATATTGCAAATATATAACATTGCAAATATATAACATTGCTTATTTTAGTAAGTGATTTTTCAAATGTATTTGACATTTGATTATATCATTGTGTAAAGAAAAAAATATACAATCGGTATTGTTATAGTATTTGATTACTGCCTATCATTAGATTTAAACAATTAGACAAGTTGCTTAGTTTGAATAACATGTTACCAATATTGTAATACTACAGTACACATGTTTCATTGTTACTGCTATTTTGTGCACTAATATTATTTTGTTGTTTAAATATACATAAATATATTGATATTATATATGCCATTCGTACATTCAAATTTATATTATATTATTTTTTGTGCGGTTTATTAATTTTAGATAGGTACATGTCATATTTTAAGTACACAAATATGACTACCACTAGTACTGAAGCTAAAAGTTGTACAAAAGATTGTGGAGTTTGATTATTACGAGAAATACTTGAATCCATTACTGGCAGTAAACTTTCGTATAACCAACAAGTACTTCGCTGTTATTTTTATTTGCACTCGTATGAAAAATAAATCTATTCAAACTAGTGCTATAGTTATAGCAAGGGAAATTTCCCACTCCAAAAAAATGCCGCGTTATTGAAAAAATGAAGAAAAAGAAAAATTAATTTGTGGCAGAGTATTAAAACAAGTGCTTCAAGAAGTACATCACATCAACTAAAGACAGAATCTGTATTTGATAATTTATTTGATTTTATTCTTGCTTTGACCTTATTAATTTTATAGAGGTTATAGAGTTTCTTCTTGATCAGAGAGAAAGGAAGTCCTGGAGGTATAGGTACAATTGCCACTAAACTTTCTAAAAATGAACAACAGCTTCAAAATGAGTTAAGTAAAAAAAAGAGACTGAACAGTTAATAGAAGAAGCAAAAATGTTAAAAGTTTACAAACAAAATATTGATTGTACTGATTCTCATGTTTTGTATGTATTACCCAGCAAAATGTTAAAACAAAATACATTTCTTAAGATGGAAAATCAAATAAAGTTATAGCTGATGCCGCTGTTAAGAGCTTCTCTAGATATTCATGGTACTTAATTAAGACGCTTATTGGATTAACCTTTTTTTGACAGTAGTGTCTTCTGAAATTAAACTGCATATGGTAGGATTGTTGAAAAAAAGGAGCAGGTCCCTATTTACAGTGTATTGGAGTTGACATGAATGCAGTTCAAACATTGCAATTGTGTGATTTTGTTTTAAAAATACCCTAAAATGGTTAAGACCTTTGGATATACCTTAAGACTTTTTAAATCATCATTTAAGTACTTGGAAAAATTTTAAAAATGATATTGACAGTGATAAAAGAGTTCAAAAACTAAGAGTAGTGAACAATGTAACCGAATGTGGAATTTTGTTGATTACAACATTCAATAGGATACTTACAAACCAGGAAGAATAAAAACAGTTTTTTTTTTGCGAGTTCTAGTTGAACAACACCGACAGAAGTATCCAAACACAAATAAATCAACCCCTATAGGCGCTTGAAATTTTGTAAGATTAAAATGTATGACTTTATTTAAGTGTAAATCATATATATATATATGTATATTTATTAATACACTGTAAATTGTATTATTTCTTTAAACAAGTCGCACAGTCAATTAAAATAAATATTTTCCTTTGAAAAATTTGCTATCAACCTTTTTATTAGATACATTAATAAATTAAGTGGGTTGGACCTTCAGAGAATATAGGTTTTTTTGTCACCATAATATATATATATATATTATAAACATATTTTGTTTAATCTATTTTACATGACCTTAGCAGATAAATTCTCTGCCATACCGAACACATGTATAATTTATCAATTTAAAAACTCACTAAAAATATCACAAAACGATATTGACAGTCTACTGTTCAGTTCTGATGTATGTATAGCAATAATATATGGTACCTAATAATTTAAAACTAAAATGTATAATTAGAAATGATATTTTTATAAAATTTAAATTCTCATGTTTGCCTATTAGCGATAACAAAATATTTAATATTGTATGTTCAATCAATACTAGTAGCAATATACTAATAAATAATAATACACAAAAATACAACAATTATAAAATTGACAACATAAATTGTAGCATGTGGCTGATAACATTTGTTCAGTTGTTAATTTAACAATAATAATTTTTAGGAAATAAATATCATAAATAGGTAATGCAAAATATAAATATATATAAATACAAACAATTATTGATGATTCAGTTCCAACAAAGATTAATATAATATAATTTTATTTCTATTAGGGATGGTACTATAAGATTTGATTTTACATTTTTCATTTTTTTTTGCTTGGGCGAAAGCAGCATTGAGATATTTTAACTTATTTGATTATGTTTAGTAGATAGTTTTTTGAGTGGTTGTTTATTAGAATTGTTTGTTAACACTGCTAATGTGGGTATGGCAGTAGAAAAACTTTTATTTAAAATGTTTAGCTCTTCTATATTATAAATGTTAATAATCTATTATCAATTTATAATATAATTAACATTTTTCTTTTTTAATGAGGAATGCAGATTGATTAGAAATGTGTGTATTATTTAATTGTGATACAAATTTTGTTGTGTGGTATTATTATTATGTTCTTTGTCTGGTTCGCTGATAACTATATTATAATTTTTATTTTTCAAAAATGTTGTTAAGACGTATTAATTTTAAATGTCTGTAGATTTTTGCAATTTAAAAATAGTATTCAATTATTTATTTATTCATTTATTTATGATACTACAATCAAATATCTTTCTAAAAATGCATATAAATTCCTAATTATCCATGAACACGAAGCTAACAATTTGGAAACTTAATAAAACTCATTTGTACATATGGCGTCCCATAAATTTATTAATAAATGCGCCTTTTTATGTCTCCAAATTCCAAATAGATTTGGACTTATTCATGAAAACTAAAATAGAAACCCTAACAAATTCTTATTCTCGTTACAACAAATTCTTAACCAACCATCCTAATACCCTTGCCAAACAATTTCTGGTAGAAAAGTTGTTCACAGATTAAAAAACACATCATATATAGTAACATCAATGCATTCCTCACTGCAAAAAAAAAAAAAAAAAGGAATAAGGTACCTACATTTTTAAACATGTTAAATATTTTTCGTATTATAAATTGTGCTCGGGGGGTTCGGTAGTGGACACCTGTTGCGTGGTAGACGACTGTCTGGGTTCCTGGTGTCATGTTTTAGGTTATGGGGAGAACTTTAGGTTTATTACACGAAGACTACCTCTAAACAAAAACTTCATATGAGCTTTTCTATGGCGTATAAAATATAGAAAAAACTTTCTAAAGATCATTTATAAAAATACAAATTTTAAGGAATAATCAAAAATTGAGTACCACCTTGATATAAGTAAAATGTAATCTAATTACTTACTATGTGAGTAATACCATCCGTTATACATTTAATATTATAGTAGAAAACAGAAAATTATTTTTATTTATGGCTAAAAGGGATAAGATAATTAACAATAATGGACATTTTTTAGTTGTACTACATAAACTGTTCTGTACTTCTGAATTATTTATAATTCATCATAATATTATATTGTATTACCATAATAATAATATAATTATTACTTTAGGATCCTATGATTGATGTTTGTGACGAAGATTGGAGAATGTAGTCCATGGAAACTGACATGGCCGTTTGTAAATATGAAATTGTTTCAAATTATGTTATGGTTTATAGGTACTGTATAGAGAAACACATTTCCGAATAATATTATAATTCTTGTCTCGCTTGTACTCAAAACGTGAAAAGTGTAATAATTTTATTCAATGCGGATTTTGCATGACTCGATAGGTATAGTATAAGAAATATTAGAAAACTCAGATGCTCATACATCCCCTATACAAAATAGTAACCCCTTGTTGCGTCTATGAGTAAAACTGGACGTTTGTTTGGAAAAAAATAAATGCTTTGCTATTATCTAATATTTTTATTAAAATTGAAATAACTTACATTTTTGCGATATAATAAAAATAATATATAGTTTATATATAATATCTATTGTATAATTTTACAAAACTTATTTATTGACATGGATAAGATCTATGATTTATGTATTATAAATCTATGCATTTTATTTTTAAACAAAGACAAATCAAATAAAATCATTAATAATTTTTTTCAATAGATACACCATAAGCATTAATAATAATACGCATTATATTATTATTAAATATGTAATTTAAAACATTTAAGTATACATTTTACATTTTTCCTCTCGTTTATGGCAATATTTTATTAAATACAAATAAATAATTATTATTATAATTATACTTAAATTATTATTAAAACTAGTTGTCAATATTGTTGTCATAATAGTATTAGGTATAGGTATTTTATGAACCTATTAAGAAAATGTGTAAAAGCAAAGAGGGTATAATAGTAATGTCTTGCACGTCGGCAATGTGTTTTAAGAATCCTATGAAGGAAATGTTAACGAATAGTGAATTAAATACATGCTGATTTGTAATATAAATTACAAATTTGTCCAACAAATGTATTCTAGGATTGCCGATATCATTTAAATAGTAATCGAAATAACAGAAACAATTATTTAACCAAATATTTAATATTTTGACTCATATGGTCCAAAAAAGGATAGGATTTACAAATAATATTATTTTTTTTTACCAAAGAAGAATGTCTTAAAATGCGTATATAAAATTATACAACGAATAAATTTAAAAAAAAAAAAAAAAAAAAAAAAAAAAAAAAAAAAAAAAAAAAACACCGCGGTAATATATATGTTGTTGTAACATTTAATCGGAATAATTAATTTTTATTAAATAATATAAATAAATATATGACTAATTAAAGACGAGTTAATCTATACATACAATATCAATAGGAGCTACAACTCTATGATTTATAGATTTGGTTTTTTTTTTTACCTATGCATATATAATGCACCATGAATTATTTAGATATTAAATAACTCTGTTTGCTTGTAGACAATTTTATTTATGAACAATAGGCATACCAGACTTTTTTTCAATGTAAAAAATAGTAGGCGCACTAAACATAACACGATACGGGCGTTTATAAATACCTACGGATCGACGATACCTAAACTCAACTAAACATATCAATAGGTTTATATTGTAGAGAAAAGCAACAGTTCACTTCTACATATAATCACACTCGAATAACGACTAAATGACAAAATTTAGGCTGTTATTTTTGTTTTAGAGCAATACTGTACATATGTACAATACGTATTGTAATAAATGCAAAAAACATTTTTCTTCAGTGATAATACAAACTATACTTAAGTACTATTATAGTAGCATACAGTTCTAAACAAAATGTGTAGTTCTAAATGAAATATTGTGCAGTTCTTAAACAAATATTATACATTACTATTTTGCATCAGTACAATTACTAGAAGCAAGGCTAAAAGCATCAAAAGTGTTTTAACGGTGTACGCTTTCTGAAGCACCGAAAAAAAATTACAGTTATTTTTAAAAAAAAAAGCGATATAATAATGAAAGTTATAAACTATCAAATATTAAATATTTAATAGAATTGAATTATTATAATAATAATCAATAATCTGTTTTTAGTAAAATATACAAGAGAAATATTTTTATGAAAAATACATAGTGAGTAAATTTGCATTATTAAGTGTGATATTGAGGATATTAGCGAGCAACGAGACACTAGAACAAAAACAAAAGGGACAAGGTCGTCCCTGGGAGAGGGGGGGCAAGAAGTCCATCTCCCCGGAATTATTTTACTACCTAAAAATTAAGCCATTGCAAATTGGTTGAATAAAAAAATGTTGGACGCCCCCTCATCCTTGAAACAAAATGCGGATTTCTAAAATTTTTTTTTTCTTAAGCGCAGGCTCTGCACTTATTTGTTGTAGCAACGAAAATTGTAAACCTAACCAAATAACTCACAGGGATTTAAAAATCTAAAGTAGGTGGTATACAGTTTGTATGAAAATTATTAATTGCTAAAAAGAAACCCTAATACTTAATATTTATGAAAAATAATATTAAAATAAAAAAAATTGTTTTGCTAAAATAGAATTAAAACGCACAGTAATAAAAATAAACTGTTGAGATCTTTCACACAAACATATATATATATATATATATATATGTAGAGTAATTACAATGCTGCAATTATAATTATGAGGGGGAGGAATCGAATTTAAAAAAAGCCGTTAGTCTAGACTGACGTGCCGATAAATTCGGGTTCGGTAGGATATTACGATTTTTATTATATTGATTCCAAATAATAACTGATTTCACCTTGACCGACGATTTATGCTTAATTTTATACATATATATATATATATATATAATTGCAGCATTGCACAGTTATTTTTATATCTATAAATTCGTTTTACATAAAAATGTACACTTACGCGCTACACGTAATATATTTTACGGCCGTGCTTATATGATACGTCCCTTAAATTGTTATTATTTTTTTTATTTTTATTTTTTTTTTTATTATTATTTTTTTTTTTTTAGCGTTAACCGGCATAATTCTGTCGGTTACGATATTATATTAACGATATAGAATTAGAGAGGCTACGATGCGTACAAGTATAATATTATTATCCAGGCTCTTCTCTAATAATATTTATAACCAACGACCGCGGCGGCGAACGCTTTACAAGTAGAAAAAAGAAAAAAGAAAAAAGAAAAAAATTAAAAAAAAAAAAAATTTAAAAAAAAAACCCGCTTATTACGGGAAACATATTATATCGTAATAAGATCCAGTATTTATAGCAAATATATTATGAAAATATTGTAATCGTGTTATTGTCGGATTGCGATTTTACAAAAAGCGCAATCCCGGTACACCTACGTCGGATTATAAATAAAAATCATTATTGTGTTTTGTGATTCGATCACAACAAGACCCGGCCGACCGCAAGAGCGGCGTACGCGCAGCACAACAAGGCGACTATGTCGGACATGCCGCCGTACGCGTCGGCCGCGCCGTTGTTCGTCACGTCGGCCGGGGTGTTCAATGTCGCGTACCCGCCAACGTTGTACCACACGGGCCGGCCGAATAATTCTTGTACGGGCCGGGCGTTGTGCGTTAATTGTCCGTGTTTCGAACGCAACGTGCGGAATGACTGGATCTGCAATACCAAAAAAAAAAAAAATGTCGACAATTCATAAATAATCGTTGGATAATAATCGAAACGAACAAACATAAGGGTAGTACGAGGGGCCGATTATGTAGGGATTACGCGTAGACGCCCCCCGTTCACTTGTTTTTTTTTATAACATACCACACCACTGCAATTAAAAGGTAACTTCTACATAGTTAACTGTTTATACCAATCATTTATATTTTAATATTTTATTATTTATGAAGATTGCCAGCCGTTATAAAATAATGTAAACTTCAAATTATAATAAGGTAAAAAACAGTTTACATCATGCTCCTCAATTTTCAAATTATAAAACGCAAAAATTATATATAAACATTTATCTCAGTTGTTTTAGAATTAGTATTTTAAAAGATATATTCTTTTAAATTAATAAAAAAAATTGATAAATGACGGTAGAATGTCAAAAATATACCCGTGACACTTACAACTTTTTTTTGTTTAAATTACACTTCAGGGGGCTTCTGGATAAATCAGGGGAGATTTATCTAGAATTTACCCGTCATTTTTCTACTATATATATATATATATATATATATATATATAGACTATTAAGTTTCAATACCGCAGAAAATCGAATAGCGTCAACGATATTATAATTTTTTCTAAATACACAACAGGTATGCGGGTAGTTACTAATTGTACATTGGTTTATTAATTACAGGTGGCCGTTGATGCGGCTGATAAGTACCTGTTTGTGCGATAGTCGAATTGGATGTTTAAAATCTATCCACGTCACGACTTCTAAACACGGCGGTGTAGTTAAGGAACCCTTGTACGTGAAATACAGTTCGGTCGAATCCGGTAACATGGATTTAATAGTGAATCCGACAGTTAGATTGGCCGTGCTGCCAGGCAAATGTATTTTATCTAATGTCTCGACGATTTCTTCGAACACGGGATTGTCATCTTGGGCCACTTCGAAGAACGAAGCTAAAACTACCAGTCCGTCATTTTTTGTTAAGGCTGTTTTCTCGTCGTCGTAATCTGTATTCGTAAACACCATATGCAATTCCATTGGAAAACTATAAAAAAAAAAAAAAAAACACACCAACAATATAGTTAGACAATTACATACAAATTTGATTTATACTCGAGTTATATAATATACACACTGTAAGCCGAGATACATTTACATCGTAGTCTATTGTTTTTATTAATATAATATTTGTTATTTTTTAATTTGTTTTTTTTTTGTTGTTATTTACTATATACCTATACTTAATTTAAAGTATTTCATAAATTGTTATTTTCTCATTAATTTATTTATTTGTATAATGTTTTGTAAAAATTGTATTCTCCGTGTATGTGTTTCTCATAGTTTATATGTTTATTATGTATCATATGGTGGTTATTCAGTGTTTTATTTGATTCCTACACTATAACGATTATTTGGCCTCATTGAGGTATCTTGTCGTCGTTGTCGTCGTCGGCTATTACATTATATTGGGAAAAAACCAAAAATATAAACATACAATTATGGTATTATTATAAATAAGACATAGAATCATACAAATTTCTCATTTAGGATTTTTGTTTTTTGTTTTAGCGATTCAATGGGTGTTGATTTTTCAAATTTATAAACGAATGATAAATCTCAGTACTTGAAAAACAATTATGATTTATGAGTATAATTAAAAATAAAAATTTTAACGCCTGATTTCTCACCGGTTTTTTTTTAATAGATAATTTATGATTTTTGAACCGAGTAAATAAAAACAAAACTATTTCGCCAAAGTACCATTTGTATAATTTATTATTATTTTCAATTTCATATTTTTACTATTCAAATAATATTTCTAAAACAAAAATTCCACGTCAGAGTAAATATTCAATATTTGTTTGAGTTTTTGGTACATGTTGTAGTATTATTGGTATAGTATATCAATTTATTCAAATATTTAATATTTACCTATGGTTGTTAATAAGGTCTTCACTGCCCAAAGAGTCGTTAACGCCCCAATGAAAATGTAACTGGACGAATCTGTAAGTAGGAGTTAGAGGACCTCCACTAATACTTACTGGATTAGCGTAATTTGATAATACAACCACTGAAAATAAGACCATAAATTATGTATAAAATATAATTACACAAATACATAGTTTATCGATTATTTCATGTTTGTGTCTATAATCCTTATTCCATACACGATATATTATCGTATTAACGAGTTTATTAATTTTCAATTGACTTTATTTGATGAATAAATTTAAAAAGAGTTTTAAGTTAATATCGTAAAATTCAAAACGATCGGTACCTACTTTTGTATAATATTTAATATTATATCGTAAATCGTACAAACACGATTTCATAAATAAATAAATTATTCATAACCAAAGAAATTTTCACTTTAGTAGTTCTTTTCCTCCAGAATAAATTCATGTTTATATCAATAATATTCGTCTTAGATGCCACAAAGAAATCTGTGTAAAGTGTAAGTCACTTTGATGAATTACAAACTGGACGGTATTATAAAAAGAATGTACGGCACGCCAGTTGATGCTTTATAACCAAGGTCAAAAGAATCTGACAACCATGTAGGGGAAAAATATAGTCTATACTTATTATATTTTAGATTTTGTTCTACTGATGGTTCTGTCACTGGACAGCCTCCCTCCTCAGAATTATTCATGTAAATATTTTGTAATTATCCTACTTGCTTATTGTACAAATGCTACAGATTGTAAATGTTCATAGTTTTTTTCCAATAAAAAAAAAACAAAACATTTTCCTCTTCTCCTTTATCTTATCTTATATTTTACTAAAATCTTCAATAAACCAATAAATATCTGAAAGTCCATCATTTAACTTTATGTCTAATAATAATATATTAAGCTTCACCGTTTTTTTACTACCTATAAAAATTATTCTAAACATCGTGGTTATAATATTATCTTTTTCGTGGTATACATACGAACCAGTTTGTGCAGTTTGAAAATCACCTTAAAAAGCGTGTATAGTAGGTAGGTAACAATTTAGATTTAAAAAAATATATATTTTCGCACTATACTTAGATATCTATTTTTAATATGAAAAAAATCTAGCGTGAATCCCATAGCAATTGTATGGGATATTTTTCAAACTATATATTGTTCTGATTTGTTTGTCCGTGAATCATATTATTGCTTGATAATATGTTAACAATTATAATTGTATATAATTTTATATTATAAAATTAATCTAACATGAATCATAAATCCATAATTACCTGTATGTCCATTATTCGTTATATTAGCTGATAATGGGAGTGCGTCGGCGTTGTGAAAACGCAAAAGTGGTAAATTCACTTTTGTTACAAGGCTTTCCTCGATATCAATCGGTGATTGATATTTTCCCGAACACGTTTTATATTCATTAACCCAATGTGCTGGATCTAAAGTAAAAATATGTTATGTTTTAGAGTCAATTTTGACGTTAATATGGAAATACATTTTGTGAATACACGATGGTGTACATATTCGTTTTATACACACACATAAACCCGTCATATAAAACCACATATAATATTGAAATTTGTTTCAACTAAAACTTCATCTATTTGTTGAATTCTTAATACTTGTTGCCATTTGAAAATTAAAAATTGGTAATGGTTTCACCGCCAAATATAAGGATGAGGAAAACTGGATGGCTGGATCACCCTGAGGTGTATTACTATTATAATCATACGTATAATAATTATAAATTATAACATTATAATAGTGCAAGTATAGGTATGCGATTTATTAAAAACCATAATGTACGCTAAAAAAGATTTCTACTACTTTCACTTGGTCAAATTCCACAGTTCGAGCGGGCGAGGGAGCCGTATATTTGTATTAAATTTATATTCGATTTGTTTTGCCATCAATTGTTATGCCTACATAATTATATCAAATACAGATTATTATTTATTAATAATACACGTAGCTGAAATTTAAAATAAATACCTAGGTATGTATTTTTAGAAAATGTCTTAAAATTGCATATAGGTACCCATATACTTATAAGTTAAAATTATATTTAATTTAATTGGTTTGTTCTATTGGCATAATACATATAATTGTACCTACACGACTTGCTTCAAACTTTCAAATTTAAGATATAATTATCTTCATTCAATTTTACTAAAGGCTACTTGAACAGTGAATTACTATTATTATTATGATTATGGTTTTGTTGGTTTGCATGCGATCGAATATATACTATGCAATATTGTGGTCGTTGGTACGTATACATATTACTATTGCAGCATTTATAGGTATAAGTGCGGTAGAAAAATCGTTGATAATATTATAATTTCTATGCAATTATAACCGAATCTAGTGAATATGTTTCCAGCCGTCTGTGGTCTTTTTTCCCTAAACCAATATTATTTTATTAAGGCCATCCAACAATCGCGGGTTTTATATACGTGTTATGATTGGTACAATGAAAAAAAATTAATATATTCGTTCAAATTGTGCAATTTTTATTGTGTAATGGCTATAGTACTTATAATAGGTACTATTGTAATAATATATTATAGTACCTAAATAATACAAGGTTGATTTTTTTCTTTTTTTTTTAATTATGATCCGCAAATAACTTCGAATATTCTAAATAAATGCAATCTTAGATTTATATAAATCATCAATCATTATAAAATGTAATACGCCTAACCTTACCCAGCCTAGCCTATAACTAGAATTATTTAAAACATCAATATTTTCAAATTGTTTTTTTTTTTTTTAAATGTTACTTCGATGAATAATTATATCTGTCATATTTTTTCGCAATGTAGTAAAAAGTCTGTGCGTTAATTTTTTATTTGTGTACCTAAATTATTGGCGTATTGTTCGTAATGATTCGAATCATGCATATAGATTATTACACAAATAGGTTAAATACTATACTTTTAAACCAATAGTATTACCTACTGCTAGTAGTTATTATCAGATTTTACTAATAATGACGAATTAAGTTACCTACAACGGAACACAAGTTTGTGTAATCATTTTTCATATCAATTATATTTTACAACTTACAATTTAGTTTATTGAGTTTATTCTGAGCGTAGCGCGGAATGTTATTGGTTTTAATATGATGTGTTTATTTTTTTGTTCTGTCAGTGAACATTTTCATCACTTTATGACCAAAAATCTTGCTCCGATCATTGACATTAGGGTTAGTTTCTGGTAGAAAATTGTATTTAGTCGGTGCATCGGAGAGGGCAGTTTTTGAGTTTTGACGATGCAAAGTATGTCAGCTTTTTTAATTTATTTAATTTATTATCGTGCAGTTCACACGTCAGATATGAATGGTACCTCAATTAAAATTTTTATATTCAGATTGATCACTTTATAAGCAAAGCTTTCATTTTAAAGTAAAATGTAAAATTGCATACCGTTAAAAATACCCCTCAGTGGCGTTCTGATAGACACGTCGAATACAAATGTCCTACAATCTAGGTAATTATTATATTTAACAAAATTCGAGGTGTAATCTAATTTAGCGAACGATCCAACCATTTGTAATTTATTATAATATGGCAGAGAGCCCTAAATACTTACAAATAACATAAATTAGTTATTTTAAGTTTCAGCTCATATTATAAATAAAGGACAAGGGCACAAGACCGTTATTTAGAGGACAATAACCCGGGGCGTTTTTTAATGAGGGACAGCGAAACGTATTTATTATTTATTTTTTCTTACCGATCTTCCTATTGCGATTAGGTTACAATTTGACGGAAATAACAAAATATAAATCACCTTATTACTACCAAGAAATGTATTAATAATTATGGTACCAATAGCGGAAAGTGACATTTGTTTACTCTGAAATTGCACACAGATTTCTAAATACCCAGCAGCCCCGGTAAATAGAACACAAAACTAACCAGTTTGACTCGATCCGCTCAGAATCAGAAATAATTAGATATTTCTAGTAATTCGATAGTCCTGCACTAGGCCTAATAGAACAATATACGTATTTTGCATATAAATGCATCTGGAAATTAAATATTAATAAGGTCAACTATTTATATTCGAGTACAGTAAAATATGAACTTTCAACGTGCGCGGTCAATATATGTATTATATATAGTGGAATTCGATCAGGATTTATTGATTCGTCGACGTACGTACATATATATGTATATATTATAATAATTAAATGCGATTGAAAATCTATTGTCTATGTGATATTTATTCATGCACACTATTTTTGTGCATGAACCTATAGATGTATCATGATGTCTATAAATTACACAAGAAAATGTTACCGATATATACCAAAACAATGTGACACGTGCCGGCTTCCACTTTAACATGTGATAATTTAATTCTGTATTACTCGTCTCGGTACTCCAAGGTGATTTTTATTTTTAGTATTATCATATCTAATAGACAATTATAATATTGCAATATATTTATACAGATGCGATTTATTAAAATTATGAATGTTCACTATCAATACGCCATGGAAGGGAAATTAATAATTTGATAGCAAGATAGTTATACGCAGCCGCAAAATTCTAATTGAAAAATCGTATTTACGTGCGTCTATAGAGTGTGAACCACGGATATTTTTATTTTCAATAAAGTTAATAACATGTTTATATTAAGTGTATATACGATTATTTAAAAACCAAGGAATTAAAATTTGGCGTTTTCTCTACGAACGTAGATTTAACGAGTATTTGATTCTTACCGAGCTCTCCTGAATCGTAACCGAATGGTTTTTCGTTTTCTTGATTATTCGAAGAACCAAGTGCCAAACCTGTAATGTATAAAACAATCAAAAATTAGTCGTTTTAATTCTAAAAGCATACTTCATGTTGTAAATTGTTTATTGACAAACATATTCGTGTTGATCGTTGGATAAATAAATTAATAATTTTTTTGTGAATAACTGAATATATGTATTACTACACACAGCATGCACGGAAATCGAATTTGCATTTAATAATTATCGTAATGATATTTGGTGCACATTAAATTGATGTTATCTAGCACCATTTGAGTTTTTTTTCTCAAATTATTAAGATTACATTTTAGTATAAACAAATATTCAAGATGCTATTTTCAGTGCATACTTTGTAATTTTAATTAAAAAAAAAAAAACATTCGCATACGTTAATAAATAATAACCATTGCAATTTTTACATCCGTTACATAATATTCAGTAAATGTATACCTATTCATTATCAGCGATATGTAGTGAACGATAATAATTTGCTGAGACAATTAACGACGTTCAAGATGGCGAATACACACGCATTAATTAATAATAAACGAGATGCGTTCACATATATTATGCAAATAATCAGACACCGGACTAGAATAAACACTCGGTAAGAAATACTGGTCCGATCGCGTGTAATTTGACCCTGTGTCGCTTTTTTTTTTTTTTTTTTCTTTTAAATGACCGAGTTGTTATTTTATACCGATCGAACATATTATAATATAATACGCACGTTCGATGAGCAATAACGACGTAGGGTTGAATTCGAATGAAAAAACACGTTAAGTCATGTATACAATTTAGTGAGACAATGCGATTTGCCAAGGCCGATTATGTCGCCGTCTTGTAGATCGAGAAACAATAATAGTATCGATAGTTAGTTAGGCACTATATATAACTTTAGGTATTAATTTTACGGACACAATACATATAATACTGTAATGTCGTTTGTACACGTGAAATATACGTTCTTAGCTATACGATTTGCATGTTAAATTTAAGAGACGCAATAAGAGTTGTTCGGGCGATAATAAACGATTTTTGCGTCGAATGTTATCTGCAAACACACAGCAATTGAATTGCGAATTTCGAAATCGGTCCACCTTGAATATTTTCATAATTGACTTTTCCGCCTTATCCCCCATGCTTATAAGCGATAAAAGCTCAAATCTGGTTTGAGTAGTGATAAAAAACACCCGAATTTTGTAATTAAACTTCAAAAAGTCAAATGGGTTTACAAAAAAAAACCATTTTTTTTGGGTTTCCTGAAAATTTTAATTTTCAGAGATGACCGTTTTTCGGAATTTCCAATTCGGTTATACTGCTGTTCAATAATTGTAATATTAATAATAAATTTTAATAATATACAATTTTGTATTAGGTGCTTATATATGTATATATCGCCTATTCCTTTTTATTTACCCAAGTCTGTGACGGTAAAATAAAAGAAAGGGGGCTAATAATAAAAGTGAAATCGTTAAGAAACTTGTGGATAATGGATGTTAACGATTCTTTGTATTAGAAAGTTGGCGTTTGACATGCGTTTTACTACTGGGATTCTAATCGGTGTATGCGATGGACATTAACGTTGGGTTTATAAGAATCGAAATTCGGAGGCTTTTACGACATGGGCAGATGTCATTCATTCGGTTGTTGATAGGCGGTAAAGGATTTCCAGAGAAAAAATAGGTGGCCCCCGGAGTTTGTTACCATGTTACGGTCTTGGAATGCCGTCGGTCGGTGAAATCGTTTGTGTCTGACGGTTGTTAAAGCATTGCGGATGACCACGGTCAATGTTCGTCAAACCGTGAACTCGGATATGCTATTGTTGTCGTCGATAAACCCGACGTATCTAAAGGAAACTCTATACGAGAGCGCCATAATAATAATGTTATTTCTACCCCGACAGGAAACTAATTCGGGTGTCAAAACACGTAGGAAATCTCGAAGACTGAAGTCACAGTGCTAATCTCGCTTCGTATTCGATTTATTAGTGGTAAAAAATGTCTAAATTACATCATACCGGATGGCGAAAGTGATTAACAACCAAGCGAGTAACTACTCTAAAACAATTAATATTATTTTTTAGTAGAGGGTTTTTTTTTTTTTTTTTTTTTTTTTTTTTGACACGACGACGATACAAAATCGGATTTGATTTTGTTTTATTTTCCTCGAACGACACGGAACCGTCTTGTGTTTATTTCACAATATAATGAACACAGTGACACCGCACATGTCGGCGGTATCATCTCGAATCGTTTATCGGCAGATTTAGTTTTGGGGGCGGAGATTCGGCACGATCAACCGTACGCAACCGTTTTGATTGGCTGTGCGAAACTGATATTTATGAAACACGTTTTATGATACCTAAACGGTTAGCAATTATTAAATTATGTGGCACGTGCAGTAGACGTATGCCCGTAGTGCAGCTATAATAATAATAAATACCGAACAGAGTCAACGAGTCGTATTAGAGTATAATAATAACGTATTAGTGTTGTACTGTAGTGTCGGGCAGACCATCAATCAAAATGTAAAACAACACATAATAATTTATTGATTTTTATGACTACCGACAGCCCTCGTAAATTTAAAATGAATAAAAAAAATTGCGGTGCCGAAAAGATAACGTTTCCGAGTGGGCTCTCCTCGTTAATTGAACTTGAAGCACACAGACATTTGGCGCTCGGTTATTTAAAAAAAAAAAAAAAAAAACATTTTTTTTTCTTCTAATTGTTTTGTAAGTGTTGATTGGGTTCTTTAAATAGTTTTTTTGCTGGGGTTTCTGGGCTACAATCGTCCCATTAGCCGCCCACTCAATCCGGTTCTGGTTATTGCATATTTCCCGATGTGTTTCGCGACGCGTAACTTTCTTTTGCATAGATAAAATACACCGTTGGATTTTATACAGTATAAGTAGTAGTCACTAGTATAATGGTGCAGTAACGTCGATATAAATTAATATAAAATTGAACACCATTTGTAACGAGACAACATTTAACATAATTATAATTTACGCATTGCGTAACGTTATCAAAAAATAACTTCATTGATAATAACGCGATGAATAATCGTGGTTGTTGTAATAGTGTACGATTATTATTTATAGTGTATTGTTAATTTTCTTAAACAACGTACGAAAATAATAAACATTACTGTCGGTTTATATAAATAAAATAAAAAAATACGATTAGAAGTCTGTAAACGATCATTAAGAAGTACCTAATAAAAATAATAATATTATGATTTACAATTGTATTTTATGTAACAATAAATTAAATTTCGATTAGGTTGGATCACGCGATGATTTTTTTTTACACTAGCAACCGTTATAATATAAAGTAGGTTATATTTGCCTATATCTTCTAGTAAAAAAAAAAAATCATCGTGTAATCGAGTGCGCTAATAGTAAATTATACGTAATACCTATAGAGGCGGCGTGAGATTTCAATTTTAAAATCGTATAACTTTTTTTTGAGAGACTAGTTGGCTATTTTACTAATATATCGATATTTGAATAACCTATACAAACGACTAAACGACAATTATGTAGTCCAACAATAGCTGCTCCACCCAGGCGCATAGCCAGGATTTTTTTAAGTGGAGGAGTGTTTTAATTTTATATTTAGATACAACTTCTGGGAGAGGGGGGGGGGGTTTTTTCACTTAACAAATTTTAGTATTTCAAAACGGACCCGCGACGTTGTTTATCGATAAAAATGTGGGAGCTGGTGCTACCATAGTGTTACCATCACGGTATACGGTATAGAAGATAACTAAAAATAATTTTCAATAATAATATCAAACACGAAATAGAATCTATAACTACACATATTATAAAAAAAAACCCCGAAAAATTATATTTATACCTAGTAAATTTCTGGTTGAAATACGGCCGATGAGGAGGGGGTTGTTTTAACACCCAAAACACCCCGCTTAGCTACGCGCCTGGTTCCACCGGCCACCGCGAACCATTAGTATCTATCTATTAGTATCTATTATTGTCTATGTACGTGTAAGCGGATATTCCGTTTTATTATAACAGGCCGACTACTGTACAGCTGTTAGTATCAATACGATCATCCGCAAAGAGTTTATCTGTCCAACTGAGCCGACAAGTTGATAGTGGAGAATAGATGGCACACGGTGTTCCGGAACAAATTGTTAACGGACGAAATGCATATCGAGTATACCTATAGATGATTGTGTTTTTTTTTTTTTTTTTTAACTAACTGTTACATCAGCTGGATGTGAATGAGAATTACTACAATAATACATATATAATAATACGCGTTGTCATAATTAATTGATGAATTAACGAACTATTAACCGAATACGTCAATTTGTGTCGGATAATCTGTGCTATGATATTTAAAAAAAAAAATCGACGATTGTGTTTTTTTATATTCCACAGCGGGCGGGCGGGCAATAATAATTCAACGATGATTGAAAATAGTAATAATAAAAAAAAACATATTTTGTGCATTTGTAAAATTATCGTATCGTACAATCATAAAATTACTATAATAGCTAATAATGGACGTCTATATAATATAATGAGTTCCGAGTTGGTATTAATTATTTTGATTTCTAAATAAATAATTGTACATATACCTATGTAAAATACCAGTTAATATTGCCGTACAAATTAATATCTAAACTTAACATTTTAATTTTTACTTTATGTAGCCAGTAGTGCGATCAGTGGGGTAGTTTGGTGTTCTGACCCCTCCCTCGAAAATAAATCCTAGTCGCACTACTGATAAAGGTACTAGTAAAGTAAATATCTTTTTCAACGGTTTTATTAAGTCAGACATCCCGTCTGTATTTAATAATTGAAATTTGAACCTATGCCTGTTATCCAATCAAGCTGAATATGAAATTTAAATAATTACATTTATACTACTAAAACCCAGCATTTAAAAAACATTGTATATAAATACTATTTTCGTATAATAGAAAATGTGTATTTGATATGACGCGTACCACTCATACATATTTTATTTTCAATAGGAGGTACCTACAATTAAATTATACAATGTAATACTAATAATTATAAGAACGTAAAAAAGTATAAAATGTTTTTTTTTTTTTTTCTAATTTTGTAAATAGCTATAAATTAACGGATAAATAATATTGTCATACAAATTATAAGATAACCGACTATTTTTACACAATGAACAATAAGAGCAGATGTGGGAAGCAATTAATTAGTTATGCGGAACGTGGAATACATGTTTATTTCGACGATGAACATTTACAACAATATTCGCACGCAGCAAAAGGAATAAAAAAATTTAAAATTTAAAAACCGAGTATAATTTGTTCCAGTTATTCAATATGTGACGTATGCGTATATATTTTTAAATGCGTATTTCAAAAGTGACTCCCGAACAAGAGTGAAAGTAATTATAAATACAAATAATCGTAATTAATTCGACATAAACCGAGAAATATAATACAATATACGTAAGTAGTGGATAAACAGCGGTATAAACGCAATAATTATTATTGTTAAATTCATTTTTCTCGTTCGTTATTTTAATCAACGTTTTAATAAAGTGAAGTTCACGGACAATAAAATAAATAATACTTGCGATGCTTAACAACGTGGAATAATATTAAAACATAAATTGATACATTATCCGCGGAAACTGAAGGTTAATTCTATTAATTTGTTGTTGCTGGCTGAGAATACACATTATTGTTAATTGTTATATTTAATGTATGAGACGATTACAATTATAATATTCGCGGGTACCTAAAAATACCTATACATTGAGGCTACTCTTTTAAAGCCGTGTTAATTGTTGCTTTTTTTTGTACAACGTACGTTGTTTTTGTTCGGTGATATTTTAGAGCAAAAAAGCATTCGAAAATATTCTCGTCCCTAAACGTTGTTATCTATTCGTGTTTAAACTCCAATTACAACATAAACGCCACATTTTCAATTCTAATCTCGCTACGTTCGCCGCCGTTAATTTTAATTACTTGTCTAATATTTGATAGCGATTATTACAGTAGAGTCCATGAGTGGAAAATGATTTAATTAGGTACTTACGCGGTAAACCTTTCACTTGTACGTAGGAGTCAGCACTAGATGTCTACAGATCGGTACCATCGTATACAGTACGATTAAATTAGTTTTAAAAAAAAAATGTGCATTAAACGGGTGGTTTTTTTTATTTCAAACGCTTATTTTTTTTTTAACATAATTAATTTGCTAATATATAATATTATAACGCCGATAATAATGTATTTCTTTTACTAATAATAATAGTCAAATTTGTGATTTTTTAGTGAAATTTAACTTTTCGTGTACCAAATTATTCAATTTTAGTAACCGAGTGTAAGTTATAGTTGTTTTGGTTACTATGATAATGTTAAAAGTTGTTTTTCTCTCCCTTAAAATACAAGTGTTTAATAAGTGTTTCATAGTGCAAATATTTAAGTTATAATATTGTTCAATTTTATTGCTATAGGACAATAATATTGCCATTTGTCAATATGAATTATTACGATGGACAAATAATAGATAACAACTCTTAAAACACGAAAAAGTATAATTATAAATATTTTATGAATGATGTTTAATATTTAAATGCATTTTATATATAAATTAATGTTTGTTTAGAAAATATATACGTTAACTCGAGTGATTATGATTAGACCGATAAAAATACAACTCGTTGCGTTACTAAATTAAAATTCCAAGAGTTATCAATAGAAAATAAAAAGTAACTGGGACGTTTTAATTATAATGTTATGATATCGTGGACATATATAACAGTAGAAACATTATAATATAACTTTCGAAACCATTCTCATAAAGTAATTATCGGGTTTTATTTATTTTTATTTTGTAAAAGCGATCCATTAAAAAAAAAAAAAAAAAAACAAAAAAGTGATGCAAGGGTTCCCCGCTTCACTAACAAGAATGTTTTCAATTATTGTTAATTGCAATACAAATTAGAGGTCATCGCACATCAAACGACATACGATGTATAATACGCACGTCGCATAATCGTACACGCTGCAGCAACCGATTATGACGACGACGTGGCGTTTGAGCAGAATGCGCGAGGTTTTTTTAATACCCGTGTCCTGTACCATTCAAATGGGTTTTTATTGTTGGATTGAAATCCAGCCCATTGTGACGGTCGAAAGTATATAATGTTGAACGCGACAATAATGGAACTCCAATCGTTATAATAATGATAATATTATTATTATTATATAGGTGTAGGTATATTTTCATACAGCGCGGTTACGAAAAAAGAAATTGCGGGATTTTTTTTAAAATTTGTCTATAGATATTAATTACTTAAGCGTAGTTTTTTTTTAACATCTAGGTGCCATATAGTTAAAGGATTGCAGCGTTTATTTGACAGCGTATTATTATAATACGCATATAAAGTTTATTGTTATCCGAATATTAAATTGTAAGAGCTAATAAAAACGGTGATTGAGCAGAATTCGTATGGGAATAGACCTATAGGAAGGCCCAGACCAGTGACGGTTATACAGAGTAATAGAATTGCGGTCAGCTATTTTTGAGAGGTCACTTTTAAGGCTAACAATTAGAATCATCATTTATAAATTTGTATTTGTAATTGAAAACACTGAATAATTTTCCTATTTTTATTACACAAAAGACATATACGTTCGAATAAATAAATTCGAATTCCAGGGCTTTATAAGAGCTGTCACTGGCCCAGACTGATACAAGAAGGACATAAACAAGGACACGGGATTACTTGGAGGATGTTTAAACAGGAAAGAAAAATCAATGAATCTAGAAAAGGATGTAAGATTATGTAATCTAGAAGCCTGGATGTCAGAGAAAAAAAGACGAATATTATTATTGGTATTTTAATGATACGTTTGAAGTTAATATAGATACCAAATTTTGGTATTAAAAAAAAACATACCTATGTTGTTATCAATTTCGACGGTTTTTTCTTCAATTTTTAAAAAAACATTGTATTTTACTCACGGGAGGGATATTGTGCCATATGATAAAATCCTTGCTACTCTTCTTGCCACTGTATTTAAAAATAATATCTTGATTGTTAGTCAAAAACTCCGAGCTACACATAGCTCTCCAATAGTGTTACAATTAAGTTAATTATAATCTACTATTATTAATTATTTGTAATTTATAATAATCAATGACGTATTTGTACTTATTGTACTTGTATGAGAATATAAATCAACGAGTGTTATATAATTTATGGGTGTTCTGGAATGTTAACTATATATTATAGTACATCGTGTGTATGTGCACAATTTTTTATTTTTTTTTTACTTGATAGTACCTTCAAAGGATGCCGGTTAATAAAAACATAGTGGTGCATGTCGTACCTGCTGATTAGACGACCGGCCGGCCGGTCTACATCGATATAACTCACTAATGTGAGAATGGACTAAATGTTACTCGAATACCCTGCTCCCAATACATAACGACATAAATACTAATATAAGTCTAAAATACAGAAAACCTACCCGAAAACTGGCCCAAAAAATAATCTCGGAAAAATTCAATGAAATAATGAATGGAATCCTGACAATGCAAAACCGAACAGAAGAAGTATTGGGCTTTGATTTTTCCAGAAAAGATTTGGTTGTACTAAATAGACTTAGCATAGGACACATGCTCCATAATTGGGGACTGAAACCCTCACCAGTATGTGACTACGGACATAAAAATCAAACTACTACACACACCGTTGATGAATGCTCCATCCGAAAATTACACGAAGGGATGAAAGAACTACACAGATCCACAACAGGCACAGTGCAATGGCTGAATTCCCCTGGACATGCGCAAATTTGAAGAAAATCTGCAAAACCAGCTCAAACCATCTCCATCACACATTTTTTACTAGTCAACATATTATTCATATTAATTTGTTACTTTATATCTTTATTTTACATTATGTTGTATCCTACTCTATATTATATATTTATATGTATCATGAATGTTATTTAAGCCATACGAAATAATGATTTCTATATTACTATATAGGTTTTTTGTAATAATTTCCGGGTACCTCCCTCATCTATATTGAACGATTGAAAAAACCGTATTGCAAATTTGTGTTTCTCAATTTAAATACCTAAAACCAATACAGGTTATCATCGTGCGTATAAAAGTCAAATATTGTAGTTAGATGGTTTATTTATATTTATAGTTAAATTCGATCATGTACTTTGTTATGACACGAAATAACATTTGGTTTTATTTTCTTATCAGCAGCACAAGCTTAAACATCATCATATCTGCAATCATTTCAGAATGCAATTAACTTACGTTTTTAAACCGAATATTTAAATTTAAATTAAAAAACACATTTTGCTATATTTTATTATTATAATATAATTAAAAAAGGACGAAAATTTGTTGTGATTTTCGTGATTTATAATACAATAGTTAAACGTTACGATAATATGTACATATATCTTGTCAACTCCAATTTGAGGTGTATAAAAACGTAGTGTGTGTGTGTGTGTTCGCACTTTTTTAAATTTTTGTCCTTTTTTTCGTACATCAATATTATGTAAAGGAGTCACGTTTGTCTATACGCGTGGATCTATGAATTTAATTTATATTTAAACCATTATTATAATACATTAAACTATATTAAATCATGAGATATCACTGTGTTGAATTACAAATCGAATAGGCCATTATTATTTGTACATATATCAAAGGAATATAAATGACTCCAACCGTGACAGATATTTTCGAAATTATCGGCATCGTAATAAATAACTAAAAGCCAGACAGAATATAATAATGCCTACTCCTATATTACTCCTACTTCCTGTATAAACACTCTTTGTCTATTTTTTTTTTCTTTAAATAATTGTTGATTATGCTTAAAATTTCCTCAGTCATGCACGATAGAGACACGACGGTTTGTTGTATGTTCCCAATTTCTCTGTCATTGCATAATATAACATATTATTATAGTATATTGATCATATCATTATAATTCGAGCAAAAAAGTTAATCGGAACACCAAAATAAAACAAAACGCATTTTCGGTTATTTTGTAGATATTTTGGATAATCGGTTTGATGCGTTTAGAACGTCGATTGTATATTATTATAAAATAAAATAATATCTGATATAGATACTGATCCATTAACGTAATAAAATACGACATGGCACAAGGGGAGTGTCAATGGCCCTAAACGACCCCCGTGAAATAGGCCACCGAGTTTGTGATCAAGTATACAGTGCAGTAGATGATAAACGAATGGTTCCAAAAATAAACTGATTTATTTGGCCACGTGGCCAATGGCGACTTAAGTCTGCAAATATTTGCTCTACCAGTGATGAAGCCACCCTCCTCCCATCAATAAATACTGATGTCCAGCTAGGACAACAACAGTCTCGGGGTGTCCCGCGGTTGTGGATACGCCAATGTCCGCAATGGTTACTTCGAGTAATATCCTATCTGTATATTATATTCTGGGAGGAAAATTATGGCGTACCACCTACCTATACCTACAGTGGAACCAAAATCAATTTCAAGTTATATTGCAGGATTGTAAAACCGGATACAACACCTTACCCTCATGTTTACAAATCAGGAAAATATTCCTATCTTCCGATGTTTTTTCCACGTTATTAAGAAAATGACAAGAAATTTCAAGTACCCCGTATACCAACTACTAACACTACCACCAGCGCATAAAACAAATTTGAATGGTTAAACTATATTATAGTCATTCGATTATCATTAATTAAAATATTCACCTTTCGTTTATTTTTATCTCAGAAAATCTACAATGATTACGCGTCCGAGACACAACAATAACATTATATCAATTATACGAGACCCTATAGACCCTTTTTAGAGTATGATAGCATACTCTAAAAAGTTGGCTATCTATTTAGTTGTTTTAAATATCTGGTTGTTTTTATATATGGTTTTAATTGCGGATTATGCGATATGATATAAACGTTTCTATAAATATTTATAGAAGGTTAGAATTATATTTTGTTAACTAGAATACCTGTTTTTTTTTTTTTTTGTTTTTGTTTTTTTTTTTATAACCTTAAACACTGATTTCTGACGTTAACAAAAATAGATTTTATATAATGTTTACAACATAATTATAAAAATTATATTTAAACAAGTATATTATTGAAAAAAGTAATACGAAATATAATGTAATAATATAACATTTCCATTATGAAGAATTTGTATAGTTATTCAACTATATCATATTTCGATGAATTGGTATAACATTATTTTAACTAACAAGCATATTGTTATTTTTTTTTTTTATCTTTTAAGCTGGCTGATAAAATTAATAATCTTTTATATAGGTCACGTTATGGTAGGTTGGATTTAACGTCTAGGTAAGTCTAAACCGGTAGGTTGAATCCTACGGTGGCAATTTTGTGAGGGCCGCAAAATGTTTGAAAATTATCTTTTTCAATTGTTTGTCGCTGGTAATAATAATATTGAATAACGCAACTAAGCTAAAATACGCCACTGGTTAAGTCAGGCACATAACCTATGGTACACGATAGATAATGATATAAAATCAAAAATGTTTAAATTAGTTATCGTATTATTATAATTATTAATATATATTTATAATACGTAAATAACGTAATATGTAGGACGTCTATTCGATTTACTAAACACGTGATATTTTTGTTGTATTATGTACAACCGTTAGGCACCTTGGCCAAATTGTTGTATAACAGTGAATATTATTTATCAGCCACGAGAATAAAACTGAACGAAAATTCTACGCGTCAGTGAAGTAGTCGAACTCTAAAATGTCGTCTAGGAGAATTGAAATTCGTGGACCTTTTGTACGGAAGATAGCTGTCCGGACGACAATGTGCAAGACGGATCAGAAAGCCCAGAGGATTTTCGAAAACAAACTTTATACTTCTCGGTGAACACGATTTTTATTTTTCCGGAATGAGGCCCATGTGATACATGGTAGGCAGTTATTATTCAGATACTATATCCAGAAATATTTCAATTTACGTATTTAATCTTGCTTAACCCATCATAAAAAATCATAAGTATCTACTAAAGTTTGCACAATTTTTTATTATTATTTTTAAATTTAATTAGTACAATAATATTTCGCATTGTCGGCTGTTGTATTGTTTAATATAGTATAATACTATACGCATTGTTATTACTATTTGTAATATTTTATATATTTTATTATTTTTCTTTCTTTTTTTTTTTTTTTTATATGTTAATCGTTATAAAGATTCCATTATTGTATTCTGTAATTTGATTACTACACACACACGAGCGTTTTGAGACAGGCGTAAAACTTAGGCAATTCGTATACGTGACAGTTTTCGATAAACTATATTTTTATAGGGATATTGTAAGTTAGTAGTAACACGATTTCCTAAATTTACTTGTACGATTTACTTAAGACACAGTATTGTGTTATATATTATTATTTTTTTTTTAGCATTGCCTAAAACATTATTGGCAACATTCGATGGAAACTTGCCATTCTGTGCGTAATGACAGCGGAGTAAAAAAGAAACGAAAGTGACACGATACAATATTATTATTTTTCTATTTGTTTCTATTACTTGAGACGAACATTATAATAAATCTAATATTTAGAATCGGTAATATTTACATTTTCCAATAACAAAAACGCCAGAGAGAAAAATTAATACAATTTTTTGGGTAGGAATGGTTAAAAAAAAAAATGTTGAATTTTATCTGAATTTATTTATAACGATATTGTTCTATTTATGCTAAAATCATTTTTTGAGATTATTTGTTATTTGTCGTCAAAAATAATAATCAACAGATATCATCTTGACGGTGTTATTTACTACTTATCATAGTTATATCTTATTTGCTAAGAAATTAAATAAAATATTTTATCTGTATTATTACATTTCCGTTTTATAAATATTATTATTATTATTTATTTTTTTTTTTTATAGTTTTTACTATACAAAAAAAAATATAAAATATAAATTACTTTCACTATTGCCGCCGCCGATTTGTGCAAATATAAATAATAAGTACTTTTTATCAATTAACATATCAATATTTAATTGAACTTTTACACCGAGCGTTTACATGTCGTAAAACAAATCATCACAATGTTATTTATATTCGATTAAAAAAAATAA
Source organism: Tuberolachnus salignus (assembly GCA_956483605.1). NCBI lineage: Eukaryota > Metazoa > Arthropoda > Insecta > Hemiptera > Aphididae > Tuberolachnus > Tuberolachnus salignus. The sequence continues at coordinate 44,965,044 of OY101432.1, read as the reverse complement.
AATAAAATTTAATTTACGTTGCAGTATTATTATAATGTTTTCCGCACATTATTATTATATTATAAAATATAACTCGCGCGAAGGATAAAATATCACGTTTTATTCGAAGCCTATTAGGTATTTTGCATGCGGCGGACAACATTTACGCCGGACCGCAGAAATCGGGCGGAAGAAAAATTGAAAACGAACCGGCCGACCGACAGGTTCGACTCGTTGACCTCCCGTTTCGCGAATACATTACAATATCGTACTTACCTTATACTTAACAGTATCGTTTATTTTGTCTGCGTGTTATATCTTATAATAATATTAATATTAAAACCGCGTGTCCCGTACCGCAGTAACCGAGTGTGTAGTAATCGTAATATATATATTATTATTATTATTGTAGTGTCTCCCGGGCCCACTTTTATGATATTATTATGCGCGCCGTCCGTATGTATAGGCCCGTGTAGGCACGATTAATAATGTTCCGTATGAAATTCCGATACTTGAAGAAATGGGAAGAAAAAAAAAATCAAAAAAAATCACACAAACCATTATAAAATCACCTGCCGGAAATTCGACCGGTCCGCGTACTCGGCCGCGGCGGGTTATACGCCCGAACGAATCGGCGCGCCGTCCAATGCAAAATATAATATAATATAATATAATATTACGATTATATTGTAGCGACTCTGGTATCATTATCGCCAGTAGTGGTGGGGTGCACGTGTGAAGTAAACGGGCGAAAGAAAAGAAATAGAAATGAAAGAAAAATAATAAAAAGTAAATCTGCGACCGAGCGTGCGGGACGAATGCTGTCCTCGTGCCAATATTATTACCGTTTTCTATACTAAGCAGCAGCAGCAGCTGACGACATGTGTTTTACGACTAAAGGCGGCATAGGTCGCGTATGCACACGGACCGCGTGCGCAGGACTAGTGAAAGATATTGGACAAACTGTAAACGGATTTCGTAATAATAATAATAATAATAATATACCATTCCAGTCCGCATTTGTATTATTTTTCTCCAAACGGCGTGTAAAAACCGTCTTTTTTTTTTCCCCCTGGTTTTTTCTTTCCCACCGAATACGTAATATAACGTGGGTACCCGTACCCGCATTAACAATAATAACGTTGCGAAACGACCTCGCACCGCAATATTATTGGAACAATAAATTTTATTTTTTTGAACGCCATAATAACAGCGAGCGGGATTATTTACCATCCGATAAAACGCGACAATAAAATCATCGTATCAGTACACCTATCGGAAAACAGCGAAATTAATTTACAAAAATTGTATTATTATACAATGTATACACATTATTTTGCGCGTTTTTATTATTTTATTACATTTGCATATTGTATAATATGGGCGATGGGGGGGGGGCGTATGACTCGTACGTTTTCCCCTAGTCGTCTAACAATAGGAATTTTATGGATTTAACGATGGATTTTGGTTTAAGATTAAAATCACTCGTTATAACATTAAAGAGGACAATAATTCGGAGTGCAAAATTAATTTTTTGAAAAGTTATTATATGTTGTTTAAAACTGTTGAAATGGTCGTTATTTCTAAACGATGGTATTGAGCGTTATATTCGGAATAACGAAAACAACTACACCACCTTGCATTCTGAAATATCGCCATCTTTTAGTTTTATAATAAATGATTTTACTCTAAAACCAAAATCAAGTGAGTTCTACTCTGTCTGCGTAAGAATTTTTTTGCTATGTTGTCCGTTAGATAGAGACGGAAAATTCTAGTGTGGCGTCCTTTTGATAAGGAATTTCTGTGCATTCCGATATGGCAATGAGGCCAAAAAAAATAAAAAATCGTTGGGGGGCACGTGTCCCTTATACCCCCTGTCTACGGTACTGATAAACACTGATATCAAATATGATAAATATTAGGTCGTACCAAATCGATAAATAATACGAGTTGAAAACAATAAATACATTTAAACGAACGATTTATTTGGCCGCAATAGACTTGTTACTGGGTTAAGGTCAAGACCAATTTATTTAAATAATTGTTATTTTTTCAATCTTATTTTTTACTTCGTAATAAGTATTTACTATATTAATAATACAACGACATAGCTATATTATTATTTTATGAATGATTATACAACAGGTTTTTACAATCGCCGGGTGGTCGTCTTATTTTGTACCTTGTATTTAATAATAGCTGATCTAATCGGCGTTATAGTGATCGGTACTTATTTATAAATTATTGTAGTTTTAATTTATTTATTTTTTTTAACGAAAATATTTTCGGTGGTTTAAAAGTGTTCAGATTTTATATACAAATACACTCCAACTGTACACACAAATCATGATCGAATTTCAAAACGTTACATTGATACAGGTGCAACATAAGTTAATTAATTCGCAACAAAAACCAATTTGAACACGGTTAAAAAAAAAAAAAAAGTAGGAAAGGTAATATACTCGTATTTTTTAGGATGATATATATAGTTTATATCGATAAATAAATAAAAACGAAAAACGATTTCGTGCCAAGTTCGATCGAACATATTTTGATACTTCTAAATTGAACATTTTAAATACTGAAAAAATTACAATTTTAACATAATTTTGAACTTGAACGATAAAAACTAGATAATTTCAATAAAAAACGCCAAAATATTTTTAAAATTGCACTACGTCGTATTCGGTGACAATTTCTGGTGACTTTGTGATTATTTTTAACTGAATGACAAAAAAAAATATACAAAATCGAAATTAACAGAAAACGCTGTTGCGTAAATAATTTCGTTTCTTCGACTGGTTGTTCCAGTTTTTCCTCAACATTAAGAAAAGTACAAAGAAAATTAAAAAAAAAATAAAAATTCCTCGATGTTCCAACTTGACAACATTTGCTATTAATAGCCACCCCTGAAGGTTTTTTTTTAAAATTCACACCATAGTAAATGGTAAAATGGATACATTCCTCGGTCTTATTCGGAATCTAAAAATATTGAAGTATAATTCCCATTGTGATATTCCTATTTATTATACATACATATTTTATTTAAAAAAACCGATGATTTTTTTAAATTTTAAGAAATTTTCAGTTCAACGGCGTATTATAATAATACGTGATTAATTTTAACATAACGATTACTAGGCATTATACACCCGAACAATAATTTTAATATTGGTGTCTTTAAATGTTATTACTGAACATTTTGAATACTCTTGGTAAAATAAAAATTTAGGACCTGGCTATCCAAAACACGGATTTTCATACGTCCTATAAATGATTTGTTTTACAGCGATAATATTGGATTTAGCTTTACCGACTATACAGGCTACCGTCGTATTCGTGTACAACATTGTTTTATATTATGTTATTATATATATTTAGTATTTTAAAATTTTAAACTGTACAGAGTACACTGGAGAAAATAATCGTCAAAATAATATATAATACACAAAACTATAAGGGCGTCTCCGATCTCCGGCCTAGTTGATCAACATTGGACGTAGTTTGGCGATACAGCCGCCTATTTTAGTCACGGGGTAATTATAATAATAATAACGATAGTATTATCGAGTTTCCTTGATGCTAATTTTATTACCACACTGCGGTCTCGCCGGTAAAGAACAATATTGTAGGTATACACAAATCTGGACCCTAAGGGTGGGTTTTCACAATTCACCGCGGTGTCATGTGATAAGTAAAAAAAAAAAAAAAAAATAATGCTAGTTGTGGTACGACTAGCCGTGTCGTGTTACATCATATGTTACATACCAGTGTAACCAGAACGTAACCACGCGGCCAAAAGTCGAATATATTCAACTTTGTGGGGTGCGCGTTGATGTTTTTCCAACCGCATTTTGGTAAGTCAATCGGAAGAGAGTATTTTACACGACACGGCGAGTCGTGAACCCCACCTTAACCCTTCAAAAATAATATCTCAAGTATATCCATCTATACAATTATTCCGTGTCGTTAAAAACACCGCAAAGTTTCGCGTTTAATCTCGCGTAATATAAGCACATCGCGTACGTCGACTTTTGTTTTTTTTTTTTTAATTTCATAGGTGTATATGGTTTTTCTAAAAAAAAAAAAAAAAACGTTTTTATTTTTACATTTTCTAACGTTTGAAACCGAACATATTATATTACGCCCACCATCACCTCTGTAATCCGACAGTTTATCGTGCTTGTGAATTATGCACAGTTATTTATTAATTTCATACGCTATAGTATCGTGTATAGGTAATGACTATGGCGAGTAACGGTAAGTTTCGTTATCCGTTGAAAAAAATCACTCGTAATAATAATAACGATATTTTAACAGTCGGACGATTTTTGAAACCGATCGCAGAGCGAAAGAATAATTATGACATTTTTTTTTTTTTTTTTTTTTTTTTTTTTTTGTAACAACGGAGAGATTCATGTATAATATTCTGTGAAGACACTGTTTAGAGCAAATTTCATATAATAATACGTCGTACGGTTTTCCAATACACAGACTGGCTCAATAGGAAATTAACCACTGCGGACCTACCGATTTTAATGAGACATAATTTTTTAGTTTCTCGATTTTAATGTACAGCGAATCGCAAACTACCGAAAGACCGGCGAAAATAAATAATTTCACTTCTATGTAGGTAAGCATATTTAATTCCCAACACTGTTTACAATCGTTTTACGATGATTGCTATAAAAAATAATAAAACGAATTTACCGTTTTCGAATATATAAAATAAGTACCCGGTTAATATAATATTATAATAATGTCCATAATTTTGCGTCGAAACGAGTGAAGCGAGACAAACTGTGCCAAACAATTATACGACTCCGTACCTCGCTTTTAGATTCATGTCAGAAAAAATAAAAAAGCATTTTTCATTTTATGACGTAAATTGTATTTTTATTTAGCTCGTAAGTACCAAACAAAGTAGCTACGGTTAATCTGAACTCGTCGGCGAGTTATAATAGAATTCTCGTTTCTTTTTTATATATACCAGTTGTTAGATTTCTTTTTTTTTTGTGATTTCGATATAAATTTCTTTATTTAGTGTTTTTTTTTTTTTTATTATTATTATTTTTATACAATTAACGAAAATCTAACAAATTCGAAAATATAACAGGTATTGTAATTTGAAAATCCTCTCGTCAGTTTCAAAAGAATTGATGACGGCATACTTTGTATTTGTTTGCAAAAACAAAACAAAAAAAAAAAAAACCAAAAAAACACCACATGTTCACAATCGTATATACGGAATTCCGGTGTCTGCGCCGTCAGACCCAACTCACTGTGTGCCGCAGCAACAGCAGCAAAAGCAGAGACAGCAACAGCCAATAGCAGCGGCAGCAGCTACGACCCCCGTCTGGGAACCTACTCCGGGGCCGGTTACTCACGACGACCAGAGATTATTTTTCTGACGAGTGCGCGTCGAAAAAAAATAAAAAATTCTTCTTACAAACTGGTTTGGGTATAATATAATACGAATGCACGAGTGTTGTATAACGATAAATATAACGTGTAGAGGCGCGCGCGATACTTTTGTATGGCCACAACACCGAAAGGTCGTCGTTTCGACACGAACCCTAAACAATAAAATACTCGTTTAACGTTAAATACTAGTGCAATATAATACTGGGATTAAGGGTTAAGGGGGTATATGAATTATTATTATTATATTATAAACGCGTTTTCACTTACCGGCGGTCCAAAGCAACGCGGCGATTTTGACGAACATGATGACGTTGAAATAAGTTATTATACACGCGTTGTGAATAACGAAAACGAATGGAAAAAATAGAAAAAAAAAAAAAAAAATTGTAATACTAACGAAAAAAAAGTAAAAACAAAAAAAATACGCGAATAATTCTTCTTCTTCTTTTTTTTTTGTTTTTCCCCTTTATATTTTCCTCTGTGGGTTTTTCTTATGATATCGTGTGCAAGTACGACGGACTCGCGTGTACAAACGGACGTTACATCTGGCGCAGACGCCGGTTGTCTGCGGTTGTCGTTTTGTTTGGTCCCGGACACGAAACCCGTGCCGTTGCACTGGAATAAGTCGCGTCATCCGCGCGCCCTGGCGGCCGTTATCGGAGTCGACGGCGCGCGCGCGCGCGCGGCGCGGCCGCCGTGCTCTACTACTACCACCTATACATTATAATAACATGTCGCTATTATTATTATTTTTTTTTATTATTATTATTTGTTATTTATTGTTATTATGATTGCGCGTTAAATAACAATAATTATTTATTGTCATTATCGCTATTTTATTGTCGCGTCGTCGTGCACGCAAATCGTGGTTTTTCGCACGCGTACAAATACACACGGATTCATAATTATTACGAGTTGCTTTTGTTTTTTTTTTTTTTTTTTTATTCGCCCGGCGTGGGCGAAATGTTTCGTGTCCGTTTTAGGTGACGCACGAATATTTCCCGCCGAGACAATTGCCCCCGTTGACCAGACGGATCCCTCGGCTCTCCCCCCCCGACCGTTCTTGGACCGTAGTTCTATAAATCTGGATTATAATCAATCCTCCCGATAGGTTAACCCATCATTTTAACATTGCCGATTTAATACGATTACAATTTTTTTTGGAATTTTATTTCCACCGCGTAAACATATTTTTTTGTGGTAGGTTTCCGAGGAACAAACATCATCTAATGCCCGCGCTTTTAAACATCCGTAATCACGTTTTCCCGTTCAAAGAGCAACATTTGAAATTTTCGGTTTTTCACAATCCGTTCCGTTGTAAATGCAATAAAAAAAAAAAAAAAAAATACTGACCGAGCCCCATTTTTTATAAATGTTTAAAAAAAATTTTCCAGAGACGCTTTTTTACTAGTTTAAGTCATTTTAATACGAAGAGGACGTAGGAATTTTATTATTTTCGCCCTAATACGAGAGAGGAAACCGCTACCACCCATTGCCCCCGATGTTCCGACGATCCCGAATATAATATTACGTTCCCTAGACTTTCCAAGAGATAAAGTTCTACAGGCGAACATAGACGTTCCTTCTCAAATATTATTTATTTATTTGTCGGTCGATCGAATTGAAACAATATATACAATCATCGATCAAAGTAGCCTTAGAAAAATAATGAACTTGGTATTACACACGGCTGATTTGTTTCTTCCGTAAATCATAAGACCCGAATATCCCAGATCTCTATATAATAAAATACAATAAGAACGGATAAAAAAAAAATAAAAAACCCAATCACACGACACCTACGGTCAATCGACTCACTGTCGTCATTTCGCGGACAATTTTTTGACTCATCACTTATATGACCACACATTCACACATTTGTAGGTAAAAGTTTTTTTTTTTGTCACCCAACAAGTACGTGTTCGTATGACTCGGCGATAACCATGTAGGGGGAATCAGAATTTTCGTTGACGAGTATCATAATTTGTATTCGACAATCTAAATAATATGAGATAATGATTGAGGTATTGGCTTGAAAATATAACATTTATAAGTATATACGTAGTAATTTAATCTTGAAAGGTATTTATTTCAGCCAATTTATAGGGAATAGCTTGGTCTGTTGAACATAATCGTCATTTTTAAATCCGGTTTTAAAATTCACATTGTCGGGCTAGGATATAGAAGACGATATTCTACGATTTATTCATGATTATTATTCATGTATCCAAGTACTACATCACCTCCCATTGAAATTCCTGGACACGCCACTTCAAGCCGATTGTAATAATATTATTATTTGTCACGTCCATTTTCCCTTACATAATAAAAAAAGAATATTATTATTTTTCACTTCGTGGCTATTCGATCTTCCTCCAAAATAAAACCGCTAGATTCGCTTCTCAATGGTTCCGTTTCTCTTTTGTATACAATCGCATTTATATAATATTATAGTTAATTTTTATATTGTCTCAAACGTTCGCTGATTCTTAAAACAATTGCTTCCACCATCATATTTTAAATGTCATAAATAAAGTACTTTATGTCTTTGTGCTTTTCTAGTCTAGTATATGAAAATATAATATATTATGATAAATTAGGACTTAATTATGTATATATGTATATATAAAAAAAACTTGATTTAAATAGTGTTTTGTTTTTCAGAATGCGGAGAATATATTTATTTGTTTAGGAATCTTGAATTTTATTACATATCATTAAAATACTGCACCAGTAAAAATGCACCGTCCCACTCGTTTTATAATCATATTTTATTATTAGAGTTGTACAACTGTATTTTTATTTTTATAAAAGTTATATTATTATTAAATTCGTTAAAATAATATATAATAGAATATCTAATATCCATAGCCGATATATTTTGAATTGAATATCCTGCATAGATTACAATATATTATACGCAATCGAAATATTTTACTATCATATGGTCTATTTTTATGTATAGTCATTTTTCATATATTATTTATAGCTTTAAATATGTATTTGTATAACAATATTTTTTTATTTATTCTTTTAATAAAGATAAGAACATATTAATAACGTGAAGGGTCTGTTAAAACTAGATATACATTATAATTCTATTATATTATTATTGAATTAACTGACGATAAAATATTAAAATAAGTTTGGTATGAAAAAGATAATAAAATTGTATTATATATGTTTGTACAATACTAATAAAACAGATAGGATCGATATTTAATGAATGTTTGTATTCGTTCATAATAAAGTAAGTAAAATAACTTTAAAATAGAAAATCGGTATAGTTATATTATCATCAGTTTAGAAACGTACAAGTCACAAGTATAATATTATGTGTAGGTACCAAAATCAAGGGCACACTGAGAAAGTAAAACGTACTGTTTATACTCGTAGAGCTTGACGTATTACAGTTATTATTATTTTCGAAGGCCTCTAACAAAATGTCTTTAAAACGTAAAATCACGTAAGAACCAAACTAAATACTATTATTTTTAGTTTTGATTTTGACTTTTAGTGATTAACAGGGAATACAATCGATTTACAACGTGTGTATGATTTTTAAACATTTTACTCGAACGATTAATTTTTATGTTAAATAAATTCTAAACATGACATATAGTTTTCCAATAATTTAGAATTAAACACAATTGCAGATGGTATTTTTTAAAGATTGGATATACATAATATTTTAGGAGCCCAAAAAATTTATTTGTATTTTGTAGTTTTTTTTTTTTTTTTAATGTATTATAATTAAATAAATATAAATTTCTTAGGTTCTGGCTTATGTATTAACCTATGTACAACTATAAACTTACTACCGTATGTGTTTTATAAATGGAAAATTAAAAACAGTGTATTATTATTTCTTGTGTTTCCTCGTACATTATGAATTATAAGTGTTTTTGAATAGCACTGAAATTTAACACCGTGCACACTATAATTATTGTAACTTGCATTAGAGTGATTAAATAATTCATTAAAAATATAAAAATGTATATTAAAAAAATTAAATATATATATAAAAAAAAATGTAGTAAAAGAACAAAACAAAGAATGAGGTGTTATATAAGTTACATACGTGTAAATACGATCGATTTCGATTTCGAAAATCATTATCAGGTAATATAACAGCGTAAACGACCAAATATTTCGCCAAACATTACATACATACATTTTATACATTTTTGTTTTATTAATTTTATATTTTTTAATATACATTTTATTAATATGTTTTTGAGTATTGATTTATAAAAGTATTTGTTGGTTTTTCGTTTTTTATAACCCATTATTACTGTCGGGTTTAATAGTTAATTTGCTTATAACATTGAAGTTAAAAAGATGATATAGTATTAAAATATTATACTCTTGAACGATTCAATATTTTAATCTGTACCTAAGAGGTATGATATCAGTTATCTCTATGACAAATAATAATATGTTATTCTTTTTAAGTAATTAAATTAATACTTACGTTTATGTTATAAATCCACGGGTATATATAGATGGGATAAAAAATATTACATTTTTCGATTATTCTAATTTAATAAATTGATTTCATTCAAATTACAATTTTTGAGTTCCGTCCAAAATCGTTTTATTCCATATGCAATGATAGTTCTTGTGGTAAAATTAAAAATAAATAGAACGATAGTTATTTCGATGACCAACGCCGAAGGGATGAGCCAAGAACCGACGGCCAAATCTCATATTTGTGTATTTATTCATTTTTCAAAATGCAATCATAAAACATGTCTAATTGTACTACGCTCAGAATCGTTTTTCGTTTGCAATGATTTATCTACTACATCTCAACTTCCCGTCCCAAACAGCGGTCTGCCCTTGGTGCGAAGTATGTTGGCTTTTTTAAAAATATAAAATATGATTTCTTTAGATACACGTAATATGTATACACCATTTTTTTTAAAAATTTAATGTCGATATATTGCCCAACTATAATATTTATCGTTACTTATTAATAATTATCCGAATAATTAAACCATTATACGCGTCTATATAATATATTCGAGGATGAGAATATGTTTTTTTTTTTTTTTTTTTTTTTTTTTTTTTTTTTAATTTGAAATATCAGCCATATATATTGTTAATTGCGAAAGCGTGATGAAATACTGTTTTCGGGCACGTGTATACTATGATGGTAGACTAATCAGTAAACACGTCGGAAATCCATTTATTTTATTATTGTCGTCCGTGAACGGTTGCTGAAAAATCGAAAGAAAAAAAAAAACAAACAACACCGCCGACATTGTCGTACGAAGTAAATCGCGATGGGTTACCGCGGCGCACAAAAGAAACGCGTTTTAATTTCCTAACGAATTAATTTAAAATGCCTCTGTAGCTGATAGTGATTGATGCGTATTGTTCGAGTTTTCGTCGGTGTACAGGGGGTGAGGGGTGGATTTCATCAGTAAATGCATTATTCTTTTCGTTAAAAGTCATTCATCATTGACTCTATATATTCGTATATTGGCGAAACTAGACATTTTCATTTTTGAATCATAAACGTTATGGTGCAATAATGCAATTATTATCATTCTGTACACCACAGTATAAAGTTAAATAAAAGGCGGATTCTTTTATCGGCGAACCACCAATGATAATATACGAAGATTTCGAATACTACAACACTACAATCGATGTTGGTTAGGTATATATATATATATATAGAAATGAAATAAATTAAATTAAATGGTCGACATGTTGTACAATCGTTATGCATACCATTCATTTCGAATTATGATTTGCAAATAGCACAGCACAACCCTCGTATTATTTATATTTAGTTTAAAAAAAAATTAATCGCCACTCGTACGAGACGTATACAAGAGGATATTGTTATAAACCCGTAGATGTAGTTTCGAAATATTGAAAAGCAAAGACTGCATTTAAAAAAAAAACGTCATACAAAAATTAATTAGTTTTCCTCTGTCGGCGTTATATCATAATTATTATTAATCAATACAGGCCATGTAGATTTTTTAGATTGACCAATAGTAGTATATTTATAGTACGTCGAACTCGTAATTATCAAATAGACATTTTTTTTTACATTTGAAATTTATTCACTTACACACGCACAAAACGTAATACGATGTAGCTACACCGCAAGGCGGGCAAAAAGAAACGCAAAACGTCATCATTTACAGCACAGCTCACGCAAAAAAAAAAATTAAATTATTATATTATTATGGTAAATTAGAATTCTTAATAATATTTTTGAGTAAATCGAATAACATTTGTAGCGATTTTAAATATTCTTCTACAGTCCTGTATATAATAATATGCGACATCATCACAGAACTAACTGGTTTCACAGGCTATTTAGTCATACGCATATCGATGAATATACATTATTTTGAAATAATAACAATTTTAAATACTAAATAGTATTCACGTGCGTGTGCGAGCTTGAAAATCAATTTGCGGTTTTTTTATATTGACTTTAGACACACTTTTCAACTGTTTTGTTTCTCTCTCCCTCTCTCCGGTAAGTATACGCTGCGCACATTATAATATTATGTTTCAATTGTCTGTCTGGTACGTTGTACAGATATAATATTATTGACAAGCGATTGCGTATAGAGATTTATAAATAGTTATCGTTATTTTAAGTCGTGTCGCATGCCGTCATTGTTTCGATTAAGTTAACGTACCTGATTTATTTTATTTTTGAAATACGATTAATCATAATTGAGACAACTATACTTAACACAAGCGTCGCTAATTTGAGCTCATCGGACACATGTTTCGCTCTTAAATAACCATAGAACATTTGAATGAGTTTTTAAGCCTATTTGCAGAGCGCAAGTCTAATCCTTTTCATTTTAAAATAATCCTCAAATAACCATCTGAGCTCGTCTTATTCTGAATAGTATATAATAATAATAATAATAATAATAATATAATTATAATATAATATAATACTACATACGCTACTCCCGTAATACCCGGATTATCAGTTTGGTACGAAAACGAAAAACCTATACTTGCCCGCTGGTCCAAACCCGATACCGGTCCATAGAAGTTAATGTCCTTAAGTGAAAATTTAAAACCAATATATTATAGGTATTTAATATTAGTAAATATAATAGTTATGCCTGTTCATTATCACTTGGGGGATAAATTAAGAGAAGAAATGTTACGCGGAGTGGTTAAGATGGACAGGGGATTAGGTATAATTTAAATTTATATATATTATATTTTGAAATAAGAAACCAACTGACAGACATATCAACGCAGCATATCAGCCTAAACCGTTAGGTTTAGATACTTGACATTTTGCACAGACATTCCTTATCTGGCATAAGGCGACCGACAAGAAAATATTTGTTAAAATTTAAATCCTAAGGGGTTTGAAAAAAAGATTTCAAAGTTTGTACGGAAATTATTAACAATAACCTAAAACTCCGTGTAAAGAATCTTTCATCGAATAAATCCTTTAAAACGTGTCGAAAGTCGATCGATTTTGGATAGTAAACCCCTTAGAGGTTAAACAAGGGTGTGTCAAAGTTAGCGTGGAAAGATAAATCGTATACGATTACAATAGAGACGACACAACTACGGGATTACATAGGGGAAATTTTTGTTTTTGTACAATATGACGATATTGTGTGGTGTTGTAAAAGTGAACGCCGTAACTTTTGGGGAGTGTAGAAGACGTGTAATGCCGAGGGAGGCGTTTCCGTCGTATATGGTAATTTATAAGTCGGCTATATAATATGTCCGTTGCTATATTTCCGACTGTTGGATGAGTATTTATTCACATTCTATCCACATCGATAACCCATTTACCTTTCGTACACCCCGCAGAGAAGACATTATGAAATTCTACGCGGACGATGTATACATATAGTATTTTATACGTTCAATGCCGCAAATAGACTTTAATGCCGACGTGCGTATTCATATAATAACGCGCTTTGACCTTTTTCGTCTCCCCATATAGTTAAGACGATGATAAATTGTACTGGCGTAGGATTATAATATTACTGTCGGTCACGCACACTTGATACCCCGATGTAGTGGCGTAGCCAGGGAACAGGCCGAGAAGGCTGCCCGTTCCCCCCCCCCATACCCAAATGTTAAGAAAATAAAAAAATAACAATTTTTATAGTGAAATTATACTGTTAGCTTATTTTTATCGGGTTCACGGGCTCGATACTCGAGTACGCACCATAGAGGAGTGGTAAATAATAATATAAAGAGACGAACTAACTATACGTATACATTCGATCGGTCGCAATAGTGAAGCAGACACAACAGATGCGATAGCCAGAGTTTAGTTATATTAACGTCCGCGGGTTTCTATTTTTTTTTTTTATACAATACCTACGACATTATAATATAGAATGTAACGTACAGAAACAGTCAATTCTCACATATCCGGACATCCGGCCGTAACCGTATCATAATATAACGAATATATATTTTTTTGAAACGGCAAACAATCTAAAGAATCGCGCACGCATATAAAACCACTAGACAATAATAATAATAATAATAATAATAATAATAATAATATATTATTATAAACGTACTTGCATTGTTCGTTACACATATAAATAAACAACGAATTTATTATTATTTGCGTTTGTGTTTATTTGGCAACCGCGAATAAACGATGACGCGTCTGCGATGCCGTGAGATCTTTTATCTTTGTAATATTATAATACTCTCGTACTTACTATATATCTATCTATGTATATTATATCGTAGAGTCACGTATAGAAAACTGTGTTTATATGTATTTTATTATTATTATTATTATTATTTTTTTTTCTTTTTTCATAAATTTATTGTTACGGTGAATTGGTGACAGTGTATATACGCGTATTGACAATACGCCGCAGAACGCTCAGTCATCGATCTCTAAGATTGTGGGACCCGTATAAGAACTACAAGAACGTTTGACATTGAATATAATATCAGAAGTATCTGTTTTCCAAGTCCCGACACGACCGTTTTATTGTATAATAATACGCAAGTTATTTTATACATTATCCTCTGCTCAGTTATCTTATATCTTTAATTTATATATATATTAAAGTGGCAAAAGGGGTTAATATATCTATTATATATATATATACTTAACTCGTCATTATAAATACTATTTTCGTATTTATATAGACTAGAGCAGAGGTTCCCAACCCATGGGCCCCGAACAGCGTGGTACTGGGCCGTGAACCATATAATATTAAATATTATATATTTAAAATAATATTATTACATATTTGTATTATATACCTAATAATATTTCTGTTTATAATAATATTTATCAATATTATCTACACTCTACAGTCTACAGTGTCCAATTAGTATACAATTATCTCTATCTAACGTCTGAATGTAATTTTGTCTCATGTATAGTTCGTTTATTATTAATACATTGCAATAGTGTTTTTCTTAATAAACAATTGATTTTTTAATTCTTTTATTTCTAATAACTGCCGTATATATACGTATATATGTGGTGTATTTACGTATATAAGTGGGCCTCAAAGATTTGTTTTATAAAATTGGTGGTCCGCACAACTAAAAAGGTTGGGAACCGCTGGTCTAGAGGCTTGATTTATTATGTTTAGTGTGACCGGATTCATAATAAAAAAATAAAATAATTATTCGTATTATAATTAATCTGCATGTACTCGGAAGAATTTTTATAATATATATTTGTTTAAAAATAATAGTATTATTTTCTATACGATTGCACGCAATATGAATATTTTCTGCGGTTAGATTTTTGTATTCAAAACGAAAATACCCCGGGCGCGGTGATGTGTGTGCGTGTGTATAAATCACAGTTTCATTGGCCGTTTCTGTCCTTCGAACGGGCAATACAGCAATAAATATAACCCCGTAAAACATACATTTAAAATCGTTTTTAGAGATAAAACGTCTAGTATAAAATCTGTGATGGACGACTGCATTTTGAAGACAATCTTGCGCGCATTTCTCGATTTTCTCGATAGGTTTTTTTTTTTTTTGTAAAACAACTTTATTAATAATTATAATATTACTATACATTTTGTCGTAGGTGTTTTATTTCTGAAACGTTTTTTGAAACAAAATTGAAAGCGATTCGTTTAATTCACGTGATTATTGCTACATCGCCCGTTAAAAAAAACAGAAACGAAAAATTCGACTATGACCGCCACTTAACGGCTAGGTAAAAACTCGACAGATTGCGTTAGAGCCCGGTAAACTGAACAGTTTTAGCAATAAAAATTGTTTACTAAAATCAATAAATACTTATTTATATTTAGAATATTACACTGCATGTTAATAATAATGTAGAAAACGTGTAACGAAAAAACGAAACTCGAGCGAAAACAACAAAATAACGAAAATCGAATAAAAACGCAAGTACGGCGATAATTCCAATAATTTGAATATTATCTAACAACTACGGACCTGACAGTCTTAATATTATTATCAGGTACTTAATTAATTTCAAACGAAATATTTGCGTTCAGTTGTATATTATTACTGCAATATGCACACTGTGCTGTCGTTCATCTATACGGCAAGTCCTTGAAATTTAAAAAGCCGCACGCTGTGACCTGGTCCGATTCATTGACCCACTATAGACGAGGGATTTTTATAACGGTTTAATTTTTCCCGCCTTTAACACGACTATAGTACACAAATTTAGCCAATTTAACCATTGTATCTAAATCACATTATACTATTTTGTGTTACGTCATTGGATTTTTTTTTTATTATAATGATGGTGGAATATACATACGTACAGTGTAATTATTGTATATTTTACGGTAGTGAAGTTAATTGGACATTTTTTTTTTTCGCTTTTCGTCGATTGTTTATTCATTTTTTTTTTTCGGTTTCTTTTCGTCGTGGAAACGTTTAACGATATTTATATATATATTTTGAGTTTTATGGTTATTGGTTTTTATTACAGAAATAGATACACTATACACATACAATATAACAAACATCACATCAAATCTTTAATTTATACTTTTTTTTTTTTTTAGTTTTTTTATTGTTTAGACTTGGTTAAAAAACTATTAGTCTCGACCGTTAGGCGTGATAACGTTGTAATAATATATATATATATATATAGTATACACTATAAAGCATGAATGGTCGAACAAGGATATAAACAGAAAGAACGATAGAGTTCTGTGCTGTCGGGAGGACAAAATTGTGTAGTAAATATATTAAATTGACAGTGATTTATTTACGGGGGGCTGGACCAGAAATTATTTTTAAATTTTATAATTTAAATTATCAGATAAATATTAATTTTGTATTATTATTATTAAACTATAATGGGAATAAAGTTATAGAAAGATAACTTTAAAATAAGAATATTATTGTTATTGGTTGTGATCTATGTTGTTAAATTTTTCCCACAAAGTTATTAAATATATATTTTTTTAATAAATCATGTATACCTATTTTAAGCGTTAGGTATTCTTATACTGTTAGTTATTATTAAAATAAATTGGTGTATAACATCGTCCTGTAACGATCGCAGTATAAATTTCTAAAAAAAAAAAAAATAAAATAATTTCTTTAGGATCCTAATGACTTTAGATTCAATTAAGGTAATGAAGTATAGAAAGTAACATTTATTTTTATGGTCATTCCGTGTCAAAACGTGGTAAAATGTCACGGGAGACAACGGAACGGAATTTTAATATCGTATGAATAGCAGTAGCCCTGATGATCCGTCGACACAAGGTCTGTGTAAATTATTTGAGTTTATTTGCGATTTCGAAAATCGTGTAAATAGCGTACAGGGTAAATGATTTAACCGAAGGATCTCGTACACTGTTTACGACCGTTTCAAATTGTGGCAATTACGATAATAATATTATAATACAAGCATAGTCTGTGGGAAACAAATTTCCAATCTCATATATATATATTGCATCCGTCCATTATGAAAACGAACCATAGGTATACAAATGTAAAAATGTAATAATAATTACTAAAATTACTAAAATTATCGTAACAATTTTCGTTCGTAAATAGTAAATACATTATTATACTTGAAAGTTATATTTACGTACAATTGTATTAGTAATCATGTTATATTATTTGAAATTGCTACTTTTTTTTTTTTACCCAGTAAAGTATAAATAATAAAGTATGATAAGTATAAATGCATATCATTATCTATAATTCAGTTATAAATTACACAATTGACTATAACGTAACTTTAAAATAGTCGAACTTGTGACCGGTATATTATAATAATTATGTCGTCGTACGTGTAACTGAATTAAATAATTGGTCCTAGGAGAATTACAATAATTCGTTAATAATTAATAAATACCGAAGGACTATAACAGTTTTAATATGACTATCGTTAATTACGGGTTATTGTGTAAGTAATATTACAATGAAATTAATCGTAAGAGAAGAAAGTAATATTTTGAAATAAACAAATCATTATAGTCTCCGAGTGTGAGTCATCTCAGACAACCGCCAATCCAGATAAGTTGAGTGGTTTTCTTCTTTATATTAAAAAAGGTCAATATTCTCTAACACAGGTTAAGTTTTAAGTACACCAGTAAAACCACTGTAACCTAATCTTTACATAGGTACCGAATATTTATTATTAAACATTTAAGTACTCGAATAGAATATACAAAATAGACAAATGAAATATTATATTAATATCACATAGCAGAAAGATGTCGTCTTAAGCTTGTATTTTACTGACATTTTTTTTGTTTTTTTTTTTTTTTTAATGTTATGACTTTTACTCTTAACTATATTTGTAATATTATAATTTTTGTTAATCATTGTGAAATGTATAACTATATGATAAACATATGACGCATGTAAATACCCGATTAAATAATTACAATATATATATACATATTAGTTTTTTTAAAAATTTTAATCGACGACTTTATGACGTTACGGCCTATCAAAGTCCCAACGAGATTTCTATACGCACTGTGTATAATCCGTCCGTATATTATTCGTACGTATACCTACGACAGCCGATAATTATTGGCTATTGATGGCATTGACCAATATTTAGGTACGATCTAACGGATATTATTCTCGCTTAAATTTATACAGTTTTAATGTTATTTATATAATATTATGTCAGTGTGTGTGGCTAGGTACAGGAGGAGCTCCATTTGCGCGCGACGGTAAACTTTCAATTGGATAATTGGATTCTATACAACTATCCGATAAATCAACGAGGTATATCTTATAAATCGATACACGCGTCTAAGAATCGACATTTAGAAAAAAAAAAAATAAATAAATAAAAACAAAACCGAGCCATCGTCTAAAACCAAATGTCCGATACTTGCGCAACAATTTGCAGATATTATAGGATGTAATAATTTATACCGTGGAAATCGACGACGATACCATGATATAATTATCATGGTAATAATTATTATATAATATACGTTTATGGTTTTTCTAAAATTCAAATAGTTTATCAATAATATCGAAATTCTTTGTCGCTTTAAAATATTTTATCCGCGTTCTGTAACCGACGATTTTGTTATTTTTTCCCCATTTTAAGAAACTCGAATAATCACTCTTATAGTTAATTAGCCGGAATACCGCTTGTGTTTAATTTCTATTTTTTTTTTTTTTAAATCTATAATAGAACTTTTTTACAAATAATAAGCGATTGCCGGCGTTAAAATGTAAACGGCGTTCGCGCTACTGACTGTACAGTAATTCTCATTGTGCGAAAATCTATAGCAGAGATATTAAGTATTTATATTTATATTTTTATACTTGAACAAAATGAAGTGTTTACCTCTTAAAAAACATAGAGAAAAAAATTATTGTTCGATAATAATAAATTATTTTGATTAGAGTAAACGCTATTATATTACACATAATGGATATCTAATCCATTAAAAATAATTTTAGTTAAATAAAACGTAGCAGCGCTTCGTGGTTACCATTTATAATACTATTAATTGTGTAACCAGAGGCTTAACCAGAGTTGGTGTAATTTATCCGAATTTTCAACTTGATATCTATTTTTAAATCGCTTATTACAATAATATTTGCAGTGTGTACAAAGTATTTATGTCGTATTGGCCTACCTATACGGAGATTTCGAGTAGAATCGATGTTGTTTTTTTCCAATCGTTGTACGAACGACTGCAGGATTATAATTATTGAAGAATTTTAAGATAATGATGCGAAAATTGTTAAAGATATCACATTTTTATTTCTATAAACCCCGCGTATAAATGTATGGCATATTTGTATTTATTATTTGGTATATCTCCAATAATCATACCACTTACAAATGCAAATCAATAATAATTTAATACTCCTGTTTCCTTATAACTGTATGTGAAATATTAAAAATACAATTGAATCGTTCCAATTTACCTATACTTATCATAAATTATATTGGCCGTATTTAGATAGTGTAGGTAAATATCAAATATTTATGTGCTCACGTGTAAGAAAATAAAAACGTTTTATCCCATATTTGGCTACTAATATGCGGCTAAAGGAGAAGTCTATATAATATTATGTACGTATTTTATTGCAATACTGTTAATTTACATTTCCTTAACATTTTTACTCCTACAACCGATTGCTATAAAGACTACGAGGGCAATCCTCTAGACGTTTAAAATTAAAAAGTAGTTGCAATACCGGACATATTTATATCGCAGACAAGTCACATGGATCCTGGTTTTAATTATTCGTCGATATAGCTCCCTCGCATTTGTTAAAGCCATACATTGTCTGAAACCGGAAGCATCGTTGATAAGTTATTGTTTTTTTTTTTTAATAATTTTTTTAAACGGAGACCGGTTTAGTGAACAATGCATAATATATATTTTTCCCAATGACTGGAGTGGTGAACGTTAAACGTTCTAAATCGTAATTTTATACGACCTTTTCCTGATCGTATTTTGTCCGAGAGTATGAATTTCATCCAAGGGGGTGAATCACTGTTTTAAAATCAAATATCGTTATCGCTTTTTAGAATATATTATGAGTGTATTTATTTATTTTTTGACTATCTATATCGTCCGTTTATTTATTGTCTAAGATTACGATTGTATAAAATCGTATAAATTCTCAGGGATGTCGTAACGGATAATAACAACATTTAAAACCGAGTTTTCGCATGCGGGTCGACCTATATAATATTATACATTTATATATTGTGCGTGGTCAATAACCCGACTGGGATTTATTTTATTCATAAACTCGCGGTCGTATTGCGTTTGCGGTGCTAAAGTGTTATTCGTAAAATTACAATATTAGTTTTTACTTATTCGTGCCGTATGTACGGCGGGTGACACGCGTACATATTATTATTACGTGTTCGTTATGGAAAATATATATTATTCGTAATGTTAAATATTTTACAATTCAACTTTAGATCGTACACGGTTCGTTCACTCTATTCAAATAATAATACGCAGGGCAAGTAAAAATACTGTTTCACGATCGAACCCGGTTCCCGTCTGTACACGTACTATTATAGGTACAGTCCAATGACATTCTTACCCGACTATTTAAAAATTCACTGAGCGTCAGACGAGTTTCCATATTGTTATAATGCAACGTTATTATTATTACGGACGTTATATACACGACTGTAGCCGTTTAACAGAGAGGAAACGCCAATGCGTTTATTAATAATTTTTATTGTATTTGTAATTAAAAAATAACAATACAAATTAAATACAACAATCGCGAATTACTTTTATACCTAATAAACCTTTCCGTCGCGACTTTTTTTTTATGTTGTTAACTGTTTTTGATTAAGCGCGCGCCATAATTCGCCTCCCAATGGACTTTTTACATCGTTCATTCGAGTGGTCATTTAATTCCGAAACACGAGTATAATAACCAACAATACTCGGATTCAATCTAAAACGAAATAAAAAGTAGAAGCAAAACAAATGTCTGTAATTATAATTTGGTTAAAAAACATGTTAAATAGATGATTCATAATATCAATCCTAATCCGTTTTCTAGAGCAGTGGTTCCAACCTTTTTTTTGTACGGTGACATACCAATTTAGTTCCATAAAATATCAATGACACACTTGATCACGTTCATATTTGCCGATGACGTTTTAATATTATTTTTGTGCTAAATTTTGTATTTTTTTTTTTTTTTTTTTTTGTGTTTATTCAATTTGTCGATGACTTTTTTTTTTTTACAATATTTATTACCTACGTGCCTACACGCGTTTTATGCCAAACTAGTTTTAATATTGGTGATTCAATATGACAATCTTTACAATTTCCTATCTGTGTTTTTTACCGTCATATCACAATGCCATACATAATATCATATATCAACGAATAATTTAAACAATAAATACATTTTCTAATATGAAATTTAAATAATACGAAAATGAACATAAACGATTTGTTTGTCAACACGTTACGGTAATACCGGTGGAGAACCACGACGGCTCTAGGGAGTCCACCACCTGTGGAATTCTGTGTAATCATGGAATTTATTCATATAAACCTAATGAATTCGCATGGTCGTCTGGGGAGGACAAGACAATGGATGGGATTAAAAATAATAATTGTAATCTGTACAGTTAAAATATTAATCGCGTCGATAATTTTTTTAATTATTTAATAATTGATATCTAAATAATAAACCCACTTTAAAGAAACGCATAATAATACAAATGTCGAAATCGAAAAATAAAACTAATATTATAGATAAATTATATTGCTGATCATCCGTCTAAATCCCCGCGATACCAATAATAATATAAAATAATATATAATAGAATAAATAATCTTTACACTTATGATTGTAATTTTATTTATAATACGCACATGTTTATACGAGAATTTTCTTGTGGTTATTTGTGCAATAACGTTCCGAGCGAACCAATTTTAAGGTCGAATTTCCACCACAGATCAATCGTCTACAAAATAAACACGCTGCAGATATATTATATTTTACACAATTTTTTATTTATTTTTTTATTTCTGTATATACATCGGCGGATTCTATAAATATATACGTATACATTGTATACTTTTTTTTTTTTTTTTTTTAAGTCTGTCTAATCGAGACGATTTCAATATCGATACGGTGAGTATAACTTTTATAAATAATAATTTACGGCACTCGCGTTTAACGCTGGCGTGATCCGAGTGCGTCGATTCATAGGTGTCAATTAATATTTTTGCCCGCGGTCGATTACTATACTTATAGATTTATAACGCTCGGTAATTCGTTATCATAATAATATCGGACGATGTATTTAAACATCTTAAGATTAGTTATTTAAATAGAATGTAAAACTAATTGTGTAACTTTAAAGTCAAAGTGATTAGAAAAAAAAAAAAAATAAAAACAATAATAATAAATTATACCCAATATTGTCACAGAATGAATTTCTATTGAAATTACTTTAACGATTAACATTATATTATTATAACGTAATAATAAAATCGCATTTGAAAAACGTCGAGATGTATTTTATTATTTTTTGGACGAATGTATAGCGCGGGAAATAATTAGTTTTACCAAGGCGTGTATGTTTTTATCTCGGAAAACACTTTTTACAACGAATCCGGTAAAAATGTTCCGAAATCCTTTAAACGTAGAACACATCTCCACGACTTAGGTGACGGGGATCATCTGGATTGCTTATTGATTTATAATATAAATATTATCGTATACGGGTCATGGCGGCGACGACACGCATTATATTATTACAATTGTACGATTCACCTATTACACAATTACAGTTTATTTGAACACCATAACGCCTTATTAAAAATCCATATTTGTCCAATAGAAGAGCCACGACAATAACGGTTCGGTCGTAAATTAAATTGCCGTTATGATACCACCTTATACGAGATGGTTCGACATCGAACCATAATAATAACTGTAATTATAATATAATGAATTATTAATATTATTTCAATACTGTCGCGTTTAATTTAATTGAACACAAATAATAATAATAATAATAATAGTATTAAGAAATAACAATAATAATAATAATAGTATTAAGAAATAACAATAATAATAATAATAGGTCTGTTGATTTTGGAACTATTTTATAGCCATTTGAAATTGTCGAGTCTTTATAGTTTTTATACGAATTAATAACTGTCCGAGCTCCACGAAAATACAACCAAATTTGAAACGAAAATACACGGAACTGTAATTTATTTCGTAGTTATAAACGAATACAAATTTTAATTTTAATTCATCAAATCAATATTTTAACCGTACTTGGCTTTTCACCCCAAAGAATCGTTTTTCGCTGTCAATGATTTAACGTTGTGTGTACAGATACAAATTAAATTCCCCTCTATATTCTTAATTTTTAATTATGGATATAGATTGGTTTTCTTTTAAAGTTTAATAAACATTCAGGCACTAAGCAAATTACCTTAACATTAAATCAATTGATCTATTCGCACAAGATGTTTTTCGTTTACAAAATTATATACTGAAATAATTTTTGAGTTACTAGATATATACTTAATATACATATTACACACAATTTACCCTCGTGTATGTATATTGCAAAATTAATAGCCATTTTTTTTTTTTCAATTTCAATTTATCATCTATACAAGTACAAATAGATATATGCACTCGTAATAGTTTTAAAAAAAGCTCAACTAACAATTTCCATAAAATATTACAGCAATTCTATTGCGCATTGCAGTATACATGAATAATGAGTTTATTCGATCTGAAATATAATATTTCATTATTATTATTATGTGGACGGATTTTAGGTTTAAGTCATTTTTTAGCAATTTTCAGTTTATACGTTGATTCTGTGTGAAATTTCAATCCGCGTTGAATGGTACCACTGCGATTTACAAATATACGTTTATTATCAAGATATAAAAAAATGTGTTTGGTCAAAAGTCGTATTATCTAGTTGTATTATTTTCACGATAAAAGGCTTAAGTCATTTTCTCGCATTTAACGTTATTATTGTCGTTTCTTTTTGTACATATTGTACTTTTAAAAATACAATATTAATACAACTTATTTGGCTCCATAAAACTGCTCAACGATTCGGGTTGTCTCTTTTGTAAAATAGCTGTTTTTGACTTGAGTCTTTTTTCCTTAAACCACCGGCCATGTATTGCCAGTAATGTAATGTATACAGTCGCCTAATATTTGTAATTTGCTTGAGTTTTTTTTTTTTTTTTTGTACCAGATTTTTATTGGAAATGATTTCTGACGACCATCACCACAACGACTAGTCCATTAAAACGTCGTGGTTTGGCTATAAGTTACAGACATTAAATCAATTTTTATTACGAGTAATATGTTATATTACAAGATGTGTTCCAAGTCTGAAATTTACAAACTGGCTATAGTGGATTGGCAATTAAATTGGCATGTAGAGGTTTTTTTCCCTAACGTCTAAGTGTTATTAAGACATACGGACGTTCGCAAGACAATGAATAATGTAAACGATTTTTAATATTAATATTTATTTTTCTAACCCAACCATTATAATCATCAATTATAGCGGGTAATGGAAATCAAATTATTCTCACTAATAAAAAATAAACAAAACAAACCGACCCATCGTACATATATTTAGACCGACCGATAATTATATGGTGTTTTATATAGCGAGATTTTTTGAATTTTAAAAAATGTTTTCGAAATTGATTGAATTATTACAGCAGCGCAGTGCCTAATAACAAATACGAGTATAACCTTGTAATGAAAATAACAAGTCGTCGCGAATTGACTATTTCACAAAACTATAAAATATTTTATTAAAACGGCTTAATAAAATAATATAATCGTGAAATAAAAAAAAAAAAAAAACATAGGTATACGAGATACATAATATTCCACCTTGGGTGTGTATGTTTCGAGCGGATCACAATGGCGAAAGCCACAAAATTATAATATTATAATATTAAAATATATCGCGAGTAATTATAAATCATTCGATTCGAAAAACGATTCCGTGAGTCTTTAGGACACGAATTTACATTTTAACACTTCCTTGAATTTCACCTCGCCGCAGATTCTTTTCCTCATGCTAATTGCAAGACGTATCAAACATAGACAATTGACACAGAAAAAAAAAACGACTTCCAGAAAGTGACGTCTACAATGAATTACCTATACGAGTCTGTATTTATCTGTGAAGTCGCATTAGTCAAGTCAACAATTTTTTTACTTTTTAATTGCATTATTGTAATATTACAATATTTTTGCTCTGCTCTTGCGGCGGTCGACTTATTATGAGTTATCGAAATTTGTAACGTTTACTAAAAAGTCAATGTGGTCGGTTAGATATCGATAATACGAAAAACGATTGTGACCGCAGTTCTGTTGAACATATTTTGATAAATTTGTATTTAAAAATATACTAATCTGAAACTACAAAATAAATTAAAATTCTTTGTGCTAATTTTAATATAAATTGTGATGAAAATAAATTTAATTTATAATTAAAAAACTAGACAATTTCAAATAATTATTAATAACTTAAAATATGCCGGATTGTTTTGTTCATTTCATTACGTCTTGAAAGTTCCGATATATGGAACAAATAATTGTTAATTAAATTACAACGAAAAGAACAAAATCGAAAATAACATAAACCACTATTATTGCGTAAATATTTCAGTTTTTGTCTGTTATCGAGGAAACTCGATATACAAGGGGGAAAAAAAAAAGAAAAACCATGATCTCTACTAGGGATGAGCAAAAATGTTTGAACATCGATTTTCGATGTATCGAACAAGAAAATTACTTACCACTCGTTTTTAATGTTTTCTGGCAAAATTGACAAGTGGCTGTACCATTATTATTTTTCGTAAAATGTTTCCATACTATACTGCGACCCATCATTTCGTTGACAGTGACCAAGACGTAAGTGGTTAAATCACGATTGTTGATCACAACGAATTAACAAAAAAATTGTCAAGTTTAAAAGTATCAGTTGAGACTAAAGTCGCAATTAACATTTCGCATCACAAATCACAATAATAAACAATTAACAAACCGCACGAACGAATATCGAATATCAACGGACGACGATTGACAAATGACAAAATTAATTACAATATATTATAATTAATATTTGATTTTGGGTTTTGACCGTTGTCCGTTGTAAAATATTATGATAATATGATAAAAAGCAGTGTGATTCCTCTATGTGAAATCTGTTATCAGTTAATCAGTGATTATCAAAAGAAAAATAATCAAACATTTTTATATTATATAAAAAAAAACATCAAAGCTTAACCTCGATGTGTTTTTCGATGTATCGAAAACTAAACATCGATGCATCAATCAAAAACATCGATGTTTTTTGCCCACCCCTAATCTCCAAAAAGGCACACCGATTAGATTCGAAATTCTAAAGGAACTTAGTTTACGATTGAAACGGGATTTCTGGTCGTAAAGTTCTCCATAGGCAGACAATTTAACGCAGCACACTGGCGCGTCATAGTAAATTGTTGCCAACAATCAGTGTTGAGACACAGACATGTAAAATTTATCCGGATAAAGTTAAGACGAGATCAGTGCTCTAATAACGCTCTAAGGTTAAGTTAGAGGTAACCTAACCTAACCTAAGATAACGATAACGGATTTATCTCGGTTAAGACGATTGATACATATGTGAAACGGATATAACTATACCATTGTGATACCCGACCGGCCGGTAAAATAGTCAAGTCCCGGGTACGTGACGGCGTGCATCACTTGTTGGCAACGTCGGCATTACGATATCGCACGCATAATAATAAAAATTAGGAGCGGTAAGAAAAAAAAAAAAAAAAAAATACGTTTATTATTTGTTCTCGTCTAAACCGTGTCGTCATATCCAATGCGCATCAATCATCGCGATCGCGTCCCGTCGGCACTTTGTGCATTTCGATAAGGATAGGGGATACTATATAATTTTATAGCTGTACAATTATTACATTATAACACGCGTCCGGGCTAACCAGACTGGGCGTCTATACAAATTGAATTTCAATCGTAGAAACGCGTAATGTTTTTATTTTTTTATAATATCGTCGTTGGACTGTTTCGATTGTTCGTGAATATTTCAATACTGTCCGTCCGCATGACGATATACGTACGGCGTGGTACGATAATATGCGCGTCTATTTCGGCCGCCGAGAATTCAGCCCGGACGAATTCGAACGCCGCCGATATATTATAATATACCAATAATAATACCGCTATATTAGATAAAAAAAAAAAAAAAAAAAAAAAAAAAAAAACAGTTCTATTGCGTACAACAATAACTTTGTGCGCACAACTAGCGCAAACACGACAATATTTTTTTTTTTTTTTTTAGTTTTTATTTCTAAATTATTGTTACCACACATGTGTTTTCCTAAATTATTAACATTAATCTACAACATACGATCAAGGACGAAAATTAAATATTACAATTATTATGAAATGTTTATTAAAACGTGGTACGTTATACGTACCCATATACAATGCAATATTATGGCCAACGTATTACACTGGCCGATAACAATAATTTGTAGCTGTGCGCGTATCTGTAATATAATATAACGTTGCACGCGTACCTATATTATAATTTATATTGAATATAAAACATTGTAATAGGATTAATATAATATTCACTAGCTGTATATTGTCACGGTGTTTGTAATAAATATACGAAATCGGATAATATATGAAATCACGGGCGCGTACTTGAATTTTATAACAATGTAAATGTTGACAAGCCAAAAATAAAAATATATACAGTAGTCATTCGATAATTCGAACCTCGATAATTCGAAAAACTCCATAAATCGAACTAAACGCTCAGTCCGCTGAGAAAACCTCTAGAATTAGAAGAAAATACACGTGTCCCGGTCCCCTCGATAATTCGAAATGTCTAAAGGCGGGACACACTCTACAATTCGAACTTATTTTTTTCAGGAACCTCTGTAATTCGAATTTCTTTAAACGCGATTATATGTACGCTCATATGTACATATAAAGGTTATGTATAATCTATTTCACGTACTCGTAATGAAACTAATAAAAACGAAGGACGAGGAGACGGAGGTTCCTGTCATATCGTTGAAACAAGCGAAATATTTTACGTCGGGTGATGGACGAAAAAAGATGCGATACAATTTTCAATGCTATCAGTAAGCTAGATAACGCTATGGACCGGATTGTGGCCAACAATGTAACACAAAAAAAGATAACAGATTTCTTTAATATGTAAAATATAGTAATATAATAAATAAATGCCAATTAATAAATGTAATATGTACAATTTTTCATCTCTCTTTAATTCGAATTAATTTTTTTCTCCTCGACTATTCGAACACTCGGTAAATCGAAAATCTCTATAAATCAAATTTTTATCTCAGTCCCCTGAATTTCGAATTATCGAGTGCCTACTGTGTATATATATATATATATTAAAAAAAGTACTATAATTACAATTGTATTAATCGTTATCGCTACAGTGTACGCTCAGGTCAAGTGTCGGATCTATGGGCGGGGAGGAGAGATCTCGACGCAAAATATTTTTTCGTCCCCTATAATATAAAATATAATTTATACTCATTGACCTTTGTCGTTAAAACAATGCTGTGGTCATATTTTTTACTGAGCAATCGTGGGTGTTTTTTTCGAAAACACAGTAACAATTATTACATAGAAATTTCGTTTTAATTTTAAATTTGATAAATTTCCATTTCCATCATACGAGTACATATATTCGTAGTTTATATTTATATTTACATCTAATACATTTTTATGAACATATTAAAAACATAACCTTTCATTATACTTAACAATAAAAATTAAATTTCCAAAATATTATTAATAATCAAATAATAGAACTAATTGCATTACAATAAAAAAAACAAACTAGTCAACATTTTTTTTTTTTTTTCTTGCCTTTTCTTCAGCAAACACATCAATTAGGGTATATATGTGAGCAGACATTTTCAATGGTTAAATGTCGAACAAATAAATACTGTTTACGATTAAGTGACGAACACTTAATGCAGTTTTGAGAATATCACCATCCAATATAAAAGCAGATATAAACGAATCAGCGGGAAAAGTTTAACATCAAAAATCACATTAGAATCTAGAAACTATTTATTTAAAAATATTTATATCCTATTACGATCAAGAATTAATTAATATATATATTTTTTAAATTTTTAAATTTTCTCTACTTATGTATTTTAACTCATAATATGAATGAAATATCCATAAATATATTATTAGTATATGTTAAAATTGTATTTTTAATGACGTTTATTTTAATTTTGTATGCGACCCACAATGAAAGTCTGATAAATAATATGGCCCGCGTAAGTAAAAAGGTTAGGTAAGACAATAGTAAGATTAAATATTAAAAATACTGATAGCAAAGGAAAAAAAAACACGATATATAAACTGAATCGTCCTTTGTCCTATACTTACTGTCCCAACTTGCCGCCCACAGCAGTGACCCACCTATAGCTTGAAGTATAACTATTTGGCGAAATTTCATCTGTGAGCCGAAAATGTACATCTGTCGTAGGTCAAATTATTTGATGGCGTTTGTCGGATAATTATTTTCATTAATGATTGCTGTTAAAACATACGATGAACAGACGTTAAACGCGTTATAGTATCACGTGTACCGTTATATTAAAGCCAAGATTTTTCTTAGAATGTATATATAAACAAAAATATATATTATTATTTTTATTTGGCAATCGCATTGTATTAATTTTACTATAGATATTTCTTTTTAAGTGTATAGGAAAGTGATTTTACGAATATATATTTTTACTTTAGGTCATTCGACATATTATTAGACACGATATAGAATATCACCGTGTTCGGTGTTCTCGAATATAATATTTTTTAATATCAGTAGTAATCATTGTCCGTGGTATTATTTTTTAATCGTAGATTAAATCAATTTTGTTTCTAATGTTTGTGTTATCAATTGGGTAAGTTAAAAAATATTATTTGTATTCAAACATATTAATTATATTATTGAAACAAAATTGTTTAATAAGTGAAGATATTAAAATAATTAATTTGTTGTTAATTAATAACGTGTGGGTGAGTCATTGTTATAGGTGGGAGTTGGGAAGGTAAAATAAATATGATAAATTTAGTTTATAAACCAGCACAAAGACGAATCATCGCACGATAACCGTTTCTGAACGAAGTTTGGTGTTTTAATCAATTCAAATCGAACATTAATTTGTAACTACGAAACAAAATTGCAATTATTTGAGTTTTCAACGAATTATTTGTAGTAATATTAATATTCGTTTTATCCGTATATAAAACTCAACATTTCGAAAAATGATTAATAACTCAAAAACGTAAAACGTATTTGGAAAATGTTCGACTTACATAATGTGCTTACATGTGAAACTGATGATTATGATTTGTGGTAGAAATGTTATTTAAAGGCATAAAAACATTTAAAAAACATAAAAAAAAACCCATACATCATAGTAAATTCAATAATTGCTCAGCGCTATACGCTCAGAATTTAAAATTTAAGACAGTTTCACGACTACAACAGTCGTATGAAAACTGCACAATCAGCGTTATTATCCATCAGCGAAAGTAAAATAATAATATTACGATATTTGAGAATTTAATAAAACCCCTTCAAATTAATACAAATAAATATTTATACAGACCAAATAATATGCAAGTATTAATGCCTAAGTATACCTTGGATAACTGAATAAAATTAGACTCGAAGACGTAACGAACGTGAGTATAAAATGGTTAAATTAAATTGATATTAAATATTTAAATATCAAGGAGATCACGAGGCTAGTAAATTATTTATTTATTTATTTATTATTATTATTTTTTTTTTATGACAGACAGCAGGGTTATCCAGAATATGTAATCAATGATTTTTTTTTTTTTTTTTTTGCATCATGTCAACAAAAGTAAATATCACGTTTCACTTCAGTCCGAAACAGATGTAAAGCGTACACGCCGTATCTATACTTATATTTACTATTAATTTAGAAATCGACTAATACAAATAAGTATTTCGTTTATAATATTCGTACAAGCTCAAAACAGTCGACTGTAATTCTACTGCGTAAGTCTCTTAGAAACTTTCTATTTACTATATTTTTCTCTCCCTCGAATAACTCTCGTCGTTTAGATTAAAACTTAAACGGAACTTAATGCCAACACGTTCAGCTTACGCACTATGTAAACAACACTATACAAACTTTGTTTGTTAGGTCTGTGTTAATGTGTTAATGCTGCTTCGAGTAGAGTCCAAATAGTTTTACCCAAACGGTTTATTAATACGCGACATTGTTCAATTTTTGAAGAAATATTTTGAAATCGTGTATTACTGTTATACTTACTTTTTCCAATGTTTATCCGTACAACCCTCTTTCAGGGGGAATTTCGAATCAACGCACCCTTATAGATTGCCGCGTGCGGCGGGAGGGCAACGGCGGTCACCATAACGACTGGTTTGTGTACTTCGATACTTCTATTCGTATTTACTCGGTTTCCTTTAGTTTTTAGTTGTGTATTAGACAGGTATACCAATTTCATATTTCTTCCGTGGCAGTCGTGATCAATCTCACGATAGTTTTTAATATTTTTCTGGAAATGGCATGTGGCGTCAGGATGGTGGACGTAATGAAAGAAATCGGCTGTGGTGACGGATTTCATATACCGGTGGCCAACGAGGAAAATAAATCACTCGAAAAAGAAGTAAATAACGCGTTGTTATTTTGTTTATAATATTGGTTATTTAAAATTGAAAAAATATATATATATATATATTTATAGGATATTATAGAATAGTAAGAAAACATTGTTTTAAACATTTTCTTTGTGTTTGATCATGTTTAACATTTAAATTTCACTATATGTTTTGTATACATAAATACATAAATATATTTTGTTTAATAATATTAATAGCTTCCGTTCTGTTCAATGTATTCTATCTGTTTCTGTGATTTTTTTTGGTTTTTCTTATTATTTATCCGAGTGTCATCTATTCAATATATATTCAAAAAATAATTCAATTGTCGATTCGTATCGAACGTTCAACGTCAGCGAAACAGAAAACCAAAAAAATAATATCAATTTTAATTACAACGTAATGAAATGTTAAACAGATCAAAGAGTTGCTGCAAAAGAAAGCCAGATTGTTAGTGACCGATGAATCGTTAGACGACGATCTACGCAAATATAAAAGTATACTAACAAATTTATCAACCCAAGAGGCCCAGAATCAGGTAAAACTATTTCGGAATTCAATAAAAGAACATTTAATTGTAAAAAATACAAACAGAATTAATATAAATAAAAATTGTCTCGTTTATAACATCGCTTAAACTAATAATGATAATATTATCAACAATATATATCCCTCGTCTTTTAAATTGATATCTCGTAATTGTAGTTTTTTCAGATAATTATTAACTTAAGTGTCGAAGAGCACAATCGGGATTATTATTATATTTATTTATTTTGTTATCATGATGAAACTCGTACTTTTTTTTGAACAAAAATAAATTATAAAAATCAATTTTATTAAATTTATCGAGAATAAATGAA
This sequence comes from Tuberolachnus salignus, assembly GCA_956483605.1. Taxonomy (NCBI): domain Eukaryota; kingdom Metazoa; phylum Arthropoda; class Insecta; order Hemiptera; family Aphididae; genus Tuberolachnus; species Tuberolachnus salignus. The sequence continues at coordinate 44,932,074 of OY101432.1, read as the reverse complement.
ATACGATGCGTATAGTTTTCTAGAAATTGTCTATGTATTCTAAACGATTTGTTGTGTTTTATAATAAACTTTTGGTTATATTTTCATTACTATACCGCATCTACTATAAGAATAAAAATTAAAGTAACTATTAAAAAAAAAAAATAAAAAAAAATTTATAAAATTTCAATATTTATACTATTTTGAAACTGCGTAACACCGTGGTGCGATAATATGCATGTACATATTTGCCAACTGTAGGTACGTATAGGCATTTAGAAAGTAGGTACTTCAATTATATTTTTTTAAATGTTAAATTTGTGTTGTAATTTAAATACCTTATATATATATATATAGGTGTACCTTTAAAAAAAAAAAAAAATAGTAATAGTAATGATAATATTCTTTACAACACTACCTATACAATGATAAATAATAATAATAATAGTTAAATTCATATACGAAAATAATAATAATAATTTTTATTTTATAACAATAATAATACAGTTGCCGTATCTATTTTTTAATGTATTTTTTTTTTTTTTTAATATTATATAGAAATTGATCATGGCCAATCGCCAACAATACGAGACGGAGCAACATATGTTGATAACGACCCAAAGAGACAACGACAATTTGTCCCGGGAAAATAAAATCGCGGCAAAAACACTCAACGAACTAGTCGACGATAATAATAAATTGGAAGTAAGGGAAAACGATAGTAAAACAAAACAAAAACACGATGTCGATAATCCGTACGGGATTTCTGGTAGAAAAGTTGTTAACAGACAGAAAGAAAAAAAAAAGCACAGCCCACACGTCGTAGTCTGACCAAAATAGGTACCACGATGGGGGCGATAGGCGAGTTGGTCCCCTATCTTCGGCCTGTGTTGTTTACGTGTATAAATTTATTCGTTCTAAATAGGTTTTGTACTTGATGCACTACAGTGGGAGTGTACACGTGTTATACAGAAAATATGTGTCGGCACTCGCTTCGGGCCCGTCAAATACCGCCTCTGATATAGTGTACACTTGTAGAAACTGAAAAAAAAAAAAAAAAAAATGAAATTGTCCATATAACTCGTTCGGTGTGTTCCGTGATCGAAAATATGGATCAGCACTTAAACGATTGCGTGAATTCCTAAAGCGAAGTACGGGAATAACGTCGTACGAACATTGCGGTCCGTAGTCCGGCGACACGGTTCGTTTGAACAACACACGACAAACCCCGGTAACTCAGTCGGTATCTGCGATATGGCGAAACGATTAAGTAGTACGGGAAAGTGGAGACCATTCACTCTTACAAACGCTCTTACAACGTATGCTTAAGTAGTGACCTAAAGGATAATAATGTTACTATTATTATTATTATTATTATTATCGGGTTTTCCTCTTCTAATCGGATCACGCATTCCACAGCGTTAAAATTAATGCTGACCCGTTTTCAAATAATAAGGACCATTTTTTATTTTTATTGTTTCCTACACAGGGAAACATATGCAAATCAAGTGTGTTACAAATCCGTTTCGTAACAAAAGTAATAACAATACAAAGTTGATTAGCACATATTTCGTACAAATCCAGGAAAATATTATTTCTCGTTTAATTTCCCGCACATGTTTACAAAATATTAGTATTTGTTTCGGTTTATTTTTATTCTTGTACTACTGTATGGGTTTTATGAGTTTTAAAGTTTGTAAAAAAAAATCAAGATTGGTAGTGTAGAAGTAAAATAATTATAACAATTAAAATCAAAAATAAAAAAAATTAATTACATATTTGGCCAGTTTTTAGTGCATTAGTTAGTGTATGTTTATACGTTTTTCAGTGTACGAACTAGTAATAATAATAATAATAATAATATTAATTTTACGTCCGTTTTACGAGCGTACACTTTAATAATATTATTTTAATGTGGCCAAACGATTTTAACTGAAATATATCGTTATGTATGATTTATGTTTAGTTTTATCGTCGAAAAATTGTCGCTGCCATTTACGGATTTATCGAAAATAAATACTGTATTTACTAATTTATTCAATACAATACATTGAACTGTATAATACTTTCATATTAACGCGTCGATTTTATGTTTTCTAGTCGTCTAGACTTGTACTTAATACTTGAAAAACCGTCTAGGTGTACGCGTATTTTTAAATCGGCAAAAGTGTTTAGTACATTTTTAATGTCGACGATTGTTGTTGTCTTCGGTTTTCTCCGGTCTTTACGAAAAGCACGAGTTACACGTGTACTTCCACGGACTACCGACCCGAGACTAGACCAAATAATCGGCTACCCCAAAACCGACGTTATGTCGACGATCGGAAAAAAAATTAAACAGGTTGGGCGTCACTGTGTTATTGTAAATGTATACGCATAGGAGTGCAGGACAAGGGTTTATTGTTGTTACAATAATGATTGTAGTTTACATTATATTGTGTATCGGAATAAACACATTTTTTTTTTTTTTTCGTTGTCGTATAATATATGCTCCGGTCGTCGGACAATGTGAAATCAAACATAATATGTGTTATTATTATCCATATAATATATCCGCCGTCGTCGTCCAGAAATGGTGGTTTAATATTTTTTTTTTTTTTTTTTTTTTGCCCATGAGAAAGTTTTTTACGTTTCCCGCTCGTAGTTCGGGTCAAACGTAAAACCGAAACGCATCGTAACACACCGATATTATTGTATGTTAGGTTTATGATATACTTTTATAAATATCGAGCGTATAGGCGTAATGGTTTCGTACTGTTATATATTTTCTTCCGGATTGTGAAACGTCGGCATGCCGTTAAGCGGATATTCCTTATCGAATGTACGACGACGACACAATAATATAATAATATAGTGTGTCCAAACTGCCGGTACGAGCGACGAAATAAAAACAAGTGACTTCGATTGGGAAAAAAAAAAAAAAAAAAAAAAAACCTATTCTTATTATTATTATTATTTTATTCTTTATTTTGTCGACGTGTTCAAAATGTAATCGGTAGTCCACACCCTATACCGGTTGCTGCCGGCCAATATTTCGTTTCTAAAATATTATCCGAACAATAATTTACCAGTATATTTTTCCAACTAAAATATATGTACGAACGCATATTTTAATTATCCATAATACGTGTACGTATATTCAGGGGCGAACGCAGGGAAATAATTCGGACGAGGGGTTTTCGAAAACAATGTAAAATGTTCATAAATATCATAATTTATTACTCTTTAAGCAATCGTATATATAAAATATATGAAACTTAAAAATAATTATTAAATTTGTACGTCAGATAGTTTTTATTTTTATTTTTTTACGATTTTCTTGATATTTTTTTTTGGGGGGGGGGGAATTTGAACCCCGCGCGTATACTTTTTTTTTTTTTTGAAAGTTGACAAATTAGTATTATTTTATTTCAACGGTAAATATATATATATATATATGGGTGGTAATATAATTGCGTTCGAATTTAATGTGCGCGTTTGTGTGTTTATATTCTGTGTATGTATACCTATCACCGTACATTATTTAGAATGAGTTGACAAAAAACGACGAACATATTGCGAAAATGAGAGAAACCATCGAGTGGGGCGAAGAAACGCTTTTGGCTTGGAATAAAGATTTGGCCAAACGGAATACGGACGTTAACATTCTCGAAATGTACCATTTGGAGGATAATAACACGTTCAAAGTAAAATTTTGATGAAAAAACAAATAGTTGCAGTTAATTGTTTTTTTTTTTTTTAAATGTAATTTGGAACATTTTAGGAATTAGATTTACGGAGAAAGTACCTTCAACAGGATGTAATCGATAGGGAATCGATCGTGGAAAAAGAAGTTAGCGAGTTGCTCCGAGTGGAAAGAGAATTGGAACAAACTTCTAAGCTAACCAGACAAGCGCAACACGAACGAAACCATCTGCTCGAGCAGTGGGAGAACGCGGCGAATATTTCGAATTCTAATCAAAAAGAAACGCAACATATCGTAGAAGTCGGTAGTATTTATCTATATTTTTTTTTATACAAAATAATTTAAAACCTATCAAAATATTTTAACGACGAATAATACCTATGTTATACAGGAAATAAACAAAATAAGAGAGGCCGCTCGGGAAGTTTATGACAAGATGATTGAAAACAAACGAAAGCATCGAGATTTTTTAGAATTAAACGAAGACCTAGAATATGAAATACACGAAACGAAAAAATTCGTAAACGAATTGAAAATATCGAACCTTAATCAACAATCGGAGACTGAGTGTATGCAATCGGAAGTAAGATTTAGTATAATATCCACCAATTTGTCATTATAACAATATTATATTTTTATGCTACCGAAAAATGTATGCGCAGGTTTTAGCCACCCAAATAGCACTTAATGCTTTGGGTAATACGTTAGCCAACGAGCGGACGAAACGTAGGCACATGCGAAACGAACAAGCCAAATTGAAATCGCTGATACAACAGAAACAGGAAGAAATAGCGAACATTAAGGAAACTATAACGAAACTAAAAAATCAGTCGATGACCACCGAAGAAAGATTAAACGAACTGTATAAAATTCATGACGTAATTACTTACTTATAAAATTTAGATTTGGCAGTGCATGAGGAATTTCAATTATATTGTTTGTTTGTTTTAGAACCAAAAAGCTACGAGCGAACGGCTGTTATCTGAAAAGAATAGAATTTTAAATATAACTTTTAACGTGAAAAACGAAATAAAACAGTTGCAAACCAAAATTGATCTGATGACAAATCTATTGGAACAAAACCGCAACAAGCAGATTATGTTGAGAAAAGAAGAATCCAAAACGAGACAATTGATCGCGGAGCAAGACGAAGTTTCTTATAACTTGGTAGGTATAAACCGGGATCCCGGTCGTGTGTAAAAGTCGCGGTATAATAAAATCGTAACGCCGAAAATGATCGCGTAGAGCTTTCAATTGGAAATGGTCCGTATACAAATCGACGAGGCCAATGGTGTCGTGGATATAGAAGAGACGCATCGTTTACAAGAGCAGTTAGAAACGCTCAACCGGAAATTGAGCTGCGCGAACGACGAACGGAACCAACTGGATAAGCAGTTAAAATCGGCCGAAGTGTGTATAGAGACAAAAGAATAATGTATACAAGTGCGCGGCGATGAAACTTATCGTATTAAAATCGTTTTAGAGCGAATCTCGGCGCATAACCAAAGAGATCGAGAGAAATAACGTCGACTTGGAAACGTACCGAAATCGCGTCGAAGAGCTGAGCATTCGAAACGAAGGAGGTCGGGTAAACGAACGATATCGTTGTCAAATCTGTGGTGGATACTGGGCCACTAGTAACTATATTATAATTCCGTGTCTTTTTGTTCGCGATTAGGCGCAAAACAAATCGAATCGTTGAAGGAACAAAACCACCGTTACCACATGGAGGAAATGATGGCCAAGCTCAAGGTGGAACAAATGAAAAAGTTGACGGACAACGAGTGTGAGAAAGTGTACTCGTTGGCCCAGCAGCGCGACGAAATGACGTTGGTACGTTTTTTGACGATAATGATAACAATAATAACAATAATATTTATAAATAAACCCGACACGAAAAACGATAACTATAATTATAATATATTATTTTGTTTTAATTGTTGTTGTTGTTGTTATTATTATTATAATGACGACGCGATTGTATTTATTGCGTACTGCCGCAGGACATAAACAGGAGGAAAGCCGAAGTGGCGGCCATTTACGAGCGGTTAAAATCGCAGAAAAAAACCTTGACCGACGAAAAGTCGTCGGTAAAACGCAAGTTGGACGCACTGGACCAGTTTATCGAACAGCGGAAAAACAGGTACGAGATATTGTCGGCGACTTTGGGCGGCTCCGGGGACGACGGCGGCGGTGATGACGAAAGAGACTACGACCGATCGTCTTTCACGATAAGCGAACACCGAATCAGGTTGGCCCGGGAGAAACTCGAACTCCAGGACACCGGCGACAGGCTGGACGACCGGGTCCAGAAGCTGGAGACCGAGATCAGGGCCATGGAGAACACGCTTCACGTGTTGAACGCTTCCAACGATTGTTACAAGTCCCACTTGAGCTACGTGAACCCGCAGAGTCAGTTTTCATCGTTTTCATTTGCACGGTCGGACAGCGATAAGCTATTTGACTTTACTATAATTCAGTGGCGCGCGTGTGTTGCAGGCGAAGTCTACAAGGACAAGATCCGGCTGGAAGAAACGTACAACGAACTTAACAGCGAGTGGTTGCGAAAGAAAAAAATTCTAAAAGACGTACACAACGAAATCCGAGCAAGTCGAGACGAATATTATAATTTTTTTTTGTTAACGCGGCATGATAATATTCATAAAAAAATTTTTTTTTAAAAAAATGTAATAATGAACTGATGAGATTGTACGTTAAAAGTTAACGTAGAAAGTTTTGAAAATCGTATTTCTGCGATACGAGAGATAATTTCGGTTAATCGAATCGGTTATTTTCGATAATAAATAAAAATTAAAGAAAACTCGACGCATTAGTGCAAACGTTGTGCTAGACATTGTTATTTTACAATTGTTTATATTTCATTATAATTCGCAATATATTTCAGGGTTTAGAATCGCAGAATAAAAAAATCAACGAAGAGTTGGACGAATTAATTAAACTTCGAGACATCAGAGACAGCGAACTGGAACGCGCACTCAAAGAGGTCAACGAGCAAATGATGAAATTGAACAGAGCAGATAGCCGAATTCAGTTCGACATGAAACAAATCAACAAGAGCTGTGGTCCGGATAAACGATGTGCACTCGAGTTAATAAAAGTAACAATCGCATTTATACAATTTTACATTGATCGTTTAAAACAACCAGGAGAGTTGTTTTTAAAAAATATTATTAAAATAAAATTACACGCCGAGCACATTGTTTACCTCCACAATTCGCCGTCGTAAAATTAGGATAGTCTCGGACAGGCGGATAATCGCGTTTGTGTTCTAAAAATAACATTGAGTATTAAACACTTTTTTTGTTTTTTTATTAATCACAGATGTGTATATACATATAGTACAAGCGGAACCGTTAAATCATTTGCCTTGAAAAAGTCGCCGAAATATTGAACTTGGTCCAAATACCGTTTTTTGAGATAAGTTAAACCGAGGTTTGGAGGGGAAAACAAAAATTGTACATGCAAATATCAACGGGAACCTAACCCTCATCGTCTGTCCTGGATGAATTTTCTTTTCGTTATCGTAAACTTATCGCCCAATCGGCGATTTATATCCAATTAGCGTGGAATTTGCAAATATTAACTTCATAATTTTCGGTTTTTTTTATCCTACCATTAAATAAATATGGCAAAACTGGAAAAGAATACGTTTCTCGAGTCCTCATAAAAAATCAAAAAAAAAAAAAATCAAATACAAATATCAAGGTTTGTTAAGACATAATGTCTTAGTAAACATTAAAATAACTATCGTAAAAATATTTAAAAAATGATTCTTACGAAATACATTAAAAATATGACTTGAAAAAAAAATTAAAAAAAAAAAAAACAATTAAAACAATGAAATTTGTTTGGGTTGTGAACCTTGAATCCCTCGTTAGGTCGGCATAGTGATAATTCATAAAAAATAAACTTTTACTACGTTATAACCTATGGCGTTTGTGTGTTAATATCTCTCATTAGATTTAATGTTTCGTCGAAAAACTGTAGCGCAGTAACATCGATAGGTGGCGGTGATGTAAAACGCAGACGTCTATAAAATGTGCTCAGGTGTTAATTTCGAAACGGTCAGTGTTTGATTATGGGGTCTTATTTATTATTATTTGCACGTTGGCGAAATTATACAAACGCGATTTTTACCACTGTCGTTCGGCATGAGTTTGCATATCTTACCATTACTTAAAACGTATTTAAAAAAAAAAAAAAAAAAAAAATCGTAATAATAAGACATATTTCAGAGTTAATGGGTTCCCCGGGGCAGTTAGGCCGGCACACCCCGGCCAAGAGGATTGATTCCGTCCGTGCGACCGTATAACGGAATCATGTCCGTGATTGTAAACGAGGCAAAAATCGCGAACGTTTTTTTTAATTATTCAGAAAACGAAGGAAAACGTGTTGATTTCGGGATTCGTGTAAAAATGTGTGCAGAATAAACGCACACGTACACGCTGTATATTTGCGAAAACAATTTTTTTTTATTTTTTTTCTTTTATAATTATAACTTTTTAGAAACTGGCGATGCCAATTATTGCCGCAGAATCCGGCGCAATAATAATTATAGACACGAAAAATCTCACGATCGGCATCATTATTGAAACTATTATTTTTTTTTCTCTTAAGATATTTTTGGCGGTATCCCTACGCGCAGATTATCCGCACGATTATCTCTTTGCATTTTTCCGTCGCCGCATGTTATAGACAAATTTAATAATCTATATATTGAACACATTATGTACATTGTATAATAATACAGCATAAAATTTGGTTACGTACATGCGCGTTTATACGAATAAGTCGCCCCAGTTTTTAAGTCGATAGTTTTTTAAACATTTTTTGTTTTAAATATGTTCAAACGTCGAATCGAACTGCAGCTGCGCAACGCGAGTAGTACCTATTGAAAATTCAAAAAAAATACCGACGGCGTTAAAAAAACATCGTATTATTATTGTGTACATATCTGAAGGGTCCAAAATATTTACTCGGATTTATTGATTCTTGCCTCCACCCTCCCATCCCCCACGCCCCAACAAAAAATATATCCAGTTCAAGATCGCGTTCGGTAATTGATATTTGCGCGTTTTCGCAGCGCGACATCGCCGTGAGAATGACGAAAAAAGTGAACAAGACCGTTTTGGAACTGTTGTCGGAAATGTCCGTGCGGGATTTGGGATTCGAACCCGCGGTGAAGCGGTACCTGTCGGAAAAAGGCTTGGAGCTGCCCACCGTGTCCGGCCTGACGACGTGGAACAACAAAGCCAAATCGAGCTGCGGTTCGAGCGGCGCATCCTTAACCGGCAGCAGCCGCGACGGCAGCGTGAAAAGGTGCGAGCGCCGGAGACCCAACAGAAATTGTTTGACGGTCGCGACTTTTTTTTTTTTGCGTTATTTCGTTTTCGACGGGCCCTGCCTGCCGGGATAGTGAAATTTCGCGGTGCGACGGATAAACGGATTTTATTGACACGCGGTAGACCGCTAACGAAGCAAACGGCTCGTCATTGTCGGTATAGACGGCGAACGGGGAGTGGTCGTATATCGGGAACGGATATGACGGATCTCCGTGTTTTTTTTTTTTTTTTTTTTTTTTTTTTATTATTATTATTTCGTTTTTCGAAAACCCTGTTCGACGACGCCGAAATAAGCGTTTGCACTTTCGACGATACCGCAAATATATCAAATATATAATAAACACGCGATTCCGCGAACAAACCGCTCCGTTAAACTATATGTACACGTACATATAATATCAAAGACCGTCTGTTCAATAAAATTTAAAAAAAAAAAAAAACGAAAACAAACATCCGACCGAGCTAAATATATATTTTTATTATTATTGTACAGGGTGCCCCACGAAGATATTTACCCATTTGCCATATCTCCTGAGATAACTATTTCTGTGTTTTTGTTTTATACGACCCACAGGGGGGAGGGGTGGGAGCTACGGACTACAAATAGTTTTTTCTTGATTTGTATTTATATGTTTTCAGTTGACAATTTAAAAAACGGCCATGTTATTGAGTTTGTTTTTCGGCAAATTCGGACGTTTCGACTATTTAAATTCATCGACCTCGTGATTTTCAATATTATTTCCAGTTTACAGCGGAATAGTTTATAATTCAATAACGTACAGTAGGGTTTCGAAATATTATCTCTTCTCGTTTTCTGATAAGTTTCGATTATCAAAAAACTATATGTAATATCGGAACACTTTAGTGTTTAATACGCGATTTGCATGTAAAACAAATATTATAAATCACGAGATCAATAAAAAATAATTAATTTAAACGTCAATAGTTTCAAAAACATTAACCTCTATCTAAATGACTATCTTCAAATTTGTCGTAAACAATATAATTACAAGTTATTTTTTTAAAATTTTTAGAAAAACAGAATTTCATTATTTTCATTGTCACAGGAGACACCTGGTATTACATAATCCGAAAGCGCTACAGACATAATATACAATATTTATTATCGTTTTACATTTCGTAAAGGTCTATATATTACTATGATGTATTTTAACCGTTGAAAATTTCGATTATAATCTACGAGTCATCACACAACTCGAGAAAACCTCAGGAGTTTTTAGTTTTTATAGGAATAGCACTTTTGGTCACCCAAAAATAAGTTTCAGGCCGCTGCGAAAGGAAATTTTTAGTATAATAATACAATATAATATTAAATTACAGCTTTTCGGACGAATGCAAGAAGAGTTCGATTTATTCAGCGGTGAATTTAGAGCCTCCGCCCAGATGTCGTGTCCGGAAATCCGGTAAGTGCGGGTTGTGCCCGTATAGAATATTATTTTATCTTTTAGATTCCGAGCGTATCAGGAGAAAAGCATTGGTTTTACTAAAATGTGTGTTTTTTATTTTTTTTTTTAATTAATCTTTTGTTTTTCTGTTTGTGAGCAACTGTTTTACCCGGCATATTGCTCCGATCGTCAACTTCAGGGGCGATTTCTGGTAGCAAATGTTGTCTTGTTAATGCGTTGGGGATGATACCTTTGTGCCATTTCTTGTAATTTCTCTTATTGATTCAGAAAAACCACGAGAAAACGTCATTGTTTTTTAATGGGAATCGCATAAATCGAAAAATATTTCACGTACTATTTTCTGATGCATGTGGATAAAACTCTTTTGGCTCTATAAAAATATTCAACGATATGAGAAAGAAAAAAAAAATAACAGTTGTAATATATATGTTTTAGTTACAATTTAATATAATTTCAAATTTAAATTTATCAAAACATAATTAACCGTACTCCACTCGGAATCGTTTTTTGCTCGCAATCACTTATTATTACGTACAAATATAAATCGAATTTTCCCATGTGTCCAAATCAACAAAATTACGGTCCAACTGTGGTGTGTAGTATGTTCGCGTTGTTTTTATTATGATCATATAACGTGACGATATAATTAATATAATTTTTATAGGTTTTGTAAAGTGTTTTTTTTTTATGTATTTTTTTTTTTCATTTAATAGGCGATCCGGTTGTAAAAAAATGATAAAATAATGCGAAAATCGAAAATGCTAGATAATTCGCCTCGATATGGAAAGTATTCTGACAACGGTGATACCGTGACGGTTGCGAACACATATGATTTAAACTAGTAAAATGTATATTTATATTATATAGTTATAAATATTAATAATATTTGGCTTCTCAGTTGTATATTATTATTTTACCCGTACGAATATCATCAGGATAATATTGTACAAATACGCAACTATCGAGAGAGAAAAAAAAAATACGAATAAATATACAGAAAATTTCAGAAAAACGAATTTCGATGGTCGATTATTCCGATTAGAATTAAATGGAAATGTACAATTGCGCGGACATGACGTATATAAAAAATATTACGATTTTTATATTATTTTTACCTACATTGCAATAATAGTAATTGTACTGGGCGTCGGTAATATTTGACGAAACGGCAAAAAAAATTACAAAAATATTAATATCGTAAACAAACAGAGTAACATATCATTACTTAACCTCAACTTTCTGTGTGCACATTTATGCTCACATGTATAATTTTACCAGAGTATTTAATAATTATATTTTAATTTCGAAGCCCTAACTAAACGTCGTATTAAAATACATAACAACAATAACGCGGTTTCTTTTTTTCTTTAATATTTCTTTCGTTAATTGTAATTTAAAAACGCAAATCGATTATCTACGATTTTCACTGTATAAGTTGTCCAAGTACATATAAATTAAGCAAGTACGGATTTTTACAGATTGAACAACTCTTAATAAATAGTTCAATGTGTTTAAATTTTTATATTATAGGAATTGCGCGAGAGGCGTGACCTAAAAATAAAAAACCCTTTTACCGCGCAAAGTAATCCAATTTTTCGATAATTGTTTTTGTTTTCTGTACCAGTGAAAGAGAAATGTACATAGATTTTAAATTATATTACCAATAGAAGCTACAAAAAAAAAAAAAGTTCAACGAGCAGTTTCCAAACTTTTTCGTCTTGCGGCGCTCTTTTGGTACTGCGGTTGTCTTATGGCAGAGTTAAACAATAAAGAAAATTGGTCATATTCAATCTCTTTTTATGACGTTTAGAAATATAATTGTATACTTAATGGTTATTGCTTAAAGAGCAAAACAATTTAAGGATAATGTAATAATTATATTTTATAAGCGTTTACTGTACATTTTGATGGAAATCATAATAATTATGGCATTTCGACCATCAACTGAACTTCGCTCAGAATGGTTTTTAGTTAGCAATGATTTATCGTTGCACGTAGATTAAAATAAAATTTTCCTCTTTATCCTACCTTCTCAACTTCCCATCTACAACTGTGGCAGTACAACATATGATTGTGTATTTTTTTTCATTTAAAATCGATTCCTATGTACAGATTATGATTTTAGTATAAGTTATCGTTATACGTTTTTGTTAAATTTCAAAATTAACTCTGAACATGATTAATAAATAATTTTCATTTTTTAAAAGATTTTTAACGATTTTTATCGATTTTAGGCGCTGATTTAGACAAAGGGTTTCTAAAACTGACATAGAAAAATTAGTAATTTTAGTGCAGTAATTTTTTTAACATCACAACATTTATTAATAAGTTATACGCGTCTCGTAACCCGTGGCGAAACTAAAGCGGGCTGAGGAGATTATTTGGCTCCCTCTAAACTTACCTCAGTCGGCCAATTGGACTTTTTTTGTTTTTTTTTTTTTAATATTATAGTCAGCCAAATCGATATAAACGTTTACGTTGGTGATCACGGCCCTACGTGTGTTTTCTATATTGTTTTTAAGGTAAAGATGAGGTTTCAAAATCCACCACATAACAACAACAACAACAACATCAACAACAACATTTTCGCAAAACCCCCAGAGTGTAATGCATTATGTGTTACACAATAATATAAAATAGGAATGCATTTAAATATGTGATTGTTTTTCTATAATTTCCGCAAATAACGTCGCTATGAATAATTTACCTATATTTGTATTAGTATTTTAATCTGTTGTACACATTTCAAAACATGACTCGATTTTGACGCAAACGAACGATTTTATTTGAATTATTAATATTTATTAGGCAACGTATTTTTTATTTTATTTTAACAATTAACACTTACTTACCTTACTATCTATCGTGATATGAGAATTATATAACTGTTTTTTTTTTTTTTTTACAACAACAGCGCCGTTGCAGAGCGTAGACTACAAAGTACGTAAGACAGATAATATGATACAATTATGAATAGTTGTGAAATTGCAATCATTACATTACACACGGACTACGTAAAAACAAGTTACTATCAGTGCTCGGAGAAATAATTGACGGACAATTGATAACTCAAAACTAAAACAGCTATAACAGATAGTATATCAGATTATAACGCATTTTGCAGTAATCGATAGTTTTTTTTTTTTTCTTTTATTGTTATTTAAGTATTTCTCCGAGAATTTATGTATATATATATATATAAAAAAAAAGAATTAAATTTCCCAGATTAAAATATTCGATGCTCGTGATGTTTATAAAATGATGACAGTTCTAAAAGTTTTATACTTATACTTCTCATCAGGTACGCAGTACAATACTGTTATTGTTGTTAAGGCAATATATTCACTTAATGCTAATGTCGGATATATGACGACGGAATATACGCTTAAAAATGCAAAATATTGTTTTATTATATTGTGTAAAAAAAAAAAAAAATGCGTATAGCAATTGTTAATAAATTATCGAAATTCCGATAGGTGCTGCATGCAAACAATAATCGTTATTTTCTCCAAAATAAATACAATAGGCGCTCGATAATTCGAAATTCAAGGGACTGAGCTAAAAATTCGTTTTATAGAGGTTTTCGATTTACCGAGAGAGACGAAAAATTGTACATATTACATTTATTTATTTATTATATTATTATATTTTACATATTAAAAAAAGCTGTTATCTTTTTTTGTGTTACATTGTTGGCCACAATCTGGTCCATAGCGTTATCTAGCTTACTGATAGCATTGAAAATTGTATCGCATCTTTTTTCGTCCATTTCAGATTACTCGAAAAATTGACGCAATCCTGACGTAAAATATTTCGCTTCTTTCAACGATATGACAGGAACCTCCGTCTCCTCGTCCTTCGTTTTTATTAGTTTCATTACGAGCACGTGAAATAGATTGTACATAATCTTTATATGTACATATGAGCATACATATAATCGCGTTTAAAGAAATTCGAATTATAGAGGTTCTTGAAAAAAAAGTTCGAATTGTAGAGTGTGTTCCACCGACAGACATTTCGAATTATCGAGGGGACCGGGACACGTGTATTTTCTTCTAATTCTAGAGGTTTTCTCAGGGGCCTGAGCGTTTAGTTCGATTTATGGAGTTTTTCGAATTATCCATAATTAGATATTATCCAGCATCTTCTCCTGACCTTTTTTTTTTTATGGAAAATAAAATTCTGAATTCTGCGTTTCGCGAACCGTAATGCGGTTCCGTCTTTACTCCCAATTTAACCGCAACAGGCCAGAAACGAATATGCAAATCGATAAAATCCCGACATCTAGTCACGGCCATTCAGACGAGCGAATTAATAACGACGCAGAAGGACGCGTGCCGGTTATTGGACTTGGTCGGCGGCAGGCGGCGGCCGTTACGGGTTGGCGAGAGGGAGCTGCGAACGCGGAATCGTTGTGTGTCCGTCCGTCCGTGTTCGGTTTCGTTTAAACACCTTTTTTGCTAAAACGAACGCGCCGAAAACAGCCGCACGGGCAATCACGAAAAGAACACATTTCGCATCCAATATTCGTGTACGAAAATACGCGACACGCGGAAGACGAATAATTTATGTGTATAGTCGGCCGCGCGCCGCGTTAATCGTTAGCCGTCGTATAATAATATAATATTTAAATATATACTAAATTTAATTCAATAAAACGTATTTACGAGCGATAAAAATATTATGCGTGTACACTGTCTGTTAAGGACATCCGAGATCGTGCGCTATAATATAACATTCGATTCCGGGAGGTCCGCGGCCTCGCCTCCCTCCGGGGACGGTTCACGTACACGGCAACGGCATGATTTATTCGTAGCAAAGACTTCCCGGCGGTACGATATCGGAACAGTAATTATACAGTTTCCATTTCCGCCCAGATCAGCAATGCCGATGGAAATTTAATTTCCGTAAAAATCGATTTTACTAAAATACAACAACAACACGGTTTTAGTGGCCGTTTACAACGCCGGTCGGTTTCGTACCGTACGTTTGGTAACAGTGCATTGTCGAAACCCATTTGGAACAACGGCAAGTCGAAAAACCCGATAAACGTTATATATATATATACGAACGTGTTAGACGGTCTGCCGTCGTTCCCGACCCGAAATCGCCTCGGTTTAAATAAAATCAACGGGGCAAACGTAACGCGATTCCGGGCCGTGCGCGGGTTGACATCTTTTTTGTTTTTTTTTTCTGGTGGTACCGCGACCAACAGGGGGAACTCTATCCGCCAGGGCCCGCAGGCGAAGTAATAAATAAGTCCCGTTTAGCCCGGCAGACGGGACGGGCTCACAGTGATTGTACAGTAGCGTTTTGTGCAGCATTAGGCCCAGCCCTTGAAATGTAATAATAACAGCTAGGCTAGCACTACTAGTCTCCAGGGTTCTGGGCGGCCCTCTGGCGTTGGCGCTCCTCTTCCTCCCTCGTCGACAGGACCTCCTTGATGAAGTTGCTTGTTTTCCGCCAAGCGGTCCTGTCTTCCATCGTTCTCCCCACCGCCGTTTCCGGGGTGAAGGCTCTGCCCGTTGCCGTCTCCAGCTCCCTCCGTCGCCTGCACCGTCGGTCGCAGTGGAAGAAGGCGTGGTCCGCGTCGTCCACGGGGGCCTGGCAGTCGTGGCGCTCCGGGGTGCCCGGCCGGCCGGCCTCCCAATCCTATGCGGGCGGTACTGGCCGAAGCAGCCGTGACCCGATAGGAATTGGGTGAGGCGGTAGTCGGCGTTGCCCGAACTTCCTGGACACTCAAGGCGCCGGTCTCGGTCCGGTCTCACGCCTCCTGCCACTTCCGCAGCGTTTCCGCCGTTGTCTGCCGCTCCGTCGGGAGCTGCTGTCCGTCACTATTCGCGGTGTACACGGCCGCGCGCTCCGCCGCCCGGAGGTGCCGATGGTGCGGCACGCGCACGCTACGCGGATCGCCGTTTTCCTCTGCCAGAGCCGAAGAAGACCCGACCGGCGCTCACTCAAGTGGACGGACGCCTATACCCGCGTCTCGTTACGACCGTATATTATTATTATTATTACGTATTGCCGCGGATGACACCTGCTAAACGCCTGCCGTTCTTGGACCGGCGACAATGCCGTTAATTACAATATAATAAACGCCCGTGAATGGTGTACACTAGAGACGACGGGAACGTATATTGTATAATAATACGACGGTTTAGCTCGGACCGTGTACGGTACATTAAAATTAACATAAATATTGTTACAACGTTTACGTACGTAGTATATAAAAAAAAAAAAAAAAAAAAAACGCGCCCGTGTTCTATAAATTAGTGTAAAATACTATTATTTCGTTACGTATAGGCAGGCGGGCGGTACACGGCACGCACGACTAATTACAATTAGACGATGACGAGCACGGGCGCCGGATGGACAACAACACGAGCCTCGTTATTCCCCGGGGTTTTTGACGTTTCCAAACGGCACGGCCTCTCTGCGTTTCTTGTGGTATATTTACCATACCTGCGTGTACACCTACGCGACTACCACGCTAATTATTGTCATATTAATATTTCGGAAATACATAATAAAATGTCAAACAAATCGCGTTGTAGAAACAATAACGTTGGCCCGTCTAATATAATACTTTTTTTTTGCCGTTATCGTTTTAGTATATCAACGTGCCATATATATATTATAATATTCCGTTAGACCACACAACTATCGGTGAATCCAGAGCCGGCCAAATGAAATCGATACAAGTACAATAATACGCGTACAGTGCGTGTGCGCGGGCAACCCTCCGCCCGGTTATGCCGCGGACACGGATCCCTTAGTTTTCAGTCGGTTTTTCGATTAGGTTTTTCGATTTAGTACGAAACTCGTACTGACGAAATAATAGGTGTTTTTTTTTTTTTTTTTGCGCTACTCGTAGTTAAAACGATACTTGATCGGTTATCGCTGTCGATGCAACTAGGATATTGTACGCTGAGAATCAACGCAATATCACTGCGCTTGTATTTATCGTTGACGGATAGCGTATTCAGAAAATTTACAATAAATCCATATTGGTTACGTATGCGTATGTACAATATAATTCGTTATGCTCGGATATATAAAAATGTAATCGACCGAAAATCGATCATTTAGTTATTGGAATATATGGGTAAAACCTACGGTTGAGACCATCGTCAAATCTACCGTTGGTTTATTATTGTTAACGAATACACATAGGAAAATTCAGTGCACTCCGGGGCGTGTCGACTCACATAAATTTTTCACCGCCAAAGCACCATAAAATTTGCCCCCTCCTTTTTTAAAAAAAAAAAAAACATCGGCATCCTCTGCGAAAAAAACTCTAATGAACGCAAAATACGCGTTAAACTTTTAGTCGAATTCGAAAAATTCTCCCGGGGCAGTTGCGACGCAATAATCTATTCAAACGTTTCGTTATATGGACGATTTAAAATTATTCGAAAATATAATAGGTGAACAGCATACGTCTTATCTAATTTTTATTTAGTTTATATATGAGGGCACTAGTTTCAAAGTGTACAATCTCCATGTTCACTAAATTTTAAACAGAAAACCAAAAAAACCAATAACTTAATCAAAACATGTTTTTTCTCCATTCGGATTTTTTTTTTATCTGTTCATATAGTTATGCAGAGATGATTTACCAGTTTTTTGCTTAAAAAGACAAGATTTTGTCTTAGGTCTGACAATATTTTGTTTGGGAATTGTACAGTATAAAACTAACAGTAGGAGATTGCTCGTTTTGAAAATAACTTTAGTAAATAATAAATAGGTATTGAGAAGCTAAAAATTAAAAGTCTTTTTTTGTTTAGTTTAGAAGTTTACAAAAAAATTAAATTTAATAATAAAAATCGTTGAAAATAAAAAATACTTCAGATTAATAAGTTAGTCAATTTATTTATTTATTAGATTGCAACATTGATTTCATTTTCTGTTGCATGACGTTCACATAATATGTCTTCCTCAACATAACCTGGTATTGCATCTCCATCTATGACAAATTTGTAAAAAATTAAACGCAGATCATTTTTCCACTCATTTCCGTAATGAGCAGTTATTTACATCCGTTTTTTTATTACTGTTGACAACATTCCGTATTGGAATTTTGGAGGGTTTCATGTTAATAATGTTCTTTGCTTTTTTTGTAATTGGTTTTCCCATTCCAATATTTGAATCGTACACGCCTTCGCCGCGGACTAACACTACGCCTTTTGAGTTCTTTGTAATAATCATTCTTTTCATTTTTGAAAAAGCATAATGCCACTGTCCTGGAGGCCTAATAAAGTTGCTGGTTTCAGCCTTCCAGTTGTAAATTTCAACATCCTTTCCAACTAAACTCTACTTTTATAGTAAAACTCATGAAAAATATTATTTGATTAGAGATTGTACGTTTTGAAACTAAATGCAATTTTCAATCTTAAAATACACTGGAGATAGACCCTTTTGCTCAAATATAGTGAGTTATTCGAATTCATCGCTGACGATTGAATATGCAACGATGTATTTATCTCAATTTCTATGGAACATGGAGATTGTACACTTTGAAACTAGTGCCCTCGTATATTTTATTTTTTTTTTTTGTATAAAACCACTGTGATATAATATTGAATCATATATCAGCAATCATTTGAAAAGAAAAAAAAAAAGAATAAAGAAATGTGATAATGTTGTTTATTCGTGTACGAGCAATACAACTGCCGTGTTGTCTATATAACACGATACAGAATTTAAAGTACGCAAACATATTTACATATTATACGGTTTTGCGTATTTAGTTTTTTATTCGAGATAATGTGCCTAACTGACTGTTCGGAATAATGGCGCAGTATTATTTTTATCGCTGGACCTTGCGGCCAACACGGCTCTCGGTATATTTACATTTTTATACGAATATACTTGCGTCCAGAATACACCGGGGGGGTTCAACAGACACACGCTACTTCGTTTACCATTACGCAAGGTCGAGAATATATTTTCTAGGATATTATGACGTTTATGATGGTTTTTTTTTTTTTTTTATTTGACGTTTTAATTAGATATTTAAGTAAATTACGAAACAACCGGTTATCGGTTCGTGAATTCGTGATTAAAATTACAGGTATACCACACAAACGTACATACTCATGACTTTGCAAAACAACTCTAAAAAAAAAAAAAAAAAACCCCAAATACTTACGGGGACTTTGCATATTGTCGGAATGGAACGAAAACCGTAATCGATATTTTTGAACAACCGTTTGGAATTTGACGGGGTAAAGTTTCTAAAATATATACACTTTAAGTATATTGCTTAGTGCCGGACTGGCCTGCAGCACACAGTTACCGGTTGCCGATCGTCAGGCCAACGCAATGGCTTATTTTTAAGCGATTTAAACATTGAAAAAACATTTTACAGCAGAGCAAAATTGTCATTTCCCTCGACGCGCGTATCGTTTTTGTAACAATAGCGAACAGAAGACCATACACATGGGGTCTAGTGATGTCGCGACGATACCCAGTGCTATAACCCGGCGAGAATTTCAAGTTTAAAATATCACCTATAACATATTATTTTCTCCTCTGAGAGCAAAAAAATAAAAATGTGAATTTCGACGGTTAATGGGAAATTGTCGCTAACACATATCACAACATTTTTTAACGTCGTTGATTGGACTCGGAGCCCCCGTACCTCTGGGGTCTTCTAGAGAACGTGTTAATAATAATAAAGAGGTGTAGGACTAAACATCCACAATGGTACACCTGTACTCCGCGAGATCGGCCACGCCGTTTTTTTTCGATTTTCAGTCGTTAATTTCTGAAAATTTGATTTGAAAATGTGTAAATGCTAATGTATAATTAAATCGAAATAAGTGACCAATCTCGTGTATACTCGACGGCGTATTGAAATCTGTTTTCAGAAATCGCTTTACTACATCGACCGGGCATCGACGGACAAACAATTGGTCTAAATTGTTATATGTTGCGTATGTGTTTAACAAAAAAAAAAACCAAGGAAATCCTTGTTCTGTTCCGTTTTTTTGTTTATTTTGATTAATTATTAACGATGTGTTAATAATATATGGTAAGTATATATTTTTTTTTTCTGTCTGTTAACAAGTTTTCGACCGGACTCCTGCACAATCATCAGATGTCGACGAAACTCGTAAAAATCTCCAACATTTTTCCATACTATTTCGCGATCTGTTTAGCCGCGTTAAATAAAACCGAAACTCGAAAATACTATTAAAACGGTTTTTCTTGGCGATAACGCAAAAGAAAAAGAAAAAAAAAAGGCTATGTGTTAACGCGTAGTAATTGTAAATTACTTTTTATAGTTACAAGAATTAATACAATTTTTAATTTTAGTTTATCAAAAAAAAAAAACCCCTGTTATTTCTTACATTTACAATTCCCCTCGTAACCAAACCCACCTATATATAACCTTACTCTAATATAACATAAACTAATATACCTATTCTATTATCTATTCGCGTTCGGATTCCGAGATAATTTCACTGTGCACATTGTAAATATTTTGTCCTTTTTTTTTTTTTTTTTTCGTTTCGGTTGGCGGACAGACAAATTATATAAAATAATAAAATTGCGGTAACCTATACAAAATACGATACGAAACTGCTGCGTTAGTATCGTATCGCGTGCATAATATTTTCACCGCGAATTTCGTATAAATATACGGTTAATACTTACGTTCAATTTTACAACTGAATAATAATGAAAAAAAATATATACATATTCGTTGGTAATAACCAGGGTTGGGATTTTATAGCATTTGCAAATATTTCTTATAAGATTCTAAGAAACAAGAAATAGCAGAGTAAGCTTAAAATTTGTTACATGACAAAATTTAAAATTTAATCTTGCATGGTTTTGCATATTTTGCAATTTTTTAGTTTTTAGTTCTACGTCTGGAATGTTTGAGATATTTTTACATTATCTGTTTTTAATCAAAATTGGTCATATTTTATCTAATAAAATTATAATAATAATACATAATAATATTTATTCTTAAATCTAATTGATTATAAATTAATATTAAAATCGAAATCTTAATATTTTTATAGACGTGTTTTTCGATTATTGTCAATAAAATGTATAAATTCATTATTTACTAATAAATAATAATTTTTTTCTTTTTTTAATTTTTAATTTGCAAATTTTCAGCGCATATTTGTGTAATTTTTAATTACTATAAAATCCCAACCCCGGGAATAATAATGCGCTTCGGAATAAATAATCGAATATATCGAAATAAATGTCGTTTTTTGACTCGGAACAAATTAATAATACGGACATTATAGAGTTCCTGATAGATCCGAAATGCCGCAAAAAAGGTCCAATGAAGTTTTCAATCGGGGCTAGTCTCCGCGTAATGAACCGGGTAAAGAACTCTCTAAAAATCGGAAATATGATACCGGAAGCCCAGACGGTACCCGAAACGCTGGTTTGACGTCCATCTGCCGCGCAACAGGTGTCCACCACGAGTCGATACTGAAATTAACCGCAATGAGCTGATTTTTTCTCACGCTTTTATCACATTCCAATATATATATATAAAGACATTTTTCTTAATTGTAAAATAACGGTTTCGAAGAAGAAAAAAAAAACCCTATATCGGTTTATGTATCGCCGTGTCTCGGACCGCCTAGAAATAATGTGATTTTCGCGTAGAATATATTTTAATATATAAAGTAGATGACACATAGCGAAAAATTATTGTCACCTAGTGATGGTCAACGGACGTGCCTCGTGTTCACAGAACTCTTAAGGCGGTCGTCTCAGCTCCCGGTCAGTATGTGAAATACAAATCGAAAACCGAATTTTGGTCACCAAATTCACTGCCTGTTTAATTTGTTGAACAATAGGCACTGTAAAATTATTAATCGAAAACGATTTGAAATTAACGTTATTTTTTACGAACCGAAGCCAGATTCTTTTCGACAGATTTTTTTTTTATCGAAAGCTTGTTTCGATACGTTCACATCGTTTGTACGTTTGATATACGTTATTCTCTACTCGATCACCGTCGGGTAGTTTATTATAAAAATAAACAATATCGGACGAAAAACACCAATCCATGATAAGTTTATTGAAATACATAGGTATAAAGTTAGCCGCGGTTTATGCTACAGAGTATTGTACGAACTAATATTTCGAGTGAAGCACAAAGAAGGGCGTGCGAACACGTTTTTAAGTAAGTCGTAAACTAAAAAGGTATTCGAGGTGGGCAATTGGCCTCTTTAGTCGTAGTGTAACCCAGTATATATTTCTTAAAGTATGCCCAAACGGGCATTAATGGAGTTTTGTGAAGGTGTTGGTGTGTTTTTTATGCCGAGTTTAGAATGTTTATTGATGAAGTAACGAAGAGATTTTCGCCTTAAGTTGAGGAGCCGTTTACTTTTAACATGGTCTGCCCGGGCTAGACGGTGGTCTAATATTAAGCCTAAGTAGCGCGAGCTCGTGGATTTTTTGATATTGTGATTGTTTAAGGTGACGGGTGGTATTATTCCGTGCATTAAGGTGAAATGTGTAGATTTTTCGTGATTAATTTTTATTTTCCATTCGGTGTACCCGGGACGACTTGAGGTCTAAATGATTTTCTAGGTTATAGCCAGCGGTTATTGGACCTCCGTTTGAGGAATAGATTATTTTATCATCCGGAACGCATCATACCGCGACGGAAGTGCGAAGGAAGGGTCGTCGGTTGATCTGCCGAATAAATATTAAAAAGAACAAGAGAGAATACGGCACAGCGAATAAAACCTATAAATATAATATAATATTATTATACTTTAAATATAGGCGGATAGACAAGTGCTATTAATACGATTATATAATTATATTCCGAACAGGCTGCGGGCGTATTTATAGAGATACACAGCCGGCGAGTTCTGTACGGCCTTGGGGTACGTCGGCTTAGGTGACGGCCGACCGAGTTTTTACTACGGTTATTATAATTATTTATGTTATTTTATTTTTATTGTACAATTTACCAGTTGGGCTCGCACCCCGGCGATGGCCGTAAAAAATTAAACGCCCCTCCTACCTTTATATCGGCCCCGTATTTTATTCTTTTTACTCGACAATCTCTTAAAAACGAGAACTTTCTCGAATAATGACAATTGGTTTTTATTTTATTTTTTTTCATCCGTGGTAGCCCAGAAATTCGGTATTTGTAAAATTCAAGTGCCAGCACCCCGTCAAAGGTTGTATACAACCAAAATTTCATATCTCTTCGACCTGCGGTCTGGTCTGGCCATTGATCAGTGAGTGAATGAGTGAACGGATGTATCGGATTGCGACGAGTATACACAAAAATTAAACACAATAATTTGTTCCCGTAGGTTAAAGGGTCAGACTTAACGTACACAAATCTTCCAGTGCTGTCGGTTAAACCGGGTGTGGGAAAACAGAGAGCATAACTATTGTACAAAATGACGAGAAAACGATTGATAGACAAACAATGGGAATACAAATATGTCCAATGAAAACATAATTACAGGGAATAAAAAAAAAAATACATAAGATTTTAATTATTTTTTAAATTATATTTTTATATACCTTTACATAGTACATTACACAAATGCTAAACATTACATCAATTACATCAAATTACACAGAGAACTATAATTTATAATAATATCACTAAGAATATATTTTTTTTATTTATAATATAACAAATATTATAATAATTTTATAAGGGGTGATTTTTTTTTTTTTTTTTTTTTGTGCGCATAGCATCAAAATTGTTTACTTTAAATTAAATCGATAACTACAAATTCAAATATTAAACTATACCATTAATACACAAAAAAAAAAAATAATAATAATAAAAAATAATAATAAAAATACATTTTTTTACGATTGAATATACAGGCATAATATATTATTTATTTATTTAATAGTAATAATTATACTAAGAATTATTATTTTTCATTACATTTGTCAAATACCGCTATGATATTTTCCTTAGTAAATCGAATAGGGTCCAATATAATAATAATATTATGATAATATATTTTAAAACCAGTGTAGTTTTTGTTGTATTGAATTTCTTAAAAAAATTAGTTGTTTACACGGTAAGAGAAATTCATACAATCGGTAGCTGTTAAAAAAAAAAAAAAAACCAACAAATTGTCAATATTAGAATAATAATATTAATAATAATAAAAGAAAAAAAAACCTAATAAAAATTAATAACTTTTTAACATTATTTGAATATATTTATAATTATTTAATAATGGAAATAATAATGAACAAATTTTACACTGTTGAATATAATCATTAAACCTTTACACATCAGTCTTGCTATGAAATATATAAATTACTTTTATTTTTTTTGCACTGCCATTATATTTAATATTTAATACAAATTATTAATTGATAATATAATATAACCCCAAACAAATTTACATAGGAATAATAATAAATTAAATTATAGATAGACAAAATATTATTTATGTAAAAATTATAATAACCGTTGTACGAGTTAAACGTCTAAATGAATTGTAGATTATTTTTTTCCTTCTAAATCTATATATATATTATATATATATATATATATTATATATATATATATATATATTATATATTATATATATTATATATATGTGTGTGTTTTACTCTACGAGATTAAAATAAGTTTTGTTATAATGTAAATTGTTTATACCGAATGTTATTTTAAATCATGTTCGCCTTAACATGTATTGCGCGCGTACAACACCACCAGAATAATCTAATTATTAATTATTTAGTTATACATAAAAATTAGAAAAAAAAAAAAAAATTATAATTAAAAATAAATCTACAAAATATATATTTCTACAATATTATTTTATTAGTACTAAAATCTAGTGTGTGTGTGTGTAAATTATGAGGGGATTAAAGTATGGGATATTAGAACGTTTGAAATAATTTGTATTTTACTTATAAGTATATATATTTAATATTATTATTAGATAAGTTATACAAACTCTACAGTTAGAAAGATTAAAAATACCACGTTTATCATTTACGTTATTAAATTAAAAAAAAAAAAAAAAAAAAAAATTTTATGCTATATTTTTAATTTTTAAATTTACCCTACTAGTGTTATATTTGCTTGACAGAATCGATCTGTTCGATCTATTGGTGTGTACGTGTGTGAGTAATGAACGAGGACGGTAGTTTCATTCATGATAAATACGACTGTGTATATTACAAAATATTATTATTTATTAATGAGGTGTAATTACCTTAATAATTAAATCGCGAAAAATACGCGGTTTTTGTACTCGATAATATGATTATATATATATATATAAATATTAATTGCACAGGTGGTCAATTATTTTATTTTTTTGTAATAGAATATCGATAAATAAATAAGTGTAGTTTAATAATCTTGAATCGTTATTAATGCAATAATTCAAATTCCGAAAAATAATTGTGTATAATTAATTTTAAAAAAAACAATAATAAAAATTTAAATGTATAAAACTGCAATATTTTTTAAAATTGGAAAGTTATATAAAAAAAAAAAATTAGAGGGGGCACTGCCGCAGGACAATGATGTGAAAATTTGTTTAACTCGATATACTGACACTGAAGACAAAAAAAAAAATTTATAATCAATAAGACAATTTTATATTGGGTATGTTTGTCAAAGTAAAATGTACAAATATATGTTCATAGATATACTATTTTTAAATTAGAAAACAAATTTAATTACACAATAAAGGTTCTAAAAATTAGCAGTCTTTTTTATATTTTTTAGTTAGTTTTTTTTTTCTTTTCTAAATTATCTTTAGATAGTTTACTCCTATTTTAATGGGAAAATCAAAAATATATTATCATCAATTTTAAAACGTTCAACATTTCTGGTCCGGTACAATGGTTACTGGTAGTATTACTAGTATTTTATTAAACATCTTTAATACACAAATTAGAAAAAAAAAAAAAACATTAATAATTTAAATCATTTGAGAAAAAAAAATTATGTTCAAATTTCTTTCTTTGTTATGTACAACATATATGATCATCAGGAACATAATAATCTAACTTATGCGTTACTATGAGAAACAATTTTCGAGTTATACAAAACAAAAATTAAATCAAGTTATTATGAATGAAAGGACACTTTTTGTATATATAGAAATATATATATATATAAAAAAAACCATAAATTTATATACACATATTTACCACCAATTTTTTTTTTATGTCCATCGCACATAGAATAACAACAATAATAAAAATAAAAATAAATGTGTACCCGAAATATGGTAGGATTTTATAACATACAAATTTTCATTTATACAACATAAAACAACAAAATGGCTTTCACAGATTTTTAAAAAATATGCAATTTTATACATTTTATGTATAGGATAATATATATAAATATATAATATATTATATGTATCTATAAAACAAGCGTAGCAGCAACAAAATGTGTACATTATATAATTTCTTTATACAGCGTATATATAGACATATATATATTAAAAAAAAAAATATTATTACAGGAATGAATTATTTTCAATTTATATGTATACGCATAATATTTATTTATAAAGAGAACGAAATTTGACTTTATATTACAGATAAACAAACAAAAAATTTACTATCAAAATCTAATATTATTTAAACCCTGTGTAAAAATGAAATGAAATACTATATAAAAAAAATTATACAAAATATTATACACACTCATTTTGCTTAATTTAAAAAAAATAAAAATTTATTTAAAAAGAGAATCGTATGACCCGATTATTCATTGTTTTTGTACACTATTTATATAATTTGAAGCAAAATATACACACAAACGCTGTATAAGAAACTCACACTAAGGTCATAAAAACGGCATGCTATTTTTTTTATTAT
This sequence comes from Tuberolachnus salignus, assembly GCA_956483605.1. Lineage (NCBI taxonomy): Eukaryota > Metazoa > Arthropoda > Insecta > Hemiptera > Aphididae > Tuberolachnus > Tuberolachnus salignus. The sequence goes on along the minus strand of OY101432.1, from coordinate 44,904,784 downwards.
TTTTTTTTAATTTTTTTTTTTTTTAATGTACATACCTTGTAAACGTCACCATAATAGAACATGATAAAAAAAAAAAAAAATTGTCTTTACGATATTTTTTTTTAAGTGTAAAATAATATTGTATATTAAAGCCCCACACTTATAAGCTAATAAGTAATTATTATTATTTTTCTTTGTTTCTAACAAATTATTTTTTTTTCTGTTTCTAACAAATTTTTTTTTTTTTTTTTTAACTATCCAAAGCCCCGTAATTACTAACTAAATTTGGATATTAATTATTTTTAATGCATAAAAAATTAAGTTAAACCCACTAACTTTGAATAAATATAAAATACTAATTTAAAAAAAAAAAAAAAAAAAAAATCGAACATGATTTGGATTCAAAATTCTAATTAAGGAGTACAATAATAATGTGTAGTAGAAAATATTGTATTGTTTAATTAAAGTACTCCATTTGTAGGAGGTCCAATGGGTCCTAATTCAGATACCGTCACGGATTGTTGGTTGTTGCTCTTCATGAAGTATTTTTCCAATTTCGAAATAATGTGTTTCCCATAAGTGTATTTACGCAGAGACGCAAAATGCGGACGGATTTTGTGCATAAGCACCTTGCGTTGAGAAGATTCACATACGTCCAGCATTTTTTGAACAACATAATTGGCATATTGATCTTTCATCATTACGTGTAAAGCACTAAAACGTGAGGGGAGAAAAATAACGATATATATAATTTGAAAACAACGTTTTTAGAAAACTCGCGTGTACATCTTGTAATCGACTTACTTGTCGTTGAAACCGCATACTTCTTCGATTAGCATGGACCGTTCACTGCGAGTGGCGTGCGTTACGCATTTCTCTACGACGTTAGACGCGAATTTGTGTTGAGACAACGTCAACACCTTACCGCGGACCGAGCATATTAATTTAGATTTGTCCTCTTGTTTGCCGTGCTCTGCGAGATTATATTATAATTACACATTGAATAAGGCCCGGGGACACATAATTCCGTAAGCGAACGATATTTTTCTAAATTTATTCAATACGATAACATACCTAATACATGTTGAATTACATAGTTTCCGTATTGGTCTTGAATCAATTGTTCGACGTGTGCGTGCATTTCGTCGAGTATCGGTGTTGTCTGTTCAGGCGTACAATGTTCGAGTATACGCTGGATAACTCTGCATCCGTACGGGTGCGTCGATAACGTTAAAACCTGACAAATAGAAATTACCACCGAGGTGTTAGATAAATGTTTTACTAATCCGAATGACATTTTTTTTTTTTTCTTGTATGCGACACTTACTTGTCCTTGGAAAGCATTGATGATAAATTGAAGAGCGTGTGGGTCTACGCACTCTATACATTTTTGTACCACGTGATTACCGTTTTGGTCTTTTACACATTTGAGGACGTGGCCATCGAGCTCTCGTACGATTTCTACTTGCTGTTCGCCGCTTACACTCTCTAATGCTTTCTGGATAACCCTGCAACCGTACATTTGTAACGCCAATGGCAAAACGTGTCCTCGTACCTATATATATATATAAAAAAAAAAAAAAAAACACATACTCATGAAAAGAACGTTCAAATATCCTGTGTATATTATATCAATATCATTTCCTGGTGAGAAAGGTATATTATAAATGCGAACGTTTGTACGACTGAACCGATTTGGCTGAAATTTGGCACACGGGTAGAAAATGTCCCGGAATAAGACACGGGATACTTTTTTATCCTCCGATTCGACCCCTAAAGGGTACAGGTTATTGGTATTTTTGTTACGGAAATTTAATTAATTTTGTTGATTTATTGGGTTAGCTCGGTGATACGGATGTAATAAAAAATAAATAAAAAAGTTGATATAAATAATGTATGGGTAGTAGTCGGGAGTCTAAAAGACAAAACTGAGCAATTTTCGTTCTATCGCTTAATTTTATAATTATTATTTTTAACCCGGGCAATTCAGATAGTAACTGTGGCGTAACCAAGGAGAGATTGGTGGTTATAATCCCTCTCGAAATGTCGTGGCTATTTTAATTTTATAGGTTGTAAGATGTGGGTAAGTAAGTTACCTATTTTTATTTTTCTAATGTTAATTATTCATTCAATTGTGAGAAAAACAGGATAAAAATGGCATTATCGTCACTTGGCGCCTAGTGATGAGGATAATAATGATAATAACAATAATACGATGCGACGGAACATACTTTTTGCGCCAGCGTAGATTTCTGTTCGGGCGTACCAAACTCGAAGAACTTTTGGATAACGTAGTTTCCGAACACGTCGGTCATGAGTCCGTACGAAGCGGCCAATATCTCGGAGAACACCAACTGTTTCTCCGGCGTGGACGCCCTCTCCAACTTCTGCTGTATGAACCTGGATCCGTGTTGGTCCTGGGAGAACTCGACGATGTGATTGGTCAGGTCTCGTAGTTGGAGACTAGGGTAACGATTGTTCCTGCCACAATGCAGGAGAATCGGACCGATTACAATTGACCGAGCGAGTGGGGTCCGCACAGTGCGGGAGAGGACGAGCGAGAAAAATTGAAATCGCGTTACTCCATTACAGCCAGGCAACGTCTTATTTTTTTTTTTTATTTCGCTCATCCCCGACAATAATTAATCACTACTAAGAAGGCAACCTACCTGAAATCTTCGAGGAGCCTGCTGCGGCCGGACGGTTTGGAATCCAACGTGATCGAGGACCCGCCCAGCGAAGAAGCGCTGCCCCGGACACCGCCCATTTTGTTGAACAAGGAATTGGTGTTGTTCGCGTTCGCCGCGTTGTTGAACATGGCCCCGTTGGCGGCCAGACCGCCCATCGCATAATCTATAGGGGGAAACCAAAAAAAAAGAAAAGAAAATAAACAACGATCAAAGGACCTACGTAAGTTCAGAGCGCACCGTGTGTGTGTAATATAACGCGAGGTTTTGAGCCCTCAGCGATAAATACGTACCACTGGCTCTGAACTTAGACATGGCTTCCGCACCGGGTGCTGGGTTCATCAGCCCTCTGTTGGCGTTGTTGGCCGAGCCCATGAGGCCCAACTGCAAATTGGACGCAGATCCCATAGCCGGTGGGGGAGTTAGAGATCCGGACGCAAGACCCAAAGGACTTTGCGACGCTGTAACCCAAATAATACGTTTGTTCTTCACAAACGGATCTCGACGGGGGATAAACGGGAAGAAAATTTATGTGGGAAAAAATACAAACGTTTCCACAACAATACGTACCCATTGTTCCGTATTGTGGCCACTTGTGACGGGCATAATCCATGGATGGTGAAAATGCTGACGTGTTGCGATCAAAGGAATCGCGTCTACCGGCGTTACCGGTCCCAAGACCCAGATTGACGTTGACATCGTGTACGCCTGCTGTCGAAAAAGGAAAAAAAAAATCAGCCCCGTAAGTATTGTTATTTAGGGGGGGTAAAAACGTAACGCAACAATTAGACAAAAGCAGTGGTGTCATTTACACGGTTTTAATGTTTTAATATTGTTAAAAATAATAATAACAATAATAATTACTATCAAGAAACTTTTTTTTAGTCTATACGCGGCTAAATCTACACAAATAATATTTTTTAAAACGAAACAACATAATACTACAACTATATAGTTATTATGTAATATCGAACCTAGTCGATTATAATCAAAAAATCGTTTTCTCACAGGCGAAACTATGGTGGAAAGGGGAACCGATAAACACCTCGCCAAAAAAAAAAAAAAAAACTTTTCAAGTATAGGGGTTTAAAGGTAAGGTAACAAACAAAATGTTAACTAACAATGATTTAAAAGAGATTTAATTCACTAAGGTATCTGCTAAAAAAAAATATATATATATAGATGGGTACGCGGTTGAAAAGTATAATATTCGAAAACAATAGAATCACACTACGTAAAATGTTAGGCCCACGGAAAAAAAATAAATGGCACCACCACAGTTCCGCCTATGGGCTTTTTCAACGTCGCCGTGTAGTTTATCGCAATATAATCGCACATCGGTAATTAATACGCAAATATATAATCGTATAATAATATTATATATATTAAATATAAATAAAAGCGGCGAGATGGCCATCTAGAGTCGACGATAAAACAACAATATTATTGCACCGCTCAAAGCAGCAGCAGCAGCAGCAGCAGCAGCAGCAGCAGCATCGCTTGCCTTACTCTAAAATTTACGACCTTACGCCACTACATAATATTATATACTTCAGATTTAATTTAATCTAATCGACCCCGCCGTTAAAACTCCGAGATAATAACAGTAAATTTCGGACGGCAAATATATATATATATATAGTGGACATGACATTAGCACAGTGCCGGTGGATTCCAGAGGGTTGTCCGACCCGATAGGTTTAGGTTAGGTATGGTTAGAACGGGGTGTTTAACGATTCGCATCAATCTCGATCGCGTTGCCGCGAACATTTCCGTTTTAATCAAGCGGATTCCATAATTACAGAGGATGTCAAACTTTTTCATCTCATTCACTGCGCTCTTGAGGGGTTCGGTTGTCCCATGGCCACCTTGATAAAACTGTTGATGACCTTTTTATTTATTTATTTTTTTCAGATAATAATATATAAACAAATTTTTAACGGATAATTTGGAAATATTTATTTTATTTACATATCTTCAGACCAGAGTCATATGGTCGATGGCGCGGCGCCCCCCGTAAAAACAATATTTTAAGAAATTTAAAAAAAAAAATGGCATTCCTTAGAATGATTTAGTTTTAAAGAATATTCGAGTACCAGAAGCTGACGCCAATAATTTGCGCTCGGGAGGACGCCTGTTGCTATGCAGACGGCGATCGCCGGCAGAACAGGCGAATCGTACCCCCGGGATAGCTATAGCCCCCCCCCCCGGTACGATTATCCTAGGATATGTGTACCCCTGAATTCATATGTTTGGGATACAATTATACTAAGACTATTATAATCGGCAAAACTAAAATTCTAGGATGCATTGTATCTCCCTAAATTCATAATAGGAAAACCATATCTCCCAGGGAGGTTTAAAATCCCTATTCCTTTAATCAAGTATATTTTTAGACCAGAGTTATCTGGTCGACGGTGTGGCGCCCTTGTAAAGAAACCGCGGCGCACACTTTGGGAACCGCTGTCTTATTATATTGCCTGGTGTGACAAACGCGCAACATAACAATAATTGATAGCAATTCTTTGTCCACCGGTCCCAACGGATTTGAATTTAACGTCAAGTGCAGAGTGTTTATATATATATATATATATATATAAATTGGATTCAAAGGAAAAATTGACATTAGGAAACTTAAAGGATTTGAGTTACGAAAAGGATGGAGCGGCAAACCGATCGGACGATTGAAGACGAGAAAAGATTACCGTAAACGCCCGTTTAGAATTCTATAATTTAAATATATATGTTTTTTTGAATTCATTTTGAATCCGCCACAGACGTGTCTCTGATATTTTTACACCGAATAGGTGAACTGCGCAGTCCTAGTCGCGATTCGGCGTATTGGCGTTACACTGCAAACAAATGGCACCGCGAGAAAGTTGGCCGGATGATAAGTTAGTTTTTTTTTTTTTTTTTTTTTTTTTTTTTTTTTTTTTTTTTTTTTTTTTTTTTAATTTTAATTACTTTAATCAACAAGTGAAAATTTAAACGAAACACGATTTTTAGAACAGAACAAAGCAACGCGAAATATATATTTTATACCTACAGCCAAATAATTATTCGTTATTGAAATAATAATACGTGTAACGCCGGGCCAAAACAAAACCACAACAAGGATTCACATATTATATTTAAAAAAAAAAAAAAAAACATTCGGCATTTAAACAATTTAACCCGCCCGAACATAAACCGCGACTAATAAGTAATATACAGTCAAAATTTGTATCCATACCGTCACCGGCCCGTGAAATATACCGTAAAATGTACAAATTATTACATTTCGTATTGCACTGCCATAGTCATAATATATCATATTGTTAATAAATTTGAAAACCACCCATGACAACCATTTTAGTTATCAGCCCTCACCCGTTAAATCGTGAACAATTATTTTGTAATACAACTATTGTCGATTTGTAGAGTTGTAAAAAAAAAAAAAAATCTCCAAATATGTACATAATATAATTTTCTGTATAGAACCGTTAGGCCATGAACCATAGATAATACATAAAGAATAGACCGTGTCTATAACAATAATCCACGGGGTAGCGTGCCAGAAGAACCCAATATATACTGCATTACTGGTTATAACAATTGTAGTGGCACATCAATTGATTTTTTTTTTTTTTTTTTATCAAAACGAATATATCGGATAAAAATAAATAAATAAATATATACATATATATTTTAAATTTGAATAATATAAATTATAGTAGAATTATCAGTCATCATTACCCAACAATAGTTTAATAAAATTGTTTTACACAGTTACGCAAAACTATTAACAACTATAATATATCATTTAGACACATAAAACCATAGTACAGACCAGCGGTTCCCAAACTGAAAGGCGCGCCTCCCTTGGGGAGGGATATAAAATATCAATATGGTAAATATTGATATTTTTAAATCAACAATAATTTTGTCGAAATATCATAACTATTCCAAAGAAATATTTCACTATTATGTTAGTATTACTTAAAGTCGCGTTATACTCGTACAATAATATACTTGATTCGGGGATTTCCGTAAATGTCGTTACAGGAATATCGCATTATCGATAACGCAATATTATTGCGTCTACCGAATAGTGTTGAATTGTAATGAGTAATGACCAATATTAATATATTTGCACGGCAATAGCAGTAGTAGTCGTGAATGAACCGTACACGTAAGGTGTATTCGTCATTTTCGAATTGTGCATTATCAACTCGTGTTTTATATCTTTTCTGGAAAAATGGAAAAATTTCTCAATATTAAGAGTACAACCAAGCGTTTAAATGAAGACAACAATAAAGAAGAAAATAAACGTAAGTTCAGAAAATTCGATGATAGTTATTTAGACTTTGGTTTTACTTACGTTAAAATAGAACAACGAAGAACGTCCTAAATGTGTTATTTGTTTAAAAATATTAGCTGCCGATAGTATGATTCCAAATAAATTAAAGCGTCATTTTGAAACTAATCATGGATCATTAATTAATAAGAAACGTGATTATTTTTTAAGGCAACGTGAACAATTAGAAAAACAATCAACCAGTTTTATCAAACAGACAAGTGTTCCAACCAAAGCACTTTTAGCTTCTTATAAGGTAGCATTTCGTATTGCTCAGAATAAAAAACCTCATACAATTGCCGAAGAACTCATTTTACCATCAGCAATTGATATTTTTGAAAAACTTAATATACTCAACACATCTTTACAAGGTAAAGAAACTCATAATCTGCAATTATATGATAAAATGGTTGCTTTTATTAAAAATATCGACTTATGGCAAAGGAAACTGACCGAAGAAAACGGTAAAACCACGTGTTTTTCACTTTTAAAAAGTTTTCTTGAAGATAATGATCTTGAATTACCAATGAGCTCACTAAAAATAATTTCTGATCATCTGATGACTCTTAAAAATTATTTCGAGAAATATTTTCCAGAAGACATCGTACAATACAATTGGATTAAAGATTCGTTTAGTGAAAAACCATTACCAAATTTCACAACTACTGAAGAAGAACAATTAATCGATATTTCATCTGATTCTTCGTTACGAATGACATTTTCTTCATTTTCACTTTTAGGATTTTGGACCAGCATTAAAGATGAATATCCTGAAATATCCAACAAAGCTTTTCGTGTACTACTACCATTTGCGACATCGTATTTATGCGAAGCAGGCTTTTCTGCAGTTGCTGTATTAAAATCAAAATACCGATCAAAACTTAATATTGAAAAAGAAATGCGTGTGACTGTCACAACATTGCTACCTAATTTTGAAGAATTATTAAACGGAAAACAAGCACATTGTTCGCATTAAGTTTAAATATTAATACTTATTGTTTTTTTTTTTTCATAAAAATAAAAATACTTTATACTTTAAATTGAAGTTTAATAATATTTACTGTTAACTTATATTGTAATAAAAATAAAAATGTTTGTATATTTAAATACTATAAATTTGAAATTTAATTTTTTAGGGGAGGCACAATTATTTTTTTTTAATTTTTAGGGTGGCGTGAACTAAAAAAGTTTGGGAACCGCTGGTATAGACCATTGTGCCTTTTCGGAAGTTGTGACCGTACAATAACATGATATAAAAAATTATTGAATTTGAAAACAAGTAAAATAAAATTGTAAAATCATTAAAAATGTGATATTAAAATGATACTATTAAAAATGAACGATAACGATAGGTTGAACGACAGAGCTTTATGATTTACTCGGTGCTTTTCAAGCATTCGATTTTTATGTGGAATGTCCTATCCTCTATGTATTATCTACATACCATGAACGCGCACGTTTTGATATAAACTATACTTTATTATTACTTTTTTTTTTTTTTTTTTTATGACTAACCAATAAAAAAATATGCAAAAGGCGTATAAATATCTGGCTTAATAATACGTAATACGTGTCCCAGTCGGTTAATAACCCGTGACTACAGGGGGAAAAAAAAAAAAAAAAAAAAAAAAAAAAAAAACATGTCGCGAGTACGAACACGACGGCAAAAATAATATACGTAGGACGTCGATTCGGTAATGAACAGAACGGGGGAAAAAAAAAAAAAAAAAAAAACCTAACAGAGAACCTAACATGCACCGTCGTCGTTATGCAAACGCAAAATGTAAAACGGAAATAGAAAAAAAAAAAAAAAATAAATTAAAAAATGCCGTAATCGAAAAATTCGCTAATATATTCTTATTGGCCGGCGCGTATTCGTCGCAACTCAATGATTGGTCGTCGGAACGCGGACAGACGACATCGACAGGCGGTTCGGCCAATCTCCGTGGCTGTTATTATTCAATAATTAATAACAATCGAGAATTATTGTTTAATAATTAATAACAATCGAGAACTTGTCGAACTTGTTGTCCTTGTCACCCGTCATACTAAACAATATGCTCGCGTATATACAATTTGTATAAACAGAGAGATAGGCGTTAGACCGTATATAATATGCAATATTGTTTTATTTAAATTACGAACAATTAGTAGAGTGTCAGGGGGGGGGAAAGGAAAAATAAAAAAATTTAACAAAACGTGTACCATACAATCAATTATAATATTACGGTTAGTGTATTATAATTTTAGAGTGGCGTGTTGAATTCGAACACGGGCGTGGAACAATTATTATTATTATTATTATTATTTTTTTTTTTTTACTTTTTTATTAAGAACGAGACAAAATGCACGCACGCTATATTATACATTATTATACGTATTATATATAAAAAAAAAAAATAATAATAAAAAAACACACACACACACACTACGATCGTATAGACAACATCGTCGGATAAAAGAAAAAAAACCACTTGTGTGACACGCGTTACATATTATATTAATATGTAATAATCGCGTGTATTAATATTAAAATGCAAAGTGTAGTTTAAAAAAAAAAAAAAAAAAACCAACAACGTGTGAAAACGCGAAGGGTGTAGCGGCGATAATAGTTTATTTTTTCTCTCTGAAATTTTTATTGAAATATTTTTTAATTTGTAGTTTTTTTTTTTTTTGTAATACAATTATAACAAAATATGCAGTGACAATGCATAAAAAAATGTTAAGGCTGGAGTATTTTTTTTTTTTTTTTTATGTATAAATCAAAGACTTAGGTATTAGACGACGTCCTGACAGCATCGGTCGTCTCGCAAAATCGGGACTGAACAACAGATATAATATAAAATCACTAGATATAGTAAATCCGAAGCTGCTGAATGGCAAACCTTATCGATTAACCCGTGAAATATTTAGTTTAGAGGGCAAGTCTAATCGACTGAACCAAAGAATGGACTGAATATCCGAGCCCCTGCGGCGATTACTGGGTCATGATAACAAAAGTCGTCTACTTGGATTTATATGTTATGTCTTCGTGAACTAATATAATAAGTACAATATGGAAAATATATTTTTAAATTAATGACAAATTTGTTCTATAATTCATAATTCGACACAACTCCTCTTGTCAAACAGACATTATAGCAGAGAATGTCACCCTGCATCGTGGGGTGTACCTCACGGAATCAGTGAAACCCAGCGACGGAGGAAGGAAACAAAAAAAAACAAAAAAAGTCTCCGCCGAGTGGCGGTAAAAAAAAATTTTTTTTTAAAAACCACAACGGCGCGGCCGAGGGGAGGGACCAGCAATAACAATAAATACACGGGGTGTTCATTAGTAAAAAACGATCTGCTGGTTAGAGGCATTGGTTAGTGTTGTTGTACTCATGTGGCTGCGGCGGCGGTGGCGTTTAAAGTGTGCGGTATTTATGGTGTAGCGGTGTGTAATAATATTATTAAAAGAAAACGTACAAAACGGGTAACGGTTACCGCTGCGCGCAAGACGAGGCTAGGCGGCACGGAACGGTTTTGGATTTCCTCTGGGAGAAGAAAATATATAAATTTGTAATCGCGCGAAAGCGCTGGGGCGCGTACAAAAGCGTGCAAAAATAAGAAATAAAAGAAACGGAAACATACACAATAAGGATCGGAGAGGGAAAAAAAATACATTAGATTCCTACACGCGTTTTTTTTTTTTAGCGGTCCGTTGTTGCATGGCACCGACAATATTATACTATCGCTGCTGTACGAAGTAACAATTTTTTGTTGTTGGCATAGACCGAATCGACTATTTCTACACTGTGGACGAAAATTTACTCGCGAAAACACCGTCCGATAAGCGAAACGAGGTAAAAGTGGTTACGGAAAGGAAAAACCAAGAATATTTCCCCTTTTTTTTTCTTTTTCTTTTTTTTTTTCCTATGAAGAAAACAACGGTATTATCATAAGAAAACCGTACAGATAATACACGGCGTGACACGATATTTACGATATTATCGGGGCACAAGCTGCAGCCGTCTGGAAAAAAAACGATAAAAGCGCAGAGATCATTGAACCCTTTCCCCTCCCCCCATCCCCTAACCGATAGTGTAATTCGTGTTTTTTTTATTTTTTCCCCCGGATATCTCTTATTTTCACTCAACAAATGTTGTTGATAGATTTCTTTTATTCGTTAGGCAAAGGGCGTCGTACAAGTTTATTAACGCGGTTATTATGCATAGTTTGTACTTCAACGGTAAGTATAGCGGTCGCCGAACGTATTGCGTATAATATAATATGATTATGGATGTACGTGTGTATTTGTGTGTATTCGCATGCAACATAACATCAACATCTGCAACAACAACAACAACAACAACAACAACAACAACAACAAAAACGTACCTGCGCTGACCCCCAGCGATGAAAGGCTGGATGTCAGTGAGGTCAAATTGGTCGAATTATAGTTGTTGGTGGCTGCCGAACCGACCGCCTGCTGAGGCTGCGGTTGGAGTCCTGTCAAAAAACACCCCGATAAAGGAAATAAAAAAACACGAAAACGAGCCGATGCTGAGCGGCGGGCGACGACGGGCGTAGTAGTATTTTTTATTTTTTTTATATAATACATGAAAATTCATTAGCGCCGACTATATTATAAAAATACCGAAATTAACATTCGGCAATTTCACCAGCGACCGGTCGGTCATAGTGTCATCGTTATGCGTACTTCCACCGCCGCCACACCGTGTCGCATTCATCCCGTCGGTCATATTGTTATTAAAAAAATTAAAAAAACTTATAACAATACTTATATTGCGTATATGCACACGACCGCCGCCGTCTGGAGGAGGGAATTTGTGTGTTTATTTTATTTTGTATTTTTTTTTTTTGTTTTTTTTTTTTGTTTTTTGGTTATAATTAAATATATTACGACGATGGCGATTTACATTTTTATTTTTTATACACGCGCGTATTTTATGACAACGGTAGTAGAAAAAAAAATGGGTGTGTATATATATATATACATATATACATAGATAAGAAACGGGGTAGTGACGACGTATTGAGGTCACGTCACCGTTTACGTTAAACCACGTACCTTGTTGGGCGTTGACGATAACCGACGCGGGCGATACGAGCCGGAGCTGGCTGCCGTTCCGGGTCATAACGAGCGATCCGTTTTGGTCGTAGTACGCCGGTATGACCTGGTACTGGGTGCCGTCCGCCTGGGATGGGCTCATCGGCCTGCGCTGTTGTTGAGCCGTGTTGGTGCCGTTGGCCGCGGCGCCGGGCTGTCCCGCGGCACCCGCGGGCTGTATGATGCTGCCCGCCGGATACATTCCCCACGGCACGCCGTAGTATTGCGGCACCACGGTCGGACCCGAGCCCATAAAACCTTTATTCAAACGACACACACGGAATGAAAAATAAAAACGTTGAATATTATATTATATAGGCGTTAAAAAAAATATAATAATAAAAGGGGGAAAAAAAGTAAACAATAATAATAATAATAATAATAAATTGTGTGTTCGCGACAGCGACAACGACAAATGGGACGAGAGGATTACGGGAAGATGGGATTACGGGAAGATAGGATTACGCCGGTACGGAATAGGAGAGGTGTATTATAATGGATGAGGTAAACGAGTGTAGCCGTTGCGAGTATTATAGATATGGATGGATGCCGAAAAAAAAAATCTCAAAAAAATATATATATGTTTTCAGGATTCGTTGTGTACAATGTACGGATTATATACATTTCAGATACAAAATTAGGTCAGGTAAATAATACTCGTCGTAAAGTTTGGGTTGGGCCCAACAGTTTGGACATGTTCAAATGTCAGTAAATGAAACCAAATAGGACGGTTCCCGTCCAAAACACGAGATTTTCCTCTTTAAACCAACGCGAAAGGTGGAATACAGATTGCAAAAATGTATTGGGTCAAAGCTATCCTATCAAGTCGGAGATTAAATAAGTAAATGCAACAAGAAGTCGGAGAACCGATAAGGCATTGAACCGGTTCAATTTCGTAAAAAATTTAAATTTTAAAACATCGTCGTCGTTATGTAAATGTACTTGTATTTATATACAGGTAGTTTTATTTTATTTTTATTTTTTTGAAAATATTCTTTTTGGCTACCCGATGGATATGTAAACCATAGTACCCGGGGTTTGGTGCATTCCGCAAGTGAAGGCTACAACTACGGTCCGTGTATTAACGCTCGGCACTAGTTACGAGCCGCAGAGGTTCGGATTGCACCGAGTCGCCAAATGAACCACCAGCCCCGGGGGGCGCCAGAGCCCGAAGGGTGTTGAGGTTCCCGTACTGGTTAAGGTTGGGTCTAGCATTGCCCACGCCCGCCACCGGTGTAGACCGTAGCCTATCCAACCACTGTCGTGGATTTAGTTACCGACAACCTTCGGCAAGGTCTCCACCAATAGAGCGAGTGGGCCCCCAGGTGTGAGCTCACCGGATACTTTTCCCTTGTCTAGCATGACCTTAAACCACAAAGTAGCTCTTGTTACAGCCACCACGAATCCAAAACGGCAGTCACACTAGGGCGAGGTGCGCGGTGGGGCTCCCCCTCCTCCCGTGGTACCGATCTCGCCCCTAAAGGAACGTATCATCATCGGTGGGATGTGCGGGCAGCATTATCGGGCGGACCCTCAGCAGTCTTACCGGGATTTGGTTGTGTACCGGGCTCGGTCTCGGTTAGCCTTAAGGATATGGAAACAGTCTATAATAGGGTTGCGTGTACACTTACCGGCTATCACGTAGGGTTCCTGCGGGTTGATGAGGTACGGCGTTGTCGCCGTCGTGCCGGGCGGCGCGAACGAGGCCGCGGCTGCTGCGGCCGGAGTGGCGGCCGGTGCCGATGCTGCAGCCGCTAATCCGGCGGCCGCCGCGGCTAGCTGCTGTTGCTGCTGCAGATGGAATTGTTGTTGTTGTTGCTGCTGGATGAGCTGCAGTTGCTGGGCCGCGACTGCCGCCGCCGCGGCCGGGTTGGCCGCCGCAGCGGCCGCCGCTGCCGCTTGTTGAGCTTGATGATTGCGGAACAGCTGTTGAACAAAATGCCGAGCATAAGACACAGGTCGATAGAAAGGCGCGCGTATTTATTATGTTATACGAGTATAAAAAATAGCGCGGTTATAAATAATTTGAATAAAAAAAAAAGCTTGTTTTTGTCATGCCAAAATAAAGTACAAAAAATGTTCGCCAAAAAAAAAAAAAAATGTATATCAAATTTACTCATAAATATAGTCCGTCATGCTGTTTTACACAAAATTCGCATTATTATAATTCGTTATATTACAGAGGAGCTCGTACGTCGTCATGTTTCAATCGGATTATAATGATTATTAATTTTTATCGTACAAGTAGACGTTATTTACGTATACTAAAATACTTGCACACGCGTATTAAATGTATTTATTTATTTTGTTCAATAAACAAATCAATAAAGCACGAAAACTCCCATTGTGAAAACGTTACGAGAGTACACGACCGCCACAGTAGTTCGCAAACCATTTTTTTTCTTCTTCTACTCTCTAGAGTCTTAGAACGACGTTTTATCGTGACTCGTATATCCGTCGAATAATATCGAGGAAAAAAAAGAGAAGAAAAAAAAAATAGCGGTGGCCGAGACACAATCGGTTATCATATTATTTCGGTCACGGTATATGAAATAGCATGTTCTTTTTACTCCGCGAATCCTCGGGGACCTAACCCCGCCCGGGGACGAGCGACGCGCGCGCGGCGGCGGTTCGGGAACCGTATATAAAAAATGTATATTATATTATCTATGTCGAGAAAATATAATAATAATCAAAACGTCGTAATCATCGTCATCATCATCATCATCATCATAATCATAATCATAATCATAATCATAATCGTAATCATAATAATAATAACGGTAAGGGGAAAATTGCACCTGGTGTAGCCCGGCGAAGACAATAGGTAATTATTATAATGTACAGGACACACAACGTACAGAATATAATAGTATAATGTTATAACAAAAACATTAACGTGATAAGAGAGTACAATAATAATATGACGATGATAACGAATTATTATCGCATTATTGTATTATACGTAGATAAAATCGAAAATCGTTTTTTTTTTTTTTACGTTTAGTCGACATTCATATTTGTCTGTTATCGACGCGATACGTACGTACGTATTATTTTTATTCTGAACTCGAATTTTGTACAAAACAGTCAAACGTGAAATTGACATTTTCAGTTTACACGAGTTACATACGAGCGGACATGAAATTATTAATATATTTTTTTTTTTTTTTTTTTTTTGTTTCGGACGTCGCATTATTATATTGCGCGCGTAGCAGTATTGCAGTGGCAACGGCCTTGGCTATTAAAAATATTGTAGAAAATGTTATTTCGGCCATGTACCCGAAATGTCAAAAACAACAATAATAATAATGCAGTGGCACATAACGATTGTGGCGAATAAATTAAATGTTTGAATATTATGGTAAGAAGAAAGAAAAAGACAATATTCGTTGTTTCTTCTTTTTCTTCAACAGTTTATGTTTACTAGAGTGAAAAAAAAAATAGGTAGCAAGTCGGGAATTTTGTAGAATACACATAAAATGAATTTAATTTATATCTGTACGTAATGATACATTTTTGCAAAATTTTACAAAAAAACTAAAAAATTATTCAAGTAGATAAAAAATGCATTCAGAAAAAGTGCTATACTTGAAAATCAGAGCAAGATATCTGATAGAAGTTGTTCGCAGGCACAATAAAACACACATCATATCAAAACCGATAAATATTTTTTTGCTTTGCTAAGAACCCACAAATACACAACTTTTCTAATTTGACAGTCATTTTTTCCAAACCATCGACTCGTGTCTTTTTATAAGTGAACGAATATGCATATGATAAGGGGCGGTGATAATAAAAGAAATTGTTAAAGGGAGGTCAACGTTGAGGGCCGAAATATTAGAAATAATTCGGAAAAATCACCTAGACGGACGAGTATAGACAGCGGCAAATTTGTTTTTGGAGGATCAGTCTAAACTGGCCAGAAGAAAACCATTATTTCGTATTCGGATAACAAAAAAACTTTGTCCGAATTTTGGTTTTATTTTTTTTATTTATACCTACCGCCATAATTCGCGGGTTTTTTTTTTTTTTACAACGATCGAATTATCGTAAAAGACAAGTAAAAAAAAAAAAAAAAACGGTAACGTCCCACACACGCGCGCCCCTAAGACTCTGATTTAAATAGTTTTGCAACAAACAGATAATTTCGAAAATTATATAACGAAAAAAAAAAAAATCACAAATAACCCGGAGGAAAAAAAAACAGCAAAAACTTATTGTAATATAATATAGAACGCGGAAAAGTTACAAACAATTCTGACAAGCATCCGTCAGAGTGGTGCTGCTACGCGCGCACGCGGCTTATTCGATATTATTATATTGAAATATTACCGCACACTTCAAAATATACACACACGTCACGTTGGTATACTTCAGTGGGGCAACATGTTTTTTAACATACGCGTGTAGTAAACGTTCGTGTAGAAAAAAAAGAAAGAAAAAAATGTAATAAATAATACGAGCGCATATTGTTAAGGGTTCGATGCAAAAACAAGGCAAAAAAGTCCACTTTTCGAAATTGTTCGGGAAAAAGAAAAAAAAACGTTTTAGGGTTCCCCCTCCCTTTCTCTTCTTAACTTTACTTCAAAACTTAAATTTATGTTTGTAAAGTGTCTATAATCGATCCATAACCAGCTTTCAGTACACGTCGTTTGTTATATTTATATAACTTTTATAACGACGCGAGTCCGGAATTTTCCTCCTTTACGCTCAAAATTCGTTGTACCAAGACTGGTCCGTGAACTCGAATTATCGTTGTACCAAATTATTTAGTATTGAATGCTCTTTATTTAAAACTGTCGACAAGTCGTTTTCGATAAAAAGTGGACTTAAGTTGGGAATGTATAGTTTAAGTGTATTTTAACAGAAAGATGGGGAAAAAGTGAAAATAAATAATACCGCTGCGAAAAAATTTCGCATCTCACAAACTCGTACCGGTATTCAAGTACCTGAAGTACGTCGTTTTGCTTTCTTCTCTTAATTTTATCGAACTGTTTATTGTTTTGGATTGAAAAATAAAATGATTTCGAAACGACAGCCTGCGGCACAAGCAGCTCCGACCGCAGAAAGTCTTAGGCAATTCGTTAAAAGCGGATTATTAACTGTACGCGTTTAAATCCCGAACGAATAAATAAATACATTCGTCTGGTAAATTTCGCACGCTAATAGTCTTTTTATTATTATTATTATTATTATTCGGAGCTAACAAAAAACCCCAGGGGCGTTATAGCACGAAAAGATGCGGCGAATAAAAAAATGACAAAAAAAAAATAATAATAAAAGCAAATAAATAACGATAATAAAGAAAATAACTTTTAAAAAAAAAAAAAATACGTGGCCGCGGAGCGGGTAACGGGAAATTTGACACGGGTATTAGCTATACGCACCGTGGCGGAGGGCGAAAGTGGTGGCGGGGCAAGAGAAAAAAAAACACGGCGACGGAACTACGTGGCGCGGAGAGGCGTGAGAAACGACACGCGGGGCGCGACACAATGACGGCGGGCATTTTCGCGGGCGCGATACCGGAGACGCAGGCAGGTATTTAGAAAAGCAATTTTGTACGCCGAGAGAAAGGGTGTGTGTGAGGGAGAGAGAGAGTGAGTGAGTGAGAAAAAGAGGTGAGAGAGTGTATAGAGACCGAGTGAGCCGGGGAGAGATATGGAATTTCGCGCGTTCCTTTGGCCCCCCGGAAAAGCAATTGATCATTTTATACCCCGCCAGCCGCCTTTAAACGCGACGATCTTCGCGCATACCTCGAGGACCGCGGACAACCGCCTCTCTCTCACTATCTCGCACTACTGGGAATAACTATACGCGAGGTTTCACGACCACGATGATATGAGGTCGAGAATTATTATTATTATTATTATCATTATTGCTCGCGGAGTTATATATAAACCCGAGACGGTATTTCGATCGAATACGATTTTTCGCCGTCACCGCCGCCAACTTCGGACACATTAAAATTGCATCGTACCACCCGGTATATTACGAGACTATACGGCCGTCCAGGGAATTTCGACTCGATCGACTCGACCGGTGTAGGGTAAGGTTTTCACACCCTCTCGCCGGTCCCACAGCGGACCCGGAAACCCTGCGATACGAACGCGATCGGATGAAAATTAATTTATAACGTCGTCATCATCTCATATCGTGTGTTTTCTCACCATACCCGCGGGAAATTTTCCACAAAGACCGAATTATATATAATTTACGTTCTGGCAGGGGGAAAAATTTATATAGGTTACATACGAGGAATTTAATTGAGATATATATATATACATACTACGTTACAGTAAAACGACATACGAAAACGAAATACGATTACAAGCAAAGTTCGGTGGTATTTAAATGTCTCGTATGATTTTTGTTAAAATGTTAAAATGTTTAAACGCGTGTAAAAAAAAAAAAAAAAAACTATTGGCGTAATAATGCTCGAATTTTTTTTTTTGTGCCAACTACGTAAATTTTCAGACATTTTCGCTCGATAAAAATGTGCGCGCGTCGAGAAAGGGCTAATATTAATACTCTGTGAAAACGACAGTTCTCTACGGTCATTTTTCAACCGAATTACAACAAAATCGAAAAAATACAGAAACCGTACGTATTTTCCCATTTATTAAGAAAAACTACAATGAAAAAAAAAAAAAAAAAAAAAAGCGCTGACTGAATCCGAAACCGCACCGCTATTGGAAAAGTCATTAACAGGCGGGAAAAAAAATCACTCGGAATTTACAAAAAAAAACCAGCACCTCGGACATTATTTAAGTATAATAAGTTAACCCATAATTTTCTAAGAAAAAGCAGTTTTACGGATGTTTATTTCCACCGCACGTACCTATTACACATTTTATAAACCAAACTTTGTCTTACTTGTTCGTATATAAATTCATTATGCACGGCGTAATATAATAACAGTGATCAAAAGAATAAGTTTTCCGGTAGTCGACTCAGTCGTCTGTGCGTGTATAATTTACTTCTTTTTTTTTTTTTTCTTCGCCCCCGGCTTCATAAACACGTATTTATTTCGAGTATATATACACCCCCGCGAGTGCCGGCAAGTTAATATATTACAATTATATGCATCTTAGTCGTGTATTACAATTTATGCGGAATATTATTATTATACGTATTGTTTTCATGAGAGACACGTTTTTCAAGGAGAGAATTTCTTATTTCAAGATAAAATACGAGTAGTACTGCCGTTTATTACTCGTTGTTTTAACGTTATAAAACTAATAAAGGGCCCGGAACTCGACGATCTAAAAATATCTCATCGACATTATCGAATTGAATTTGGTAAAACATTTTACCACCTCCGTTTTGTCAACCTTAAAAATGGAAATATATTTCCCTAGGAAAGCATAAAAACGCAACCAAATAAAATCAAATAATTACCGTTCGGCGGCACACGATTCTCTAAAAACATACAATAATTTAATGAACAAATTTCCGCATAAACGAGCAACGAGCGAAAAAATAAAATGAATACAAATTCATTCCTAGTTATATTCTTTTTTTATTAACTGTACCCACCACCCAACACGGTACGTTTAATTTCATTATTCCGGAACTGCAGTCGCTAACCGGAATAATATTCGCTTATCGATGCTCATGGAATACTATATAATATTACCACTCTATGTATTTTTATTATTCATATGGGCTGCATTTTTTTAATTTTTTTATTTTTTTATTTTTTGTATGTATTTTCTTATATTATTCTATATAACAAACACAAAATATCTCCAAAATTCGGGATCGATTACTCAACCCCTTCCCGTGGCTCGAATGGGTTGAAAAATGAAAAACAATTATTATTTTTTATTATAATTCGAAATATTTAAGTTACACAAAAAAAACAAATTGTTGATTACGACTTACTAAATTAAATATATTCTTACGTATAAAAGTAAAATGTAATTTTTTTTAAATTTACCTAACGCTTAAACCTTCGAAATAAATAATTATAATTCGTATTATACCCGTTAATACATGTTTTCGTTTCGTAATATAATATATTATACATTTATTGCGGAATTACTGTAATTTTCTACGAGTACGAACGAGTGCAGGGCGAACCATACGGACAAAACGCGAGATCTTTTATCGAATCTAGTCGGAAAATATACTCGTAAAAAGGGGTTTTAAAATAATCGTCAAAACGAAATTACGGATGACGCTTTTACGACTCTGTTTTTGACGGTGGTAATTAAATCGACGGCGATGGAGAGAGCACGGTTTTAAAACTTCGTACAAACTCAAAACGACAGTACACCGCCACTTATTCCTGTACGAGTACACTGTGTAGCCAGTAAAAAAAGTTTGCAGACGTACCGTGTTCGTCGCGCGTTTTTCGACGACTGCAACGATTACTCCGGTAGTATAACGAACAGACTACTGAAACGAGTACGTTTCGTCGTTTCTCGTTTTCCGAATTAATTTTTTTTTTTTTTTAAATCGAATTATCTGCGACCGTCGCGTCTAGATACTTGAATAATACTAATAATGATAATTCGATAGTTGTCGATTCGTTTAATATGTATACATACCTGAAATTGCAGTTTAAACCGTAATATTTGATAACGATTAGGTTACATTTAAAAAGCGATCAAAGGTGTAAGAAAAAATGGAAGACGTTAGATGACGACATTGCGCCGTTAGTGGAAAGTGAAGACGGTCTAACGTTAATTTAGACAAATATCGTCGGAAAACCGTACGACTATAAATCTAAAGAGCATAATAATTCGAGGAGTCATACAACAAATGCTGTTATCCGGAGAGAGGGGAGGACGCAAGTTTAATCGCTTATAATAATAAATCTACCATTGAAATCAACAAAAAAAAAAAAAGCTAAATACAAACGTCCGTGAAGAAATACAATCTAGTAAAACATTTCAACATCGAAATTATGGAAAATTCCGTCACTAAACGTTCGTAGTGTTATACGGTTGTGAAACCCGGACAATCGGAAAAATGAACAAAACATCGCGGGTCGAAAGAAAGTTATATGTGTGAGTGTGTTGTTGTTACCAAGAGATGGGATTAAAAAGGAATTTAATGAAATACGTGTCAAATAGGAAAACGAGGAAGCTAGAGCATACGTTTTACCACGTTTTCGAAAAAAAGATCCCGCGGAGAAGGACTAGAAGGACTTCACAGTTTCGAGATCTGAAGCAGCTGACGGAGGACACGATCACAACATCGTATTCACTAGCCGAGGAACGTGGCAAACGACGATGAAAACATATGGAAATACTATTGACGTAATAATACAGAAATGCGGTCAAGAGGATCGCCAGAGTCAAACGTGCCCCCGCCGCACGCAGTGTACTCTATTTCGAGCTATAAACCTCGGGGTTCGGGGGTTGTAAAATGGCGGCGCGGGTACCGGCTATGCGATTAGTCCTCGTAAAGATTATATTATAAAATATAAATCCGTTCGGCCCGAAACCGCTGACCAACCGTTTTATAATTAGACCGGGTTACGCGTGTAAACTTCCGAGGACAATATATGTAGGTATATATAAATTATAATGCACGCGGCAGGATACACCAGCTGGTAATCTTAAAACGTGCATAACTTTACGGTGTAATATAGAATAGTGGTCGGCAGTGGCGGTGGCGGCGGTTTTGTCGACCCACGCACGGCGTGCAGCGTACGTTTAATATTATGTTCGGTTAGGTATTATTATTATTATTATTATTATACGTATAGGAGAAAGAGCTTAAATTCAAATTAATTGACAAGCTCCACGCGGCCGTGTATACTGCACATTATATCTGTACCCCGTGCCCGTCCGTCGGGTGTATTATTATTATTACGCTACTGTCTGCTAAAAATAAAATGTATTCGCTTAAATTTCTCGCCGGGTGTTTACATTAGTTATTCGTATTTGTCCCTTGAAACATTTCGACGATTAATCGTTTTTTAATTGAAATGTTTTTATCGGTCGCAAAGGAGCAGCAACGCCCTGCTAAATATACATTGGCGTCAACTAATTACAAAGTGCAAGCAAGTAAGTACAGAGGTACTGCATCGCAAGTAATATATTCCTTTCGCAACGAAGACGAGAATACTGGATGGAAATGCTAGTACGAGTCAGAATGAGCTATAATAAAATAATTATATTGCACAATTCGCGTGGAAAGGCCCGTGTCAGCAAGATAACTAAAACTCGCATCGCTGCGCATTTATTTCGTAGGGAACGCATATTAACTTGGGACAGTATAATTCTGGATTGTACATAAATCTGGGCTGTATAATTTTGGACATGCATAATATCCGGACACTGTACAAATCTGGACCACACACATCTGTTCCTTGTCCCTTAAACAGATATGTGTGCTTTCGGAATTCTACGGTCCAGATATATACATTCCAGGTGTGTGGTGTCCAGTATTCTACCGTTCAGACGTCTACATTCCGATTGTATACGAGGGCTCACACAGGACGGCGGCATCATTTTCACCTTTGTTCGAACCGGGAATGAAAAAGCGACGGATAGAAAAACCAGAGAGGAAGAAGATGTATACATAGCGCGTCGATTGACATTTATTTATGTACAGATCAACGATCCACGATTATAGATAACCACAGTTACCGTCGGCTACTTTCAAGAGGTCACATTTTAGAGTTAAAAAAAAATTTACGATCGTATATAATTTTTAATGGTAATTATTGTAATTTTTTTTATATATATATAAAAAAAAAAAAAATTTAGAGAAGATTTAAACGAAATATTAACTGCGATGACCTCCTCTCTGCCCCCCCCCCCGATCATAGAACCTCCACTTTTTTATGTGGACAAGTCAATGGGTGTAATATTATTATAATTATATTTGCACGGTCGCGACCAACGTCGTTGTGTTGCGTCATTGTAATATAATATAGATTTTGTATTATTGAGCGTAATTATTCTACTGCTGCTGCCGGCCAGTCGACCCGGCGGCGACGATTTGTATGCAACGCGCGCGCGAGCGATATCTGTATATGAACGGCGGCGGGCGCTCGTATACGTCAACTCCGCGCGGATGTATCCTATAGTGCACAACAGCACAACACAATAACAATAATAATATTTTCTCCCGGATGATTAATCGCCGTTCGCGGACAGACAAACCCCATTCGGACCGTCGCGGCGGCTTGTTGTTGTTATTAGACGTATTTTTATTATTGCTATTCTACCGGGGAGGAGAGTTTGCTTGTCCCCGGCGCGGCGCGGGACGACGACGGTATACTCGGCCCGACTGCTGTTAGCCGTCACCGCGGGTCACCCGCTGCTGCACGAAGTCATCGCGCGGAAACCGGGATTTATTCCGATCCGGCGAATTCTAATGGATCCGTGGGCCGTATGCAAATTAAGAAGAGGAGTCGTCCACGGCTCTCGAACAACGCCGGGGTCGTTGACGACGACGATTGGCTCCGTGCCGCCGTTAGATAATATATATATTGAATGGTTTTTGATTCAAATCGATTTTTCATTACTTATAGTCTGTACACATATATATATATATATAGCGATAAAATCCGAATCAGAAACAATAGGACCATTGTCACTCACTCCGTTATCGTTGTGCGTGCTGTTGTCGTTGTCATCAGAATCCTTTTATTTAATATCGAAGTAATGTTTGAAAAATTTTTTAAAAAAAATGTATATATATATATAAGATACTACGGACAGTGTATATAGTATTATTCTGATCATCGTTATAATAATTATAAAAAAAAAATATATATATATATATATATAAATCCACGTAGTTTATATCCTGCAGTTCATATTTTATAATATATATATGCAGTCTGATAAAATATTCTTCATACGATATTTTATTTATATACAAACGCGACGAGAATAACGGGGGAAAAAGATAATAAAAAAAAAATAATAATAATAATAATAATTAAAACAAAATGTTCAAAAATATTTTATATTTTTTTTTTTTTTTTAAACCACATTATTTTATGGTTTTTTTTTTTTTTTTTAGATAACCGTTATATTATTTATTTTTACATGCTGTTCATTTAAACCACCGGGGTTTACAGTGTCAAAAAGATAATGCTATTTATGCGTGTACACGGGACAACAAACAAACAAAAAAAAAAAAACACTTTTAAAATGAATTTGTTTCGCGCTCTTGATACAACGAAAAAAATAAATGGTCGAATAATGTACTAAATAATTATCTTTTTTTTTCCCCCGAGCTTTTTAACAGATTTTAGGGTCTCGGCAGTTAAAAAATAAAAACGAACTTTAATTTCTATTATAATATAAACCGCGGTTAGAGGTCATACCGAGGCCGTGCGCCACAACAAAACCTAATTGTATCATTATATTT
Source organism: Tuberolachnus salignus (assembly GCA_956483605.1). Classification (NCBI taxonomy): domain Eukaryota; kingdom Metazoa; phylum Arthropoda; class Insecta; order Hemiptera; family Aphididae; genus Tuberolachnus; species Tuberolachnus salignus. Next base: position 44,880,324 of record OY101432.1, on the reverse strand, counting down.
CGAGGGCGAATTATTTTCCAGTTTTTAATGCTCCATCTACTCTCCACTGATTAACCACAAAACTAGCAAGTTCAAAGTGAAATATCTCGTTAACGGGTTGACAGGAAATTAAAAATTAAAACACCAGAATTAATTTTAACTCCGTCTATTTATGGAATTTTTAATATAGGTTGCTATTGGCAAATCGAACACGGGCGACGGATTAAACAATCCTCGAAAATAAAGGCGGCGAAAAATATCGGAAATTAAACATTTTAGAGCCGCTCTTGTTGCTTGAATTTTTGACAAAAAAAAAAAAAAATACTTTCTCAAATAACGAGTGTCTTATTAGTAAGCCGTGCAAACGTACTATACACTCAACTGTACTCAAAGGTCTTAAGGTATGCCTAGACATTTTTTTAACCTCAAATAACCTAACAAAACAATGCATTTCGTTTCGAGGGCGGGGAAATAAAATAGTTTAAACAATACGATTTGAGCGTATGCCTTTAAATTCGTCGACTGGTTACAAGGTAGCTAGCGACGGCAGGGTTCATATCCTAAACAAATCCGGGCATAGTGAAATTTTTTTTTTTTTTTTCAGTTCGGGCCCATTGAAATCCGAATATAAACGGTTTGTTTTACGTTAAAAGAAAAAACCCAAAAAGGGGGGGGGGGAAATCGAGAGTAAATGTAAGTACAAATAAACGCCGCCGCCACCGCCGTCGCTGTCGTCATAGTTGTCGATTTTTTTCTTCTCCACGCGCCGCCGCCTCGTTAACGTTTCCGATTCCATTTGCGGCGGCGACCCCGGGAGAAAACGGCGAAACACAAACCGTCGGCGTTTCTATTTCGATTTGCATATTTCGTAAGTTTGTCTTCCGTCCGGCGCACCCTGTTACACGTCTGTCTGTCTGTCTGTTTCTCTCTCTCTCTCTATATATAAATATATATATCGTAAGTATACGGCACTCATTATTATACGGCGTACCCTACCTATCGTCGCCGGCCATTTTCCGCGACGCTACGCGCGAAAACGCCTTGACCCCGCCGATATCGGTTTATTTTTTCCCGCGGCCGATATAAAAAAAAAAAAAAAAATAAAATAAAAAAAAAAACCGAAAACAAATACACGGAAGGTCGGGGGTTTTATTTGCGAGATTCACGATGAACGAAACGTACGCGCGTACTTACGAGTCGCGCACGCACACGTATATAATAATATATCGTAGCAGTCAAGTCACTTGGCGGACACAAAGACGAATCGCGGGGTTAACGAACCGCGTGTTTTTACATCATCTCGGTCGATTCGGAACGCTGCACCTGAATCGTGACGGGTACGTATGCGATCTGTTAACGACGGCTCTCCCCCTCGATGGACGTGTTTCGTCAAATCATTATTTTTTTTTTTTTTTTTGGCCAATACTCTTTCTTCCCGCCCTTCGTTTTCAACATATATTATATCGTAACTGATATTTGTTTAGGTTTTTTCCCACGTTTCATTTCTTTCTTTTTTTTTTTTTTTTTGTTCGTTGTCCGGTTTTTCGCCGATTCAATAAATTCGATTTTTTTTTTTCAGATTCTGGATAAAGTGAATAACGTATTGATTTTATTGCGGTGTGTGTGTGTGTGTTTCTCCCGCCTGTAAACAACATTTCTACCAGAAATCATGTTCAGATTTTCAAGCGTAGGATTTGGATTTTTTTTTTTTTTTCTGAAAACGATTTGGATAGTTAGTGAATCAGGAAGGTCATTTGTCGATTATCGTTGTAATTTCCTTAACAATTGTCGAAAACGTACGAAAATAACGGTTTCTTTATTCCGCAAACGATTATTTCTAGACGCGGAAAAATTGTTTGACCTTTTTTATAATACAGGCATCTGAAGTTTTCGAGTTTATTCGTGAACAAAAAATACGTTTTTACCGAAATTCGTTAAAAAAAAAAAAAACTCGTACTATTCGATAAATCGCAGAGCCGAAAACGAATAGGAATTTAATTTCACTCCGTGTACCTACAACAATGGCCACCCCTTCCCCTCACCACACACAGTAAAAAGTAAGTCCGTCATTTTATTATTATTATATTTTTTTTTTTTTTAACCTAGCGATATTTAATTCGTCGTCCGGTATTCGCGACCGATTCGATATATTCGATTTTTTTTTTCTCTTTTTACGTATCGTATCGGCGTTTATGAAAAAAAAAAAAAAAAATTGTCTTTTTCACATACACGAGAGCATCAATCTCATTTTGTTCTCCGGCGCGTATAATAATAATATTCACATGGTTTACGTATACGCGCACCGCACACACACACACGGCTGTAATAATAATTAATCAATTAATCCGCGCGCGCCCCGTACCCTTCTCGCGCAGCAAAAGTTTCGCGTCGAATTAATTAATTCGCCGCTCTCGGGGCACTCTGCCGCAGCCGCCGCCACGCTGCCAGGCTAACTGTTTTTCGTCTACCGGTCGGCCACCGTAAACCTATACGTATAATATATATATATATATCTCCCCCTGCCCTCCCCTACTTCGTGAATTTAACGATAATAATAATTACCGTATATAATATTAATATAAATTTTACCTACCTCCATCCAGCCCCCCCCACCATTGACCGAAGGATATATTTTTTCCCTCCTCATACAGTATACACGAGTGTATATATATATTATGCTATTCGATTTTACGCGGATTGCGAAAACGTATACATATATTCGATAAATAACGGAAATTCGCTTATAAAATAACGGACCAGACTATTTATTTACGACAACCCCGAGAAAATATTATAACAATTTTCTTCTTCTTCGCTCCCGCATATCTCCGACGACGTCCAACGCCGGGCGGCGGGACGTTCCTCTCGTTTGGCTTTTCAACCGGTAAGTGTATCGTTTTGGATTTACCATGAACCGTCACTCCGACCGTTTTGCTTTCGGGAACGTTGCGCAAGATATTAATTTTTTGTATATTATAAAATTTATATATATATATATATATATATATATATACACATATATGTATAATTTAACGTTTGGTTTTTTTTGGTTTCTCGTCCCCTCCCCCGTTTTGATTTCGCGCAGGTTACCATATATCCCCCTAACGCTTTTCTACCGAAGGTTAGTAATTTTTACTGTGCAAATATCAATAAGTGTAGTTTGCAAGCTGTACAGTTTCTCGTTTAAGGTTATGGACAATCTAACACAGAACTGAGCAATATTTGTCTATGGAAAAAAACACTAGGGCGCTGTCATTTTCTCAACCGTATTTCGTTACGATTCGTGTGTTGTGTACAACGATTTGAAATATTATTTTTAAAAAATTTTTATCAAATCGCGATGCAAAAATTTTTCAACGTATGTATGAAAAATAAATAACAACGAAATAATTATTCAGACCATCGGAGTATATCGTTTTCAAAATAAATGTTTTTTTTATCGTATCACACGATTCCATTCGTTTAAACGGAACGGAAAATACGAGACATTTATAACGCCTAGATTGTTTTTGCGAACATAAAATCAAGTTATATATATATATATATATAAAAAAACCGAATCATGTAACACAAAATGGATTTTCTCAAAAATAGTTTGTCAACTGTATATAATATAAAATTGAGTTTCAACGCGGATGGATGAAGAGGATGGAGATTGTGTCGTGTGTGATTTTTCTATGTTCACGACACAAACTAATCAACCGCCGAAAGATATATTACGAGTTTGTAATGAAATTTTCATCGCGTATATAATAATATTATATATTATTTTAGTCGCGTTTCCGAATATAGTAACCCGGAATAGTATTTTTTTAAAATTCTTTTTTTTTGAAAATAATATTACCAGACGACACTTAAATTAAATAATATATATTAGAACGTATTATCCTATAATAATCCCGCGAAGCAATCCATCGTAACAATAATAATAATAATAATAATAATAATATGGCATTCTTTTATTGTATTACTCTATCTATATTATTAAATATTATTATACGAGTATTATTCAATTGGATCGACGACGACTATAATGGCACGTACATAATATCGACTTGATGTTTTTTTTATTAATAAATCGTAACACGACAAAACGTGTCGAGTACAAACGTACACCACCGCCGCCCCGCTATTCAAATATGCCTGCACGTTTTTTTTTTTTTTGTTTTTTTTTATTGCGCGTAATAAATAATAATAATAAGTAGTAGTTATAATAACACTCCGTCGTTTCGTGTTCCAACGTATACATGCGAAATTAGAATAATAACAATAATTTTAAAAAGAAAAACGATACGAAATTAATTAGAATGATTATTGTTTTAAGCGTATCATTAAAGAAATATTGTACGATATAAAATATATGCGTTATGCAATACGCAAGAGTACGAGTGTTTGTATTAGTAGAATTCGAGTTATCGATTCACTTGATATATTATATATATATAGGTAAAAGTCGAGTTATCTAAATACACAAATTTGGTATCTTGAACATACACACAAACTTCTTTATCGTATGTCCCGTGTACTTGGAATATAATATATATATATATTCAAATAATGTTGGCACAATGTACATAGAATAATAATTTATACATAAATGCCATATACCGAACTTCTACCGTCTTATACATATACGGTACATAACTTCTTCGCTTTAGTATAGCCGAATAATTATTGTTTATGGTACTATATTATATATGTGCGCGGTCAAAACAAACATATTCAATTACATTTTAGAATACCGATATATTGTGTACCTGCACTGTTATATAGGCGAACGAGTCGGATAGGTTAGGGTAATTACAAGTTGATAAACTAAAAGCGATAATAAAAAATCATTGCATAAAAAAAAAAAAATGAAAATAAACGATTCTATTTTTTCCCTTTTAGCCGATGAGCTAACCCAGAAATCAATAAAATTCGTCGTCATATATTGACAATTTTTAAAAGAGAAAGCCTGTCAAGAAACTAAAATTTTCTATGCGAACAACAACAATTACATCGATATGTTAATATTGACATTGACCGAAAGAAAAAAAAAACGTATTTTAGTAGAACTATTCGATTTTAAGCTATAGAATCCAAGAAATAAATAAATACAAAATCGCGGTTTAAAAGATAAACGTACAATTAAAAAACACTTTTTCAAAATGTATTTGATTCTTATAGTTAAAATAATAACTGTATCGGTTGTCGTTTTGTTTTGCCGGTTAGGTAATAATCCGGTTAAGGCGCGTCTCGTTAAAATTGTTAACCGTAAATTTCGGTGGCCGCGTAAAATAAATATAACAAGTAGGTGTGCTTAATTACACCGTAAGTATCCGAGAGCGAGTAATTTCTAAACACCGACGGATGTTTTTGGATCAAAAGCTATAAGTAGCTTTATAACAAACGCGGCGGCGAAAGTCGCGTGTCTTATAGTCCCGCGCGCTCGTCATTCACTCGGCTAATTGGTCCGGGGCGGACGATGATTTTGGCCGTTGTGGATTAGAGACGACGGCCCCAATTATTATTATTATTATTATTATATTTTCGCTCGTCTACGGATACGAAACAATGACGAGGCGAGTAATTAATTGTTACGGCCGCAAACACGCGGAAACTATCAAAAACACGACCTTATAACGGCGCGACGTGACATTTAAATGCCCCGCGCTGACATTATATCGGACAATGAGGACGACCGACACAAAGGTATATAGTGAAAAACGGGCCATGGGAAAGAAGAAAAAAATACGTTCAATTCGGGGAAGGCCTTTGGCGTTTTAATCGCCCGCGAGGAACCCGCTTTCACGTGGATTGGGAGAAAAAAAAAAGAACCATTATAATAATCCATTGACATTTACGTCGGTAGCGGTACGCCAATATTTATATTTATTGCAATTTTCGAAAACGTCGTTGACTATTCAATATAATATTATATAATATGGTCCTATTGACGAAGGAAATAAACGACTGTTTGTACACGCGCTTTTGCGATTCGGACCAATTGTTATCGGGAAGAGCGGTTTCAGAATATTGGAAACACACACACAGACACGGGAGAGTATAATAAAATTCACTTTGAGCATACTCGTCACTTCTATATGACGGGGCACAATGTTGTTGCGACGACGGTAGCCGATCGATTAGGGGGGAAAGACTAGGCTTTGTGTTGCCCCACCCCGGTAAATTAAAATAATTTCCAGACGAGTCTACTAAAATGCGTAAAAATATTGTTAAACTTTATATTAAAAAAAATAATAATAATAAAAATAGCAATGTGAACCACACCGTTCAACCTTTATTTCATATTGTTTTAAATCGAATTTGCACCCCGGTGGTTTTTTTAATTATATTTTGATTGTGAAATTATATTTAAAAAAAAAAAAAAAAAAAGGAAAAAAAGGAAAACCCACCATGACACAAACTTTGTCGGCGTATATATATATAATAACTAATTAGAATTTAAATGAGCTAAAAGCTAAAGTTAATCTTATAAAACTTTATACGGTATCAAAAGATTAATATTATAATAATATGTAGGTATTGTAGGTATATATATGGATATATATTTAAATACAATCTAAAAAATGTTTTAATTATTCTCGAGTTTATTGAATTTCATTGTTTAAGCTTATTTGTGTCATATATAATATTTTCTATAGAAATGTATAAAGTCCATATAAAGTGATGTAGTAAGGCACACGAAAGCTTACTAAAAAAAAATTGAAGGATGCGCGGAAAGAGGATGACCCAAATCTTGAAGGACACGAATAGGAAAACGTTGAGGGTCCAATGAACTAGGCTACAACAGGAAGGTACATGGAAAGCCGAGACAAACTAACCGTAGCATTATTAACAAGAGGAGAGTAGAATATATAAATATGTTTCACTGATAATTAAATATTACTGTTCGTTGTGTGGTCATAGTTATAAACGACATAATAATATTGTATTAGAAATAAACTCCGAAAATACTAAACAATATTAGCTTTAACAGAAACTATTTTTTTAATTTTATATAGCAATTGTTTATACCCCGGCCGGCGCATAAGTGATTTATTCAACGGATCTACTAACATGTGTTAAAATCAAGGAGAGTGTTATTTTTACGTTTTTAAATATTATGCCTATAGGTAAGTGTACTTTATATTATAACGGTCGCGTGTGTGGTCACCGTTCAAACGACATAATATTGTATTAGAAATAAATCTCGACAATATTAGACTAAGTGAAAACTGAGACTATTTATTGTAGCATTGTTTGTCCCCCCGCCGGCACATGGGTGATTTATCTGGCGGGTCTACTAAAATGCGTTAAAATCTAGGGGCGTGTTATGTTTACGTTTTTAAAACTTATGCCTATAGATAAGTGTAATTTATATTATAACGGTCGCGTGTGTGGTCACAGTTTAAACGACATAATATTGTATTAGAAATAAATCCCGACAATATTAGACTAAGTGAAAACTGAGACTATTTTTTGTAGCATTGTTTGTCCCCCCGCCGGCACATGGGTGATTTATCTGGCGGGTCTACTAAAATGCGTTAAAATCGAGGTGAGTGTTATTTTTTCGTTTTTAAATATTATGCCTATAGATAAGTGTAATTTATATTATAACGGTCACGTGTGTGGTCACAGTTCAAACAACATAATATTGTATTAGAAATAAATCTCGACAATATTAGACTAAGTGAAAACTGAGACTATTTTTTGTAGCATTGTTTGTCCCCCCGCCGGCACATGGGTGATTTATCTGGCGGGTCTACTAAAATGCGTTAAAATCGAGGAGTGTTATTTTTTCGTTTTTAAATATTATGCCTATAGGTAGGTTAGGTTAGGTAATTTATCTTATAACGGTCGCGTTTGTGGTCACCGTTCAAATGACATAATATTGTATTAGAAATAAATCTCGACAATATTAGACTAACTGAAAACTGAGACTATTTTTTGTAGCATTGTTTGTCCCCCCGCCGGCACATGGGTGATTTATCTGGCGGGTCTACTAAAATGCGTTAAAATCGAGGGGAATGTTATTTTTACGTTTTTAAATATTATGCCTATAGGTAAGTGTACTTTATCTTATAACGGTCGCGTTTTTGGTCACCGTTCAAACGACATAATATTGTATTAGAAATAAATTTCGACAATATTAGACTAAATGAAAACTGAGACTATTTTTTGTAGCATTGTTTGTCCCCCCGCCGGCACATGGGTGATCTTCCGGCGGGTCTACTAAAATGCGTTTTGTATTATATTTATTTATTTCAGTAATACACCGCAAATAGTATTCTACAATAATATTATCATTGATTTACACAACAAAACAAATGTGGGTGACAACGACGCGCGTTCGCTTAACTTAAACGGGTACGTTGCACACGTCGCAAAATTGTGCAGAAACACATCGCGAAAACAAGGCGATTATTTCAAAAGTTATGACCCAGCGCAGGTTTTTCGTTTCTTTTTTCATTATGACATATCACACGAGTCTGGAATTTTGAATTACTCGTATATATATATATAAATCGAGACATACTCCGAACACCACGGCTAGTCATTTTATTGCAGAACGCTGCACTCTACTACACACAGTAAATTAGATTTTTTATATATATATATATATATTTTTTTTTTTATTACCTACTCCGGATTTAATATTGGATATATTATTCCAAAATATATTATACGAAAAACCCCCATGCGTTTCAAACTAGAAAATGCATATAATATTGTTCCATAAAATGGCACGGATAAAATAATAAACAATTGCAGCCCGACTCCATTGAATTATTGTTTTTAATTTAATTAAAATGCCTAACGCCAAAAAAAAAAAAAAAAAAAAAATACACTAACCGGACAAATTTGTATTTAAAATCTGAGCAAAACGAGTAGGTGCCCCCACGTGTATAGTAATAGTTATTGTGTTTTAGAAAACATTTTAAGTTGCAATGAACATTTTTTTTCAGATTTGAACATGAAATTATACTTTATGAACAGATTTTAAGATATATATATATATATATATATATATATATATATATATATATATATATATATTGTATCTCTCCTGAAAATAGCGAAAAATTGAAAACGGGCCAAGTTTAATACTAGTTTTTCAAAAACAACGATTTATTGAGTAGGGCTGACACCGCTTATTAATGTTTCTGCTCTGGCAGTCTGTGTGCGCTCTGGTGTCTAAACGAAAGCAAATTTTCGAGTTCAGCTTTTGGAAATCACGTCTACAATCACTAGAGCTCGAAAACAGGTTAATGTAATTCTTGCGGTAATATTCGTACTATTATTATGTTATTTATTGATCCGTCACTATCGGAATTATATATATATTAAAATTTAAATTTTGAAATAAGTGGATAGTTTGTTTAATTTTTTTATTTTATTTTATTTTCAGTTGCTGTTTTTTTTTTTTTTTTCAATATGAACATATAAACTATTTATTTATATTTTCAATGTACTAATAAATAAATTATTTATTTATATTTATAAATATTTATAATTTATTTAAAATAATAGTTCACCGTGTTCGCTTTAAAAAAAAAAAATTTAATTACTTTAAAATGTAGGTTAAAAAAAAAAACTTATTCGTATGATTAATTTTATTTTTTTTTGTTTTATCACAATTATTGATCAATCGACTGACTCTGTGCGTGGTTTTTAATTTACAAGGTTAGGTACATGGTATGGTATGTTTTACAGAGATAAAATATGTACAATAATTATTATTATTATTCGTTATTAAGACGCAATAATAAACGAATATAAGAATAAAAAAAAAATTTTAACTTAAATACTGAATTTGAATCGTTACAACAATTGGGCAATTGAGCAGCATCATGTAGAAAAAGCAAAGACGTTAAAGATCTATGGAATAATAATAATTAAAAAAAAACTACACATTTAATGACATAAAAATATAAAGATTTTTACTCTATTTCAGAACTCGAAAAATGTGATTTAACAAAAAAAAATATATATATTATTATTATTATTTGTAAACATACATAAACGTGTGTACTCTAATATCCTACAAATAATTAAACTTGTCAGTCATTATAATTCGTGAGGGGGGAAAAAAATAATAATCCCTTTCTCACATTATACACCGATTATTAATGAAACAATTTTATGTTTGTGTCACCGAAGCGATTAATTTGTAACATTTGTCTAAAAAAAAAAAAACAACTGTAGCTGCCTGCAACAAGAAAAACTTCGATATATTTATTATTATTAATATATATTTTTTTTTTTTTTTTTTTTTACATCAGTATTCGAGAGACAAAAAATATTGGATTATGATTGATCACTGTCGACAAAAAAAAAAAAAAAAACTTTTTTACTCGTTTGTAAAACTGGTCAAACACAATTTGTCATAAAAAAAAAGGCGCCATGCGTGTATATACGCGTCGCACATGCTGATTATTTAAATTTCGAACGATTCGTTTATATTGCAGCTGAACAACAATTTTACTAAGTCAAGAAATAAATTTAAAATAAATCCAATAAACAATTATTTATCAAAATAATAATTTAAGTATCTTTTTTCGTTTAACACTCAAAGAGTCCTCTTGACATTTAACTCGAAAATGTTACATTACTGGTAAAAAAAAATAAATAAGCTGATGTAAACGATTTTATTAAATTCGTTAAATATCAAATATAAAATTATTTCCGAAGTTTAAGTTTTCCAAAGTTATAATACTATAGGTTTCTTTGGTCGGTTTTCTAAACGATGATGGATAAATTAACATTAAATTGTCTTCTCGTGAAAAATAACGAATTCTCGTTTCCGCATTTAGAATAAAAATATCAACCGAGTAATAATAGTTTAGTTAAACATGTAATATTACGATATTGTTTAGCTATAAGTGTATAAAGCTACTAAATATGAAAACTTGCTTGGCAGTCAAATACCGAGAGTGCAAATTGTATTGATTACTCCGTGAAATATTTGTTTGCGACATGAGTTATGTGATTATATGATATATAATTGAAACTAAATACAGATTGTTTCTATACGCTATCACATAGTTCACGGTTTAATCAACGCAAAGTGCCATCGTGGTTGATGGTTGACTCTCAACTAACATACCTCGTATGGGACTCTATCCTACAGTTGGCATGAAATTACGGAAATAATCTCGTTGCATCGTCAAAACGACAATATATGACTTTAATTGGTTTATATTATAATTCTTGCTAATAATTTTCGGGGTGTTTGTGTGTGTGTGTGCGCGCGTATATATATATATTATTTCTCGAAATGTTTCTAAACTACGGTCAAAAACTAAAATATATATATATATAATATATTAAATTATATACTTTATAACTACCGGCGAAAATTATACTATTTACGTCAATAAATTTCGTACAAACAAAAAAATAAAACTGTTTTACGAGGCTATACAAATATAGAAATTAAGCGAGTATCTAAAACGAACAAACTATTAGGCGAGTTAATTGCTTGTTTGATGGATATTTAATGAGTATGCATACACGAAACAGCGACGCGATATTATTTTAGTAAACGTTTATTTGATGGCGTTATAACGGTTTGAAATTAAATCGTTTTGAAACTAAAACTTATTCATGTCGTGTAAACACTTGAAAACATCAAACAGTTTTTCAAAAATTAAACACTCACACGCCACGTAATTTAAGATATTAAAAAAAGGCGTTTTAAATAAACACGATTTTAAAATCTAACCTAACTTATCAGATTACACGTAGTTTTAATAAGTCACGTCTCGATTTCGTATATTATATTAAACCGAATGCTTACTTTTAAATGAAATATTTAATATATTTGATTCCAATTTTAACAAGACAACAAAATCACAAACAATTTAATTTAAAACGTTTTAAAAAATGTTCACTAAACAAAATTAATAATATATGGACAATATATATATATATATAAACAAGTGTATTATAAGTATTAATAAGCTAAACGGTTTTAATAAATTTAAAAACTATTTAATTTCAAACCGTTTACCGCCATCATAAAGTAAAGTTATCGCAGGTATATCAATATAAACTAATTTCTTTAAGAGGTATTTATAGATGTAATTTATAATTAAACAGTTCGGACACGGGGCGAGGTCACATGATATAAATTCGAAATATAATTTTAATATTTTGCACCTGACGGTGAAAGGTTATAAGGGTTTTTTTTTTCCTTTTTTTGATCGCGTTGAACATTTCGCGCCAAGACCCAACCCGTCATAACCGAACCCCCGACTCCCGCAGCAAGAGGTATTCGCATTAATCAATTATGATTACAATTCAGTACATTTTCATTACTCAACCTCGACATAGCGTGTTTTAATGACAAATGAGCCGATCCAGGGCCATAGGAAAATGACTAATGGAAACCGCGTAAAAGGCGCCTCCCGACGTTTCGACGGTGGTAGGGGGGAGACGATCGGTACCAATGGTGAAAACGCGCCAAAAAAAAAAAAAAACACACAATCAATTGATTAATTCTGTCAGCATAACATTGTTCGCGTGACCTTTAAACGATTTAAAAAATCCCAAACCTTAAACCAGGAAAACAGTAGGAGGAGAGAGAGAGAGAAAGACGAATAAACCAATGACAGTTGAATTTCGTGTTTCAACGATATATATATATATATAAACTGAATACTATTATATGGTATTATCAATCATCAAATACTACACACTGCGGCGTTGTTTTATTTTAAAAATTCGCACAACATATTTCGAAAATCGAAACGGTCGATCATAGTATCCCCTAGAGTTGTGTAAAGTAAAGAGTAGTATCACAGAGGGGCTTGCGTTAGTTCACATAATACGAAACATTCCGAATATTTGCGCCACGGCCGTTTCTTTATAATATATATATATTGTGACCGGAGGGCCACCACGGTAAACGGCATGCGCAAAAAATAAGAGTGCTTTGGGTACAAAATGTTGAAACGTGTGTATAGAAAACGTAGTTAAATCGAGTGCTGGAGAACCAAGAAAAAGAAGAAAAAAAATCGCCCCGTATCTTTAAACTGGGTCAAAAATACATAATATTTGAATTCGGCTATATCGAAAACAATATTATTTTAGATATACATCTTTTTATTATACGTTTTCTAGTTCGTACGAATCTATTTTATCTTTTTTTTTTTCGATATTCTGATATAATTTAAGCAATAGATCCACAAACACACATAGATGAGATACTTTATACAAAACGCGATCGTAGGTCTCAGTTTATTAACGGAATGCGGCCGGGTGAGAGCAAACGACAAATAATAAATACATACAAATATTATTATTTATCTCCAATATAATGTATACGAGAATATGCATAATGTGATGTATTCATTATTCAATTATACTTTGTAGTTTTGAAATAAATTAAATAATTATCAAATCCTTGGAATCAACAAGCGTTATACAAATATTGTAATTCAATCGAAAAATAAATATATCTACGTGATAGGTACACAGACTTGTAGTATTTTTTAATTATTTTATTTCATTAAACCTCTGATAAATTCATTAAAAATGTAATATAGTTTAACATGCTAATACAAAACAAAGGATTTATGCTTCGAATTTATTAATTGTGATGTATGTACACCGAAAATTAAATAATGCCATTTCATAATACGATAGGAAATTACATAAATGGTGTGCGTATTACACAAAATAAAATATGTACACGTAATACAGTAGGTAATTAAATTAAACATAAAATAATAAAAAAAAAAATGTCCGGCTATTTAATAATACGAAAAGTTTAATTTGCGTTTTTACCTAATAAAACAGCGGCTAAAGTCTATTTTTCGCGACGCATATATTAATAAATTGATTTTTGTTATCTGGCCAGATTTCTAAAATGAGGGGGGAAAGGTATTAAAAAAACCCCATACGGGCATGAAAAAATGTCTCAAACCATCAGCGACGATCCGTTTAATCGAACGTAATTTCTCTATAAAATATACTGCTTATATTCCCTATAGATAACAGAAAAAAAAAATCTAGGGAGTTTCGTATCACGGACAGAATCGTTAACGCTGCAGATTATATTTTGTTATAAATAAATACCGGAATACTTTATAAATTGGACATTTTACAGCAGCCGTACAGTTACACGTATTATTATGGCAATATACGTAAACATAACAATGGTACACGGAGAAGAAAAATCATATTTTGTATTTATTTATTTTTTGGAAAATCCATGGACATTGTAAATACGGTTTTTCGAATAAATTCGTAAATATAATATAAGAAAACGTTTTACGAATCATTGAATTTAATATAGTCGGGGTCTTCCAATTATTTTACGGGTAAAGCGGGGTGAATGTATGGTGACGCGACTGGGTTAAATGTCACACGATGAAAACTGGCTACCCAATAGCACATATCCTTCAAATAATTTCCGTTACAGTATTGTCCGAAAAACCCGGTAAACCGTAAAAAATATAATATTCGCTGTGTATTTAACCGAACATAATTTTGTTCAACGTTTTAAATTATTCATCGGACCGAACTCCGAGTGTTCAAATAATCGAAAAGATTGTTTACGCGGTGTTAAAAAATATTGTACACGTGCGTGCTTTTTAAATATGGGATATTTTATATTATGGTTTTTTTTTTTTTTTTTTTTTTTTTTTTTTTTTTTTTTTTTTTTCAAAACGCAGTGGCATTTACGGTATTTTACTCGTCCTATTATTATACGCAAATATTTTTGAGTGGATTTTATTCTCCGCCAACGACGAGCAGAATAAAAAAAATATTACTTTTATATTAAACTATACATCAGTCTGATGCTAATTAAAACATGGGGTTTTTTTTTTTTTTTTTTTAATACGCATAATACGTTTGAAATTCCGACCTTAAAGGTTAAAAGCATATGATTATTCCGAGACAAAATAAATACAATAGACGATGACACATCCGAGGGGGGGGGGCACTGGTCAGGTCATTATATACTATTTGATCTTATTCATGGCAGATGAGTAATAACTTCATTTTTTTTTTTTTTTTAAACATTTAATGTACTTACAGTTGGCGTATATTATATTAACACTATGTGTATAATAACCATCACAACTCACCTGAAACAAAAAATTTGGATTAAAAAAACATTAGTAAAAGGTTAATCAACGGAATTATGATATAGCACATATTACGAAAGTGGATGAGCGTATATTTTCTATGATATACGTTGAAATAAAAAATATATGTTTACGAGTAGTACACTCCTCGTGCCGTTCAATATTTTTCGTGTTTTATTTCTCGCCGTTTTTCGCTTTTCGCTTTAAAAATTATTATCTAATATTATGCAAACGACTATATATGCGCGGTGAACAGCTGATGGTTATATATTGTAATAACACAATAAGAGATAATAATAAACTCGACCGTAGTAAATTCGAAGCTATATATACGACCGGAGAAAGAATAATACCCGTATAGATTTGTTTTGTTAAATTGTTATATACGTATATATTAAAAAAACAAAATCAATATCCTACCCGATATTTAAATTAGAAAATCGTGAGCCGATACTGAAATTAACTGATATGTGGATTGAAAACCCTATTATAACTTTTTTTTTTATATAACCATTTCTTTATATTCCAGAGACGATCTTTCATCAAAATCAAACTTCGGTTATAGAAAAAAACCGATATTGAAGATATCGGCTTAGGCCAATACTCTGCCACTGGTATATATAAATAAGGGTTTTTGAAATTTTACGTTACAATTGAAGTAGTCAAGTGTAGGAGAATATGGAGTATCCACATAGTCCAACTCTCACAACTGTAACACATACAATTTCAATCCTGTAAATATATACAAATATATATATTATAAACGAGAGAGCGAGAGAGAATACACGAGTATATCTAACCATGCACGAGAAGTATCGGTGTACGTATATGTATTCGTGATGATGAGAAAAACAAAATATTTAGTTTTTAATAAAAGTTAAAATATCTATAATCTAATTGGTATCAAAAGGAAAACATTATCCTTGCAGTAGATATATATATATATATATATATATAAGTATATAATAACAAGCGAGAAGGCTCTAGATGATTAATCAAATAAACGTTTAATAAAATAAGACGGAAAAACAGCTGTAATCAAAAAGTTCCGACGATAAACCAGGTATATATAAACGTATACTTCTCGCGTGTCCAACTCCAGCACACCCACTCCCATCCCCTCAGCCACGACATAACCAAAAAAAAATACCGTGCTGAATTCTTCTTAAGGTTGTACGCGATGTAAAGGGTTGATTAAGACTACTACTACCGTGTTCCCTTGGAAGTTTAAAAGGTGTGTCAGTCAACGTGTGCGAGAGACCGCGCCCACCCGAAAAGGTTCTTAAGTTATAGGATATAAAGTAGTGAAACTACGCCCTTTATTTATATACTCGTCAATATATACACTCTTATTATTTTCGATTGAAAATATATATTATTGCGGTTTGCTATTACTATAGCCGTTCATATATACATACATATATATAATAATAATATTATTATAACGCCGCTGACAATGTGGCAAGCTAAAAAATAATAACAGTAAACAAAAAAAATTCCAACATCCGATTAACATTCGAGCGGTGGAAAATATAATAACCGCGCTGGAGTTATAGAAAAATTATATATCTCGGTCGAGTCAAAACTTGAGAATACTTCGGGCAACTATACTATTAATAGGATAATTGACCGATGTGATTTATAATCTCCCGTGTAAAAAGTCGTAGGAAATTTCTATAGAACGACTTAATCCCGGAGACGTGCGTTTAAACGTCCTAAACCGTGCGCGTCATCTGAGGCGCCGAACCAATCTTCAAACCGTCGTTTGCCTTAGACGTTTTAAAATTCTATGGGATTCTTCAGTGCCCGGAATAATGTCGAAACGATTCGATAAATGCGTAACGGGTCTGTCATATTACATTATAGGATAAATACGCGCGCGCGCTCACACACGCAACAGAGACAATGCAAAGTATAAAAAATGATTTTAAAAAATAATAAATAGACCAACAAAATATCTATCTAAATAAATATTGCTCGGCTTGTACGTACATACTTAAGCACCGCCGCCGCTAAGCGCTCTTGCGGTCACTCTCTTCCTTTATCTCTCACACCATCTTATGAAGTAACCAAAACACGCGTCATTTTATTCGTCAACACGCGCTCGTACTGTACGTATACGAGAAACGTCGGATTATTAATTCGTTATAGGGTCGTGTATGCGTGTAAACGTTATATTTTATATAATTTTTCGAGTATAATATACAAACACAAAAACAAACTATTCATAATTTACCGCGAGTGTGCGTGCGTTCTACTAACCGAACTAAGAATTATAATAAACAGACCGGGAAAACTTTGTCGGACGTGATAGTGAGGCGGGGTTAAAGGATCTTTACTGACAGACCCGTCGAATTACACAAATGTATAATACGACAAGCACAAATTTAATGTAAATTATGCAAAATTTCAAAACACCGCTTTTCCCGCTGTGTCCTATATTATACGCACACATAATACAATAATATTTTAATTATATATATAAAGGGTGTTTACAAAAGGACGCTCTTTTTAAAAATGCTAAAATTACACTTTAATTTAATCAAAAAACAAAAAAAAATGACATCATTAGAATCAGGAGAACCTCAGGTTTAGGTATGAAATATTATATCATTCATGTGACCCCCCCTGGCCTGTTGGCACTCTCTCTAACCTTAACCTCACACGGTTAAGGAAGTTGGCGATTACTGCCCTACAGTTCTCCTTGGTGAGATCCTGGATGACTCTCTGAATTTCTTCCTTCAAATCCGTGATCGTGTGAGGTTTCCTCTCGTACACTTGAGACTCCACTAACCCCCACAAGAAGAAGTCGCAGGGAGTAAGGTCGCATGACCTTACCTTGCCGGCCAATTTTGAACTATTCGAAATGAAACCTTAACTTTTGCCGCTTCCGTAAAATGTTTTCACAACTAAAACACGGATCTCCACGGTTAGCTTTTCCATAGTGATTGATCAAAAAAAACTAAGCAGGGAAGAATAAACCGGAATGATACTAGATAACAGATATCATAACAGTGTTACCAACTGAACCACAAAAAAAAAATGACGGCCAATTCAAAAAGAGCGTCCTTTTGTAAACACACTGTATATATATTTATATTATATAAGTCATCGTCCCTAATGTAATAACAATTAGCACAATACATTTAATGAAATGTATCGAGATGGTTTTTTACATAGAGGAAGTCGGACACGCACTTTCAAGGGTAGAGGGGTCTGTGGCTGATCGACCCCCACATCTTATTGTGCGCAGGGTGGACAGTATACCACGTAGGGAGGAGGATAATATTATTACCATTTATCAAACGGTCGCCGCGACGGAGAACATCAATTGTCGAGCTCCGAGACCGTCATCGTGCGTCGCAGCGCACGCGTGTACCTAAATTGCATAACCGAAACGCCGGCGGTTTTTAATATATGTACGGGGTGGGACGGTACATTGTTTTTTTCTTCCATTTTTCGACGATATTATATTGTTCTTATTTTATACAAACGGTATACGACGCGCACGCGAATTTTCTTGGATTATACGTTCCGTCCGTACTTTATTATTAGTTTGTGCGTGCGCGCCCATTAATAATACAAAATAATAAAATTAAAAAATGTAAACAAAAAAAAAAAAATAAACCCGTACAACTCCGCGAGCGGCGATGATAATAATAATAATAATAATAATTGTACGACGGAAGAAAAGTAAGAAGGGGAAAAACAAAAACCCCAAACGTACGTTCCAACGCAGCGGCAGTTGCCTCGGGTGCGGGCGATAAAAACGGAGAAAACTCGAAAACCTATTTTGCGATTTACGCGTCGCGGGTGTCGTGTATAAAGGTGTGGTGCGGCGGCAGCAAGGCAACGTCGGTCGGTGGGTTTATGAAGACGGACCGGAGAATCGACGCAGGGGTGGAGGTTATTTTCGTATTACCTATATATATATATATATATATATATATATATATATATATATATATTATTAGGTAAAGTATATAGGTATAATATAAAAGACCGAGGGGGTTTATAATATAGTGTTGGGCCATTCGTGCCGCGAGCCCATTACGGATATTAACGATTCTCGTGTTGCCAGACAATTTCAGTGGGCCACGGGCACGTGGTATTTATATATAATCATTTATATTGGTTACCCTTTGGCCTGTCGGCGAACAGGCAAAATTGTATACCTATAATAATAATAATAACAATAAATACATATACTACTAATACTACTTATACTACTACTACTACTACTTATACTACTACTACTTCTACTACTACTAATTCTACTTTGAGGGGAAAAAAATATGACCGGGAGAGGCGATTTTTTTTCACCAGCTGAGCTTACACTACAGTCAGTATATATACAAAAAAAAAAACCCAATAACAATAATGATATTACGACCATGGTAGGGCGGTTCCCCGAATAATAATACAAATATTTCGCGTCTCGGCGGCTGTTATAATATAAATAATTTAAGACGTTTCGAGAATCGTTATAATAAACGACGCTGTCGGGGGGTCCGAAAGAATTCTCATTTAAAAATAATTTGTGTCGCACTTAAAAAAAAATTAAATTTTTTCCCCGGTTTAACAGAAAATATAATAATAACAATTCGCCGTTTGTGGGAAATCGTTTTTAAGTCAATGTTTTTTTTTTTAATATACCTTATTGAAAATGAAAAAAACAAAACAACCGAAGACAACTACGATACGTGAAACATTATAAAAGTGAAACGCTATTATTACTTAAAAGGCTAAAACCGGCCCCCAAGTTTTTTTTTTCCATCGGTATAATACGTTTCAGTGTAACATATTCACCATACAAGGAAACTTGGTAGATTACAGTGAATCGTACATTGTTTTGTAATAAAAAAATATATTTAAGAACGCATAATCCTAATTAATTCGCAACGTAAAAAAAAAAAAAAAATTCCTAACATTTTTATCCGCATATATAACCAAAAACAATTTTAAATAGTCATAAATAACTTAAATAAAAAACACCAGTTTTAAAATTGCACCACGTCTAGAAAGTGCTAATATAAGAAGAACGCGGTGTGAAAGTTTTTTAACTGAATTATAACGAAATACTAAAATCGTATATTCCTGTTTTTCAGACGGTTTTCTCCAATTTTAAAGAGAAAAAAATTAATTAAAAAATGCCTGAACTGGCCAAAGTTTGCTAGTAGACACAACCGTTGAGGTTGATGATTAGTTTAATACAAACACGTTGTTCACAGAATGGAAAAAACACAAAATAAATTTTTTATCGGTTTTAATTTAAATCAAACCAACACAGCATTCCACGACAAGCTTTGAATTTAAAAACTAACGCACACCGCATTTTCGAAATTCGAGTAAAATATATACCGGTCGTATATATTTCGTTTTTACACCTTAAGTAATAGGATATTCTGATAAAACGTGACAAATTATTCAAATAAATCATATTATATAAAGATGTATCTTTGTAATGTACAATGAAAATGAGTCTTCTGGTTTTAACTAGAAGGTATGCAATGTATTTATAGAAACACCAAAAAACTTAATTCGCATAATAACATAATAAATTTAATTACCTATAGTAAATTTACAAATACAAAAAAATACTTTGATAGGCAAATCTAAATATAATAATTTATTTGTCATTGTCTAACTATAATTCCCGTCTATCGTATTTAACGGCGATTTTTTATTATAATAAATGTATAAAATACTGTACGATTACGATGGATTTAGTCAATAAAAAAAAAAAATAATAATACAGACTTATTACGACTTTGTACGCAAAAATCGTACGGATGAAAAGTTTAAAACCAATTTAAAACTTTTCTTCCTTAAATATGTATATATATATATATATGTATATATATATATATATATATATATATATATATATATTATTGTTGTTCAACTAGGTACTTATTTATTAATTTCTATAACCGCTACCGGGGTATTTTTAACGTTAGGTAGCGGGTAGGTATCGTTAGTTTTCCACTGATTCGTTTTGTACAAAGTTTAAAACTCGGATGTGAAAGAGCTATCTTTTATATAATATATATGTGGGGGGGGCGATTAGAGCTGGCGCGTTGGTTTTTCCAGCCAATAGAAATGACGGAGGCACCGAAAAGGCGTTATAAGAGGCGGCGCGAGAAGATAAGAGGAAAATAAGAGGAAAATTACTTTCAAACCGAAAGTCCCGAAATACGACTGTGCCCCCCACCCCACCCATGTATAGTAATAATATACGACATATGGGCGAATTCTCCATATACCGAACTCCAGGTTTAGCAGCAGTTAAGAAACTATAATATATACGTGTATATAGGCACACGTGCGATAAGACTATATTATGAGAAGTTTTATAATCTATATAAACATCAAGTGAGTGGGTGTATTTTTTTTATAAAACTCTTTTTTTTTACGTGAATAAAGTCGAACGGATAAAGTAGTATTTAAATAACGGCGAACAATACGAAACGCAAAACAGTCCCGGAAAACACGCATTGGCTAATACAAATTTAATCGGTCGGTTAGTTGGTTAGGTTTTTTTTCTTTTTTAATCATATATAGAAGTTATTGAGAAACGAGAACGCAGTGTATTTATTGTAGTATTGTCCATATGTAATGGCATTACTTTCGACGATTTCCAATATTATTATATACGACGACGAGTATAGACGACTGATTTTTAATATAAAATCGAGGAGTACAGTTTACACAATAAAAACGAGGACTTTTATACCGGTAGCAGCAGCAGCAGACGTTTATTTTTTCTCCTTACCCATCCTCGTTCGCCAAGGTTATTTGGAATTCTATTAAATTTCGGTTAATGAAAATACGAATATACGACCCGGTATACATATTTTAGGTTATTTATGTGACGTAAGCGAATTTTTCGACGTGCACGAGATTTTTCGAGAACGTCAAAAAAAAAAAAAAAAAATGATGAGAAGGCGGTATCGGGTTCATACATTTATATATATATAAATATAATATATGGAGTCGGATTGAATCAATCCATTTCGAACCTTTTTTTTTTTTTGTATTTTTTTATTGGCCCTGTACACTTTTCGTGAGCACATAAATAATGTACTACTCCTCCGTCCAGACCCTCCCCGCTCAGTGGTAAAACAAAATAATATCTTTTTTTTTTTTTTTTTGGTGGAATAGAATATGGTTATTATTTCAATGGTTAAACATAGCGCGGATGTAAATTCATGCAAAGCTTTATGCAGCGAAATGAATTATTGACAACCGTCCCGTGTATGTGGGGGGGGAGGAATTAAATTAAAAAAATTGTAACCGCGTTAAATAATAAGGAACACGGCGTTCAATCCCCCGTGTAAATAAACGCGGCTCGGACGACTATCGCTAATTTATGCGCAGGGAGCACTTTACAAAGGCTGAAATAATTAAATATATATTATACGAATGTGTGTGCATAAATATATTCGTATAATCGTAAAACATTCGCGAAAATTCGTTTCTTAAGCGCGCGTGCTGTAAATATGCAATTTATTTTGTTAAATTATTGTCGGGATGAAAAAAAAAAAATTGTTTTTGTGGTTTCAATACCAATACTAACAACCGTCTACGTAAAAATTCTACAATATAATAAATATATATAAATATAGGGATAGGCAGTAATCAGTCGCATAACTCGGTTACGTTTGTAATGTGAATTGATTAATCGGTTACGGCTACACCTTCGAGTAACTTAAAAATGTAACTCGTTACAATCCGTTTTATAGTAAATAAAAAAAAATATTTACGCGTAACAAAAGTTACAAAAATCGTCTTGGGTCGGCAATTTCGTTTTTAACATATAAATTCTTTTATATATATAATAAAAAAATATGTATACGACTTGTGGCCGGTCGTCTACTAGTAACACCGCGCCACTGTATCCACTTACTAACTTACCCATTCCTATATCATAAATTACAACATTACAACGTACGCGTAATATGGAATTTGATAACGCAACGGTACAACGGACGAACACTTTATACAGAACTAGAGATTGTTATATAATTCATTATTGACACATTCAGAGCCGCTCGCACAGTAATATTATAAAAGATTCAACTGCCAGAATTGACAAATAACACTGCAACTGCGAACCGGGGTCATAAATAATGCAGGGGAACGGTTGCGCACGCGTATAGATAGTAGGTGCCCAATTATAATAATACAAACAGCTCGGTGAATTATAACTGTATATAACACACGATAAGACGATTTTCGGGGCTTTCCCCAAGAAAAAAACATACGAAAAAAACTCGAAAGGCGGAAACGAGACGTATAAGTATATAGTAGTGTACGATATACTTATACGTTAACACGGTATAACACAGTTCTGGAAAAAAAAAAAAAATAATAATAATAATAATACGCGTGTCTTGAAATTATCGGACTCAGCTTCAGCCGTGGTTCTCCCCTCCCCGCGACTTTTCAAACGTGTTTGGATAATTGATGATATTCGACAAAATAATTAGATATATACATTTTTATTAAATTGCACGAGGGGCAAATGTGTGCGATGGATAAATATAAAATAACGTGTAGTTTTTTTAATTGTTTTTATTCTTCTATTGTAAACGAATAGGACGTCCCTCCGCAACGCAATAAAAAATAATTAGTAAAAGAGCACCGCAACCCCATCGAGCATCCTCAGAGCAGCACAGAGTATATTATACCGACGGTAAAAGCGAAGACGCTTCGTAATAATATAACATCACTATAATGGATATACAATACTAAGGGTACGATATAACACAAAGACGCCGGCATGTGTTTTTGTGATAAAATATATATTATTATTATTTCAGCGGGGCGCAGATGAACTTATATATATATATATATATATATATGGCACGAGAGAAACTATTATGACGAGAAATCATTTCGGAATCCCTTTTGTAATTTCAGTCTTCCGAATTTAACGTTTGTTCGCGCAGACAGTCCAAGGCCCCGGTGGGGGACAAATTTTTGTCTTACTTTTTTATTATTATTATTATTATTTTTATTTTTATCGCGGACCGTATAAAGAAAAAAAAAAAAAAATGTTCTCGGCGGACCGCAAATTTGACATTTTCCTCTTGGGCCCCGTAAGGCGATATTGGACGTACATAATATTCGTACAGCATTGGCGAAATCAAAATCGACTTTAATGCCTTAATTATACGAAAAGAATTATATTTTAGGGGCCCCTGGCCCCGTAATAATATTTTATTTTACGCGCAGTAAAATAAAATAATAATTCTGCCGGGCAACTCGACGATTATTGCGAACCGACAATTCCCCGGCGTCGTGACACGCGTAGGAAAGAAAAAAACTAGACATTTTATACGAATGTCCCGTGTCCAGCAGCGTATTATATATTTTTTTTTAGCCGCGGATCCGCAAACGGATATTTGACCCTCGGGCGGGTTCTATAATATTGAAGTGGTGATTTGTTTGTTTTTTTTTTTTTTTTTTTTTTTTTTTTTTTTTTTTTTTTATATATATAACTTTATATTTATATATATATATATATAATACGGTTTTTTTCCAGTATTTTTTTTTTCTTTTCCTCGGTCCCGATTACTATACACAGAGAGTATCCCGGAGAGACGTGAAAAATGTATCCGCTTGTCAAACGTTTAGCGTCTGCAAATCCCTCGGCAGACCTTTAGCCCCGCGTAACCATTAATCTTGGTCGGCGCGCAGTCGAGTTACCCAAACAGCCAGCAGCAGCAGTCGCGGCGGCAATAGTGTAGGTAGCCACCGCGGTGTGTGTTTAACCGACAACACTTCGCGTTTGTCGCATTTTCCGTTGTCTCGTCGCGTCACCGTGTCTACCCCCGTGATGCCATAAAGCTCTACGCGCACCAGCGAGCGAGATATTGAAATATCCTATAGGCGACAAACTAGGGCGCCTAGATAAATATAAGTTGACGACGTTTTATCCGAATACACATTCCGTATATAATGTATACGTATATATACTAGCTGATGATACACCCGCCGGTTTCGCCCGAGTTACCTAATATTTTTTTTTTTGTTTTGAGGACATAAATGAATAGATCACATTTTGAAAATTTCATAATTTTGAGTTAAGGTAGAAAACAAAATGCCAACACGAATACTTCATAGTAATTTCTCATTTTAAATTATAGTTTTTAGAGATTTTATTGAAATATTCAAGAATTTTCACTTGGAACTGAAAGTCATTCAACGCTAATAGTAGTTTTATGAATTCTAACACTTTTGGTTACATACAATACAATTCAGTCATTTTGGAGATTACCCGTGACAAACAAAATACCATTTCACATACAGATCTACAGATATATATATAAAGCGTTTGAAATTTCTATAAAATATAAATTTTGAAATATATCAAATAAATAGATAAAATAATATTTCGATTAATTATAATTATTTTATTAGTAAACTACAGGGAAAATAATAAAATGTTTCACTAATTCTAACGTTTCCATTGAGCGTTTTAAGGAGTGTAGTATCACATACTACTGTGCAAGTCGTGTGTCTTCTATTAGAAAATGCAACACAAACTGTTTGATATGGATTTATTTTCATTGTGAAATTTAAATTTGTGTTTATTACCCAAGAAACTCTATTATATTATTATAATAATATTAGAATAATATTTGACATAATTCACCATTTTTTTTTGGCAAACATGTATTGCCTAGATATAAGATAATTCATCAAATGTTTTAGTATCTTAAATATCTAAGATCAACTAAATATTATTATAGCGAAACGAATTATGATCGGAAAGTTTTAGAAATATCTAGATACGATAACTGCAATAAGTAATTAAAAAATGACGATTTACGAATTTTTGTTTGATATAATAAACGGAATAACTGCATTTTAGTTAAAAACATACAATCTCGATAATAATTTATTGTATTTAAAAACAAAGTTTAAACCCGAAAGTATTTTTCGGTTGGAAAAATTAACATAGAGTAATAAAAGTCCGACGCCTCATTTATAAACAATTAATAATTCATTTTAGTTTATTTGTATTACAGTTCTTGTTTTGTAAACCGCGGACTCGTCTCAAAACGTTACAGTCGCGTCGCGTCTCATTTTATTCATTGAACAATGCACTTTCTTTCAGACTTATTTTCGAACGCTTGATAATTTGCCAAAGAGTGCTATGCTCCAATCAGATAACGTAAAATATAATATCGCTCCTCATTTTTAATTTCCATTATTTTTTCTTAGCACTTTCTAGATATATTTTAATGCAGAATTGTAAACCTATACAGAAAAGTTTATACCAACGATTGTATATTTCTACGTCCTACGTGTAATAAATGTTTAAAATATTATTCTTTTTTCTCTATTTATTTACCCGTTTATACGTATTATTCTATAACGCAATCTGTTTAGGTAGTTTGCAACTCTAGGCCCCAATTTACGGTATAAAATCCGTCTGAAAACGCGGTTCGACTTGTATACCTTTCTATTCTGCGCGAACCATTTGTTTTAAGAATTTATTACACGTATATATATAAACTCATACCTACGTCGTCTTCGAGTATATAGAAAAAACATACATCTATAAAAAGTCTTCTTTTTTATATGAATTTAAGCTAAATATCCTATGTACAATTGTATATAAAAGTTTAAAGTATTAAAGTAAATACGTTCTCATGATAATATATATTTTTTTTTTTTCAAACTCATGAACTCTTCGTTTGTTTAGATTTTTATATATGATATTATGATTACTATAGTGCCAAAAAAATAAGTTATATTTATGTATATATACATAAATATAAAAAAAACTACGGGTGACTACAGCCGAAGTGTACGACGTACCATCCACGATTTTTTTGTTAATTATTATTATTATCTATATATATTCGAACTAAACGTGCGCATCAACTTAATAATAGACTATATTATTTGTAAGATTATTATATTATTATTCTGTACCCACACGTTCACACACGTTTCATACCAATACACGATATTAAATAATAATAATAATAATAATAATAATAACAACAATAATAATAATAATAGTAGTAGTAGTATTTGTCGTTGTCGATAATATTAAAGATATTGTCTGACAGAGTTGCTATATCCCGACTTAATAATTTATAATTACATCGGACATGGTTGTACATAGTCACGTACTTTCTGCAAGCGGGAAATTTCTCTTGGCCATTACCCTCACCTCGTCACGTCAATGTCGGATATACCAGTTAAGTCTTTCGGAGTTTTGCGTATTTCATCAAAAACGTATATTAAGTATGATATTGCGTACAAAAGTAATCATTCTTATGATATTCTTTAATGGAGTTTAAAAACTTTTATGTCAGTAACTACTGACTACCAATCTAATCCGCGTGCATTAAAAAAATAACAAGTATAATATTAAAATAAATAAATTATAATAATAAAAAAAAGGTACAAGGACGTGAAGATTAATAAATATCGTTTATATACGGAGTTTTATTCGAACGGAAGAATATTTCGAAAATATTAAAATTATGATGTCTTGCACTGTTAATCTCTATTTTAACAGCAATTTAATACAATCAACTTTAAACTAACAGTTATTAAATATCCGGATTTGTCAGTTTGATAATCCTGATTTCGGAATTCTAAAAAAATAAATGCATTCAACTGAATATGAAATTAACATTATTTTTTTTTTTTTAGGAACCCCATTTAAAAGTACAAATGTAACAAAATACGAACCATACTAAAATGCACAATTTCCTACGTCGTTACTAGATGTTTTATTTTTTATATGAGTTTTTACAGGAACGCGTTGTGGACCTATACGCCATAAATTCGACTAAAAATAATAACATGCACAGGTGTTCGTAACTTTCTAAACACGAAAACAACTGATACCAGCACAGGAAAGAAAAACATACTATCCCGACGCGAATACGTTTTACTAAGGAGGAAATATAAAATTAAAAAAAAAATGATAACTTTGATACAAGTATACTCGTCGCCGTTTAGTTACGATAGCGTCGTTAATATTCCGCGAACGTTTTCACCGATGCGAACATAATTATTATTAAATTCCACGCTCCGATTTCTATATAATTTTTTAACCGGTATATATTTTTTGTTCTCTAAATCTTTCTACAACGACAGTCTAATTAAATCGTCTCTCTCTCTCTCTCTCTCTCTCTCTCTCTCTCTCTCTATCCATCTATCTATCTCGTTTGCCCGCAAAAAATATAATCATAATAATTATTATTATAATAATAATAATAATAATACGATATAACAAGAGCCATATTTAAACAACAACTCCACGCAGCGTGCATAGAGAGAAAGTGTTACAATTTTTATCACAGCCGGTGAATAATATATTTTCACCTGTTAAAAATATAATATGTAGGCTAAATATAATCTATACATACTACTCAGCACATAAGAGGCAATTTACATTTATTCGTTTTTCGAAATATACCGCGGCGGGTTCCACTACGCGACAACGAAACGTATAAATAATAATTGTCGTACGCGAAAATTATTGGAACAAATCCAAAGGAAACAAGACTGCTGCTACAACGCTGCGAAACGGTCGATGATAAGTGTATATTAATTTTTAATTCGTAGGTAACGTGATTAATATGCGTACTACACTTACAAACCCGAAAAAGTCAAACGCGAATACATCATGATGTATAAAAGTAGCTAAATACAATATGTGTACGGTTGAACGTTTGCGTTTCGACGATTTGTTTGGCTTTTCTTCGCAGAAAATTTATAAAAATTTATACATAGAATGGTACATTGAAAATCTACTTGATATTATTGATATTTCTAAGTAAACAGTTTAAACTAATTTAATTACTCCTACAAATACTAAATGAAAACCGTTTAAACCGTTTATACACTCGTAATATAAAAAATGAAAATATTTTATATAGTACAATATTATTAGATTAATTTTATTATTTCACAAATTCACGTTTATACATACCCTAATATTATTACCTAAAAGCATAAATTAATAATCAGTTATGAAATACTAAGAAAAAAAAATACATCAAATATCTAATATAATTTACATGATTGATTTGAGTAATGAAAACTTATCACACGAGAAAATATTATATATCCCAGAAGAAGAAAAATGATTACTCATGAGTGGGCCATTGTTGTAGGTGAAAATTTCAGAAGGATAGAATATAAAGGGAATTAAATATAAATATATATATATAACGAAAAACGATTCAGATTGGTTCGATTAAAGTATGTATTGATAAATTTAAATTTAAAATTATATTGATTTGTAACTATAAATCAAATTACAATTGTCAAGTCTAATTACAAATGTCTTTTGGTCAGAAAAATTTGACGACAAGAACAATTTGAATATTGTAGCACGCACGTCCAGATAGAGCTATTAAAACTATTCGATGAAAATGCGGTTATCCTAAGATATTATTTTTGACTTAATTACAATACAAAACCAAAGTCAAAAATAATAGAAACGGTTGGTTGGTTGTTGCGTAAATATTCCCTGGTGTTTTTTTTTTTTTCAAGTGATTAAAAGAAAATACGAGGAAAATCAATAACCACCTCACCCCCAATGCGCACAGACTAGAATATCCGAAACGCTTCGAAAAACCTTCGAAGACGAGAAAAAACAAGTCATTGGTGAAACCGAAATTCTTAGCTTGTAGTATGTCAAAAGCACTATATAGTATATATATATATTATAAACGTATTATATTATATCTATCTTATTATTATTCCATCGATGAGTATTAATTAACTCGCGCGGTTTCAAGTGTTCGCTTAAAATTTCCCTTTCATGTGGTTACACCGAGTATTTACATAAATGTGTGTATATACCTATATATATGTATATATATATATATATATATATATATATATATATATATATATATATATATATATATATATAAGTACAGAAAGGGTTAGAGAACCGCAATAGGCGCCTACGGGTTACATCGCCCCTCACCACCCCTTATACTCGTCCTTTGTTGAAGTCGGACGGGTATAAGTAAGATTAGCATGTGTAGTGGTAGCGGTGATAGTAGCGAAATACAAAAAATAAAATAAATGTCTGATGGTATATCGCAGTTATCGCACGGAAAATGACACGCCGGGCTCGGCAGCGCAACGGATATTATAATGATATTCATGGTATAATATTATATAGAATAGAATGGCATCGTAGCGTTATTTCGGATTCCATTTTAGCTGCACTCAAGGACTTACGCGCCGAAGAAGACGTGCCCGAACATTCATTACACGCGCGAGACGCATTTAAAATTCTCGAACGGGAATAGGTTGGGGGCGGCAGGCAATGGGGGGCGGGAAATGTACACGGCGGTTTGCGAGCAGTTTTTTTTATATATTTTTTTAATATAATTCCTCTAGTAGTAGTAGTGCAGGAGTATGTACGTATATATATATATATATAAGAGAAAATAAAACAAAAAAAAATTCCC
The DNA here is from genome assembly GCA_956483605.1 of Tuberolachnus salignus. Classification (NCBI taxonomy): domain Eukaryota; kingdom Metazoa; phylum Arthropoda; class Insecta; order Hemiptera; family Aphididae; genus Tuberolachnus; species Tuberolachnus salignus. The sequence continues at coordinate 44,849,789 of OY101432.1, read as the reverse complement.
GGATTTTGATATGGTTGCCTCTCGGCTTTGTCTTTTTTTTTTTTCGACAAATAGGCTAGGGGGGAACGCAACGTTTTAGTGTCATAATATAAATCCCCGACACGCGAATAACAATAAAAAAAAAAAGAACAAAAAAAAAATTATTTTCATACAAGTTTACACGGTTACAGCCTCTGTATACGTATACAGACGAGAGGATTTCGCACGTTTAATAACATAATAACACTGTAGTAATATATATAAAATGTCGTGATACCGATGGTATTGATCTTGCAGCACAGTTACACGCGACGAGAATCTCCAAAACGTCAATCGAGGTATTATAACTTGAGTAGTATACAACGAAATAACTTACATTTTTTTTTTTTTTTTTTTTTTTTTTTTTAATGGCTCATTTATCCGTATATAACGCACGATTATTCATATATTAGTAGTGTACCACTAAAATTTGTAACACGAAATATTTCGTCCAAATAGACTTAAATTGAAATTAGGATAAGGGGAGTGAAGAAGATTGTGCGATTCTAAAATACACGTTTTGCGGAGAATATTTTCAAAACGTTGAGCAATGAGGGCATGAGTAATAAAACTTACATTTTCTTACAACGAAAACACCCGTGTTACGGTCAAATTCGAATAGTCTTAGAAATTTTTAAGCGACTAATACACGAGTTTTTTCTATTTCATAAAAATGAGAAAACTAATGCAGGCATTATAAATTCAAGATATAAATAACATTTTAACATTCGGAACGGATATATATCGGATGGTCATGCAAATGAATCGCATTTAATTGATTCAAACAAACAATCGTTTTCATTTAACTAATTGCGTTTTATTTTTAAACGAGCTAGCTAACCTAATTAAACACGTTGAGTGTGTTAAATTTAAAAATTATTAATCTAATTTACAGTAGAAAAAAAATGTATACAATCATATCCATTGAGGTAAACAAATAAACAACAATGTTTTATATCTAAACTGAAATATGATTAAAATTAATAATTATGACTCATCCGGTTCACGACTATACATTTAATATATAAATACAAACATTTTAACAACTCGAATCAATTGTGTATGAATTTCCCAAATAACTTACAATATTAAATGTAATTTGTTGAACGGACTAATTTAGATTTGTTTAAAGTTTTAATATAATTATAGTATTCAACTTGAATTTATCGTAGTTTTATTTTAAATACTAATTTGTAATATCTAAATGTAAAAAATCGACCAAAGCGTTATTACACTGAATAAAATGTTTTTGTTTTTAATTTTGTCACAGTAAAACCGTGAAAAACACGACATGTATTTATTCAATAACACGATTAAAAAAAAAAAAAAAAAAAAAAAAAAAAAAAAAAAAAAAAAAAAAAAAAAAAAAAAAAAAAAAAAAAAAAAAAAACGTATAATTCCCGTACGGCTGATAATATAGTAATATAGGTAAGGTATTGTGTGAAAGTTTTACGCGTATGTAAAAAAAATATTCTATACTAAAATAATAAATCAATAAAATAATCCATATTTTATGGCTTAAAACGCGATTTAGCCCCCCTCTGCCATATACATCATCGATTAACCATATATTGTAACAACAATATTATATTATTAATTATTGTGTACGAAAGTGTTATGCATATACGTCATAAATCGGCACGTAAAATTATTAACGGTGGGACGGGGAGAGACTCGGCGGGGGCTAAACGCGGACGCGACTCTGTACCCGCCGCGTACGGATATTATTATAACGTTACGATATCGTCACTACGGGCGAGATAAAACGAGAATACGAGGTTGACACTAATATTATTATAAAGTGTAGTGGTAGGTACACACACACGACTGCAATATAATAATAATAACCGTCTAAAACGTATTGCCCGCCGGCCGCAACACTGGTAATATAATAACGTAAATTGTTCGGCGCGTAGCCTGGCCCGGCAAAAGGCAAATTACTTTTGAAAAGGGGTCCGCTCTCGCCGCTCACATATACACCGTCCCCGCGCCGTTTTCTATTGTGTCGTCCGAAAAGTTTCGCGGTCTTTGTCAGCCCGCGCGGCAACAACGGCGCCGGCATTCGTCCTGCGCGCAAACAAAACACGCCGACAGCAGCCGCGTTCGAATAATTATTAAATTAAAACATCATTATGTCAGTGACTTCCAAATAAAAAATTAAAAAACAGAACTTTAGACGAAAAGCGGGCGTAAAAAATAAATAAAATAATAACAACACATTAACCCGCTTCTTTCTTTTAGGAAAATTATGCGAATAACTCCCAGTATACGGGTATAACGCCTATATATAGGCACGGATTTTTACACAATTATTTATTTTATTCCTTCTCATATGTTTACATTTTTGTTAGAAATCTTTACGAATCATAATAGTTTGAACCTAATGGAAAACTTTTTTTTTTTTTTTTTGCAAATTACTGCATATTTAATGGGATTCGATACCGGCGGTGTTTTCAATCAAAATATAATATGCCAACTACTGAAAGACAACATGCTTGGGAATACGTGATGAAATTTACTTAAAAACGACTATTCCACTTTTTTCTTTTTTTTATCGTTGAAATTTAACCCTTTAAAATTTAATTTTTTTAGAATTTTTAAAATCATTTTTTGAAAGGTAATAGAGTTAAATTTTGAAAACTGAAAGTCATTCTCCCGTAAACTTTACGATGAATTCAAATATGTTTTCAGAAATCTTTTCTGATAAAAAGGATAGTTGGTATAATTGACAAAAGACAAAAAAAAAAACCACTTTCTCAGCATGCATTTTCCTCTTAAATAGATATAGGATAGTAGACTAGTGGAAAATTCTTATCATTGAAGAAAATGTAAAAAAAAAATTCAAATTTTTACAATTGTACCTTGCCGAAAGATTGTTCTTTTTTCCGTCACCGCACAAATTTATCATCTATATCCACAATAAACGATAAAGTCCCACAAGGAGTGACAGCTGCCTCTCTTCTCTTTAACATTTTCATCGCTGACCAACCCAACTCCGCAAAACACTATAATAGCTGAATATGACGATGATAAAGGTTTCTTTCTGTCCGCAAAAATCCTCTTACAGCTTCTGAAAATCTTCAATCCTCATGAACTTAAATCATGGTATAATAATTGGAAAGTTAAAAAAAAAAAAAAAAAAAACCGAAAATAAATTGTTTAACCTAACCTTTACACTCAAACACGGAATATGCCTACCATTAATATTAAACAACATTATAATATCCACACCGAATACAACAAAATACATTGGAGTACACTTTGACAAAAAGCTGAACTGGACACATCACATCCACTGTACAAAAATCGAAGTAAACACTCGTTTATGCCTACTCAGACAAATCCTCCACTCAAAGTCGAAACTTACACTCCACACAAAACTAAATCTATATTAAGTTCTTTTGAAGCCAGTTTGGACATATGGTATACAAATTTGGGGGTCCACCAAAAAATCCAACCTGAACAAAATTCAAATAAAATTTTTCGCTAAATCACGAACGCTAAATTCTATGTCTCAAATCAAACTTTACACTCCGACCTACAAATGCAAACAACGCACCTACAGCTACAAATTATTACACCCGATATCACAATTCTTTAAAAAAAATCATCCACACAATCGTCACAAAAGAATTATTCTTACTTATTCTCGGACCCCTTCCATCAATAAAAAGGTTGCAAATAAAATGGTGCCGCGACCTTCTTTCCATTTAACCCCTACAAACGCATTTAACGTAGTGTTTTAAGGAGTGTCGTCAATGAGCGGGTTTCCACCTTAATTCTCAATTGCAACATACTCATGTATGTATCACTATGTGTGCTTATTATATTTATGTTGTATAGATTGTATAATTCAAATAAATATTTAAAAATAAAAAATAAAAAATAAAATATTTATAAAATTGGAGACAATTTGGAAAACCGGCACCAATTCCCTTAATGGATATTGCATATTTCAACAAAATTCAAAATGTATTGCATATTATAGCGAAAATTGAAGAAAAAAGCAGGTATACATTAATACTTATTCAGAAATTCTAGAAAAAAATTATGGTTAGTTCATTAAGTAATACATAATTATAAGTTGTCTAATTTGTTAGAAACTATATTAATTCCTCATTAAATTCATAAACTTAATAACAATTGATTATAAAATAAAAGTTGTTAATTTTTTTTTTTTTTTCCCCCAATAAAAAAATTGTCACATAAATTCACGATTACGTTACGACTGCATATTAATTATATGGGTGAATATTTTGATACTTTTTAGTACATAAAAATTTGTTTGATGAAAATGTATAACGAAAATAAAACTCACTCTACATAAAGTTTCGGAATGTAATTTCAACTATTTCATACCGTCGTCGTATGATCTATAATATATAATATATAATATATATTGAACAAACGATAAAAATATTCGCAATCGGGTATATTATAATATTATATTATGGTTTATACCGTAGGCACGCAATATTCAAGTTAAACTTACCGCGATATATTATGTTAATCGACGATACAATAAAATATCTATTGAATCGAGTCCGCGCGCACCCGTAATAATATTCCTGTCCTGACTCGACGACAATTTAATTTACAGAGATATATATCTACCACCGCCAAAAAAATAAAAATAAAATGATGAAACTCATCGTAAACAAATTATACGACGTATAAAATAATATTTATAAAATGTATTTTAACGATTAAAAAAAAAAAAAAAATCGATATACATAATTACATAAAATGGTACCAAAATAAGGTTCAGAATCTTTTTTTTTTCTCCACCCAAGCAGTTTTTTTTTTTTTTTTTTTGTATATTTACCGTTTTTTCACTTTACGGAGGTAGGTAGTCTAATCAAGAACGGAAAAAAATATCTAAATCGCCCTATAAATTATTTATAAATTCGTCTACGGATATATTAAGCTAAGTTTATGCGGTGTGTTTATAACTAAACCACCGATTTAATATAATTTATAAGTGCGTAGTGACTGTATAATATTATTATCACTTAGTAAATTACTGGCATCGATAATATTGTAGTTATTATCACTTAGTAAATTACAGGCATCGATAATATTGTAGACAGACAGAAAAAAAAAACAATATTATTTTATTATTTTAAAATGTCAAAGCGAATTTATAACGCTACTCAAACAAAATATTTTATAATATTATTATATAGGTTAATTTACATTCTATCATATTATTATCTGATTAATCTGTACATTTGTCATTGTAATATTTCAAAAATTGAATGTAACATAATAAAGCGTTATAACCGAATATAAAACTAAACTCGAATCGCATAATACAAAAAAGATAAAAACACATCATGGTGTATTTATAAGAGACGACAAAAAAAATAGTATATATGATTTAAATGAGGTATCAGCTACATATATAATATACGAAGAAACTTATCTATGATAATGACACGAAATAGGAAACCATTATCGTTAAATATACGATACTAAAACATATCCTGTCGGATAATAGTGGATTGTGTTCAATGTTTCTATCGGTTTTATGCGTGTAACCAGCGTATGATATTATTATTATCATAAATGCGTCTACAGTAATAATATTATTATAAACGAATTTAAAGATTATAACTTTGTTGTCTGTACACTGAGAGTACATTTTAGTTGCAAATATAATATTATTATACAGAAATTTGTGACTACTATCTACTTAACTATAACCTTAAATGTTCTAGCTTTAATAATTTTTTATACATACTAGGTATATATATATATATATATATATGTATGTATGTATATATAGTTTGTTTGTTTTTTTTTTTTTTTAAAGGAGAAACTCGTTAAAATTATTAATCTTATACTTGCTCTGCTGTTGACGTACATAAAACTCATTAATTAGAAACTAAAAAGTTGGTAAAAATTTTTCCAATTTCAAACAACCGTCTGATGTTGTTCAAAAATCTAAAATTCGATAAAAATCTATGGAAAAAAGATTATTTAAAAAACCGCACGTTCTACTGTCAGTAATATCGATTACTTATTAAAAATAAAAAAAAATTGTCTTTTAGTTTCGATTGTGTTTGAAGAGAAGATAGATGGTGGTAAACTGCACTGTTTATGGTATACATAATATACACTGAAAGAAAAAATTAAATTTATATTTTTAGATTGTGAGTTTATTTGCTTTCCTGTGATGAATGGGTTTTTTTTTTTATATAGAACATTTGTATTAACGTTTAAATGTTTTGGAAATATATTTTAACCTATTTGATTATCCCGACTTCATGGCAACGGCTAAAAATTAAATATCAAATGACATGACGTCTTATTTAAAATTTAAATATAATTTAAATTATAATTATATAATTAAAAAAAAAAAAAATGATTTAAACAAGACAACCTATATAAGTTCGACGAACTCCTATATGATGTTTTAAAAACTTAATGTAGTATAAAGAATACATTTAAAAAAAAAAAAAAAAAAAAATAGACCAAATTGTATTTCCGGCAACGTCGTAAACATCGCGGAGTTCAGTGGCCGGTGGTTCACGGTGAATCTCTCGCAAAACCGGTTCCTAATATATATATAAAAAAAAATAACGGATCTTGCCATTTTTTTTTTTTCTACCACTTCTTTCTCTCGGCCTATCTTGCACACTGCACGCACCGCGTTACATTAATTAAGTCCCGCCATTGCAGTCAACAATTATCCGGTAATGTTCATGACTGGAACATTTATAATGATCGCGAAAGACTACAAAATAATAATATCTAAGTACACGGAGTGCGGAGAAGAACGAATAGATGATATAGACGGCTGGGAGGAATAATTTACTTTTGTTATATACGAAAGTTAAATTTGCAATTATAAAATATAAAACGTTTTGAACCTGTTGGCCGAGTTAGTTTAACCGAAACATTTACAATACATTATCCAACACAGAGATTGTGAACGCTTCAATCAAACGGGGGTTAGAGTATATTATTTGTTTTGAGTAACACACACTAAATTGATTTCAATGGCCAGCGGTTGTGTAGATGAATGTAAAAAAATAAATATAATAAAATAAAAACCGCATAAAAGTTATTTTGTATTGAAACGCACGAGCAGTAAGTAATATATTAACTATTAGTATATACATATTTGAATTTTTAAATTAACGTTAAATGTAAGTGTTTGAATGTATAAAACGAATTGAATTTTATATTATATATGTATATATATTTTATATATTAATTTGTTTGACAAATAAAATATTTGCGCGATTATTAATGATATATATTTTGGTGGTTCCCCCCGCCGACATCGTTTCGAAACGAAAAATATATATATTTTTAATATTATAACCTCAAATAATTATACAACTCGACGAATTATTCGATAAAAGAGACGTTCACGATAACAATAAGACTTGAAAAATATACTATACAGTTAAAATTATCTGCTCGATTGAAAACCTACACTTTATAAATCGTATATATATATATATATATAAAACGCATATAAACTACTCTAATATTGTATTATATAATTACTCGATATATAATAAACCTATTGAGTTAATACCAACGTGGACACTTACTTCCAATTATATTATTAAAAACAATAATTTATGGGTACACTATATAATATTATTATATTATCTATTAATATTAACATATTACGATACCAAGAGAATACAGTGTGTGTGTGTGTGTGTGTGTGTGTGTGCGCGCGTGTGTGTGTGTGTGCGGAACAATTATTATTTTTATCGAATTCTCTCACTGACCTTTATTTATTTAATTGATAAAAATAAAATTAAAAATAATAATAATAATTTTAATCAATTTTTTCTCCCCCGGACAATACTAATATTATATATCATGTATAAATATTTATTTCTATAATACGAAAAGGAAAAATCAACCGAATTTATGTTGCCATTTATATATATATATATATATTTAACAATAGTAAAATTATTAAATTCGAATCGAAAACCATACCACCGAGAGTTTAAAATAATACAAATTCTAAAATGTCCAGTGAATATAAAAAAACTCGGAACGTGAAGGAAAAAAAAACACTGAGCAAAATAACGAATAAGAGATATGACGACATGAAGTATTTTCTCACTTTTATAAATATATATTTTTGTAAAAAAAAAAATTCTCACGTATTCAAATACCAGCTCTAGCTTATACAGCAACAGTGATATATTATATAATATATTTTTTTTTCGGCAAATATTTTGCCTTTATATAAACGAAAGGAGAAGGTGCGGAATAAAAAAAAAAAAATAGTTTTCTTCTAAATACGGTTCGTATTACTTCATACTCGACGAAATGCTGCTGCTGGTGCTGCTAACGGTGAACGGAAACAGTTTATCTATATCCGGCAGCAGCGCGTTTTACCGACCAGACGCGCGCGCCAGTGTTCATCCGCGGCACCGTGTCCCCGATACCTGGCTGCTCTTCCCCTCGCCACAACCGTTCCCCGGCCGCGAATCGTTTCCAGACACTCGGCGTCTCGAGCACGAATAATTTAATCCCCTCGCGATCGCATTACAGCCCAACGCAAAGGATATCCCCCCCATGACGCAGATACACAGTTAGTTAGGCGGGACGGTGGGAGGGGTCTCATTAGTATTATTATTATTATCGAGCGATATCCGTCGTTATCGTTTTTCGATTAAACCACGCAGCACTGACTTGCAGTTACACTGTCGCGCACGTTCGGTCTTATGTGACAAAAGAAGAGACGACTTTCGTTGTTTCTTTATTTCATTTTTTTTTTTTTTTCTTTTTAATATCCTGTGTCGAGACTGTGCACTATCGATGACTCGCGCTATCAACTTACATTATACGTCGACACGGCTACGACCAAAAAGCTGGAACACCGTCAATGTTGTGTTATTTCGAGTATAATATATAATCCGTTATGCGTAACCTCCGGTTCAATATTATTGTATCGACCAGAAACTTCGATAAGATAGTAATGATGAGCACCGGCACCACCACGTGTGAGTACATATATACATAGTGGTGTTTGTGACAGATGAAAATAATAATAAAAAAATATATATAAAAGCTAGATAAAAAAAACTAGGTCATAATGTGACACACGCGTGCGCAAGTGGATTGTCTAAATAAAAACTAAAAAAAAAAAAAAAAAAAAATGAAAACAACGAAGACGACACGAAACGATCGAAATTGATTGTTTGGATAACATAAACTCGAATGTATATATAGATAGAAAGATAGATTGAACGATGAATGGGGAGCGGAAATCCTTTATTTTTTTACCGAGCAAATTACTACCCCAGAGACGTCAGCGACGGCGACGACAACGACGCAATATCAATATCGGAAAAATAATTACATTTTCGCTAAAACGTGATTTTAAAATTTAAAAAACCGACCGTATTTTATTTTTGATATATAAAAACTAGTATGAATAGTAGGTATACGGTATAAGTACTCGAGGGAAAAAAAATGTTTTAGAAAATAATCGACGGGCCTTAATGCAATTATAAGCCGAGAGAGAGAGAGAGAGATACAATAACAGATCGATAAGTACTACTTTAGTTTGAAGTTATATAACATATCAAATATAAAGAACGTAATCCAATAAAGATCCGTTTTGAGCGTTGTTAACCTCCTCGGCGTGACCTTTTGATACACGACTTTTTGAGGATTTTCCTCCATTGACCGCGTTAAATACGCCTTTATGACGTCATATCAGTATACAGTGGTGAGCACAACATCCGTTTTCTCTTAATTTCGTATAAAAAAAAAAAAAAAAAAAAAACCTCCAAAGACCAGTAAGAATAATAAACGTCGAGTCTAGTAATAATTAGCTGAACTCGATTATTGTACGTAAACCGTTTGTTTAACGTTATACACTAATCTATATTATATTAGTATGCGAAACGGATTCGACGAGACACGCGATGACTTCGGCAAGTCAAACATTCGTAATTCGAAAACTACACACGTTTCACGGTCGGCGGTGACACCACACGGCAATACAACAATCGTAATATACGAGTGAATATTATATACGTCGTGTTTTACATAAGCGTGAAACAAAAACCGAACCGCGTTAATTGAAAACAAACAAGTATACGATAAAATAAAATAAATTCAAACACGTTTGATCTTCAAGAAGAAGAAAAAACTTCTTTTTTTTCCAATTCAAAGCCGCAAAGAAACTACTGCAGATTGTACGACCATATATAAACTTTATACTTATATAATAATCCCTCGGACCGATCTAGATTTATCCCAAACTATGTGCGATTCACAGCACAAATCGAATTACTGCCGTGCAGTATAGTATAGTGTGTGTGTGTGTGTGTGTGTGTGTATATATATATATATAGGGTTGACCGTCTTTTCTACCCAGACAACATACGGGAATTACCACAATGGTATCGTCGCTGCTCCGCTGGGGATTTAATTACATTTTTCCCAGGGTTAGACGCAGAAATGGACGCAGCAATCAACACACGCGCCCGCGCGCAAACACACACGCACACTAAATAATTTCCTACCCGCGGAGATACGCGCGTAATAATAATAATACTCGTAATATGTTCGATAAGTAATTTTAATTAGATCCGGACATCGTCGTTTGCAATTGAAGTAGATTAGGTTTTACCGGAAGCAAGTAAACCATCGCCGCCGCCGCCGGATTAATATTATATTAAATATACATCGAAATTCATTTAACGCACGTTAACGGATATAATGAATTAAAAAAATTACTCACCACTCGGTGCGCGTTAAACGGTTTTTAGTTATACGCTATTATAGTAGAATATCATCTTATCACTTACCTGAAAAAAAATAACAAAATTTAAATATTAGCAAACTTACGACAAATTGTTAAACAGGTGTTCTTTAAACTTGAAATTAACAAAAAATTTAATTTTAATCAATTAAAAGATTCAATTAATTTTTAAGTAGATAATACAATATCATTTTATAACGAAAACCTAAAAAACTCTACATAATAATATCACACGCATTAAATGTGTTAGAGATATAAATCCCATAGCACATTATATATATTTCATTTTTTTTTTCGGGTATATACTACTAATTTGATCCGACAACATTAAAATCATTAACTATTCGCGTATAATATAATAACATGTATAATAGACATTAAGTCGTAGACGTTGTAAAATTAAGCCGTTCATATATTATAATAGCTAGGGTTATATTTAATATTAATAATAAGAAAAATGATTTAAAATATTATATTGCTCCGCTATAACGAACTAATAATAAAATTGGACTATATACTTTGTATTAAATTTGTTCGGGGAAAAAAACTACTTCACTACTACTACCCCTCCTGCACCACGGCTATATACATATATATAAGCAAAAATTATACAGCTTTAGTAGTGCGTTAATGGTGATGCGTTCAGACGATTTTAAATTAAAAAAAATATTAAAAATTCAAAAACAAACTGTCATAAACTTTTCAAATATAATAAAACTCTTTAATTACGATATTTTTAAAATTAAATTAATTCGGCATTTTCGGCGCAATGATAAAATATACTCAAGACTGTTTTGAACGTGATAAAAAGTTTTTGATGTTTTATTAATTTATAATTCCTTAGAGTTTGTTTGGCACTGTTTGGTTCGTTTAATATATACCACCGGGGTTAGGGTTTTCTCGGGTGGTATTGTTTTCACCGTACGTACGTATATAATAATTTGTTTAATCAAAACGAGTATATATGTATGTATGTATATATATAGAACATATGTGCAATATTTAAATAATTTAGAAGAGAAACGGCTTTTCCAGTGCTCTATGCATATAATAAGGTGAAAGTTAAAGCAATCGATTTTCTATCAGAGAGGGGAGTTCTCCTTTCACTATATAGATAATATAATATATGGCATTCGATTTGATTCGCGTCATTACGCGTTATACGAAAATAATAATAATAATACATAAAAAAAAATTGTAAAACATATTTTTGTATTATTATTATTATTGTATCTACCACCGGTGGAAGGACTGAGTTTGGGAACCCATGTTTTCTTTACATTGCTGCCGGCGTACAATATAAAACATGTATAGTATATGTATCGTTTATAATAAAACGACGTTCTATCCGATATCGTTAAAGAAAGAACAAATTAAAGCGATTAAAAAACGAATATAAATTGTTTGACTAAACGTTATAATAAGAGTATTGTTTATTATTATTATTATACATTGTCGATGGGTCAAAATAGAGACGCCAAAGGATCACGGCCAAAAGAATTATTTTTATGAAGAAACAATTCTAACGGCAGCCAGTGTCGACCAGAGAGCGATAAGCAAAACCAATTAATTACCGAGATTCTGCGGTTTTCGAGAGACGATCGTCGATTAGCCGCATTAAATTATTAGTTCAAAGCTTAAACACGCCACTGTTTACTGTTTAGGTAAACTGCCATAGCTGCTATTCGAACAGAATATTTCCCTACTGAGAATAGCAACACACTCCCCAAGATCCGGCTGTAAAAAACCGTATAAAATCATTGGAAAAACGTATAAAATAATACAAAATATTAATGATATTTGTCACTGTATCTTTTTTTTTTTTTTTTTTTTTTTTTTTAAATTGATAAGTACTATCAAAAAATCAAAAGAGAAAAACATACGCTTTGACTGATGATACAATAAAAACGATATTGTGTTCAAAAATAATGAATACTTATACCAAATCGTATACATTTTTTAAAACATATCGATTTTCTATCCGATTATTAATTAGGAGTATAAAACAATGGTTTTATTTTTCTAATATAATTTAAGGAGGTAGTAATAATATAATAATATAATATATAGTTATTTTTTTTTGTTTTATGTTAGAGGTTTATAGTGAACATTTAATAGACTTAGACACGACCATGGTCGTAAATTTTGTCAGTAATCAGAATAATATTGTAAAATGATCCGGCGACTAGAACGTAAAAACACGCGATGAATCATGGGAAAAAAAAATGTCAAAACGACACAAAAATGAAAAAAAATTAACAATTTTATCAACATTATATTAATCACAAAATATAAAATAAAGACAATTCAATGTTTTTACTAAACGACAGAACGACAAGAATAGAAGACAAAACAATATGTATAATTTACCTAACCGGTACCGTGGACAAAATCACAGATCGCTTATCATTTTTAAATCGTTATTAAACCTCAGTATGTTCATCATCGAAACCTACACTATCGTTTTAGTATTTTCTTGAAAGAAAGGTATAACATTGAACTCACGGTTATAACATTACCAATATCTTATCAGAAAAAGAAAATCGTACCCCAGTTTCATGTTAAACGTTTTGGAGAAATTTCGGTTGGTTTCTGAATAAGTTTATGATAAGTAACAAATTAATAGTTCCAAAAACACTCCTCCAAAACTATGATTTACTATCGATTACAAATGTTGATTAAAAGAAACTTAAAATCAAATTTGATTGAATCTCAACCCTACTTTGATATTTTCGTGGTTTGTGAACAATTTCAAAACAAAATCCTTAGAGTCGAGTTTGAAAACAGACGCCGCATTTTATACGAGTAAAGAGAAATTATTGAAAATAGAAAATGTCTTATGTAACATCCTGCCCTATAAATAACGGTAGAGATAGAACGGAACTACTAAATTCGATACATCACACGAGCCCGCAAATGCTCGTTCAAAAAGAAACCCATTTTGCGTGAAAATAGTATACCTTTGTCCGTTGATCGACACACGGTTCATCAAGCTTTTCTCCAAAGAGCACACAATATATACGCTATAAATATATAATATAAGCACGTTGAAAGCGCAAAGCTGTGAACAAAATCTCAATATTGAAAGGAACTCTACTAATGGACGGTGCAAAACTCTATAACACGGTTCGTCATAAAAAAAAATAAAATTGAAAAAAAAAATAACACTGGAAAATGCCGAGCTTTAATTTTCAATTATTCGTTACTTTTTTCAATAGTTAAACGCCCACCAGGCTCTATAGGAATTAAAAATAATAATAATTATCTCTTTCGCAAAATTTCTATATATATTACCAATTTCATTATTTGTTATTTATTCAGTTAAAATCTAAAACAAAAAAAATCGAATTATAAACAAATCAAAAAAAAAAAAACCAAATACGAATGTATTTTTATTATATTCTTTCATAATTCGTTTTTAAACGACTTATTGCTTTTAATTAAACGTCTTGAGTGCCAATTTTCAAAGGTTTATTAGCTGGAAACTTTTATTTTTCTTTATCACCTATCAAACAAAAATACCTAATGGTAGGTAGTTTCGTTTTTTAGTCCACACTCTTTAATTAATTTTTTTTTTTTTTTTTACTACTTATTGAAAAAACATTACTTAAAATCCGAAGTTATACAGAATAGAAATAAAACACCAAGAACACCAGAAGTAACTTATAAAATGGTTTCGTGATTCTAAAAAAATGCCCGACAAAAGTTTAAGAAATTAATGATCGAATAAACTAAGAAATGTTGTAACTAATGATCGTATATATGACGATCCTTCCTCCATATAGAGGAAGTTTCAAAATTAATCATCATTGTTCTACAATGTTCTGGGAAACTGAACATTTTCATTCAAGACTTTGTGTTCCACAAAGAAAGTTATTTTAAGACAATATTCCAGTTGTAAAACGTATATGTAGGGGGGGAGGCACTTAAAAAAGTGTCGGAAACATTTCTGGTCTCGGAACCTATTTTTCATAGTATAAAGGTTTAAACGAATGAATAGACAAAGCAAAAAATACATATTTTTATATGTATGTAGTAACTATTAAATAATTACTAAATGCGTCCCTATTTATATATGTATATAAATTCATAATATGCGTTGATCGAGTTATTTTTTTTTAAATTTAACATTTTTTTTTTTTTTTTGATCTGGATATTAACATACTGTAGTCCTGATTATATGGATAGTAATAGCTCTAACAAAACACCAAATGTATTAGAAATGTACGATCGACGACAGCCTGCCTTGTTCCTTCATTCAATATTCAATCAAATAAATAATAAACGTATACTATATATTATTTTTAAATTGAAAACTATATAGTAGATGCAATAAAATAATATCACGGCTGGAACTAAAACCATTTAACGGGCCGAAATTTCCGGGTAATTCATTATATTGCACTGTACTCTTAACAAAAACTATTTTTTTATATATATATATAAAAAAGTTTAACAAAACGCAAGAAGAAAAACAGCACACGTTAGAACACTGAGTGGTGCAAACCGACAATAAGAAATATTAAGACACGCTGATCTCTACATTTGTACAGACAATTCGTTATGACATGCGAGTTTGGGTCAATACTATAATATATATGAGGAGGGAAGAGGTAACCATAATTCGGGCCTGGAAAATATCGTTAGACCATCAATCTCTGGGTTTTCTCGTATTTATTTCTTTCTGTTTCTCCGTCTCTGTCTCAACAGGAGCGCACATGCGAAGGAATTTCATTATTATATATGAAGTCGCGTGTATATATATATATATATATATATATATATATATATATATATATATATATATATATGAGCAGCGCGAGGAGACGGAAAGCAAGAGGAATTATTATATATAAATATATGATATATATAGATATATAAATATATATAGATATATAAATATATATAGATAGATATATAATTTTCTTACGTAAACGATTTTCACTTAACAAAAAGTCAATATATACGTATGTATTATTAACCTTTATGAAATCAACAATATCGTTTACCTACTACCGCGCAATGATACTACAAAAAGAAAGAAAAATAAATAAACCACTAGGAATATATATTGTATATTATATTATTGTATATCATATTATACCGCGACTAAAAAAACCCGATAAAACCACACAACGGTACCGTATCGAAATTATGATATTATAAACGACGATGATGTAACTAACGAAATAAATGATAACGTTGGAAAATAAACGCGACAATATAAAATTTTTTAATATCAGTTCCGAGAATTTCTTTATAAAAGATTAACAAATTCAAAGCCAATCGTCGGGAGGGGGAGGGGAGAAAAAGACATTCGCAATATATTACTAAAATAAATTATACAAATAAATATGTGTGTGTGTGTGTGTTCAGAATCCTACTATTTTATTATTATAACGCTATAATATAGCGTCTTTGGTAAAACAACAATTAAAACGCACGCAGACACGAATAATCTGTAGTATTGTGCCTACTATACACACTGCTAAACAATTTGTTTTTTTTTTCTTTTTAACAAGTCATGTCCCCAATTTAAAATTATTATTAATATATATATTATTCTACGCGTATTGATTACAATAAACCAATTGTTCCGAAGACCCCGTGTCCTTGGGTGTGTGACTATTCGTACATATGATCGAAAGACGGCCAATCAGTGTCGGACCCGACGTACCAGCAGCAATCGCAATCGCCGTGTGTTTCTTTTACAGCAGACAGCTTGTGTGTAATAGAATAATAAAAATAATAATAATATGCAGTAAACTTTTCAAACGGACGTATTATAATATTATTGTATACTATGAAAATGCCAATACGTATTGTTTGACAAGAGTCGATTTTTTGCTTGGTCAAGAACTAAATATTATGCATAATATTATATATATATATTAAATCGTATCGCATCATATATATATATACTTAATTGAAGAAACCTACCAGAGAAAAAAAAATATATTATAAACACGTACTGATAACGCATCGTTTGTAACGCATGGGAGGAGCACCACTACGTATACAGTATAATGTACGTTTACAGACATTTTCGTTTTAATTTTTAAGTATGTATGTTGTATATTATTGTATTTTAATGTCGGCGGGTCGGAAAAAAAAACTATTTAATTAACTCTACACAGATATACGTGTATATTTTTTATACTTTTTACAGTGCACTTTAATAAAAAATAAAAAAAAATCGTAATTTCTTATACGACGGTGTAACAAAAATGTTTATATTTTTTTCAAACAGAAACCGACGAGCGCGCCGGAGGTAATATTATTTTATAGTCCAAAATAAATCCTTTATAAATAAAGAGTATAAACTGCCTGTGCAATTCAATGTTAACGTCTGGCGATTAATTCCGCGGTAAAATCGGGAAAAAACGTTGTCGAAATAATATATATAATATAAAAATAAAAAACCTTATGAGGTCTTTACGCTCTGGTTGTAAAGAAAAACGCATTATTGTTAACGTCGGGTAGTTTTTTCGTTATTGTGTCAATAGCCTCTTAAGATGAAGAAGAAAAAAAAGAAGAAGAAAAAAAACGTAATTTTCTAGGGTTCTTCGCGCAAATGAATAAAAATCAATCTGTACACGGTCTACTTGTGTCGGTTTCGCACGAATAATACGTTTTCGTGTGGTAAAAACTTATCTATAGAACGAACCTTGAAAAACTCAACGACCTGTATCCCCCCCACACTTCCCCGTCCGTAGTAGGAGGCCTATGTATGGCATTTTAACCGATCGCTACACTTTTTTTTTTTTAGAACAAGTTCGTCTATTGCCCACTCTTGAAATATATAAACCGTCGAAATCGCACGTAGTTTATAAAAATTTACCGGGCGCGTATAAATAATAAATAATACTATATTATTATTTATATCGTACAGGTACAAATAAAACGTAGATTTATGAGTTCGGGGATTTTGGAAATGCGTACCTATACGTTTCATCTTCCTCTTTTTATTTTCTATTTTTTTAATCGTAATAATATGTATTTTCTGTCTGGTTTTGCAAAGACGGACGCACATTATGATATATATTATGATCCCCGCATTAATAAGAATAATTCATTTATTTATTTCCTCGGTCAGATATATACTGTTTTTAGATCTATAGAAGCACGAGCTGGTGAAATCTTGCGAAAACGTATCGTTGAAAAATTACTGTCGCGATATATATATATATATTGAAAAAGAAAAAAAATTTATTTTTTTAGTGAATTTTATGTCACCGTGTAGTATTATAACGAGGTACGTCAGAGGTGTGAAAACACGCAGTAAATTATTCATCGTCGTATCAGTCAAAAAAAAAAAAAAAAAATGTGAGAAGAGACAAGGACGACGAACTAGAGAAAACCTTTTGTCGGACCGTATCGAAATAAAAACACGTACGGCGATGACCGAAGGAAATACGGTTATCCCGGAGGCAAAAACGACGCCGGTGGTTTTGTGACATAACCACCAGTTGAGGATGAATTACCGTGTTTTACGAAAAGTGAGAAAAAAAAAAAACATCGCCAAACGTCGAAAGATATTATTATAATGCCCAACGAAAACAAAAACGCCACGTACCATGGCCTCTTTGATCTGCTTGACGCCGATCGGGTTGAACCACTGGTGCATGTTGATGAACCGTTTAGGCACCATTTTCAAATGGTTCCTCTGGCCAGCGGCCGCGGCTGCAGCCGCTACCGCGGCGGTCGTGGGTATCGGATACGTGGCGGACAGGCAACCGCCGCCGAGGGACGTCTGATGATGTTGCGGCGCCACGGCACCGGTCGTGTCCACGGTCAACGGGGTGGTAGCCGCGGCGTCCTGCACCAAACCGACACCGGTGGCCAGAGGATCCGGCGTGGGATTTTCCAGCACCACCATGACGGTGGCGATGGACGAACGTTAAGGGCCGCTAGGAACACCACCACTCGGCCATGGTATTAAATTTAAACGATCCAGAAAATTACTTTAGTCAAAAAACACAATCACCACAAACGCGCACCAAAAAAAAAAAAATTAATAAAAAAAAAAAAAAAACAATCACTGAGAAGAAAAAAAAACGAGCCCCGGACTTTGACTAACGCGAATATTTTTCGAACGGTCATCAAAAACGTCGGAATCGGTTCGTCGTCACCACACCGCCACGGTACAATGTCCGCCAATAAAGACAGTCGCACAAACACTGATGCGTGCGTGCGTGCGGATTACGGCGGCGGCGGTAACGACGGCCGCGTGTTGTGCGTTCGCCGCTCGCGCGTCGTCGTCGTCGTCGTCGTCGTCGTCGTGGGGTAGGCGAGCGGTGGCGGCGGAAACATACGCGCGGCGAAGTGGGAAGAGCGCGCCCACCGGCTAAGCGGCAACGTTACGCATGCGTATACCGGCGAAGCAGCGGCGACGGTGACGAAAGGGCGAGCGGCGGTCTCGGACGTCCAATCGCCGCCGCGGCCGGCTATCCCGATTTTCCCGTCGCGGCCGACGGACACGCTCGTGTCATAAAATCCTGTGTCACTTTCCCGAAAATACGAACGAATACACACGCGCGATATGTATCTCGTATATTATAAGCGTGCCGGATGTTTATACGATGATGTATCGATACATAATATTAGGTTAACGCACGACGATAATAATATATTACCCGCGTCGCGTAATGAACGCCGACACCGAAGAGCGATAAATTGTATAGAGAAAAGGGTTTTCCAAATACTGCGGCGGTCCAACTCGTACAATACAATTATATACCTACTACGCCCGGAGAGACAAAGTGCAGTAGGTAAATTATTATAACAATAATAATATCACCGAAATTAAAAAAAAAAACATACGTATAATATGAAGTACGGAAAATCCTAGAAACGGGGGACGAGAAACACTCCCCGACGTACCGGCCACCTCGTATTATCTTCCGCTCTCGTTTGGAATTCAAATTTTACATATTTTTTATATATACGCGCAACGTGTATTTTACATAGCGGGACGTGTGAATATTATCAAAATATTCGTAAAAATAACAGCACGCCACTGACTACTGGTGCTCAGTTCTCAGATGTGTCGTTTTAAAATTAATATTTCGAGCACCGCGGTTTATACTTAATCGGGGTTGTCAAAAGTCTGATTTTTTTTTTTTTTTTTTTTTTAAATGCCCATACCCAGCCACAATAATAATAAAAAAAATATAAAAAAATGAGAAGGTAAAATATTAAGTAATAAAAAAATGAGAAGGTAAAATATTAAGTAATAAAAATAAATAGTTACAATAATAAATACACTCGTGTGACAGGGATTACACGAAATACATATTAGGGTATGCAATAAAACATTTTAGAAATTTCGGTAAATCACAAAATCCCTGACGTTTCCGGGTTTTCTAGACCTGTAGCGATGCGTGTTGTTATTGCTATAATGCGTAAAAAAAAATTAACTCAAAGGTCCAAAATATATTTCAAAATGACGCGCGTTCGTAACCGTATCATCGAAGATTTATTCGATTAAATTAAACTTGGAAATATTATGTACGTATTATAATATAATAATATCTTAACGCCGTATCTTAAAACGTCGTTAAAAATAATCTTTAAAACGAGTCATTACAGTATATTATAATTACAGCAGCTTCATTCGTGGTCGGAGATAACACGTAACCGATGTAAATAAATCGCTCCGATTTAATTATATTTTCGGTGGAGTTTTAATGAAACAGAAATTTATGTGGTTTCAACGCAGCCCTTGTTGGTTTTTTTTTTTTTATTTTTTTACCGAATTAATTAATTTTTTTTTTTTTTTTAACGGAATCATTATATTATATTATATTAGCTCTTTCTTCTCTTCTTCTTCGAGGTTTATTACACGTTTTCGAAAGGCGAATTCTTACCTCTCGGTAATCAAATTAAACCTAGGATATACCACATCACCACCCACCAACAACATCGGCGGTGTATTAAATATATTTTTAAAAGTCATCGTAAAAACGTCTTGAATACACAAAAGAAACGCCTCGCAGATGGCCGGTCTTAATAAGCAGACTTTACAAGAGCGGGGTGCTCGGCGGGTATTATAAAGAAAACCCCCATTTAACGGCTACGCCATAAAAATTTGAGATTTTACCCTCGTGCCGCCGCCGTTTTTCGCGCAAAAGTTATTGGTCAATTTAATCATTTATTTAACTCTTATAATTAGACGAGATTCGTGTAACCGAAGTGCTCCCCCCCCCTCTAAGTAATTCACTTTATCCACTGGTTGTTAATAATTCTATACGAACACGCGCAAAGGCTATTACGATAAATACGACGCTATTATTAGGGTTTACACAAAATACGGGGGAGACGGGTTTAAGATATATTTTTTCAGACACTATATACTATATATCGTCGTCGAAAAACTATATTTTCTATAATGTCGTACGTGATAAAAATTACGGTATCGCGATAAATAAGTTTTATAACGCCGAAAAGCTACTTTTATGACGTTTTCGAGTATATCACACGCGCGACGAGAGCTTTGTCGGGGTCAATTGGAGGGGAGGGGAGGAGAAATGAAACGCCAGGAAGACAATTTTGGATCCGAGAAAAACCGACAGGGATCGCGAAAACATCGATTTATTATATTTTTAACAGGTTAAGAAAGTCCACTTTACGACAACCATGCTAAATTCCGGGCTTCGAAACGTATTTCAAACTAGAATTCTATTAATATAGAAATATATGACTTAAGAAGTTATTAAAAATAGATACGATGGCACCGTGGATTCGAGATATTTTATTGATTATCTAAAATATATTGGTAAATAATTATTAAAAAAAACATCTAGTATGTTACAGACAAAGTTTAAAAATAATATTCTATACAAAAATGTAATAGATAGATAATAAATAAAACGGCTTACAATCATCTATTATTTTTACAATCACTTCTGTTGAAATTAATTTCCCTATGTAAACAATTATGAGTTTTTTCTATATATTCCCCATTTTATTTTTATATTCAGCATTATTACGTCATTGAGTACGCACATAAGTGGTGACATTATATTTTCTGATAACAATCCTTATCACAGTATAATTGGAACCAAACAAATTAAAATGTTCACATTAATGTGATGTAAATAGTAACTTAGAAATTCATATATTCTACATTTTAAGTACGTAAGATATTTATTTTATTGCTAAAAACCTCATTTGAGTAACTCTTATTTAATAATAAGTACTCAAATTTTAATACAATATGGGCCTTAAAAAAAATATATTATATGTGTTTTTTTTTTTAACGAGACTATTTGGATACAAATGACCCAATTATTACTGATACAGACTGATAAGAAGGCGTAGGCAGGCACTAATCGCGGGTATTATCATTACAAAATATGCGGGGGGGGAGGCACAAATACGATTAAATTGATTTTTGTATTATTACTATGGATAAACAACTTTCTTACTAACCTATGGCCATACCTATTTAAAATTAGTAAAACCTCACTAAGCCGGAAACGGACACGTTTTCGTATCAAAATTGGCTGAAACCTCCACTAAGATGAAAAATACAACAGAAACTAAGAAGAATCAGAAAATCTGATAAAGGACTATAAAACTGTTATCGAATACCTCGAGGAACTACAAAATTTAAATTGTATGCATAATGTAAAAATTAATGATTTTTAATTTAAAATATAAATTGTATTATGTTGGTATACTGGCTAAAAATAAATATATAATCTTTAATTTAACTATCTACAAATTTTTTTTATCTGAACTCCATCAATCAAATCAATACGAAGACCCCATAAAACGTAAAAACTTGTCGATCCCAGGCGATCCTGTCTTATCAAGGTTTTACTGTAATAAATAATATCGTAACTATGTGCTGATAACTAACGGATACAACGGGGATATAAATAAAGTGTTCAAATCGTATGTTTAAAATCCTAAAACTAGTATTCAAATTCAAAATTGTCTATAATAGTAAACGGATAAACCTCTTGCGAGTGCGCGATAATTACTATTAAAATCATTTGACCGCCTAAAAACGATTAAAAACGTTATATATATATATATATATATATATATATATATATATATATATGAGAGAGAGAGAGAGAGTTTCTTACAGTTATTTGTAATCGAGTTACAACAAAAAGAAAAAAAAAATCATAAATAATTAAACCAGTCATAAATTTCCCTTTTTCCCATTTATTAAAAAAAAACTATTACGAAAACTAAAAATATGATTTCTTTAATGTACCAACTAGATTCAAAATGCATTCAGAAAAGGTTCTACACTTCAAAATCGGAGAAGGACGTCTGGTATAAATGTTGTTTACAGACAGAAAATAAAACACACTCACACATCATAGTAAAACCAATACATTCTTCACTTCGTTCAGAATCTAAAAAAAAAAAAGTACCGAGAGAAGAAACGTATATTTAAATATTATATACTGTAACGAGCTGGCCCTTGTTTATATTATAAAAAAATATAAAGTCTCCCCGATAAACAATATGATGAACTCTATAACGACGTATTATTGGATATAATATATTATGCGAAGAAAATATGTCCGTCTTCGCCCCGCATCCCGGCGGCGCACGTTTGCAAATTAAAAATAGTTTAGATGCGAAACGCTTAATACCAATTCGTGCGCACCGACCGCTTTGCCTCTTACTCATTTCAAATATAATA
The DNA here is from genome assembly GCA_956483605.1 of Tuberolachnus salignus. Lineage (NCBI taxonomy): Eukaryota > Metazoa > Arthropoda > Insecta > Hemiptera > Aphididae > Tuberolachnus > Tuberolachnus salignus. Next base: position 44,826,342 of record OY101432.1, on the reverse strand, counting down.
TCCCGGAATCGATATAATAGTATAATATCGACAGACAGCATACAGGGTGATTTTTTTTTTTTTTTTTATCTACGAAAAGATTTACAGTAAAATTGTTTTTGGTTTTTTGGTCAACAACGTAATAACTCGGTCAATGACTATTAGAATATATTTTTTTTTTTTTTTTTTGTAATGATTGTAATTATTACAATCTGTGGTGGCCTCACGGTGATCTTACTCAGTGTGAATTCTTCTTATGGGGATAAGTCACAAGTCACAAGTTTATATGAGAACAACCACGAACCATTGAAGAACTTCAGAGAGAAATTCTATATGAGTGGTTTGCGGACTCGGCAGAGGTTTGCGAAAAATTCATAGTGAATTTCAACAATCGCCTTATTGCTTGCAGAAAAAGTTTAGATGGATATTATTAGACGATGTATCATAAACGATATATCCGACAATTATAGTGTTATCATACGTTATCAAAATGATTAAAAAAAAAAAATTATTATTTTTTGGAATAAAAAAGGAATGGGGATGAAACTATTTGAAAATCCAAAATTTATACATGTAAGTCGATATGCGATATCGTTGGGTCGCGATAAAACTTGTACAGTTTACAAAATTCGCTAAAGAACATAATAAGTATGAACTCATTATAATAATATGGAAAACCAACAGGCGATAAGAGAGAATATTGTATTTTTCATTGTGCAAACCATCGGCGGAAACCGTTTACGACAACAAAAAATGGGATATTAATTAATAAGGTTTTTTTTTTTTTTCATTTACTAGAGGTCAACGGCTCGAAGAAAATAATATTATATCGTTTCCCCAGTCATCCGTATGAAAAGCACTCTCCCGAACGTTATGTCCCGGAACAACGCGCGAAAAAAGTATTTTAATATATATATACAAGACGACGATGACGATGTCGATATAGCCTGGATCCACACGATTATCCATGATAATACACATAATGATATTAGAAAACATGCATTTCATACAAAAAAGTCATGAATATCAATAGAATTTTGCAGAGCTACCACTAGAAAATAGTTGAAAAGTGTCTAAAATACTTGACCGGTTGTATTTAATTGAAATTGTATTGTAATCGGCATTTACACGAGGTATTTAATTTAAAAAAAAATATATATATATACATACATTAAATTAACCAAAAATAAATTCGCATAGTAAAATTAAATTAGTATTTCGCGTGTACTAAATGCAAAATTTAGAAATAACGAAAAGATAAATAAAAAAACAGTTTCCTATCAATAACGAATAGTATTTCTATTATGTAGAAGAGAGCTCAAATCTTAGTGCGAATCTATTAGTATGAATTAATCCAATCCAAGCCTGGAACATTTCATTGGAATGAATTTTAAAAAATATTGTTTCACCATGCAGCAGATTCTTGAAATACATTCCATGACTTTTCCATGTTTTTCAAACCATTTCCCATAATAAAAAATAATGTATATTAATAAGAAATGTCTAAAAAAAAAAAAAAAAAAAATGAGAAGGTAAAAATAATAATAAATAATAGACCTCAAAAAATAAAAAATAAATAGCAGGAATTGCATAAAATATACAAGGGTATGCAATACAAAAGTTTAGAAATGTAATTTTAGATTTTAGATATTCTAGTGAAAATCACAACATCTCCATGATTTCTCTGACTATTTTATAATTCTCCCACATCTCCATGCTTGTAACAACCGTGAATATTCTAGCACATAAATACATTAACGTTAATCATTTAGATGGGACAAGAAGGGTTAAAATCTAAGAATAAAAATAAAAAAACGTAAATTTAAGTTGCTGATGCTGAAAAAAGGTGACAACAACAAAAAAATAAGGAGATTTCTAGTTGAAATATTGACTTAGTGGCAGCTCTGAATTTGTGAATTATGAAAGTGTCGTAAAACGACAGTAAAATATAACGATAACAGTGAAGTTTTCAGAGATTTTTTTATTTTTTTTTTCCGAGGGGTTGACAGATTTTTATTCGTAAATACCGTTCCCGGGACACGCCCTATTTAAACATAAAACTACTTTTTCTCAAAAAATTCTGGCAGGACGGGCTGTCCCCCTCCTCCCTCTAGACAATAACAAAAGTACATTTGTCTACACAAAGCCCATCAACTATCGTGGTACATAGTAATGTGATAGCAGTTTTCACGATAATCTAGTTGTAACTATCGTCACACGACGATAATTAATGATGGATATAGTTATAGTCATAGAATTGAATTTTGCGACTATATCACTGTGTAATGATATACTACGAGTATAATAATTATAATCAGTGTTGTGCAGTCAGTAACTAGTTAATAAATTAAAAGTTAAGTTATAAGTTGTTTTTTTTTTTTTTTGATAACTTTGAACTCAATTACTACAAACATACAATTTCAGGGAAATCGCTTCGTTATTTCCTTTAATAAATAATTTTGACTCGATTAAGTTACTTTGTGAAAATGTAATAGTTATTTACGGCACTAGTACAGTAAAGTCTATTAATAAAGTACGAAAGACGATGATGAGTGTAATTAAAAAAAAAAAAAAAAAAAAAAATAACAAAACTAACGTTATTATTTTCTTGAAAATTAGTACCCATATTCGGTTACAGAAATTATCAACTTGGCGTGTAGTTAATTAATTTTTTGAAACAACATAACCTACGCTACTTCAAAAAAAAAAAAAAAACGGTCAACTTGATTATTTTAATGATACAAACGTAACCGATCAATACACAACCCATATGTTGGCTTTTATAACGCAGTATTATATATATATATATATATATATATATATATATATATATATATATTTTCGTACGTAAATTTAACGAAACGAAAGTTTCACGCGGTGATTCGTGGTTTTTTCGTTCGCCGAAATAGAATTTCGGAAAGCTAAAAACACGACCCGGACCACGCGGATATATATTATATATACTATTATCGGGAGTGTAAATTTCTTTAAATATTCAATCACGGTTTAGCGGTTAGGTTGGTAGATACACGATAGGTATAGGTATAGGTTGATGTGTATGAGCGCGGCCGCGGCAGCGTTTGACGTAAATTGTTATGGGCGGCCGACTGTTCACAATAACCGCGTCACCGCCGCCGCCGCACGCACATACGCACGAATTGTGCCGATGCTTTTGAAACGTCGTTTTCCACTCGCCACCACCCACTCCCGAAGTCGTCGTAGTTCCGACTACAAACACGGGTCGTCGTCACGAACAACGTGATGTTCTTGTGTGTGTGTGTGTGTATATATATTTATAAAAGCTCACAAAACGCACTCACACAAATTCGAAATAGATCAAAACCATATATATAAATTTACAAACCGCACTGTAGAAGATAATGTTATATACTTCCGACCCGAGCAACATAACGGCCGTGTATCACGGGGATTGGGTTGGCGAGGCCCTGAAATTTCTGCTTCGGAAATGTCCGTTTGAACATAACCCGTGATATTTACGTAACTATTGTTGACGTAAAAAAAAAAAAAAAAAAAAAAAAAAAAAAAAAAAAAAAAAAAATACGAAATATATAATAATATACATCGGCCGGAAGAGTTGCCGAAACGGAAACGCGGACACGTTCTCGCGTAGCCTAGTCAAAACGCGCGCCGGTATACATTAATAATAATATTAGTGAATTATGTGGCGGGGTCGTGTCGAGAAATGATGACGACGAGGATAATCTCGCAGACTCCGTTATATACTCGCGGTAGTTTCGTAAAAAAAAAATAATAATAATAATAATAATAGTTTTTTATTATTACATACGTTACACGTTTCGTGCGTTACAAAAACCGCGCGAGATGAAATGCAGACGCTTTGGATAATAACAATGCCACATATATATATATATATATATATATATACATAGAATATGGGAATATTAAAAAAATTGTTATATAATTATATTGTTAGTTAACTTTCTGGGTACTTATTTCAATTTGATTTTTTTTTTTTTTTTTTTTTTCGTGTCTTCTTTCCTTATGAACAATTATATCGAATCATTATCGAAAACAATACGTTCGTAAGTTAGAATTAATCGCACACGATTAAAAGACAAGAAGAATCGTCGTAATACCGAACATTTCAATTACAAGAGTATGGTCCAGAAACCGTGTACCTACACGAGTATATAAAAAAAGCAGATTTAAACAGAGAAACGTCCATCTTAAAAGGCTAATATTATAATTACACCAAACTACAGCGCGTCGAATGTTAAAAACCGTGAGGTAGTAATTACTCGATCTTTTTCACAAAAATTTCCCGTCGTCGTATAAAAATTTAATACCTAATGATATTATTATAAAATAATCACAATGTAGCGTCGCCCGATTCGTATTTGCGTGATTATCCCGAAAATTGCATTAGGCTATAGCAAAATATAGAAAAAAAAGAAAAAAAATTAAAATAGAAAAAAAATTCAATATAATATATCCCGTATAGGTATAATTACATTAACTCGTAAAATATAGAGTACACATTTGTTTGAAGTGCGTATACAATTATATCGATAAAAACAGGTGATGTAACGAACGAGAACCCGTATTTTCGCGGTGTTATCCGATGGTAAAATAAATAACCTACCGATGATAAATAATATAACATATATCTATCGAATGAAAAAATAAATATTAAAAAAATACTTTTCTCTTTAGGTAGCTGTACATAGAAGAAGAAACATGACGGCGCGCGGCGTAGGTAATAATAATACGTGTATATTTTGTTACGAATACGTGTGTATATAATACATTTTCCACTACAATAACGTCTCTCTTTGATTTAACCAATCATTTTAACGGAAAATAAAACGAGAAAAGAATCTTTCGTCACGTATTTTTTTTTTTATACGCAGATGTCGATAAGCAAACAATGGAAAAATCGTCGTAGCTATCAACACACACACACACGACTGGAACAAGTTCGCACGACCACATATAACGGGAATTCGTGCGTATAGTATTTTACTATAGCAAACTACTATAATACTATACACAAGTGTATATAATCGTAGTAATTGTGTAGAGTAATAGAAGTTATAGGGAATTAAAATTTTCCAGTACACGCAGACAGCAAAATAACAACGCACGCGCGTAGTACACATGGATTATGTAACTTTTTTCTTCTTTTTTTTTATCTCTCATACTATAAATGGTTAGAGTACGCGATTAATAGTTCACCGTTACCATCCCGTACTACTACGGTTTACCCGCCCAAATTTATTGCAACGTTACCGTTATGTATCGCGCATACTATCCAACACGAGGTGGTCCTGTGTGTAAGCCTAAAACCCAATACCTGGTCGACAAAAAGCCAGGGAAATTGATAAACTTATAACCTACCCGGATTCTTCAGGCTGAACCCGATAATGCTCCAAGGAATCCTTAGTATCCTGAATGTAAACCAATAACCTATAATGGTCGACGTATAAGCACGATAGATTTAGATAAAAATGGTGAAAAAACCGCCAAAAATGTAGTCTAGAATGCTAGCCGGGGGCTTTGTGTACTCATTTTCGTACAAAATCGTACTGGTTTACGGATCGGGGTGGTGGGGAGATAGTAAAACCTAATCGGGTTAGCAAATGTATGGAATAGTATACCTCCAATACAAACAAATGGAATTATTTCGTTAAAAAAAAAAATGAAATATTACGAGGGAGCGGTTAAAAAAAAAATTAATTTTTCATTAAAATACTATATTATAATGAAATATTATTATACGACCATAACGTATATTATAGCATCGTATGTTATGAGCTGAAATTAAATTAAACGTGACTGGAAATAAAAATAATAAAACTTATCGGGATTCTTAAAAATAAATTATAAATATATATTGGACCGGAGTTGTTTGTTTGGCTTCAAATTTTAATTTACCCGAACCCCTTGCGATTTTATTTTTCTCCTTTAAATTGTCCGTCAACGTCCTCGCTATTTTCTATTCTCGCGGTGAATCAGTACGGTTGCGCAAGTTTAATACTCGACAAAACTAAACCAACCAATGTGTATAACTACACAAATAATAATATCCATTAACGGACAGTTGGTTGTTAGACAAAATCTATAAAAAAAAAAATCAATGTAAACAAATTAATATAAAAAATCGTATACGCGCGGCGTATATGTCAAATTTTTTTCAAACTAAAACACGTATAAATAAAGACAAATTTTTAGTATACGCGAGTGATTTAGAGTAGATAAACACAATTTAAGTGATTATTTATTTCGGACGAAATGTTTAAAAAAAAAAACACGTCAGCTGTTTTTCTATTAATTACAAATAATTAATGTATTTAGAAAATCAAGTTTAAAGTTTAGTTTGTTAGTTCAATAGTCAACGGAAATATAACCAACGATTTTTCATCGACTATTAAATCTAATTATAATACTACTTTAGTATATACGAACAATAGTAATATTATGAAATGTAATATTCAACTAGCTGCATAGTATTATACTCGTATACGATTTAATTGTATGGCCGAGCATTCAAAAAGCTATCATTTTCGCGCTATGATTTTGTAAAACTTTAGATCTCTCAGAGGCATAACTACAAGTATCCGTAAAAATTAAAAAGTCAACATTAAAACCAAGTCTAGAGAGCAAACATAACACCAATTGGCTTGTATAATAGAAGATTTGTATACAAGTATGATACCATACCTACAACAACAGGCCATAATACGACTTCAAAAGAATCGTTCAGGGGTTTTTTTTTTATACATATATTTACGCGAATAAGTCGAATTTTTACACGAAATTCAAACGAGCGTAACGTTATAATATACTTGAGATTGAAATTTCCGTGCAGATTTATAATTTACATAATACGAGTGAGAAAGAATTTATTAAATTTATTTGATTAAATTTCCCAACGAATAAATAAATATTGATCCATCTCCTTCACGCCGTCGCATTTGGTTTACCGGCTGTTATAGATTAGTACCCTCCCTTTGTATTAATTTGTAGTCCTTGGAATTAACCGATCCGATATTTCCAAATGCATTCAATCAAATCAATCAAGTATTTACAAAATAGTTTAATGCTGAGGGAAAACTCTACCAGAATAATAACTATAGAACTAAAATCTCAATAGTAACCTAGAAAAAAAAAATCGTTAATATTATTTTTTTGTGAAGACATAAATTGAGGGAGAGAAGGGTAATATATATTTCGTTGTTCGTACTGAATATATGTATTGTGTATTTTAAGCGAATGGAATCGTACTATATATCTATATTTAAAAACAAAACGAAGAAATAAAGAACGTTCATTTACAATAAATATATAATTTTTACGCCGAAATAAACAGACTGTGGTTTTTTTTTTTTTTATTCGAATAAAAAAAAACACAAACACAAATAATTTCGAAAGCGTAAAACGCTCGATTAAGAAAATCGGCGGATCCGGTCGAAACACGTCTCTAACCGCCAGTTTTCACCGCGGGCTCCTTCGCAACAATCGAAATCGACAATTTCTCACGCCACACAGCCGGTGGGTGGGGCGGAGGTGGTGCAATTTAAATGACGACAAAAAAAAAATCGTTAATACCGATCGCGCACAACACTAAAATAATGTGTTGCGACATAATAAAATATAATAAAATAAAAATTACAAAAATTGTTTTGGATATAAATACTCAATAAAATATCAAATGTAAAATATAAATATATATATATATATATATATATATACATATAGACAATACAAATAAATAAAAATTATGTAGACAAAAAGCGTTCAGTGATGCTATTGGAGATGATTCATAAAGTGATAGATTCCATGACTTCCGAGTGGTTTAAACGTTTCAAGGATAATCGGCGGTCAACTGAAGACGATCCACGTTCTGGAAGACCGTCGACGTCGTCCAGACGATGGTGTCGCGACAATTTTTGCAAAAAAAAATACGAAATGGCCGCTGATTAACCGTTCGTGAGTTAGAAAATAAGGAGGAAATCTCAATTAGATTCTGTCATGCAATTTTACAGGAAAATGTACACATAAGAAGGATTGCGCTGCCAAATTCGTTCCGCGATTGTTCACCACGACAATGCGCACCAGCACATTCAGCGCTGTCGATTCGTGAATTTTTGGCTAATAAAAAAAATACCTGTGGTTTCACACCCTCCTTATTCTCCTGATCAAGCCCCATGTAATTTTTCCAAGACTAAAATCTGCGCTTAAAGGACAACGATTTCAAGATGTAGAAAAAATTAAAGTGAACGCGGCCCAAATCTTTAACTTTGGAGCAGTTCCAAAGGACTTTTGAAAAATGGCTAGACCGCCGGACCACTGCATACCGTCCGGAGGAGAGTATTTTGAATGAGATATCTTTAAATTTAACTTCATTTTTGTAATTATTAAAAATGAAATTCTGGTAGTTTTTGAACAGACCACGTACATATTCTACATTTGTTTTAATTTATTTGTGCTACATATATAATATGATTAGCCAATCAATACTATATTATAATATCGTTATTGTTTCACGTTATTCTTTAGATCCTGAGCAATGCGAAGAACGTATTGGTTTTACTATTGTTTCTTTTTTTTTATTTTTTTAACTACCTGTAAACAACTTTTCTACTAGAAATCCTGCTTCAATTTTAAAGTATAGCAACATTTCTCAAAGTGTTTTTGGATCTATAGTCTGTGCATAGAAGGTGGAGGTCGTTCTTTTGTTTGTTGTTTTTTTTTTTTTTTTTTTTTTTTTTTTTCGTCGTAACTCGGATAAAATTCATCGTAAAAAGACCCGGGGCATTTTCACCGAATATTAAATATAAGTCCTTTCATTGAATATATGTATATATTGCCCTTTCCGTTTATCCCCGCAGTATAATGGAACCGAAATTTGCCGGCGTCGTCATCATCGCGGTTTTTGCTTATACCGATAAGAAAAATATGGCGGCACGGCCGGTACCTATACCTATAGAATATTATTGCCCGTAGTCTCTTCTCGCTCCTTACCCCGCCACCACCCGTGTACGGTCCTACAAAAACGCTACAATTACACCCGAAAGATCGCCGCGTCACGGTCGTCCGACTAAAACACCGTGCGCGGGTCGACAACCTGCAATATGGCGGCGGCGGCGGTCGGTCGGTTGGTTGGTTGGTTGTTCTTCCACGGCCGCCGTGGGTCGTTGACGCGCGTGCTCGACTATTACACAGTATACACGCACGCACCGACGCGCTGCACGCACACACAAACACTATACGCTTTATACACTATACATACAAGTATACCTATATATATATATATATACATAAATACACTATACACACAAGCATACCTATATACATATACACTATACCACAACGATCGGCCCGCGACGGCGATTATTATTTATTATGTATTTTCGCGTCGAAACGACCGCGAGTCAGCCGCCCAAACAAAAATAATAATAACGATTTACCGATAAAGAAGGCCCCCTCGAGGCCGACCGAGGGATTATTTTACACTGCGTTTATAATATATACCGAAAATCGGGTGTTTTTTTTTGGTTCGATTGTTCAGCTGTTTCGGTTTATTAATAATCCGAACGGATAATATTTAATCGCACGTTTAATTTGTATATCTATTTTGGGTTTGGAAAATATTTTTTATAGAGTCGTTTTTTTTTTTGTTTTTTTAACCCGTTATCGATATATCGTTTGAGAGAATTTCCATTCGTCCTGTTTGTTTATCAATTCTAAAATCGTAGTGCTATTTTCTATATAATTGCGGTATTTTATATACATATATAGAAAATATCGGAATATCAGAAAAATACCGAATAAACGAAAATACCGGTATACCGTTTCATAAATATAATATCGGTTTGTGCCGCGTCTCCATCCCAAGACGGTAGTTTTTTATTTTTGTAAATAAAACATCAAGAAAAAAATAATAATAATAAAGAACCGAACGTTTTGCAGTTTTCTTTATACGAACGACCCGCGCGGGTCGTCGTCGTCGTCGTCGGATAAAAACCGGTCGGCGATCGCCCGCGGCCAATAAACATAACGGTCGAGGGAAATTTTCAATTCTCTAGTGGGTCACTCGTATATAACATTCTCGTAATAAAAAATAAAACTAAAAAAATCCGAAGGCTACAAAACTAGTATAGTCTTCTATACTATTATAATTTATACCACTCGACAACAAACGATTATGTAGCGACGACAATACAGTATATATAGCTGTATAGGACCGCGGTAACAAGATTACAAGCCAAAAGATGTTAAGGGTGATTTCGTTGTATTACGTGCAATATGGATTTTTTTTTTTTTTTTGTGGGTTTTTGTTTGTTTTTTTTTTTCAACCAGACTATAAGGAGTATACATTTTTTTTGGCACGCCAATAGTAAAAACTGTCTCGAATAACGTCCTCAAATACGACACACGCGCCGCTTTGACGTTTCATTTAAAAAAACTACGGACACGGCTATGGTGCACAATATACGTGGTGTACACGACGAGCCTAAATTATCGAAATCCAACGATTTTGGTTTTATTTACGTTCAACACACGGCCCGTCGTTCTATATTTAATCTCAATATGAAAATAATTATACCATCGTCGTATACTATCAAAACTGTTATGACTTATGAATTATTCCAACGTAAATAATTCCGATGGCTTAATTCCAAAAATGTATAAAATAAAAGCAAAAATCAACATTTTTCAGCCGGGCGATAAAATAAATTGTATTTGTTCATATTCGTAATTTGGAAAAACTGAAAAGAACAGAGACCAAAGCCTCTGCCCCGCCGCCGGTATATACCATCGCATTTAAAAGTGTAGGTATTAATTATTAACATTTAATTTTGTTGGACCAGTCGCCAATAATTTTTTATTTTCGGAACTCCCGGCGATGATTCGTGGCGATAAATCGAATGCCAATAAAACGGAATCGAAATTATCGACGTAATTCGATAGCGGAATAACATTAGAAACGGTCTCGGCACAATTGACAGCAGAGCCGACGTTCGCGGATTCTATTTTCGGTTAAGGTTGACAGAAATTCGAGTATATTTAGAAAGAGAAACACCGGGGCAAATGCGATTTTACAAAATTAATATACGTGCCTAGAGTGTGTACAGGACAGACGAGCGTAAAATACGAGTGGCTATATATATATATATATATATATATATATAGACATTTTCGATTGCGACATAAATCAGTCATCGTGTCTAATTGCAACACGTCAAATTCAACATTTTTTCCCATTAGCTTTAACGATTTTTATATGAACGAGTGTTGTAATTACACGGCAGTGTACGCGGGGCGTAGGATACGCACGTATCGAAGAAAGAGACGGAAAACGGGTCGGTAGGCAGTGATGGGAGGAGGGAGAGTTTTTGCCAAACTACCGGTGAGTCTGAACGGGACAACACTCGGAGAGTCCGCCATTATTAATGAGCTCTGTATCGTTCAATTCCGGACCCTTTTGCGTATACGAAAGCGGACGGAACACGTTCCTAAATTGTTATTATATTAAACTATAGCGAAGAAAAACGGTTTAGATTCGAAAATATAACGAGGGAATATAACTTGATTTTATATATAAAATTAAGGTGTGTGTAGTAATAATAATTTTAATTTTTTTTTTTTTTACTATTAATAATATTACTTAAAATATACTTGAAAATAAATTCCAAGTCACAAACGACGGTATTAATAAAATATACGGCGTAAAACTTGGTTTCAAATTTCGCATTATTCGTGATTATGCGGTCCTAAAAGTGGTCTAAAAATGGACGTCCTAATTTGTATTCCCCGAGGAAGAGCGCTTGACAATTTGGGAACTTCCAGTCCACCTTAATTATTTAATATTTTTTATTTATTTATTTTTTTTTTTTTTTTTGCGAACGATTAGAAACTTCTAATTTGAAACTTAACTAAGTTCTCACGGATTAAGTTTTTCCAAACTTACGTACGAGTATAAAATCAGCCGTAGTTCGGACCTCTCCGGTCCATAGTTTTAGCCTATACAAATAATAAATAATATAATAAATCGCGAGACGGCCGTTTATTATATTAACACACTAGAAACCGATTCGCCAAGGACACAAATAATTTAAACAACACCTGGGCAGAAACCGTCGAGCGGAACCACCCTCGTAGTATTGCATGACTAATGATTAAAATACGCGGCGAGAAGAGAACGACGACTTATTAAACGGAACGCGATCCGCTGGAAAATTATCGAGTGAGAGTGAGAGAGAGAGAGAGAGAGAGAGTGAGCGAGAGAAAAGAGGAAAAGAGACAAATTGAGTTGGTAATAATAATAAAATGTGATCCAAGTAGAAAGAAATGGGAGGTTATATTGTCGTCGGAAAAGTGAAATGGTCCGAATCATGAACGGTGACAACTCGTTGGGAAACGGCCAAACCGCAAACTTTGTATTACCCGCATATAATAACCGCGGTTTATTGAGTACGAGTTTTGCTTTTACATTTCTCAACCATAATATAAATTTAAATCGTGATGGACGCAATTATAACGGACGTTAATGTTATGTTATTATAAGCGTGATAAAAAAAACTCGAAGTTTTTTTAATGGCTATTAATAACTTAAAAAACGAAACTGAATAATTTGAAAATTGCACCGCGTCTAGAAAGTGTTAAATATTAATTAGTGTTCTGTGTACGTTTCGGGTCTACAATTATAAAAATAAAAAAATTAACCATTCATCGAATAGTTAGGTTAGATTCTATGTGACGATGGTCACAGAAAACAAGAAAAAAATCGAAATTAACAGACGAAATGTCGTGTTTTTTACGATTTCTATCAAAATCTGAACTTCAAAAAACTACGGGTTTAGATATATCAAATTTTCAACCATTTTTTAGAAGCCAACAAAAATATTATCACCATAAAACCAAACAAAAACTCGACAATTTAAAATAGCTATAAATAACGCCAGAATATTTTAAAATATATACCACCCCATTCATGCACGTCTAAAGAGTACTATGTAAGTATTTCGTGAAAGTTTCGGAAATCTACGATTATTTTTAAAACTGAATTACAGAAACGGACAAATTAAAATATGATCTTCCCAATGCACATGCTAGACAAAATTTGCTACCAGAGAAACCACATTTGAAATTTATGTTTGGAGAAAGATTTTGTTGGTGGAAAAGTTGATAACTCGCAGAAATAAATAAATATCTGAAAGGGAAAAAAAGCACACATACATGTATCGATACATGTCTCGCTTCCCCCCAGTATCTAAAAACGAAATAAAATAAATATTAGAACCAGAAACACGCGATTTCATTTCGTTACGCACTCATATAACGAATAATTAAAGTAAAATAAAAAGAAGTCCAAAGCGGCAATAAAATTAAAAATACTTCAAAACTTATCGATACTCGAACATATTAAATACTCCAATAGAAAGGGAATACATCACTATTATTTTTGTTTGAGCAAATACACGACTTCAAAACAAATTATGCACGTTATAAACCCGATTTTACGAAGTACTGTGTTGTAATGTTTGTCTAATCTAGCAAGGCAGCATGCGTAAATAGCAGAATACAAAGTACTTAATAATTTTACAACCTAAAATAAATTAGCAATTTAAATCAATACGAACGACGTTTTAACTGTTGTTCAGCAGTGTTTGTTCTTTAGACTACGTACAAATAATAATAAAAAAAACTCGGTATTCAAATTGGTCGATTGTTATATATTAATCAAATGCACAAAAACAATAGCGAAATATCGAAAGAAACAGTCTCCCCGTTCAAATCCGAATAATATTGGTTAAACAACAAGTTTTTTTTTTCAATTATTTATTTACAAGTATACTTTATTTGAAGCAAAAAAAAGAATAAAGACAATATAGGACGTTTATAGAGAAAGATTAATTGATTGTTATATACAGGGTGTTTCATAATAGCTGTGGCGTGACAAACACGCGGATTTTTAAGAGAATTCTGCAGGACACATCGTGTTTTCGTTTATTTTTCGACGTCCAACATACCCGGGAAGTAAACGAACCACACCACAGTTTTTACACTGTAAAAGTAATATTTAAAAAGAAAAAATAAAAACCCTGGTTGATTATCACAACCATTACACGGAACATCCTGTATATATACGGGGAGAGAAAAGATTACGTTATACCGATAGAATATATCGAAAAGTAATATAAGGACGACGGTGTTGACGATTATACTATATATATAATAAAAGGTGGATTTTCAAGAAATCCCACACGGATTGTGGCGGGATCGCTGACTCGAATTTGAATTCTTTTTGCATCCCGCACACGCCTATCTTTACATATTAAATGAAAAAAAAAAAAAAAAAACCCATTAAAAACCATTGGAAATGAGATACGATAGGCTTCGTCGGACGCGTAGTAATAGTAAAACGGGTACCCGCATAGGGACGGACGACTTGCCCCTCTGCGTCATAAACGTACCCGGCGGATTGGGGGGTTGGGGGGTCGTAGTCGACGTCGTTTTTATTGGTATTCGGGTCGAGACATTGATTGATCGACGTCGGCCGACGGCGGCGATGGCGGCGTCCAATCCCGAAGATTTGTTGATATTTACCCCCCTCGCCATGACTTCTCGCACGAGGTTTTTGCGCGCACGCACAAAAACCTCTATGGTTCAACAATACACTTTTTTTTAACTTCGCATCGTCATCGTCGTCGTGTCGTCGTCGTCGTTTTATTATTAGTAACGCTTTTTTAAACGTTGCGTAAAGGTGTGCGAGGGAAAAATCTGGCGGGCCGACAACACGGACGGCGCGCGCGGTCAAGGTGTACGGCGGGCGGCGGGCGTTCGCACCCCGTCTACGCGTGCCAACAACGCGATGCGGGCGGCCGCGACCACCGTCCATCTCTATTAATAACCCCGTCGCCGCCGGATTCCGCGTATTAACCGGCCGCGGAGCGCGGTGGAAAAACACCGCGCCTCCCGACACACAACAAGCAGCACGGCGAGCACTACGCACACCTGACACGACACCGGCCAACATAAACCCGGAGTAGCCGAATAAGTGTGTTGTATACGACGACATAATATAATATAAATATTATATAGTTAGTAGAGTAGAGTATCCCGCATAGCCCCCGTCGTCGTATAATAGTTATATTTACGGCACAAGACCACGGCGGCCACTGCGCGTAGACAGTTAATATACGAGCGGTCGGGAAAACGCGGACGCGCGCGCGAGTTATACGCGTGTCAACGTACTCGGCGCCCCCGCCCCCGCCACCGCCGCTGTAGCCGCGTAACAATAGCGAGTTTACGGTACGGCGGAGGGCAAAACCGCACGGCCTCCGCCGCCGCCGCCGCCGCCGCATCGACAGAGCGGAACCAAATAACGTATATATTATATGATACGCGCGCCCGAAAGTATATTACGCAGAAACGACAAACCGTCGACGACGTCTAATTGGCACCGAAAAGTACGACCGCCGCCCGCAACTACCCACGCCGCCGGACAGTGCGTGTATACCTACCTGCTGCTGCACCGCCTCCATATCGTCAAATACATATTATGTGTATACTCCGATCTGGCCGCCGCCGTATCATAACGCGCCGGCGACACCGTCGTCGTCAATGTCGCCGTCAACAAAGATTAATGCACGCGCGCGACAGAGGCGGAGCGGAGGAGCGAGAGCAGGAGGAGCAGGACATAGGGTCACGGCGTTTGTGGAGCTACTGCCGCGGCGGCCGCCACTCTAAAACGATCTGAAAATTCAATTACGTAATAGTTTTCAAAAACCGCTAAACACAATAATTCGCCGCAACAATGGCCGGCCAAACATATTACTCTCCTCGTTAGACCGCCGCCGCCACTAGTGGTGATTTATATCACTTTTCTCGTAAACCATATTTATATGATTTAATGTCACAATTAAAGTTTGAAAACTTTTAACCGCATCAACTCGTTAAAATAGTACCAATAAATGCCCCGTATGGTATGCGTACAGTGAAGGCTAACCTCGGCGGTCTCTTTTCACGTTGTATAGCTGCCCGCGTGTTAATACAACTTCGTGCGAAATAAAAATCGAACACAACCAACCGAAAGGGAAATGGAAAAATCCATCCAATGACTTGAGAGTAAAACTCTGATAAGAAAGAAAAAAAAGTCTGGAAGGTAATCGATAATTTAATTTGTATTCTGTACACGACGGTAAATCATTGCTAACGAAAAAACTATTCTCGGCGAAGTTCGGTAAAAATATCTTGACAAATTCAGATTGGAAATTGTATTCATTTGCGTAACTACAAAATAAATTGCAGTTTTTTTTTTTTTTTTAGACTAATTGAATTGTTGCGTATTTTTATGGAACCAGCCGAACAACGAAGTTTATTCAAAACAAAGTCGAAAATAATGTAACATGTCAATGTTGTACATTTCCCCGGTTTTCCCACTATTTTTAAGAAAACAAAAAAATTACCTCCGCATTGCGCCGACAGAATCCAAAATGCTTTCAGAAAAGATGCTACTCTTAAAAATCGGAGCGAAATTTCCAATAGAAAAGTAGTTTACAGATAGAAAAAAAAATTTGAAAACGATACACACGTCAAAGTAAAACCAATAATATTTGATCCATTCAGAATCTAAAAGGTCAATAATTTAAATAATACCCAAAATAGTAATAAAAAAAAATATTTACCTCAGTGTTCTCGCGCAATTTGCTGTCAGTTACATTTTAAAAAATGGAAAAAAAATAAAAAATTCGTTGTGTGTAACGAAAGTCTATGCAATTTCATTATATATTGTTCATTTACGTTCTATAGCGTCCGACGACAACGATAATTTAAGTGAAAACACAGAAAAAAACTGTGTGCTCTTATTAAGAAATTAATGATGGCAAACCGAAAAACGGACAAAGATAAACGAAAT
Source organism: Tuberolachnus salignus (assembly GCA_956483605.1). NCBI lineage: Eukaryota > Metazoa > Arthropoda > Insecta > Hemiptera > Aphididae > Tuberolachnus > Tuberolachnus salignus. The sequence continues at coordinate 44,809,457 of OY101432.1, read as the reverse complement.
TATTAGGAACAGAAGACAAAACGTAAATGAGGCCATCGCCTGTGATGATTGCAATTAAATATTCCTTAGTCGCACAAATAAAACAAGATGAAGACATGTTCAACATATATTAAAAATAAACACGCACTCGTACTTTATGAAATGTATACGAATACTTTTGAACCGAATTAAAAAGCTATGCTGGGCTATACAAAAGAATTTGTTTTAAATAATGGAAAGTATATATGCACGAATACATTTTACTCTACGGATGTACGAATAACGAGGTTATTCTTCCAATAATACACCGATTGTATTTAATATTATTTGATTAAAATATTTTCAGCGAATAATATTTAACAGTATTGTAATTAACCCGTGTAGTAAAAAAAATATGTTTTAAATATATAAAATATAGAGGAATTCGGATGTCGTATCCCCGTAACGACGACATTATTCACCGTGTGATTTTATTAAAATTTGTTGTAAAATTTAAATTTAGTATGGGTAGTTATAACTGTAATTACAATTATCTCACTATACATTCGACAAAATATATGGCGATCCGTGAAAATAACGAAATCTCATCAAAAAGTGGAAGAGCAACAAAACACAAATTATAATTAATTTTATAATAAATCATCATCCCTGACCTTATATAAAACTAACAATTAATTGCATTTTAAAAATATATCGATCACCCGAGGGTTTATAAAAAAAAAATTAATTTCCATTTAGAAAACAATTAACTTATTTAAAAATTAATTTAATTCTGATTGGGGCGTATAGGAGTGTAATCACGCAGTTTATTTTAAACTTAATAAATAATAAGTCGCCGAAATATACAGTATTTTCGTAAATCGATCAGATTTTTTTTTTTTCCCAGACAAAAAAAAAAATACAAAGACGCGTCCACTTCTTGGCTTGTAATTTCATCCACCCCGAGAGAATTAAGAGATCAATATCCATCAGTTTTTATGTTTTTTTTTTAATTTTATTTTTTAGACTACACTAACGACAACTTAGCGCGCCTCTCGTGCGAACGAAAAACACTTGCGCTAAGATCGTTATCGGTTCGACACACACTCGGACAAATAAAAACTATTAAAAATACCTTCTAAAATTTACATTGAATTTCCCTTGCGATTTCTTTAAAATAATATTACAAAAAACCCATATGCCATGTGTTTGATTATATATTTATTTTGAAAAACTTGCGTAATATACAAATAAAACGTGTGTTTCGGTGCATACAGTACTGAATTCTAATCGCAGATACGGAATTCTGATTTTAACGCCCGCACGACATACCCCTGGTGCTATTTAATATTCGGTACGAAAATAAATTTGTTTGATTTACAATTGCGGGAACTGATTTCAATATTTTACAAAATAAAACCGAATGAATCGGACCGATAGATTAAATCGCGGTTTTAATATTCGAATATTACCGGAAGGAAATGTTCGGGTTATCTAAATACCGTGTTCGTCCGTATCAAAATATAATATTACCGAGTTATTTATTCGGTAAATTCAAATCGCATTATCGTATGCGTACTAAATGAATTATTATTTATTCTAGAGCTATGGCATCGGAACCGCCGCCCAAAGTGGATTTATAATTAAAATCGATTTTACATTAGTACACGTCCCGGAATTGCTGATTACGTTGTTTTAACAATAAAACAAAATTATGGCGCTTATATCGTGGTGGACGAAATACTGAAATCCGTCGGAACAAAATCCTACGGTCAAAACTAAGAAGAAAATTAACGAGTAGGCAAAACACAATTTTATTTTAGTGTTTTTTCGTCAAATCGAAACAAGATCGGAACTACTAATAACTATACAAAAACATTATATTCAATGATAGAAATACATTTTTTAAATAAAATCGTACTGCCCACGTCATATAAACGTAGATGCGATAAAAAAATATTATCGAATTTCACGCAGATATTTTCACAATTATTTTATAAATGTTATTTATATGTCAATTTTAATAAACTGTAACGGTATATTAAAATCATTTCCATTGCCCGAACAAATATTTACACGGAAACAAACAAATACGATTTATCTAGTTGTATTTAATTAATTGGTAAACCAAACCGAAGTAGGAATAATATTGTACCCAGTTACTATATGAATTATTATTATTTATTATCGTTATCATTTATTAAACGTATCGAACAACTACCGATTATAGAAATAATTAATTTAATTCTCCAAATAAAAATAAAATACAAACTGCCCGGATAAGTTATTTTTATTGCAGTATAGCGCGGCCAACTTTCAAATACAATTATAGGTACTATATACTCGTACGTTAAAACTTTAAAATGAAAAGTAAATTGCTAACTTTATATTTTGAAGAGTTCTAAACAACTATAAGTTCCAATTTAACTTGACAAAAAAAAAAAAACAAATATACCGACAAAAGATTAATAACTACGAAATAAATAAATATTTAACAATTAAACTAACCGTACCTAAATTTTATTGATTAGAGTTTGTTTTACGAATAAAAATAATTAAGTAATAAATTATAATATTATTGTTAGGGGGTTGACGTAGATTTTTGTTTTCAACAAAAAACCGGAACAATATTTTGAAAAGTATCCCCATCTCCTTTATTCTAACCTTTTTTAAAAAAAAAAACAATGCGATATATGCTTCGTATAGGTAGGTATCCGTTCCCGAACCACCGCTTTTTATGCAATTCTAAACTTTAGAAAATCTGTCACGAAAATTACATTTTCTTACGGGTGCCAAACTAAAAAAATAACGAACGGCCGGCGTCGGTCCAACCCGAGCGGCTGGGAAGCAAACGACGGGCCGGTCTTTTGTTTAAAATTTGTAACTCGACAAATAATGGGGGGGAAACAGTTTAAAACGGGTTAAAACAAAATTTAGTAAACACGCGCGAATAAATAAATAAAAAATTTCAAAATTTAATCGACTCGATAAACCGTTTAAATAAAAATAATGTCGCATAGGAAAAACTAATCCCGAAAAGTGGCACGGAATATATACGGCATTTAAACAGGAATAATAAAACGCCGTCCATTATGTCGGGGGGGGGGGGCGACAAAAAAAAACTCTAAGGAAATAAAGCCGGAACGTTAAAAACGTGAAAATCGTCAGACTTAGGCAAAGTGCAGTAGTTCCGTAATAGTACGTATGGTATTATCAAAACGCCGTTGTAAAACAAAATAAATATATCTATGGAGGGGGCGACCGTAAACAAATAGGTATCGCGTATAGAGAATCGCGGCCATTTTTATTGCGCAATAAAATGGCGTTACTATTATTGTGGTACGGCAATAAAACAATCTGCATCGCGATGGTGGTGGGAGGGTACCCTCTCGCCGAAGGGACACGAAACTGCGCGTTCGGCCCCTGGAGGGACGCGCGGACATATCGTACCGGCACGCGTCGGGGCAAAGGGCAAACACGGTGGATGGGGCGCGCGCACGTCCTCCGCGGCGTAAACGGCGAACGCAATTCGCGAACCGGTCGACCGGGACAAACTTAAGGGCGGCGGCGCGTTCGCTCGTCCCGCACTTCTAGTGGAATAGAACGGAAAAATAACATAATAAGAAATTACGGTGGGACGGCGGTATAATTACTATCGCGGGGGAGGGGGCGGGAAGGAGGCAATTAAAAATCGCAGTAAAATTAACATCTACCGCGGCCATTTTCCCTACTTAGAAAAGTGAATTTTCAAACGTACTCACCGGCCCGACAGATGTCTTATTGTTAGGACAGCCGCCGCCGTGTTTGCTGTACGACGGGAATTTATCAAGTGTATGGCAATGGAAAGGAGGCAACGGAAATTAAAATATTTAAAAAAAAACCGCAAAAGCGTATCGCACTTTACTTCAAATAACGCGCACTGGCGGACACATTATTATTCGGTACCGCTGCGCGTCGAAAATTAAACGGGGCCTCCCCCCCCCCCCCGACGTACACGCCGCAATGGTGTTCGCAAGTCGTTATCTCGCTTTCGAAGATTTATGAAAATCAATTGACAATGTGCCCGGCAATCGTCGCGTTGGTGATTTGTCACATTGTCGATGAATTCTATTGATTATCGATTAAAAACACGTATTGCTGACGATATCGTGAGATATGTAAGATAACTACACGGATCAATCGATAACGAAAAATACGCCGGCGCGTTCCTGAACTCCGCGTCCCTTTATTGCGCATAGGCGCGATTTGTATACATTTCTCAATAATGGAATAAAAACTTCATTCTTTTTTTTTCCCCCTTTTTTTCTACTCGTTGCTTACTATATTATAATGTATAATGTACGTTGGTAAACAGCCAGCCAACCAATGGACGTTTACTTTAAAAAAAACTTTAAAAGTTACAAAACGCATTATTATCTAGGCATTATATACATTATAGATTTTACAATCTACTTTTGCTAAATATATACAAATATTTTATCAACTTTATTAGATATCTTTTTGGGGACTAAAAATTACTTTTCAACGATACATTTTTTAATTTAAAAAAAGAAAAAAAGAAACCATCTTAATAAGAAATATTTTTTAGTACGGTTTAGCAAGTGTGTCTTCTTAATAAAATTATTTCAAAAGCTGTATAAACTGAATCTATTTAACTGCCCGACAATAAATAAACTAATTTTAAGTCAGACACGTTATTGTTGGCTTTTTGTGGACTTGTATAAAGTTAAAGGAATTTTTTTCTTCAAAACTTTCGAATACATCATTGAATATATTATTTTATAATTGGGATGAAGGTTATTTTGTATAGAATATTCTCTTTTTCTAACATAATAATTTAACCATCAATAGTCATAATACAGGGTATTATAATGATTTAAATACCTGTATAATAATACGTTCAATAAAAATCGCATGTTTAATATTTTCAATAAAATGTACAAACATTTTATGTGAATACAACGCCAATGTAATAATATAGCTTGTGAAAATAGAGGTAAAACAAAATGTTTCACTATTTTTGATATAGAAATTTCCCGTATTTTTCATGTAGTATTCGAGTCAATGACAAAATATTTACTACTGTCCTGGCAACGGTAAGTGTGATGGCTGACATATTTATATGTGCATTGAAAATGCTTATTGGCGCGAATTACTTGGCTTATTGGCACGCGTTTATTGAAAAAAAAAAATTTATAAATGCGAAAATGGACAAAAAAAAAAAAAGAATGAATCATGATTAATACAACAGAAATAATAATCGTCAATAAAATTGTTAGAATTGATATAGATCGCTATGCACAAAAATTAAATTAAAATAAACGATTTCACGCATTCATGAACAATAAAAGTGATGGAATGATTTGGAAATCATATACACCTTTTTTTAAATACAATTGTTAATATTTCAACTAGACTATTCTCATACTATGTATTTTTTGGAAAAACGTTTATCTCCCCCCCCCCATTCGAATTAAGAATATATTATTACTAGTGGCTCGCTCTATCAACCTATAAAAAATCATATAATATTAACACTAAAGTTAAGACCTTGAAAAATTATTTGAAATTTTATTCAGTTTAATACATTCGTAGCACAGAATGATTTTTTTTCTTTGTTGCAAAAACCTTAAGTAAATATTAACTTTTCATTATTAATGAATCTGCATATTTAACTTCAGTGTTGGACAAAATGTTTAAATACATACACCTATCTAGACTAATGGTCAATTAATTAAAATTATTTAGATTGGCTAGATAGAAAATGATTATCTAAAAATATAAATATATACTTATAGCAGGGTCAACCAATTAAAAAATTATACTATTAAAACTCACAAACCACCGTTGTGTAAATATGATTAGGTTAGATTTTACAGTCTAGATTTTTTACCTTTGATAATAGTTCATTTAAAAGAAAACAAATAATTCTAGTATTCAAATAATTAAAAACAGACCAATAAATAAAAATAAGATTTGTTAATTGTATATTAAATGCTACTTCCTGTGCACTATCCAACAAATCAGCGATACTCATCAATTATAAATGGAAATTCTTTACTATTAATAATAAAATCCAAAATCACTTGTATAACCATTATAATATGTACATATATATATATATACGTCTTATATTAATAAAGACTAATTTCCAATTCAGAAGACAATTATTAAGAAATAGCAGAAAAATGTTTCTATAAAATCAATTAATATTTATATAATTCTTATCATTTCAAATTCAACTAGTTATTTTGTTAAATTATCTAAATCAACAGATTTTAAATTAATTTATCCAAGTTCGACAAACTGTATGAAATAAATAAATTTAACATACCTGTATATCAAATGGAGTCATAACATTTCCCTGAGAGTCAATAGCGTTTTGTTGTTGTTGAGCATTGCTGGCATGATATGAATTTAGATCCATTTGTTGTGGGTCTCCCTGCACTTGGAATTGTTGATGCAAAGGCATAGTCATTCCATGGTGATGGTGATTCATCAGTTGTCCTTGGTGTAAGGCACCATGAAGACCATCAATTACTACTACGTTATTGGCACCAGTATTAGGCACTTGATTGCCTGACACTGCATTCATTGCATTTTTGTTGATTTCCTCTTCACTAGGTGACGCTTGACGGCTAAAATATGATAATTAAAATATATATTATAATATTTAGATGAAAATTATATAATGTTCATAATTAATATGAGTAATAATATGATGAGCATAACAAGTAGATATATGTATTTAAAAAATACATACAAAAAAATATATAAAAACAATACAAATTAATTAATTAATTAATTTAATTACCAATAGAAAAAAAATAATAAGCTAAGTAAGTAAATTGTGTTCAAACTTGATGAAGTCAGTTTATTATAATATAAAAGGAGCAATGGGTTAACAGTTTTATTTTTTACTATTAATTTGACAATGATAAAAATTCATAATTTTACATACATGTGAAATTCATTTAACTTTTAATATTCCACATCATTCAATTTTAAAAACTACGATATATTTTCCATAGAAATTATAACTAATAGAAACGTATCCAATAACCTGTTGTATACAAACATATTTAACTGACAATAGACTGATTATTTACTATAACAATCGCTAAAGCATGTATAACAAAAACAAAACTGCTGATTTTCACATTACCAAATTGAATTGGAACTTGATTATTAGTATAGACTAAATATTTGGTTTAAATAAGAGCGAAGCGAAAATATTTACCCTAAAGAGATATACAAATCCAACTCAACTAAAAATCAAAAATCAGACTTTACTATGGAATAATAAAGATCAATAAATTAAATATCTCAAAGTCTATCTTGACGAAAAATTAACATGGAAAATGCATATAAATAAAAAATTAAACCAAGCCTATGCACGACTAAAAATCTTATACCCCCTAGTAAATTACAACTCAACACTTCGGATTAAATGCTCACTTCTAATTTACACATCAATCATAAGGCCATTATTAACATATGCATGCCCAATATGGGCAGCCGCATTCCAAACAAAAATTACAAAAATGCAAACATTACAAAACAAATTTCTCAGAATAGCTCTTAAAGCCCCATGGTACATGCGAAACATACAACTCCACGACACTGGTATACCATACTTAAACACATGGATAATTGAACAATTCAAAAAATTTCATTCAAAACTAAACACAACAGAAGGAGCCCTTCACTTCAAAATCGGGAAAAGAACCAAAAACCGCAGACTAAAGCCACGTCTTCCACAAGATGTCCTGCTACCTCCTGAAACATCATCATCATCCTCAGCATCGGTATCATCAGAACATTGACCTAATCTAACAACTCAATTAAAGTAAAATTTTCTAAATTAAAACAATTTTTAAATTATATTACTGCTCTGTTAGGACTACCTAATTATGTATGTATTTATCTTTAAGTAATATGTAAAAATAAAAAATAAAAAATAAAAATAATAAAAATTGTAAAAACAAATATTTATGTTGAAACAATAAAATAAACCTAATTAAAAAAAAAAAAATATATATATTTGGTTTATAATAATTTAATTTTAAAGTACATAATTAAATATTAGATGCCCGATAAAAGAAATTAATTATTTTGTGTTATTGCTTATACTAGAGATTTAAGAGTTATTTTAAAAAATTAATTATTTAACTACAAAAAAAAAAAATAAAAAAAATAAAAAAATCTTTATACTGACCAAGACGTAAAATTATATCATTTATAATATTCTTAAAAAACAAATATTCACTCTAAGTCATTAAAATAAAACTATTAACCTATTAAAGTTTTATGTATTAGTTTTAGTAAATGTGTCAAAATAGTATTTAACAAAGGTTTAAAAAAGAAATTGGTATTGTAATAACACACTTCAATTAATTATCCCATTAAAAAATTAGCCAAAAAAACGACACATAATTATTATATTATATATAATTTAAATGAGATAATTTTTAAAAAAAAACCAACAATTTTACTAATTATTATAAAATTAAGAACAAATATTAATATATATTTAATAAAAATAATTTATTTGAAGGTATAAAACTTATTGATATTATACACAATTGATGAATAAAAATAATAATCTAAATTCACAATTGTATTTGCAATAATCAATAAGATAAATAGTATTTTACGAATATAGTTAGTTTTTAAAATACTAAAAAATAGAATATATTATTGAGAATATTAATTTGTGTACAAAAAAATAAAACTGACCAATAAGACAGTAAAATAATTAATGAAGAAATTAAATTATTTCAAAAACATTAATAGTTCAACATTTATTTTACACCCAATGTTTCTTTTAATTCAAATGCAAATATTTCAAATATTATAGTATTTTCTTATAAAAGCAACAAGATTAAAAATTAAACTATAATAGTAATTTAGTTTTTAAAAATAACAGTACAAATCAACCTTTTGTTTATACCATGTGCAAGATAAAAATAAATACAATACTTTAAATTATAAGTTTATTTTAAATTTATATAATAAACAATGAAGTATATTTCTTAAAAAATCAAAAAAAATCTGTATTCTTGGTATTCAAGCAATGGATGTAGTATTATTTATAAACACTTCAAATATTAATAAAACAGAACTCTTAGAAATACAATGTAATCAAACTTAATCAAAAGTCAGTTTAATCAAACTTAATTCAAATATGAATTAAATTAAACACACTTAACTATTAGGATTAATAAATTAAATTGTATAAATAAATATGCATGACTCATAAGGAAAATGTAATAGAATACATATTAACTACAAACACATAAATAAAACAATTGTAAGTAAAATTATAAAGCTTGAGTAATTTCATGCCACTAATTAAATTTTTAGAGTTAAAAATTGGGCACCTAATATATTTGTCATATCCGCACCTCTGTTTATTACAGACCCGTATGTCACAGGGTTATAACGCAGTCATTCGTCTACCGATTTTGATGAAATTCAACAGGAAGATTGTCTTATGTAAACTATCATAAAATTGTGTAATTAAACAAATAATTTAAGAGTAGTTTTTTATACATAGAAATGAGGGATAAACATTTAATATATCCTGTACCTAATTGTGCGAGGTTATTGTTGTAAAGGTCTTTAATAATGCAATAAGGATCATATATCATATTTTACACGCATAAAAATATAATGCTATATAAACTCCTGAAGTCAATAATAATATCTCTCCTCCTCGCTTCCATGTGATTAAAAATTAGAACCTAATGAACAAATATAACAAATAATTCAGCGAAAAATATAATTTAACTAGTGGACATATTAAAAAAATAAAAAACTATAATTTTTTAACATACCTATTGCATTATGTGTCTTCATATTTGTATCACATACAGATTTCTTAATATTATCCAACCTACCCAAAGTCACAACTGACATCAATTATAAAACTTTTATTCAATTGAACTTGAACAAATCTTATTGGTAACAGATTAAATAAATAGAGCAAGTCTTAATTTATATACATCTTTATCTAATAATATATAATAGTAATTTAAAACACAAATTACTGTTTGCATCTTAATAGCAGGTGTTCAATTTTTATACAGTTGTCTGCGAGACATATTAAAATTGCTCAACAATGAAAATTAAATTATAACTAACATTCATAATCGCCACACAATAATTACATTAAGATAAGTAATTTTAAAATGTACATGTTTAAATCACAGTTTTATGTAGTCAATAGTTAAAAATAAACATGAATATTCAATAAATATTTATCTAAAAAAGTTATTTTTTTTTAAACCGGTGCTTTCTTTTATATTTCTTTAAAACAATTTTGGTGTTTTTAGGTTTTTTGAGTTTTAAATATAAAGTGTGCCTTTATTGTATTTGAAGTGAAATTTAAACTATTATTTTAACATAGTATTGAGCCTGTACAAAATTAAACTTGAAACGAAAACTCATACATTAACTATTATTTATCAGGCCATAAATTGGCGTAAATATAATAAATAAATTAAATAATTTTGATGACATTGAAGAAAAGCAATATATTATATAGTACCAAAAGTAAAAAAGCATTTAAATAACATATTGTTTAAATCTTAAAAATTTATCTTAAGATAACTAGAATACCCTAGGTAATTGATATTTATTTAATATGTAGTATCGTAGATTTATAAGTAACCAAAATAACTTTTCAAAGAATTATAAAGTATTTTTATAAATACTTTATAATAATTTTTATAAAGTATAAAAACATTACCTTTATTATAAATATCATAACAATATTAAAATAGGAATAAAAGATGCAATGTTATCAAAACCTGGATAAAATTAATATTATATTATTTACATATATTATCTTAAGTTTAAATTGTAATGGGCTAAAACTATAGTTCAATCAATAACTAACCGAAACATAATATTATACATTCTACTACCTATTCACATTTTTTTTTTTTTTTTTTATAATTTTGAAAGTTAATTCAAATTTCAAATATTTTTTTAAAGAAATATTTGATTGTCAATTTAACAGAGAAAAATTAATAAACCGAGAAAACTAACTTGATATATTTATTATCTTCATCTAAACCATTCTGTACAACTACCATTCCATTTTGTTGAACAGCAGAACAATTTCCATTTTCCATTTCTTTTTTGTTACTATTTACAGATTCATAGGAAGAACCTGGTGGTTTTTCTTTCTCTTTTTTAATAGCTTCGCCATCATTTGAGCTCTAAACAAAAATTGTATGTTAATAATATTTAATATACATTATTATCTTAATGTGTGCATACAATGACCAAACTTCTCATTCTAGGCTCTAGTGGTTCCATTTTATTTGGTGTGCTGGCTAAAACATATTCAACCATTTTCATACCAATTCCAGATTCAGATGATCTTGGAGTTAAAATATTTCCAGAGTCATTACCCACTGGGAAACCGGCACCTCTTCTAGCTAAACAAAGAAAAATATTAGTTAATGATTTTCAATTAATTTTCCATTTTTTAAATCATTAGTGAATACTTTTTTTAAATATTTGTATTAAATTAATTATTTTTAGATTCTGAGTGTAACAAGGAATGTATTAGTTTAACTTTGTGTGAATATTTTTTCCCCTTATCTGTGAACAACTTTTCAACGATAAACCTTGCGCCTACCAAAATAATTCTTGTATCATTTTGGATATAGATAAGATATAGATGTCTTTTTTTGATTTTTCTTTTTAGTTTCAAGGAAACTATTTTATTAGTTAACCCAAGAAAAATGTTGAAAAATTGGTATATTACGTAATAATGGTTTTTGTTATTTTCGACAAGTTTTTTTGTTGTAATTACATTATAATAATAAAGGTTTAGGCTAATATATTTAATTTTGGATATTATTTTCTGAATTATGTGAATACTTTGTTGCCATTTTTCTATACCTTATTTTCATTTGCACTACAATATAATAATTAACTTGAATAATATCAAAGTATTCACTACTGATATACAAAACCCATACAATTATACATATTATTATTGTGTATTCTAATAACTAGAAGTATAAATTGAAGACAATACCCTGTCTGCTTTGAGTTTTGAATAGAGAATAAACTGAATGAAACTGAAATTTATTAGTCTGACCGATTCTTTTCTTATAATGCTGGTACTACAACGAATAATGCCATTGAACTACGTAGGTATGTTATAAATCTCCATATAATATTATAAATGTTAATAGGTAGAAAATAATAACATAGCAAATACTAAATAATAGTTATACTTCTTGAATATTTTATAGTAAAATGACTGGGACACATACTTTGCACCAAGGGTAGGCCACTGTTGTAGATGAAAAGTTTGGATGGTAGGATATAGAGGGGAATTTAATTTATATCTGTACACAACAATAAATCATTGCTAAAGAAAAACGATTCTGAGCAAAATTAATTTAATCATGTTTTGAAATGCTGTCATAAGGATATTCATCAAATTGTATACTTAACTCTTATAAAACAAAATTATTACATTACTCTTAAATTTGTTCTTTTTCATCATTAGTACAACTAATGAACCTTATGTCAAATATCTGTTCGGCCAAAACAAGTTCTTTTTTTCAATTAACTCAAAAATTAATTAAAATGCTAATAAATAGTTTTAAAATGACTAGAATATTTAAAAAATTGTCCACTCCTAGAAAAGCCTAATATTAATAATCTGTGAAATATCAGGTCTCTATGATTATTTTTAATCAAGTTACAATAAAAAGAAAAAATTGAATATAAAGAGACCCTAGTTCATTATTGCCATACATTTTCAGGTTTTTCCTATAGTTTTTCCCAAATTAAAAAACTACAAAGAAAGAAAATCAAAAAAATTGACAGCCCCTACATCCAAAATGTGTTTAGAAAAGATACTACACTTGATAATTGGAGCAGTAAATTCAATAAAAAATTTGTCCTCAGACAAAAAAGAGAAAAAAAACACATAGTAAAACCAATACATTCTTTGCTTCACTCGGAATCTAATATATATATATATATATATATATATAATAGTTAATTAAACAGTAACAGAAATAGAATTCAAATCAAATATTTTTACTTTATCATATTTAAGATTAATAAGAATATACCATAGTTAAAGACTTACAATTTGAACTCCATGTCGAATCTCTCCACATTTGATGATGATGATGATCATTTAAATTAAGAATTCCTTTAGGTCCGTCTTCTTTGCCTTCTTCAACTCCCCAGAGCTTCTTTGTTGACGATGCAATCTAAAATAAAATAAAATTTAAATTAATGACCCAACACTAAGTATATAACATAATATTGGTAAATAGGTAAAACAGTAAAACAACAAATATAATACCGATAATTAAAATCATTTATTGTCACAACAAAATTATAAGGAAATTAATAAAACATGTTATGTATGTATATAAATATATAACAAATATTAAATTTAACCAAAAGTAAAACAGCAATGGAAAAAAATATCAACTAGACTATGTAAATTAAAATCATGGATTCAAGAAAAAATATTTCAAAGAATTTTAACTATTACAGTTTTTTACACTGGAAATTGTAACTTAGATTATATTAAAATATTATTTTTAATATTTCGGTTGTCATAAAATTAAAATCTGTAAGTAATGTAAATATAGTAATTATACATAGATATAGAACTGATATCAAGTAAAAACTAATTTACCGAACTATTTAAAGTTCTAGAATAGCTTAAAGTAAAGAACAAATACAGCGTATTGTGATTATTAAAGGTCTATACATTTAAAGTTCATTGTAAATTATAAATTATTATTCAATCTTACAACTTATGTAATTAAAACAATACAAAAATGTAAACTCGTTGCTACCTACCAAAATATTTATACTAAATGTATATTATCTGATTGAATGGAATATCCTTAATATATAAGATATGATCATTACAAATTTGTATGTAATTCAAAAATGTTTGATTATAAACTATATTTTCCATATAATATAAAGTTAAAAATTAAAATACCGTTAGGTACTTGAATAAAATTAGAAATAATTCCTCAATTACACATGTTTGTATTCCTTATCATTATTTAAACAATACATCTTTATGATAAATAATAATTAATTTTAAATAACTTTGATAATTATGCTATAAAGATATTATGATTATTTTGCTTTTCACGAGATAGTTGTTTAAACAAAGAAACTTAAATTTGACAGTACTATAATAGTGGTGAACTTACAATTATTATTTTAACATTTAAATGCAACTGCGATATTTTTACACGTGAAACACGTCATGTAAAAAAACTACCTCATTTTACAAACATTTAGAATTTATTGGCGCCATTCAAACGTACTTTCGTAATTGTACACTAAAACAGCAACAAGTCAAGCGTGAACATTAACTCCTCTCTCCCACGAAACCGGATAAAAAAAAATGCTGAGGCTATCAACAGGAAACTTATTATTATAAGAATTAAAAACAAAAAAAAAAAAACGTGGTTGTGCGCGGTAAGCACGAGGTAGCCGCACAACAAAAAAACGACAACTACTTGTCGAATGTCGGTGAAGATACCGCCGGCTGTTCCTCCCGGATCGATCAAACAATATTACACTACACTAGATTATACCACACCACACTACACTACACTACACTACATCACACCCCACACCACACCGTAATATAACAACAACGGCGACGAGGCCTAACCGGTTTTGCCATGGACGCGCCACAACACCGGTGCATGAAAAAAACCACGGGACAGGGATCGCCGCCCCGCTGCAAGCAACAGTGTGTGCTAACACAAAACCAACCGCCATGCTGCTGCTGCACATTGTGTATAACGTGTACACAGAGTGCCAGTGTGAAATGCGTGCGCGCGCGCGCGCGTTTACGTGCATATAGAGGCGACCGTGGCGGCATCGACGGTGGCAGGGGGGGGAGGGGGGGAGGAGCTCTGGAAGAGCAGCTAAGGTGACCTTGACGGTAGAGTACAACGTCCGCACCAAGGTTTCAGCCACAACCGCGGCAGATACATAGCTCGGCAGTCGCCGTTTACTCCGTTGCAAGTGCGTACGTGCGCCGACTCCTACACACGAAACACATACAACAAAAACAACATCGTTGTCTGGGGCAGCTGCACTATTAGAAACGACAGACGATTTTATATATAATTTTTATTAGTATTATTATTATTATTATTATTATTTTTATTATTATATTCTTATTTCGTAACATACACGCGCGATGAAGAAATACTGCGTGTACCTAATATAATCGGCGAATGGCAGCGATTGAACAGGGTTGTATGACTGCGAGAAAAAATGAAACACGAACCCCCTATCGGTATGGGCCCGCCGTAAAGGCGGTGGCTGTGCGCGAGCGTTCCGCCGCCGCGTCGGCTATAGGCTATTAACGTACCGCGCCCGCAGCAGTTACGTCATCGGAAGCTACTCCGACGGCGGCGCGGCATTAGCGCCATTCGCGTGTCTCTACAGTGACGGGCACCGGGTACGTGGTGCCCGACGGGAAGTTATTTATTTTCGGGCAAATATCCGGGTGTTTACCGACGGGTAAATTTCTTCCCGAAAACCGGGTATACATTTAATTTTTTTGTCAACTACGGCACAATTAGCAACGCTGCGGTCGACGCGTGTTGTTATTATCAAAACCTATCAGTGATAGATAACGTGTCTAACCGAGGCTTCAAAACTAACAACTGTATAGTGTTAGGTTGTAGGTACTTGGGTTACGAAATAAAAATATTATAACGTTTTCAAGCTTTGGGAAGAAAAAAGAATGTGGTCCGCGTAAATAATACTTTATTAAATACTACTAAGGTAAAATCTCCTGTGTTATTTATAATCATGAGATTTGTTTTTATTGAAACCGAAAAACATTTTTAATTATTTTCCAAAATATCCTTAATAATATTCATGAATGCTAATATAATAAAGTTAAAAATAAATACTCTGAGTATTTTCCCATAGCTTGGTGTCCCCGACTGCAGTGTATTTACTACCTGTAATAATTATTAATAACCAACAGATTTAGCAAACTAATTCTATACAAATAACAATTTGATTATTTGACGTAAGCCGTAAATAAAACAATAACAAACAAATATATATATATATATATATATATCAATTGGATATCCAAGGGAGAAGGAGCCATAGCCACCTCTGTTGGCCGTATTTTTTTTTTTTTTTTTATCATAATCGTTTCATATTTATGTTTCTTTGTTATGGTGTATGTGATTTATAAAATAAATAAAAAAAATAATATCATATTCTATCGACCAAGTGTAGTATATTTTTAAATGTAATAAACGGTTAACGTGTAATTTTTGGTTTGTTTATTTTTATTTTTTTGCTCCATCCATTGAGAAAAACCACTGTTTTATATATATAACTTTCATAATGTATTTATACAAGTACATCTGTTTTCATACGTATAGGCAGATTATGGATCAGTTCTCCAAAAATTGAAATATGACAATATGGTTTAGTTTCTTTTGTTTATAAAAAAAAAAAATTAAAAAAATAAAAAAAAAACGTGGAACAGTTAGTCGATCTTGTTTAGAAGAATTCTCATCGCTTCTTCAGATTAATCGAGTTGGAAATAAATACGTCTAAATTCCTAAATGTTACGAGTGCGTTTAACTAAGACAGAAAATCGTCGCTTTCAATATTATCACCTTAAAAATGAATTATCCTTTTTATCGTGCATAATTATATAACTATTATTAATATGAAACTACTATTTGAACACAACCACATACCTAAAAACCTAATGTATTACTTAAAATATTATATTTTATTGATTCAATATAATATCGTTTTGATTGTAAATTACAATTATTTACAAATTTGAAACTAATATTGAATCATAAATAAAATCATCTAAATATTAGTAATGTATTACCTCATTTGCAATAAATATATCCGCATTTAATAAATTGGCAAACCAATCCGTAACTTATATTTGTTTTTAATCATGGATAATACGTTACATAAATTTGGACTGACGACTGACAATAAAAACTTAGCTAAGTATATTCGTATTTTTCAGATATTTTAAAGTAAAATAAAAATATAGCATATTTAAGGGAGAAAAGCATAACATAATATACCCTAACTAAACCAATACTGCTTGAAAATGTGTTAATTCGTAATTCATCACCTCATAACGATATTGTCCGCATGTTTTATTATTTGGTAAACCAATCCGTAACATTAAAATTTTTTTTTAAATCATAGGCGATAACGAATTAATATAGCCATAAGAAAAATGCAAACATATCATCAATTTTCATAATATAGTAGTTTTTTATATTAATAATGGGGCGCTTCAAAACGTCATTAAACTTTTCAAAGTACGATTGTAATCGTACAATTGTAACATATTAGATAACAGGATACAAATGCTATAATATTAAATGATCATTATGTAATCAAAACACAATATAGTGTACATAAATGATAATGAAGGTAATAAAAACGATAATATATTATCGTGTACTCGATTTTAAACTGTATATACTTCTATAAAGGAAAATCATAAAAATATATAAATTACGCTAAATGATGCCAAGTTATGCTACCTATTTATGATATACGATATCGACAAAACGGCCAAAATCAATACGTTGACTTTTACAAATATGCGAACCTGAACTTTTTAAGTTATTCTTATAATAATAAAAATGTATTTATAAGATAGTAGTTTGTTCAGGGGCGTCTTTGGTTCCAACGATCCCAGCAGTAATTTAAAACGCCGATAAGAAAGAAATACCAAAATATCATTTTTGCACTCGCCAAACGGTGTGTAGTCTAATAAAAAATAACCCTTCTCTTTTTAATTAACATCATTAAAGATTAAATTTATAAACGATAGATACATAAATTACTTAATTTACGTCTTATATGTTTATCAACATGTAAATAATGTATTGTTAATAGCAAAAACTATTTTTTTTTTTTTTTTTTTTGTAACGTCGATAATTACTAATCTATATGCAATTTCCTCATATTATTATATAGTCCGCATGTTTTATTTTGGTAAACCAATCCGTAACTTCAAATTTATTAAAATCATAGGTAATTGCAAATTTACTAAAAACTATCAAGACAAATTCGGGTTTAAATAATATTTTATATATTTTTATGTTTAATACTTAACAATAATTATTTACGTAAATGCATGCAATTTCCTCATATTAATATATAGTCCGCATATTTTATTTTGGTAAACCAATCCGTAACTTCAAATTTATTTAAATCATAGGTAATTGCAAATTTACTAAAAACTATCAAGACAAATTCGGGTTTAAATAATATTTTATATATTTTTATGTTTAATACTTAACAATAATTATATACGTAAATGCATGCAATTTCCTCATATTAATATATAGTCCGCATATTTTATTTTGGTAAACCAATCCGTAACTTCAAATTTATTTAAATCATAGGTAATTGTAAATTTACTAAAAACTATCAAAACAAATTTGGGTTTAAATATTTTATATATTTTTATGTTTAATACTTAACAATAACTATTTACGTAAGTGCATACAATTTCCTCATATTATTATATAGTCCGCATGTTTTATTTTGGTAAACCAATCCGTAACTTCAAATTTATTTAAATTATAGGTAATTGCAAATTTAAATGAAAACAAAAAAAAGTCGAAGTTTAAATATTATTATTGTATAACACATAATGATTAGCAATAACTATTTAACTACACCAACTATTCGCGCCATCTCCGCATAATAATAGTATCCACATGTTTTGTTTTGATAAACCAATCCGTAACATAAATATATATTTTAAATCATAGACAAATTAAATGTATGTAAAATAAATATTACACTTAAAAACGTAAAAAAAAAAAAACCCTATAAAAAGTATTTAATACCACTATATTATTGTATGTGTGCATTTTAAATTCTATCTCGACCAAGTAATAAATCAAAATAATGCCACAAAAGTTATCAGTCTAGGAATCTCCTCAAACTAAACTAATCGCGGTTCTACGTGGATAAATAATTGCTTTTAAATTAATATTATGATGTAATGACCTAGTTTTTGTATATAAACATATTACTAATAATCTAAATAAATGTTCTATACGCAATTATAGTACTCGTAATATTTAAATACGTAAAACTAATATTAAATACAAAATAATGTATTTTAGATTCCCAGCGAAACGAATATATTGGTTTTACTACGTGTACTTTTTTTTCTGTTTGTAAACAACAATTACGCTATCTGAAATATTGCTCCGATTTTCAAATGTAGAAGCTTTTCTAAAGCATTTTGGACGAGTTAGTGTATTGGGTAAATTTTCGACTTCCGTTGTAGTTTTCTTAATAAATGGAAATAACAGTAAGAAAAGCGGAGAAAATGTACGACAATAACAATTTTCGTTTCTTTATTTTCAATTTT
The DNA here is from genome assembly GCA_956483605.1 of Tuberolachnus salignus. NCBI lineage: Eukaryota > Metazoa > Arthropoda > Insecta > Hemiptera > Aphididae > Tuberolachnus > Tuberolachnus salignus. The sequence continues at coordinate 44,790,052 of OY101432.1, read as the reverse complement.
TACAGAATATTAATATTAGCCATTTCTAGACGTGGACAAATTTTCAAAACATTCATCAGAATGTTAGACTATTTAAAGGCATTTGAAATGTTCGAGTATTTTTTTTTTAATTTGATGTGAATAAAATTATTTTGGTCAAACAGAAATACTTGAAAATTTTAAACGATGTTCATTATAAGTTGTACTTAGCGGTAAAAACCAAAGTTATATAATTGAATTGCTTTTATATAATGCTTATAGGTACAAATTTTGCCAAAAATCACTGAATTTTAAAACATGTTTAACCAAACCTCATTCAGAATCGTACTTAGCAATGATTAAAAAGATATAAATTAAATAATTACTCTGTATACCCTACCTTCCCAACTTCCCACTTACAACAGTGAAGCACCTGTGAACAGTATCCGCTACTAGTTTAAATTCTTATAAGTGCAAAAGTACTTAAGTGATTTAATGATTTCAACAAACAATTATAACAAGTAATAAACTACACAAAAATACTATTATCAACTTAAGATTATTTCAGAAAACTGTCGGATTCCAGGAGTCGCATAGTTTTTATTTACTTTTTGTTATTTTTAATATCGGTGAAACATTTTTTACCAGGGTGTTTTTACCCGCATGTCCAATTGGCAATTATTGTCAAATACAGAAATTGCTCCCCGACATGAAATATTTTCTTTAGGAAAACCTGCGCTGAAACGGTTTTGATAAGTCTGTTTTATTATTACCTCTACATAATTACTGCTTATCTATCTACCCGCATAATATTGTTATCAACCAAATTATTGAAATGGAAAAATTGACTAGGTCGTCAATAACTTTATTACAGTCTTTAATAAAACTACAGATTAATTTAGTAAATTAGCTAGTAGTTATTGTTAACGTCGCGGAACCGAGACAATAAGAGCAACAAATGCGGGCGAGTTGGTAACGTAGTTAGGAGGTTAACCTCTCAAAAAAACGCCAAACAAAACAATATTTTGGTTGTGTTCATATAATAAAATTGATCGCGTAGTGTCTGTTCAACACATGTGAGTACCGTACGGGTACTAGTGCGGCAATGAACTGTGTAGTATGGCATTGAGCAAAGGGGTTATAATGTTTAGTTTACACGTAAATACATTACATCCGGTTCGACATAGGATATTATTATGAAATACGTATCCTTCAAAAACAAAGCGTTTAAAATTAAATATTATTTCGTTTGATTTATCAGTCTCTGTCAACTTAAAATACATTAGACGATAACGGATAAAACTCAACGTTCCCTTCCGAAATTCAACGACGAAATGCGGTATATCTGTTGGAAACTAAAATATTTATAACGAATTAGATAAGAGAACACGTTCATATTATGTTATTGAATACGATAGGTACGTACCCACCTAATAGCACTGAATACATTTAAATATTTGCGAATAAGTACTGATAAGGAATATCAATCGGTAACATAAACGTTTTGGATCACCCATGGTAAATAAAATTGATTACGCTGAATTTTGGAACGAGATCTAACAATGAAATATTTACAAACGATCAAGTTCGGAATGCATGTTATCATAATTTAGATTAAATTTTGCTTTTCATAATTTACAATGAATGTCGAAAAAAAAAAACAAAGATAACGTTATACGAGTTTAAATAGATTATTTGTGTGTCGGTATTTTATATTATCAAAGGCGGATGATAGGGCTATATTTTATGTTACTGGGAACTAAATTTTAAGGGCTCCTAACAAAAATTACCAATCGCTTCGCTTGCGTTCTATTAATACATTTTTCTTCTACATTTACACTATCAATGATATAGACTATCATATGAATTAATAAATATTATATTAACATAATAATATACAACTTTAATTTATAACCTAATGGAATAGAAGTAGCATTTTTTTTTTTTTTTTTAGATGTAATATTATAAAAAATCTATATCATGTCTATGGAAAAAAAGCAAACCAACCACTAATGCTATTATTATTAAATTAATAATGATTTATTTAATCAATAAATTAATTAAAATTATTTTAATACTTCACTATGAGTAAAGTGACCTTATCAATAACGTCATTAAGGTTAATGGCAGGTTGTTAATTAAAAATCATTCGGCGGTTCTTACTACGCGTAAACTATTTATGAATACTTGTGAAACCTTCCGAATGCCTTTTTTTTTTTTTGAAAATAGGGGTCGTTAGCTAATTAACGTCACAGCCACGTATATTTGGTGAAATACACTTAGAAACTATAAAAAAAACCTACCTACCCGTTACACAATAAGAAAACGTATTTCTGGAACGTTTTTAAAAGCTCGGAAGGTCCTTATTAACAACATGTATTTACACGGCATAATAATAATAATATTAAATATATATATATATATATATATATATACAGGTAATAAATACCTAATAATACACACGATGTCGGGAGATTAGGAAGACAAGAAAGTTCACTCGCAATAAAACACGTGGGGGGGTGACAAAATAAACGCTACGGTAGAATAGATACCGCTATTATTTATTGATCAGGCGCACCGCCCAAGTAAGGTTTCCAACCAACTCCCAACGATGACGGAAAACTCCGAAACCCACGTGTTGCTCTCCCGACTAACCGTCCTAACGCCGTTAGTCGCCCGGCAATTCCCCGCCTCTATGCGCCGCGGACATACATAATAGACGTGCACGGGGAGGGGGGAGGAAAGGGGTCTAGAAATAACCGCACGGATCGCACGCGCACTCACAGGTAACCCCCGCCGTCGCGTACACGCACTTCAATCCCATTCTTGCTATACTAGCAGGCTTTAACGGCGGCGTACGCACGTAGATTGCATTTTATTTATTCACACTGTAATGGCAGAGATCCAAAACTCGAGCAAATGTGCTCGGGAACGTTTCCGCTTTAATGGCAAAATTTACAAAAGCTAATTAAGTAAAATGAACCTTAAACTAAGTTATTAAGTGTAAAGTAGTAAAATTACCTCGATAAATTAAAGAACAAAAAAAAAAAATTACGTCACCGCAAGATTTGAAAAAAAAAAAAATAAATAGATACAAGTGGAAGAGATGTACATTGTACATTACAATTAAATCTTAATTGACGTAAATTAATTGCGTATAGCACCAAATAATTAGCTGAAGCATTATATTATTTAAAACTGTTAATATGATATGTTATAAAGTATTATCTCTATTTTCAAGTTCGTATCTAATCCTTAAAAATAAATATTAACATTATTGAACTATAGATAAATTTTACATCGAAAATCGAAATAATTTAAAAACCGGTAATAATTTTCCGAAAACACCCTGCAGGGCTGAACATAAACGGACTCATAGAATTTAATTTATGAAAGGTCCCCAACTAATTATCAGTAGGTTTCCAGTAGGCAAATTAAAATTGTCTCCTTTGTATGGGCCCTGGTGCCCATACAACCCTGAATCTGACCTTGACACCCACGTATACGTAGATCTTTGTATCAAAATATAATGTGTTTCTCATATACCTACCTAGATTAATTTTGTTCATAAAATATAAAATACGGTATCTATTATATTTGATATTAGATAAGTTCAATAGGTAGGCAGCTCGATAGATACATTATTCAAGAGTACTTAATTCAAATTGCAAAAATCGTTTAAAAATTGTTGAAAATATGTTATAATCCAAAAATTTAATTTCTTATTTTATGATTCATCAAGGTTTCTGTAAAATCGCATTTACATTATTTAGGTTAAATTAACATAAACCTTCTTAAATATTTATGGATAATTAAAAATGATGTTTTGAACCAGTAACTAGTATATTTTCTTCAACAAGGCCGTAATTTGGGGGTGGACCCCCTCACGCAGTCTTTTGTATAGTTAATAAATTAAATTTATAAAACTATGTTTATTATTTACGAAATTCATTAGACCATAAACGTCTCATAGGTCTGTGCACACTCTTGATGTCCATCGATTGTATTGCAAAATAAATAAAAAAAAAGACACAGAGTTTATAGTTTATACTATAAAAATTACTATAAAATTTTGTAAAATATCATATTACATCTGTTATCTAGATGTAGGTACTTATTAATAAAATATAGACAGGTTTTTCAAAAATGATTAGGTATATGAAACTTAGGACTCGATCTACTCCCCCCTCCCCACCGATAATTTATTCCAACTAGTGTCTCGACCTCCGAATAGATTTTAACAAAAAAATAACATAACCATAATTTGTAATGTTATGGATACTCGTATTACTTAACGAATTTCCCATTGATATAATCCAAAATTGTTTATGAGTTATAAAATTATTATAGGGTGTCATAGGTATTAACAATCTAATGAATAGCAGAGTATTTATTTTAATAAAATCCTGTGTAAAATCCCTCAAGTTTAAAAACATATTGTTGTATTAAGTACCTATTTACGTGTGCACTAAATAATACTAAACTATAAGTATCATGTGGTTTATATAAACATCTTGATCAAAATAAAACGTGAAATAAAAAACTTATCTTAAACGACTAAAACATAGGTACTTATACATTGTTTTGAATTATAATTTAAAACGTAAAATTTTACATCCTATATATTAGATTAAAAATAGACATATTCAAAAGTATGATACTATAATATCATAGTCATCAAACGTAAATAGGATTGTTCATAAATCTACGTTTAGAAAATATATAGCGCAATCATTGAACCAATAATAAATTCTGGCAATAATTTCAGACTAATCAAAACGGCATAATAAGTCCACGCTAGGCAAAAATAAAAGGGAAAGGAATAATTTTGATATGAGGCCAATACAGATTGGCTTTGCTATCAAACAATAATAGTAATACGACAAAGTAATACGATGTCTACGACGTATATTATTATACCTACCAACACTGGCTACTACTATGGAAAATTAACTAAAATCAATTCTCAAGATTTCGCAGGAAACAAAAATAGAAAAACACGTTTTCTAGCGAATTCACAGACGTCCAACAACAATAACAAGACCGTTGTAATACCTATTTTAATTACTTTCCCTCGTCGTAGTAGTCAATAAATAATTTTCCACTCGAATAACCCGACATTATAGTTTCACGCGACTTTTTCCGTTTAAAACGGAAATAACTCATAAATAATATGCCAGTCTTGGAGGAGGAGAGGGGGGGTGACCACAAAAATACTTAACGAGAAAAAAATTCGAAAGACCAAATGGCGATCAACTGTAACTAACACGGTATGTCCCTCGGCTTTTGCTGAACAAGAGGAAATCTAACAAAAATGGGGAACTGTCTCTATAACAAACGCATAAATTTCAAACCGTGCACAAAAGTACGTTAAACGAATAAAACGTTTAAAAACCTTTTAATAAGACGCATAAATAACGCACGGGGACAATATTTCTGGCGAACACTCGCCTCCTACGTTCCGTCAAACCACAATACAAACAATGAAATCATAACCTCAAAAAAAAAAAACGTAGGTATACATAATAATACGAATAATGTAATATGCGCGTGTTATTTGTAATAATATACAAGTGTGTGTGTGGAAAGGACGTGAGTATACAAATATATAGGCGTAAAAATATATAATGGATCAAAAAATATAAATTATTATACACACACGCGGCCATATAATTATAATATCATCGATTTACGGCCGCTACAATTTAGACGAAAAACGAAACGGCGGTGGTGGTGTCTTATGTGAGGTAAAAATAATATCTGTACGGCGCGATTACTACTTAGACGATACGCACACTTTCTGGGCTGAACCTTGTGGACAATGTGAGTGCAAATTTGCCGCAACGCCGTTTCCTAACCTTGAAAATCAGTCTAACGCGCGCGCAGACAAACACACACACACACACACACAAACACACACACACACACACACACACACGTTCGCACGACGACGACTACGACGGGAGCGCGAGTTTTGTGTGCGCGCGCTCGAGAACGGGAGAACAAAAGCGACGACCAGACAACTTGGCTTATTATTAATATATTCATACACACATACCTATGTACTATATTATAATACATGTAGGTACCGATATTATTTATTTACGTATTTATCTAGGCATGTTTGTTCGCACGCTACCCTACCGTCTGGACGTTATATTATTGTTGTTATTATTATTATTATTATTATTAATATTATTATTATTATTATAATTTAGGTACTCTCTGCACTGATGGTACTCACCATGTCTGTACCCATGTCTTTCATGGTTTCCGACGGCTTAAACTCCTGCGACAGAATCATGCGGGTTTTCTCGACAGCGTGCGACGACGATCCCCGGTGTGCTTAATCTTAGATCGCTACCTCTATATATTCTTATATTGCTAAAGATAAGTAAATATAATTGTCTACTACTGGCAGCTGACAAGAGTTACACTCTATACAAATAATACACACACATACATACATACATACATACACACACACACACACACACACACACAAAACACCGAAAATACTTTTTACATTGAAGAATGATCGCGATTACACTACTTGCCTAGTACGGGTAATCGATAACACGGTAAACAATAATAGAAATGGTGATAATGATATTGTGGCGAAATAAAAATATGATTAACGGACATGCCGATAGTACAACGATCCGCACGCGAACACGGACACAAACTGGCGCGGTGGCCGCCGGGCGCCGGTGGACACGGGCCGCGGCTACGACTGCCGGTCACCCGCCGCCCCTCCCACGGGCTAACCGACCAACACTAGCGCTCCTCACGCCGGTATCGCGGCGGAATAATATTTATTCTCCTCCAAAACGCACGCGCCCGATCTATGAATAATTATTTGCCCGCCGCCGCCGTCTCGGACACCACCCCGTGTCGTATTTATTTATACGGGATTCACAACAAATAACATAATATTATAATCGTTTGTTCGTTTCGAAACGTAGTCGTCGTCCGGCACGCGACGATACATTTCGTTTCACCACAACCCGCCCATCCAGTTGACGATACGATTTTCTAATCATTTGTTTTATTTATTAACGAGTTATTGAGGGAGTGTAGCTATAGTAGCGCCGCGCAAGCGCTTTAGCGGCATCCGAACAACAGGTAGACTCACACAGTACAATAATATACACCCACACACGCACTTCCGGACCGGGAAGAGACCCCCGGTGTCGTTATTTGTGCGCAGGCAGACGACTCACGGTAAATAAGTTTGCGACATAATATTCAACACTACAGAGATGATAAATTCCACGTTTAACCTGTTTTTGAGAATATTGGCGAAAGCGGGTGCCGTATATTTCACGTAACGAAATTTAAGTAATCCCGATTAATCGGCGGCGGTATTAACTATACGCGCGAGCGTAAAAATATGCAATTTTCTCTCGTAATTCCGCAAAACTCATATCTCCCAGAAACGATATAGCAGACTTAACATTCTAATCGAATGACAACGATTTAAACGTGTTAAAATATTCACGAACAAAATTACGTCTCTGTCCGTAACCACGGTAATCGTAAATGATAACGCGATGACGTCATATTTACTCTATGCGTAAAACACAATCGCTCTCATAATGATAATATTTATAACAATTATTAATATCCACACATCTGACTATCGCATTACATTAAATCATTATTATATTAATACAATATAGTATTATTATATAATTTTTACATCTATTATATTTCTACAGATAGAAATATGTACAAAGACAAATTAATTGATTAACCTTTATTTATTGCGTTTGTAGATAATGTAAACTGGGCAAAACTCTTTAAAATCATGGAAAACGTTGGCATCGATTATTATATAATTATTAGACAAATTAATAATTAATTGCACGAATGAAGCTAAATGATAAATAAAAAATATCAAACATAATATAATAGCATCATAAATTCTATTCATCGTTCAATTATCAAAAATATTTAAAACAAAATAAAAGGTTTTATCTTATTTTCAGTCTATTTGAACGTGGATCAACAATATAAATACACATTACTATCACTATATTCGAAACTCATGAATTACAATAATCATAATATCCTACAGTGTTGATGTCTAAAAATTGAATTTGACAAAAAAAATGCAATATAATATTATAATACACACTACCCACTCAATTTTACTTATGACAACTGTCATATCATTATATAAATATGCATACTAGTGGATTTTCGATATAATGAGCCTGGGAAAATCATGATTTGGGTGGTCCTTACTCATAAGAATTAAGTATATAAAAGTCTTGACAATACAATTTTATTTTTGCATAATTTTACTTAATCGAGTTGCATAAGTTAATTAATATCTTCGAACAAAGGAAATATTTGTTTATTTGTTTTTAATGTGCTGAAAAATGTTTTACAGGGGAGAAGAAAAACATATTGATGCAGTAAGTAACTTCTTGAGTCTAGTACCCATTCCAGACATTGACACCAGACACTAACAATGTTATTGAAAGTAAAATTGTTTTTAATTCATATAACATTAAGTAATATTGAAATAATATGGGAAATTGCCAGCAGAATATTAGTGGATAACATAGCCTTGAAATAAACAGATTGACTAAAGAAAAGATTGTAAAATGGTTGTCACATACTCACATTTCAATCTTATCTTTATTTATTAATATTAAAATGGTATTATTATCATTTAATGGCGGATAGTGAACATATCTTATCTAAAAAATAACAGTATTAATAAAACACCAAAATAAAAATAATGGTATAAATGTGAAATTTCAACAAAATTGATAATATGCCAAAAATTGCAAAAAGTTACACTAAAATGTCTTAAATTTTAACTTTTACTGTATGAAACAGATTTAAAACTTAGCAATAAATTTGGGCAGTAAAAGAAAAGTTGTAAATGTAATACAACATTCAAACCTTAATATATTTTTAATACATTGATCAAAATTCATATTGAAGTGTTTTAAAATGTCAACAGTACAAATTATTATGTTGAATATGCATAATTCTCAATTATTTCTTACTTAATTTACTTTTAAATTTGTTGCATCATAATCAACAATATTTTCATAACTTTAAATTACAATTTTCTAACCTACTAAGAACCATGAGTAAATAATAAATTTATAATGCTATACAAATATTCTATAAAATATAAATCTATGGTTTCTACATTTAGAAATAATACAAATATATGTTAAGTATAGAAAAATAATTGCATAATATTATAGAAATTATAAAATTCTATATTTTATCTAATAGAAATTGTCTAAAAATTATAACTAAACATTGGTTTTGTACACTTTTTTACAATTAGTGTACACCAATGTGTTGGTTTATTAGAAGTGTCACGATAAACCGTTTACTTAAAATGTGGTATGTACACTACATAGACCACCAAATTTAGTGGTGTGGAATTAGGTTTTCAGTATAAGACCAGTTATCATAATTTCTTATCAGTTGTCACTCGCACATCCCGCTGCCGGGCGTCGCCGTTTACCGTGCTATATATTTCTATGACAGTAGTTAAAAAATATAATATAAAATTGCAAGTATTATATTATTAATTGTACCAAAATGAAAGTATATAATCTAATATATAAAGAATAACAAATAAGTTAATCTAAAAACTAAATTTCATTATAAAGGTACTAATTGTTTTTCCTTTTATCGAACTTAATTGCTTTATTCATAAATTGGCCTAACCTAACCTATTCAGTAATGAAATCCCCATTTGTAATACAGTTAAGTGATCAAATATACAGGCAATTCAACACACAAAGCATAATACAAAGATTACTTACTGGCACATTTAGTTTGAAATAGAGATGTGTAATCTAAAATTAGGCAAGATACCCTTCTCTATTCCACTGGTATAATTTATAAATTATTAAATTAATAAACTGTTAGTCATATTAACTAGTACACAACAAAATAGATTGTTAAAATAAAATGTACATTCAGTTTTACATTATTTTTTTTTTCTATTTGTTAGTAGTATTTCAAAAGTATTTTATATTTTATTAACCAAATTACTAACTCAAAAATGATAATTCTAAACTATCATTTGTAGGCAATTTTCTATCTTTCGATATTCCTACCTACATGAAACATTCTACCAGTTCTACCTAAAAAAAAAATGTGATCTTAACAGAAACTAAAAATACACATTAATAAAAATCAATTCATTCCTGACACAACTCTGAAATGTATTAAAATAATTAGTTTTAAAATTATTGTTTTAAAGTTTTATATCCTTGGCTTTACACTTAAATACTTAACAGTTAGATTTAATAAATAGTAAAATAATACGGTTTTTAATATTATAACATTTCTATTATTTGTATAATTGTCGGTATTTATTTAATTTCAAAATATAATAAAATACTCACTTCTCCATTTCGCATGTGCATGTCTATAGTGTGCTGCTGATGTGTTGATATAATTGCATGCGCTGAATTATGTGCCATTGATGAACTCGCTAAATCTGCCATGTGTTGCTGATATGGATGCAATCCTGGGGGTGCTCCATAAACATATTGTTCAGCACCGCCTTCTCCAGACTAAAATATAAAATTAACATAAATACATATAATTCCAATTAAATTACAGATAACAAGAGTATAAAAAGTCTATGAATTTTTTGTAAATTACAACATTAAATTATATAGACATTTTAAATTTGAATTTCTATATTACATTTTCATTAAAATACTAAAAACCATCATGGAGTGTATAAATAGTGAAGTGTAATAATGTCCCTCAAACACTTCAATATTTATTTTAGCCGTGCAATAAAAAATTTAATAAATGCATGCTAATGTTTTAACTAAAGCAATTAATATTTCATAAATAATTTTTTAAGTAATGTCTGATAATATTCATTATTTACTTTTAGTTTCAACATTATTCAAATTGAATAAAATGTTTTGCGCATAATAAAATGTATTTACACAAACAAAACCTAAATGTAATCAATGGGTTTTTATATTAAAAAAATATGAAAATAAAAACAAAAACAAATATTTTAATAACATTAATTAATAAAAAATATTTACTAATTAAAATGACTATAAGAGTTACATAAATTTACACAATAACCCAGTCACTCAAACACTTTTGAAAATATAATCTTTGTGAAACCTATATTGTTATCCTCCATGTAAGACTTTATTTTAATTACAATAAACATTTAAAAAATAAAATTAACTTTCATAAAACCCAAAAAACTAATAGATTAATTAAATGCCATGTACAAAATACAAAGATAATTTTTTTTTCAGATCACACATTAACTAGTCATCAATTCAATTTGTAACAACTATTTTTTATTCTAAATTTTTAATAAAACCTTTTTTAATTTATTTTTAACAATCATCTGTCATAAATAATATGTTAATACAAATTGTATATTACTATTTTGAACTATTTAAAAATAACTTTAAATTGATAACAATATTCCATTCGTGAAATCTTCTCCAGTATCATGATATTTTAATGCTGTCAACTAATTTCATCTTGTGCATGTTACCATATTGAAAAAAATGAGTAAAAATGTGTCATATGTAGGCATTGAAAATTTGGTTAATAAATATATTTCTATATAATCTACACACATGAAAAAACATAAATAGTAATATATTATAATTAATCAAATACAATTTAATTAAAAATAAAATTAAACGAATATTATATTTGTATTATGTTTATCACTATAAGTGATGCAAAATGTACTATATATGTTTAATGAAATGTATTTTACAGATTTTAGAAATTTTAGAGAAAAAAAAAAAATTACAAAATTAGTTTTAATTAATTGCCTTAATATTAATATTCAATAAACTGTATATAATTTAAAAAAAAATGTAATTAATAATATAATTCATTTAATTTAGAATGTTGATCGAAATAAATGAAACAGTGTTATAAATTACAACACATACAATCTATACTTATCACACATTTATCTATTAACATTATATTATGATTCTGTTATACCAATTTTTTTGAAACAAACAAAACACATACCTCCTTAAAACTATTTGAATCTACTACCAAAAATTTTAACAATTAATACCTATATTTGTAGTCCATAGAACTAATATTATTCAACACTCAACAAAACGTAAATAAAATATTAATTTACAATCTTTTTAACCAATTTTCTATTATATAGATTTTTTAACAGTATTTTAAAAAATTACCAATTAATATACATCTGCCAACATCAAATCAATAATCATAATAATACATAAAATATATAAATATACAAATTTAAATTGAATTAATTTTCAATTAAAAAAACCAACTGCTATTTTGTTGTTATAAGAGTGTATAGTAAACAAATGATCTTGATTTTATTTTACAATTATAGCCGAGTAATTTTATTTTGATACAGATGAATAACATTAAAAAAAAAAATTAAGTAGGCAGTCTATTGTTGTTTGATAACATTTTTAGTTAAATATGCTTCAAAAATTGAATACAACAAAAATCATCAAAAGAACTTGATTACATTTTTCTGAAATAATAATAAACTTTTACAATTTTAAATTTAAAAAAAATTTATTTCATAATTCATTAACCAATATATTATACAAAAATTATATATATATATATATATATAACCTATATAAATTATATATATATATATACAATAAAAACTATAAGAGGTATTAAATTTTATTTATATTTACACTTTTTTATTTAATCATTTTAAATATTATGGTGAAATTGAATAAATTATTCAAGAATCATTTTAAAACTTAACAACTACTTATTACTTAACAAAACATTTCAAATTTATTATGTTTGCATTATATACTACCATATATTGCCAATCTAAGTGTTGACCTATCTACACAAAATAAATATCCCCTTTTTTCACTTGTGTTAATTACAAGATAAATATAATATTTAATGTAGAAAATAAAATCTCCCTTAGTAAAAATACAAAATATATAATTAAGCAAACATGTTTCATTAAAATCTCACTTTAACTAATATTGGTTGTAATTGATATTGTACATTTGGTACTTCAGATATTTGAGGAGGAGGTTGAGACATTTTCGCAGAGAAATATTTCCATTTCTCCTGCATCTTGAACATAAATAACAGTCAATCAAACCTCAAAACCTCATTTTTATTCTATATTATGCTTTATATTACAAATAATAAAATCAATAACAAATTCAATGATAAAACATACTTGATCTAAAAAACAGTCCTCAGTTGCTGGCCATCTAGGCTGTGGGAGTTTATTTGGTAACTGAACATTTTGCAATCCATATTCTTGTGATTCACCTGCCGCACAATCAAATACATAATTAACAATAGGTTCTTCTTGTACTGTGTGCCGTAATACATTGTCTCCACTTGGTTCATTTTCAATTAACTGTTGTTGATGATCCTATAAATTTTAAGAAACATAATTTTTTAGCATCCCTATAATTTTAATCATTGTATTTCTCATAAAATAAATAATGTGATTTATGTTCTTTGTTTGTCATAATTCTGATCTACTTACTTGCAAATGACTACCACTGTTATTCAACACTGCATTATTTGTGCTGGAAACAGGTACATTCCCTGCGCCTAACCACTTCATTTGAAATTGTAAAAAATCTGAAATAAAGAAATAAATAACTTTAACTGTAATATAATAATAAATTATAAATTTGTATGTAAAAATACATAAATAATTGGTAATAAATAACAACTAATACCATATAAAATGTAATTTGTATTATATCAATCAAATTAAATCATAACTAATGCATAAACAGGTACTAGGTACTGAATATTTATTTAAAACTTAAATATAATTGGATCTTATATAATAAAATGATATGTAGGTACAATATATTACTAACTAAAATTGAAAACCATAATTTTATATTCAACTTTGAATCAAAGTACATTTTAGGTTTTTGATTGAAAAGAGAATGAAATTGGTATTGATGTTATATAGTGTCACTTTTGAATAATTTTTTCAGTCGATTGATGTAATATTAAACAATTTCCAAACAAATACCTATTAGGTATATTTAAATAAAATACCAAAGTAGATTACATGCTATTACTGATACCACATTGCATTTTTTTCTAGTTACAATATTTAGTTATTTAAGTTTTAAAATATTAAATACTCATAATATAAAAAATTCAATTGAAAATCCATTAGTAATCTATAATTTGTCATTATTTTAATATTTAATTGATAACTATAGTATTATAATTTTTAAATTAAATTAAATACAATAGTATGATTTATAATGTATAACCACCTATCCATCAATATAGTTGACATTATTGTTTATTTATAAAAATAATATAGCTACCTACTTTCCTTATTATTTTTTAAACATTGGATTAGGAAGGTATATTATGAAAATATTTAGTTGATTAAAAAAAAAAATTAACTGTATCTGTATTTATTAGATACTTTGTACAATAATAGTAGTAACACATAATTAAGGGAAAACTCAGTATTCTCATTGAATAGTTAAAATTATGTAAAATAATTTCGAAATAATTTGTCTACATTAACATTATTTTAGCCTGTGTCACCCTTGATTAAATTCCTGTAAGCAGTTATGTTAATAACCACAATACAATCTCCAAAAAAAAAAAAATAGATTAAGCGCATAGACATATTAAGATATGTCTATTGTGCAGTGTATATTTCAAAAATGATCTATACAAATTCTGATAAAAATACAAATCTACAATACTACATTATTATTATACATATCATTTACACCATGTCTAAAGAATGATAAAAAAATGTTCAAGATTTCGTTATCTGCTAAAGTTATGCGACTCATTTTATTATTTCTCAAATCAAATTCGAGCTTTTGATTGATCTATTGATAAAAAAAATTATTTGTGCAACTGCGGCTATAGTTTTAGCATTGATTCAATACTTGATGCATAGTAGTATGCATGGTCATGCATACTACTAGGTTTATCTTATTCTAAAACTTTGTCCTTAAAATGTATTTTAATTACATAAAAGTTGGACCTCCTATGTTACTGATCAACATAAACATAATAAGATTAATTTTAAGTATTTTATATAGGATATCACTGATAAAAACAATGAATTATACTGGTGGTAAGAAATCAAAATTCGCAAAACAAATATAAAATCATTAAATATGCTAATGTTTAACCTACTAGTGTTTTAAATTAAAATGAAGTATTTTAATTTTAATAAAACATTAATTATGTATGACAAAATATATAGGTACCTGCCCACTATAACAAGTGTATGATATAGCTAGTACAATGTATTTGTAAAAATATAACATTGATAATATATATAAATGTTATATAGAATATTGATGAATAATAATGACTATGATTCTGTAATAGATATCTATTTTGCACGTGTTGTTCATGAACGAACGACAATACAATATGAACTAGTTCATCGAAACGGCAAATGATCGAAAATCGAAATTATTTACTATTTAAATAGTTCGCTGAACGACTACCGTAACACTTAAACATCAGCTGCTGATAGATTAGTTTACATTTTTTTGTAGGCCGACGACCGACATGATATTATGACGTTTGATTGTATTAAAAAACAAACTCTATTTTCCCTACTGAACGAAAGAACTACCACTCAGTTAGTTCAATTTAGAACTACGAGTCTACGAACCTGTCGTTCAATCGTTCGTTATTAACGATATTTGCCATGACTAATATATAATCGTGCTAGGAACAAAGACATAGGTAATAGAAGATTATATGAATATGGGTAATAAATATTTATTCATATTTATTTATTATCTGTGGCTAGGACGATAAGATAAACAAAATATATAAATATAACCTATAATATTAAAACTGTGATAATAACTCATCAATCAAATACCACAGTTTAACCTATAATCAATTACCTCGTAGATATTGATAACATGTTATCAACACAAATGATAAGTAAATAACAACTACGGCTGTCTAAAAACTTAACTCAGTATTTACACTATTCTAAATCTATCCCATAAAAAACCAAAGAGAATCAAATAAAAATTTCAGTATGCCAAAATGAATAAGATGATCTTGTATCTTATTAAAGTTAATTTTGATAAGAACGTTATTTACTGTGTTATGTATTTGGACAGCTGAGTAGTTGTACCTATAGTACATAATAATAATGGCAATACGAAAATAATTTTGGATATTCCTATTCCCTTCTTCTTGATTTGTATTCCTATTTACTATGTGGGTAGATATACAAAAATACAAAATATTTTAAGCATACAGCAATCGCTTATTTCAACAATAGATAAAACTGAAACCTAATCTAACCTACCATAGACAATTAATACCAATTTAATTATTCTGTAATATAGTTTATACGTCAACCTAAGTACCTATACATTTATTTTAAATTTTTACCATATCATAATACAATGTTTCATAAGGAACCTATGTAACATTTTATCAGTAGGTAAACAGAAATCTAATTTTAAAACAATTAAGAAACAACTCCCAAATACCAAAATGAACACTTTAACTTAACATAGCATAATCTTTCAATAAATTACCATTTGCCATACTGGTAAATGCTCATTCTGAGGCCGTTATAAATAGGTATAGAATTGAATTAAAACAATATAGTAATAAAATAAATAGACGAAATGCTAATAGATATTGTACTAGAGATGAATTATACTTAGTTTCATCGACATTTAAAAATTAAGCCACAAAAATATCTAATTTATTTTCGAAGGTTTAGAGTTAGAATAAAAATAAAATAAATCGAATCCTATCGTGTTCTATAATTGTGCATTGTACAATACAGATGATGCAAATTCATAATATATTTTTATATTTAATTCTAATAAATACACTAATAAATGTGCTTATCACAGGGATTTCATACTTATCTCACTGTAATTTATTACTTTGGTTGATAAAAATGTGGATGATTTTAAATAGCAATGAATTAATAACATATGAATTATGAGGAAGTGTTCAATAAAGGTATCAATGCATAGATTCGTAACATTAAGTTACATAATACATCAATATTATAGACTAGACGAGTAAAACATGCGAATGAAATAATTTCTACGCGTTTACATCGAGTTGTAGGGCATAATTATAATTCAATCAAATGACAAAAAAAAAAAAATATGAGGAAATTGTTAGTATCTACAGCGGGTACGAGAAATGTCCTCGGTCGACGGTTTAGTTTAGAAAATATGCTAATAACAAGATTTAGCGCAAATCTTTATTCGATCGACTCACTTGTAACGATAACCGGCGGACGTTTGACCAGTCGAATCGATGGAAAATGTTCAACGAAAATTCAATGAGTGTAATGATGTTTTGTACTTTTATCCGTGTTAATAATCAATAATTGTAATGTGATTGGCTGCTATTGGTTCGATTTGTATTTATTTCGATAGTTATTATATACCCGGATACCTCTAAAACGTACAGCCGGCACACCACACACTACTTCACACGCGCGCACGGACACACACACAAAACGGACGAACGGAACTTTGCGTGACAATAATATTACACAACACGAAATATTTTTACAATTTAAACATATAAATCATAATATACATATACATATATATATATATATATATGATATATATACATAATACATATATTATATATTTATATATTTTTTTTATATATATATTTTTTTTTTTTTTTTTATGATATAATATTTACAAATAACGCGGCCTCCGTCGGGAGGTTTTGTACACCATTGAATTACATTAGACAAGGACGGGCAACATTGGTATCGGTAGTCTCGCTCTGTCACACGAGCGAGCGCGCTCTCTCGCTCCACCCATTTGAAGAGCCGGCGCACAGTGTTTTTCTCGCTCGCTCTCTCTCTCTCGAACACACGACACCGCTCGCTACAGCGGCTACCCGTCACTCGGTCACACGACTTATGGGAGGGGTTGGTAGTGGCGGTGGGAAACCGTTCGGTTGGGATGTCGGATCACGGTGAACTGATAATGGTGTGGCAGCTTTACTGCTGCTGATACGGTGGCGCCGGCGGGTCGTCACAATATTATATTTTGTGTACACACTGTCAACTCCATAGCTGAATTGTCTATTACTCACCCCCCCCCCCACCACCGGGTTCGATTTAAAAGAGAACCACTCGCTACGCTAGCGTCACGGGTATCAGAAAAACGGCCGTAATGGCGGTCTATTTATTTTTATTTATGGCGTAAATATATGTATATATATATATATATATATATATAGCCATGGCATACACCATAGAGTAATATAGATATATATAATTGTGATTGTCTATGATCGTCACAAACGCGATACACGGCGATTGAACCTGTACCGACGTCAACAACAACACCATTGCACCGATCATCCTCCACGCCCGACAACACAACACCATAATTATGGGCTCGTCCCGTCGTCGACACTGCACAGTGCCACTGAACTCTATGAGACGGTGCACAATGCAAGCCCAGCCGGACCAATAAATAATTCTTTATTATCTATGCATAGAGGTATTCTTATCTATGCATAGCGTCAGACGTTAACATTGTAAATTGGCATTATTTTAGTACAGTACTACAATTCCATACTCGCGACAGACGATATGCCTTACAAATTCTCATTAAGGTGTTACGTGTTAACATTACAATTGCATCGTTACTTAACATTAATATCATTTATTTTCGAGTACTATGTCACGGTAAATCGGGCACAAAGAGATAATTTTTTATTAATCTAAGGTTACAGCCATCGGAAATACAGTCTCTGAATCAAAAAAACAACCCACATCTTACAATATAAAAATTAATAATATTGTAGTTTGGTTGTTTTCGATTAAGTACGAACTTTTTTATACAAGGTTATTTTGTTGGGAATGGTTGGCAGTACTTTTTCTTCTTTGTCGGATCTTTATCATTTTCAGACATATGCCCTTAACCAAAACCATGGTTTTGTACCCAAACTGTACTGATATTGATCAGTTGATAATAATATAAAGCCTACACCATGCAAAAAAGAAATATCACAACATGTCTTTGTAATATTATGTTCACTACAAATGTATTCCAGTGATAATACCTAATGGAGTTAGTAAGTTTTCTTACTAATACTTGATGCGATTTTTATTATTGTTAAATTCGAAACATTATGTTTAGGTACAGTAGCTAGACTAAATAATTTACTATTCATGTATTAACGGTTCGTTCATAGTTCATGTATAATCGTTAACTGGTTAATCAATAGTCATTCCGCACTTATTGATTTAATATAATTCTCGTGGTTGTATGGTAAGTTCATGCATAAAATCTTTGTTGTTTTAGAAATGTTTATTATATTATATTAATTTTGATTTGTTTTAATGATTTGATGATGAATTAGTTAATTGTTATTCACTTACTCATATTTTATCATTTTTGTTTCGGTCAACTTTTTCTGTTCTGTAAACCAACTGAAAAGAAGTCATTTATTTTAGCGTAGTAATAATTTAATATCACTGGGTTATTAATCAAATATTTACTTAAATAATTGCAGCTATTATATATATTATTTTTACTTTCAACCATTATTAAATTATATATTTATAATGAGCCCTTATAAGGGCTGACATCAGTTCTTTTCAGAACTACTATGAAAGTAAAAATAAGTCTTAATAAACTGATTTAGTTAAAATTAATTTTTTTTTTTTCCAAATAATTTTAGTTCAAGGTACATGGTTTTCTTCAACGCTACATTGTACCATTACAAAGTTACCAAAAACAAATTTTCTAGTTACATAAACAGTACAATATATAATTTTGTTATATGTATCTTATAACTTAATTCCAGCATAGTTATCTGGTGTTTTTAAATAGTTTACTTGATATGAAAAAAAAAAAAACAGAAATATTATTGCTTCTGATTTAACCTTTACAATATTAAAGCAAACCTATTAATTGTATACATAACTCAAATCAGTTTATATAGGTTTAACTATAACATTAAAGGTGGTTCACACTGTGCGATTCCAATGTTTGTAGACTAACGGACGTTAACGAACACACAAATGCATGTGCAAATTAAGTTTTTATGATTAAATTTAGGTTTTCAAACTACACGAAAATATTTAAGTTCAGACATTCAAATCGCATAGTGTGAAACCAGCTTTAAGTGTTTTCACAATGTTAAATTTAGGTAAGTATAACAATTATATATATATTTTTAAATTTATTCTCTAATGGTATTATGGTTTATACTACTGGTGGCTAACTATATGGTTTGGGTATATAATAAAGAAAGAAGAGACAGAGGTTAGACAGAGTTAAAATAGTAAAGGAAATAGAGAAAGAGGTAGAACTAAATAAAGGTGTTAAGAAATTAGGTAGTATTTATGAAAAGAAACTATGTACTTAATCGAGCCAAGTTGAAGACTATGGTGGCCGATGCTACATAGTTGGAAATGAAGGCAAGGAAGAAGAAATTGTAATCCTTTAATGTGCCATGCAATCCTTCCAAAGCTACTGCCAGCACATCCAACCATGTGCTATCTCCACTTATATAATATTATTTTCTTGTATCTTGTATCCTACTAATTCCTGTATTTAGTGTGACCTTACTTCTCTCCCATATTCACTATAAATATGCTTTCAAACTAACAAAACAATGGGTTTCAAAGTTCTCACTTGCACAGAAATTATAGTGTGACAAAAAAATAAAATTTGTACAAGTGAAACGAGTTTTAATGATAATAGATGACTATATGTGTTTGTTTACATCATATTTAATGCTGCATCTGAAGTATAAGATAATACCAATGGTTTTCATTAACTCTAAATAACTAATTTACATAGAATTAAGTAGCTTTGTAGGTTGTAGTTACAATTTAATTATTTATTGGCTTTTTAAATTTAGTTACTTCTATTATGTATGTATAAAGCGAAAATCTGAAATCTTTTAATAATAATAATAATTTTAACCATATTACTTACGTTTGTTTTTAAAAATACTAAATTTAAATTCACTATGGGAATACTTAAAATGCATGGGTTTTTAGATTTAATATTTAAAAATTAACTAAATAAAATTGCTTTACCCCAGTATTTGAGTGAGGTGGATAACAAAGTAACTAAGCATATATTAAACACGTGTATTATTGGTATAGGGTAATTGCATATATCTAAATTTCAGTGTCTAAGATATTCTTTTTTTTTTTCTTTTTTTAAATTGTTGAAAATATTATTTTGTTTTAATTTTGTTTGAATTTAAATTTTTAATTGTCTTGGGATATTTTACAGATTATGTAAGAAATATGGGAAAAGTTTATGAAAAAAAGAATTTAAAAGCTGTAGGATCATTCCCCAAGAATAATACAATAGTGAAACGGTCTACATCTTATTTTCATAACATTACTATAAAGAAAACAGTGACAATGGAAAATTTCAAAAATAAATCTAAATCTAAAAATCAACCAATACCAAATCCTAAATTAGTTGTTAATACCGATGTGATTGAAATTGATGATGATTCGTTGATTATTAATACTTCTTCCAGAAAAACCAATGTATCAAACACTGTTGATAATATTACAGTTATAGATATTACTGATGTTTCTGATAGAGTTTATGATAGCTGTGAGACAAAACCTAATAAAATCAATACCCAAGATATTAAATGTGATGACATTATAGATATTACTGGCAATACTGTTAAAAACCCTGTAAATGATGTAGAAACAGAATTTGATAGTTCAAATGATGACATTATAGATATTACTAATACATCTTATAAAAAAAATGTACATAAAATTAGAAAATCGGTATCCTCAGAATCTTCGACTGTTGAATCCGAATCTAATGATGATGTCCAAATAATAAGTTGTACTACTGATGAACCAACCGATCCTATAATTATATCTGATGACAGTGAAGAAGATACACCTCAATATCAACCAACTATTAAGAAAACAAATCAATTTATATCATTAAAAAAACACAAACATAGTTCATCAAAAAGTTCACCTACTCATTCAACAAACACATTAAAAAGAAAATATAATAGTCCTTTACATAAACGTAAAAAAGCATTGACAGGTGAAAATGAATCTGGGCTTAATTTAGGTGCCTTTGTAATTGATAAACAAAGAATTTCCCATAATTTGCCAGATAGTAATGCAACTGAATTTAGAGCTGCTACAAACCAACCATCTTCTTCGTCAATGGTAACAAAAAAGGCTAGTAAAAAACTAAGACCAATTATCATTGATGGTTTAAATATTGGCCATAAGTGAGTTTTTTTTTTTTTTCTAATTTATAATTTCTTTCACTTCAGTAATGTAATTAACACAGATAATTCAGAAGATTGTGTTGTAATCAAATTGAAAATTTTTTAAGTGGAAGTTGTTATCTCTGAACATATATTTTTTTTTTATTGTCATAAAAGTATTGAAAATTAGGTTTTAAGTAGTAGTTCAAAAGTAAACTGGGCGATTCTTTTATCATTATTCTCCAAGGATTTCATTTGTTAACCTAGTAAATTTGGTTTAAATTTTATTTGAAATAAATTTGTTTAATCATTAAGCTATATTTTAACTTTTTACAAATAGCAACCTCTTTTTCAACGCAGATTTGAAAAAAGAATAGTTTTTAAAAAATATTGATATGCATAATACTAGTATTTGGTTTACTACTTATGAGTTATAATAGTTAAGAATTTAGTCCAGGGTAGTATGCAAGAATAATAAATTATTCATGATAAAAAGAATCAATCCCGTTATAGATTTTCAATTAAAAATTGGTGATACTTTACTTGACTTTTTTTAGTTATCTATTATATGAATACCTTCTATTATTAGTATCTCTTGATAATAAAAATGATTAATACACATTTGTTTTCTAATATTTTTGTATTCTATTATTATTTATATTTAGACATGGTTGTGGAACTTTCTCAGCAAAGGGCATTGAATTATGTATAGAATTCTTTGCTAAGCGAGGACATAAAGACGTAATAGCATTTATTCCACATCATCGACAGGGACCACCTGGTTCTGTATCAAATACCATATTAAATAAATTGCATAAAAATGGTCATATCTGTTTTACGCCTAGCAGAAAAGTAAATAATGTCCGTATGACATGCTATGATGACCGGTAATCTTAAATTTATTTACTAATGAACTCTACTAAATTATTTTTAAGTTAGGACAACATATCATATTAGAGTTCCATAATATATACACATTATATATGTTACAGTAAAGATGTTTAACTGATGTTTTTTGGTTAGTTAAATTACGGTATTTTAAAAATTAATATAATATATTAATTTTTGTTATCATTACTTAGCATTTTACTCAACTATGCCCACAAGGTTAATGGAGTAGTTGTATCGAATGATAACTACAGAGACTTGTATGAGGAAAGTAAAGAAATTAAGGAAATTATTCAAAAAAGGTAAATATAAAATTGATTTAAAAAATTTTAATATTTTTAATTTGTGTAAATTAAGATAAACTACAAATTCCAAACAATTTTTCAAATAAAGTAGACATCTAGCTGATTTTAAAGTTTAAAAAAATGTTATTATTATATTCTTCACTATATTATTGTATCTTCTTTCTTGTATACAAAGTTTGTTTTATATTATAGGTTAGTAATGGTGACATTTGTCAGGGATGAAATTCTTGTTCCTGAAGATCAATATAATGATCGCAACAATGTTGTTTGTTCTCTTACAGATATTTTGGCTTTTCCTTCACATTGATAAATTTTTTTTCACTAATTTTAATAATTAAGCACAAAAAAATAAATCTATTATGTATACATGTATAATTTTTATGTGTTTCTAATCCAAGTTTTGTCTAAAATATTTAAGAACAAAAAATAAATATTGAATTTTTTTTTTTTATTTATAAAAAGTTTAAGACTGATATTATTTGTTTAAAATGTAATCAATAATATGATATACAATACAAAAAAATGATGATAAATTGTGTTTATTGATTTATTTCTGCTTTATCATGCCTTCCATGTAATAAGTTATTTATTATGATAATTATATAAATTATAAAACATTTGTAGGTATCGATCAACTGATAAATTTAGTTTTATATTTATTTTATGTAATTGACAGTTTATATTTAAACATATAAATCTAAAACATTAGTTTTTGTGTGTTAGTTGTTTGATTGTGAGTGTTAGTACATTGTTATTACACTCCTCTTACAGGATTGTATTGGTAAATAGCCCACTGTTGTAGGTGAAAAGGTATAGTATATAGCAGTGGTTCCCAACTTTTTAGACGGTGGTGCCCTTTTTTAGAAATATTGAGCCGGCAGTGCCCTCCTGTTAAAACCACAAAGAAATTTAAAATTAAAACGCTTATAAAAAAAAAAAAAAAAACAATTTATTTATACCATTCGGTACAATGTTATAATAAACCTCGTACAACATTTTTGTACATTTTTACAGGGGACATAAAACCCAAAAATAACCCAGAAAGTGCTGAATTAAAAAAAAATACCGAAACGAAATCAACATAAACCATTACATTTTGTGTTGGCTCTTTTTCCAGTTTTTTTTTCTACAATTTTAAAGAAATGCGTATAAAATAAAAAATACACCAACTGGACAAAATGCTCACTAGAAACCACCTATGATGGTGTTGATGATTGGTGGGCAAGATTTCTGGTCAACAAGTTATTTATAGACAGACAGAAAAATAAGTACACATCATAATAAAACCAATATATTCTTCACTCAAGTTAGGTCATTGTAAATAGATATTTTTTTTTTTTTTGTATATACCACGGTGCCCTTGAAATGGGTTCATGGTGCCCTTAAGGCACCGTGGTGCGCAGTTTGGGAACCGCTGGTATATAGGATTATTTAGTTTATATACTGAAAGTAACAATAAATCATTACAATCAAAAACCGATTCTGAACAGAGCTCGGTAAAATGATAAAGTTAAATAACTAGAAGTTGTATTTTTCACCTTATACCCAATTTAACACAAAAATATAACTTTTTGATGATTTGTAAGATTTTTACTAACCGAAAGTGTTTTCCGAGAAAAAAATACATATTAGTAAAACTAACAGCTTCTTCGCTAAACACAGAATTTTAAAATATTTATCTCTATGTATATATATATATATACTGTTGCCTGTAAACTTATATTGATCAAAACTAAGTCCTACAATACAATTTACATACCATGATCATTGTTTAATATCAACACTCCTTTTTTTCCAATTGCTTTTTTCAATTTTCATTGGACGACTGCCAACATATTTTCCTGAAATCATTTAAACATTTTTTTGAACGCTTGTAGGTTTTATTAATTGGAGGAAAGTCAAGATTAATTATTAATAGATACCTGTAGTAAGTATAGCTGAACTTAGATTATTAATTTGATAAAAATGTTAGGTATGTAAGGAATATCAAATATATTTCACATCTAACAAGCAAAAAAGAATTTTATATTTTTTTTATACTTGATATTTTAATCACCAGCTAGGTGTTATTTTGATTTTTAAGTTTTATAAAATATTGGACACTAAATATGTAAAGATAACCTAAACCCAGGCCAATTAAACTATACATAATCTATATAGGTAGTTATTTCCTTATGTTATAATCGATAGTATTTTCTATGAATTTATTAATATTACACAACCTTACCATTTAGTTCTTTAATGGCTCGTAAATAGTCAGCCGAATTCCCAAATGATACGAATCCGTAACATCCGCGTGACATACTTGTTCGGCGATTTTTTACTACACGTGCTTTGATGAATGAAGTATACTGCATAAATGGCACACTTAAAGAATGATCGTTAACTTCTCTTCCCAAATTTCCCACGAATAAACGAAAATCATCTGTATAATAATACGCGTTTTCTAATATACTATAGAGGTACATGTATGGTTTTTCCGAAGAAAAAATACTACTAGAGAGACTATAGTCTCTATAGATAAATTACTATTTTTATTTAGTCTCTCTACGAATAGGTATAAATATGGATACCATAGTAAGTATAAGTAACAGCTTGGTGTACCTACTCTGTAAAATGTATAGATATTATAAAGATATTCAACATCATACACGTTATTAATTTCAAAATTAAAAATATATATATATATATATATATATATATATATATAACGAGGTAAAATAATAACGTAACTGTTCGACCATTGCTTCATAGTTGGGTCGTACCAAACTTTTCCGCCCCCTTTACGATAGAATTGCTTTTGTTTTGTGTCGTTGTTATTACACGCTATTGTAGTCTTATTGGAAGACGATGACGTACATCCAGCAGCAGCAATCGCTGTGTGTGCTCTGTTTGATGCTTCGGTCGATTTATTATTTATAAAACATTTCACTTTTATTCTGCACAACAAACCGATCAATAATAATAATTAGGTGAGTAGGTGTATTTTTCTCTTACTTAGAAACAAAAGGCGACGCGAGTTGATTCATAAATGGAGAATCGATTTTTTTAGACGGTGAAATCCGTCTATCCAGGGTTGATCGACGTAAATTATAATTGTGATTTTCGATTTCATTATAACTCTTATTATTACTATTGTTTAGACAAATTATACCGATATCTTGTTTAAATCTCAATAAAAAAAAACAACGATTACTTCTTAATCCACATATACGCGTTGTCCGCAAATTGTACAAAACATAATAATATTATTTGAATTTAAATTTTAAAATTAAATAAGTATAGGTAGAGGTATATTGATGTATTTTTTGATTCTGAACGTAAAATACATTCTGAAATGTATTGGTTTTACGAGTTTGCCGTTATTTGTTTATTTTATTTTCTGCCTGTAAACAACTTTACTACCTATTTTGCTCCGATCGTCAACATCAAGGATTGTTTCTGGTAGAACATTTTGTGTAGTCGGTACGTTTGGAATGAGGTCATTTTTTATTTTCCCTGTAGTTTTCTAAAATATTTGGAGGGAAACGGGAAAATGTACGCAACTACAGTTTTTGCTATTTTCGATTTTTTTTTTTTTTTTTTTTTAAATTTGAATTCGATTAATAATAATCGTAGAAATCTGCAATTTTCACCGAACATTAATGGGCCCTTTCTAAACGCGGTGAAAATTTCAAAAACATTCTGACGATTTATGTGGACAAGGTTTGTTTAGTTCTAAAAAACGTAATTTATGCGTTTTACTTTTAAGAGTAAACCTTAACCTATTTACTTAATGTATTACTATGTATAGAGATTATAAATATCTTTTAATCAAAATAAGAGTATATATATATTTAAAATACCCAAAAAAACAACTTTTAAAAATTAAATAAATAGGTAAATAAGTGTTTAGTTAACAAACTATTTATTTACTTGTTCATTTCTTCATCCATCATATTATTATCTATTTATTCAAAATTACTGGCCGTGGTTTTGTGTAAGATTGGTAGATACGTTATATATAATTGTAAAATAAACATTAACGACAGTTTTACATAGATTTGAATTGGTTTTAGTAAACGTAGTATTTGATTCTCGAATAAAATGCCGTACAAAACGAGAAATTAAATGCCTGCAATGGTCATATAATACAAGTACATAGATGAAGCTTTTTTTTTTTAAAACCGGCAATACCCCGCCTCCCGGAATGGCCGTAAGGCACTACTTCGGGAGACATAGAATATAATAGTTTTCCTATTTCAAAGAGATTTCCTACATATAATCCGATAATATTATTAACATAAATTTCATCGACATTGCAAATATCTATGGACGTTTTATTATTCGATGATAATTAGATAAACGTGTAATATTATTGGTTATTATTGGGTGGTGCGTCTATAAGATTATACACGCCAGCATTTGTATAGATATTAAATTATTTTTATTGTATAGAAATATCGGCAATACATATTAAAAAACATGTATTTTGAGTTGAGTTTTGTTTTGTTTTTCTATATTTTTGAAAACAAGATATAGGCGTAGATATATATCAAGACCGTGGTAGCATCATCATAATTTCTCTGCCAAAAAGGGATAGGATTTCAGTCGGAGAATTACCCATGATTCCACGGTATAAATACTAAAATACCTATACCGAGACCTAGGTTCCTCAGGTACGACTATTTGATAAAATTATATTTAAAAGTAAAATAACATTTATTATCACAGGGAATTTCGTAAAAGTGGCGTAAAAACCGGGATAAACTCCTGACAAAATAAACAATGAAATAATGTTATTCATAACATTTTATCGTGAAAATATCATTTTGTTTATGAACAAACCGTTTCACGACGCGACAGTTGTGCGACTCGACTGTTGAAGTGCGTTCGCTTTGGACTTCGGCGCTTTTACATTTGCTTTGCTAACTATTGCAAAACGAACGAGTGTTCGCATACGTGAGCGTTTGGACGTGTTATCAAGAATATATTGATAACAAGACAAATGATCGTGACAGGGATATTATTTTGAATCGTTGTAAATTCGCCAACTAGACGAAGAAATGACCGTTGAACACGATACCGTGAAAACATCATTCTCAAATATATACATTAGCATGCTGTTTATTGCACAGCTTAGTTTGTCGAAGCGTTGTGAGCGTTCAGATTCTGTGACGTCGTGATTGTACTGCGGTTGATACCATGCGTGAAACCGAATGACGGCGTGGCTGCGCTGATAAGCGCTTATAAGTGTCCATAGCGTACGCACCCCAAGTGTTATGTTGTCGTGTTATCTGTGATTAGTAAATTCGTGAATGCTATAATATTGATGAGATATCTCATATTTTCATATAAACGTAAATACATAGTAAATTCTTGGAGTTTGTGAAACTCTGTAAGTACTCAAGACACATTATTAAACCAATCACAAAAACTAGTGTAGTTCACTATATCGAAAAACATAACTAATGAGTTTTTCCTGAAGGTCAATTTTTTGTATAATAATATATCTAGTATAGACATACCTGTATTGAAATTGACGATATGAAATTAATATAAGTTAATATAATTCAATTATATTCCATTTCGTTTCAATTATGTATTTGAACTCTTTGAGGATACGTAAGTTATTCGCATCACTCAAGTTTCGCATATGTCTTATATTTTTTGCTGTATTTATTTTTTGGCTACTAGTTAGAGCCATAAACAACCAAAATAATCAGGTAAATAAAAATTATAAATCTATTTAGGATTAAAAATCTAACTATTAAATATGGTTTTTTTTTTTTATATATATATATATATATATATTTAAATTGAAATATAAAATTAAAAAATTGAGTTTTTATTCCCAAAAATGTTACTAAAATTAAACAAACATTTAACCATGTTATTTGGTGATTTTGAATGAATGCTGAAATTCGAAATTTAAATGTCATTCAAAATGTGTTTTTAAAACCAAAAATCGTCATTTTCAAATTTAAAATACCATTTTTCAACATATGCTAACTATGATGGGTACCCATTACTGGCCTCTGCTTCTTGTTTTTATTTTGTATTGTATGAAATAATATTTTTATTGTATATAAATCATTTTGTTAGAAAAATATACATGTTCAAAACCATAAAAATTCTTTTATGAAAAACGATGACACAGATGGATCATATTGTCTGCCAGTTGGTGTATACTATGAAGCACTGTGTCCAGATTCAAGAAACTTTATACTTCAACATTTAATCCCATCTATTAACAAAGCTCCAAATAGTTTCGACGTTACCTTTTTTCCATATGGTAAAGCTAAGGTAATTAAATGGTTATCTATTCATACAATTTATATTGTACTTTAATATTATAGACAAATATTTAAACTTCTTTAATTTTAAATACCTACAAAAATACTATTAATTTGTTATATATTTATGTTTAGATGCATGAAAATGCTGACGGTTCTATAACGTTTGTGTGTCAACATGGGAAAGTAGAATGTCTTGCAAATATAATTCATTCGTGTGCTACAGAACATATAAAAGATAAAAGTATATTAGTCAAATATATTTCATGTATGATTGATAATAATTATGAACCAGAAAGAATTGGAATTGATGTAATTAATAATTAGCATACTTAACATTATTATGTTTTATTAATAATAATTTAATTATTAACTATTTTATAGTGTGCCAAAAAATATAGTATAAATTGGAATAAAATATATACTTGTTCAGAAGGGAAAGAAGGTGAACAACTATTAAAACAGAACGGTGAAGCTACAGATCAACTGCGGCCCCCAGTTTCATTCATCCCCACCATTACGATCAATCATGTAATTTGAATTGTTTTTAATTTATTCCTATATTAAATATTTGTTTCGTTTTATTTTAGGAACAACCCAGGCAAGCATCTGTCTTAAAGGATTTTTGGGGTGTTGCTTGCAGTTATTTTCCATCTGTAAGTAATTAAAATCATATACATAAAATATTTTAGTTCATACTTAAGTGTAATTGGATAGGTGGATTGTCTTATTTATTAATGTGAATTATCTTATAATTGTTTTCTTCAAATTATCACTTATTATAAATTGTCGGTGTTATATAATAATTATATAAGCTATATTGTTAACTGCTTTAATAGAACATTCTGTTTTTAGGATTCAAAGCCGATTGCTTGTTAAATCTGTTGAACTTGCGGTTTTTATTTTGACAATTAAGATGAACAATGAACAAAGACTTATTGATTGGGCAATAATTATAATATTGTAGCCTTAATCTAAAAGAACAAAATGTATCTACTCAAATTGACAATGTTTTAATACTTTTACTAATACAAGATTTTGTGATATTAATATTGTACTTTATATTTTTTGTTTTATAATTGTTAAAACATATTTGATGTTATATCTATTATATTAAAATAATAATTATAATATGTATATGGTATATGAACAAACTTAATAACCGTGTGTTTAACGTTTGTATACTAATAATTCATTATTGTTATTCAGATGATGTGTTAGTATCTACAAACAAATAAAGAACAAAAGACATACAAATATAATACAGTAATGTTTTATTATCATATATAAATGTTTTAAATAAAAGTAAAAATTTACCTAGTAAATATTTACTGATTGAATGGGTATAGCAAATTAATGAATTACCCGGTTTAATTTTTGAAAATTAGTTTTGTATAAACCTTGATAATGACTAATTATGGCAATTCCGCATGTTAATTGCTTTTAGAAAACAATAAATAAAATATAACAATAAATTATTTATCAAATTCGAAACAATTCAGCAAGTACCGAGTTGTATAAAACATTTAATAGAAGTTGGTATAAATTTTAATTCTGTGATTTCAATATTTAATGGTTTTGATTCAAATACTAAAGAGATTCAGATTTTTACACATGCAAAAGGTACTTATTAATTCGTTTTTTTTTTGTTATCAATAAGTACATATTATTATATTCAATTGGTTATAAATAAAGATAAGTTTGAGTAATTATACATAAATAATATATACCTATTAATATTAAGGTTGGCTAGGTATAATAATTATGATATTGTATTTAAGATAATTACCTATTTTATAGTTAGTAGTATATTCATTTAAAATAACCTACTATACTAAATACATAAAAAGAAAAATACAAAATATAATTTTCTTGTCTTTAAATGCTTTAGTTGGTTAAATGGGTGACTATTAATTTCATCAATTAAAATTTACTATAGAAAATATATATTTAAAATATACATTGTAGGTATTAAGTTAGCAAATAATATATATGATATATTAATAATATTATGGTATTGACACAAATTATGAGATTAAATTGTATATTATGTAATTTTAAATGACAAAAATAAAATACATACGGTACAAAATATAGGTAATTTGTCATAATAATATAATTGAATCATTTAAACCTGATCTCAACACAAAATGTAATCATTGAAACAATGGATTGAAGAAAACATATTTAAAGAAAAAATAATACTATTTGGATTAAATTCATACATTTATCAGAGACAAGTGTTATCTATTTAAATTGTAATTATTTAATATTATTGTATGTACATGCAAGAAGGAATTATCAACTTCAAATAAAAAACTTCATCAAAATACGAATCAATAGAAAAACCTAAATAAGTAATATTAAGAAACGTATTAGAAATATAAATCATGTATGTTAGGTGAAGCTAAGCTTGCCAATTATAAATAATTTAAGGGAATCTTTGAAAGTCAAAACAGAAGTATAGTTATTGAAATAGGTACTCACATGAACAGATTAATAAGGACATAACTCGTATCTACACTATTAATAATCATATAGGGTCATAATGTAAGAGAAATTGGAAAATAAAATACTATAAATAAAAATGTACTATATTATTTTTTATTTTCTTGAATATATTTTCCATGCAAATATTTTCAATAACTCTATAACTTTTATAGTTACTTGTCATACAGTTATTTGATTATAGTGTGTAGTTTAAATTACCTCAATAAATAATATATGTATCTATTTATTAATATGTAAGTTAGCTTTTTACCATATCTAGTACCTAGGTACTGATTAGTTAATAAATATTATTTCCAATAAATAGTACCGTATAAGTACTATAAAAATGATTTAAATAATTTGAATTAAAAAATAATACTTTATTATATATATAACAATAAAACTTGAATATTTTGTTTAATTTGTATTTAATAATATCACCCAATATATTGCAAGTATTATGTAATATGTATTGAAGATTTAATTAAAAAATGTTGTATTTGTAAAATATTAAATATCGTGCAATTTTTTAATGTTATTTTTGTTTATTTCTCTAAATCGAGGAACCTATCTATTGTTTTTATGGATTCAATCATAAATAGTATAACATCATCAATTGAAATTATTTCTTTTCATCATAAAAGATTATTTTATGTAAGATTACTTATTGGTACCAACTTACATACATTATGTATCATTACTAATGTATAACCTAAATAAATATAGAAATATATAGAGCACCAGATTTATCACATTGTAAAACTATGAGTTCACCAAGAAAGTTTTCTTCAGCTATGTATACATTATACATACCCTACACACTAACAACAGTGTTCAAGACTTATAGACAAGCAATGTAGTTCCATCCATTACTTCGTTATCTAAAACTAGAATTAATTAATTAAACGGATTTTCATTTGTACTAAAATGTTCATTAACATAGGTACCCATGTCCTATATGTAATACCTTAACTATTAAGGCTTAACACATAATATACAACCTAACCTAACCAAACATCTTAATTTTTGTTTAAAATATTTGATATTTTCTATAAATGACCCACTGATGAACAATATACAACTATTATAATACATAGAAATTCATTTCAAACACTCAAATCTTAAAAATAACCAATTTTAAATGATAGGAAGAGTTATAAAATGAACAATGTGTCTAATGATTAACCTAACCTATACATATAATCGAACAATTGATTAGCTATTATTTGTATGCAATAGGTACTACTAGTTTTGATAAATTTACTAAACACCTAACTAGATATACCTACTACAGTATATGAATGTAGACCAACTCAATAAATTAGTTTTCTGTGAATACAATAAGCAAAAAAAAAAAACCCCTAATTATTCAATATAATTAAACCAAAAAAGTGATTATTCTTCTTTGTATACCTATAATATTAAATATTGTACATGTACATAGTTTTTTTTTAATTTTGAAGTACTTTTAGTAATAATTATTTATACCTACAATAGTAAATAATTAAAATAAATAACTATGCATTCAACTTTTAAATATTAAATTCAAATGAATGAAACATATATTTTATTATTTTAAATTTGTATGTATAATAAATATATGATCAACTTTAAAATGATTATTATATAGCTGTTAGTAACTGATATCAGGTATATATATATGTAATTCGTGTATGTTTAACCATTGTAATTGAATTAACTATAATAATATAATTTTACTTTTATTAGTACAATTGACTGGATTAAATTAATATAATACGGAAGCTATAATACGCGCTTAATAGCAATCAATTCATAATAATTTATTCAAAACACCAATTGTGCTCTGCGCCGTAATAATAATAATAAAAACAAAATTAATAGTTATCATATCTTTGGTCAGTAATTAATAATAATAACTACTCAATAAAAATAACAACAAAAAATAATTTAAAAAAAAAAAAAGGAATTGATAGATATATTGTAAAGGATTTATAACATATACCGAAATACTTTTACAACCACACAATAATATAATAACAAATAGTTTGGGTATATTGTAGTTTACTCGTATTATAATATCGACGCTTCTTTATCAGGTATGTTACTCAAAAGCGGATCGTATTCCCAATAGTATCGCGGAGATCCTTCCGAAACGCACAGGTTTTGTTCCAGAGGTTCCGTGCCTTCTACCCAGTACATTAAATAAAAGTTGCACATTTCATCGTCGCTCGTTGGACTGCGAACAAAACGAATCGTTTTTTTGTTAATGTTAGTCGCAAAGATCCTCGATGAAAAAAAAAATCACGAATTAACGATCATTATAATGTAGACCATCACTTACCCAATTTTCGTAACAGTATCTCTTTTACTTTCCATTGTGCACCGGGCAGCCTACAAAACACAACGTGGTTTAATAACTATTACATATTATCGAAAATAGTTTCGATTTAATATCATTATTGAATTTAAATTGTATTCGTTGTTAATACAATGAATTATAATATATTGGTATTATATTTAACTTTCCAATTTGTAATATCAAGTTCAAAAATATTATAAAAATCAATGCATATATAAACATACAATAGGAGTTGTCAACATTTGTCCTAATTGCATAGAGTTGCTTGGATGAGAAAATACGTTTTTTTTTTTTTTAGTTTTTCATTATTTTAATATTTAACTGGTTTGGCGCGAATTAAAATGTGTGTCTTACCAAACACCAGGTACACTAGGTAACCATATTAATAAGGACACTACGGCGTCGTAATTACTCTGGTTAATATCATTCAACGACCTATAATAATATGTGATCCCAGTCACAGTAGTAACCTACTAAACCAAAAATCGGGCAAGACACATTTTATTCCCGCCAAAACCGATCGTTTTGAATATTTTCAATTTTGTTGATTTTTAAACTCAATGATTAAATAGTCAGAATAAATAATTAATTTCATTTCCGAACTTATCGTGTTCATTACAATAAGATTCGTGTATTTAATCAAACTTTTTTTTTTTTTTTGATAACCCTCAATCCCGATTAAGAAATAGCGTATAATATAAGTATACTCGATCAATTGCTCAAAACCGATTAATATTTTCTTTGATATTTAAAGATGTGTAATTATAAAAATATGCTCACCAATAAATCACCATGTTTGACAGTAAGATTTTTCTCTATGGGGTAAAACATTTGTGGAGTTAAAGGATCCCTTTTCCCCAGCAGTTCCCATTGTTGCACTCCTTTACTAGACGTCCTCACTCTGTAACCAGCTACAACTTTACCTATTAAACCGAAAAATAAATAATTTACTGAAGTTTATGCGTGTAATGATATTTCTTTGGATAATTGATCCGTACCGAGTTCATGAGTATGGACCCTGTACGCGAACGGATGAATAACTTTTCTAGTATCGAACAATGGACACGACGTTTCCAAATTCTCAACTGAATGAGGATGGATCCTTCCGTCAGTAGCGAGTAAGTATACTCCAGCTTGTTTTTCTAATCTAAAAACAAATTTTACTATTTATAATTTCAATGTGTCAAATATGATTGCAACAATAATTCATTAATTTATTAATAAAAATATTGATATATGTTTTTAGTAAATAGTATAATAACTTTAATACTCAATTACTTGGTGGCAACACAATAATATTTGTAAACAGGTTCCTATATATATTTGTACGAACGGTACATTTGGTATCTATGCAGTAGGGTAGATATTTTTTGTATATTTTATAAGTGTATAATATAAATTATATAGAACATAACATATGTAAACACAATTTTGTGGTGGAGAAAATAAAGTTTTATCGTTTGCCACAATATGATAGTAAAACATGTATGCGACGTCACTTTGACTATAATAAATGTATAAATTTATTACACTGTGGTGTATTAATAGAAACGAGTAAAACATATATACTTACTGTTTTTCAGTGTAATGTAATAATATTCCGGAGCTATCAGTTTCACCCTCTGTTAAGTAAAAAATAAAATATATATATATGTATTAGGTACAATATTACATTAATATTTATAAAATCAATGTATAAATTTAATACTAGCCTTCAAACATCCTGTGATAGTGAACCTGTAGGACTAAATACTTGATTTTTGTATCTCGTCCGACTTTAAAACCAACACCTTTTGGAAGTTTTAATGTTTCTGCATCAAGAGCCCAAGCGTATAATATCTGAACAAATATATAATATTATTCCATTATACTTATTAGATATCCAAAGTAGGTGTTATAAACATCTCACATGGATAGATCTGATTAAAAAATACACACAAATTTTGCTAAAAATAGATTGAAATAATAATTGACAAATTACATACGAACCAGATACTTTAAAACAGCACAATTTTGGGTTATTTATAAATAATTATTTTAAAACAAACAATTTTGCAAACAATCGGTGTATGCTAATTCAATAAAGCTCATCATATACTTATATAAATTTAAATTTAAATAACATATACTAACACTTGATCCAGATTCGCACGGGTTGGAATGCATGTATGAATTCTTATTTTTACTCGATGAATCCATTTCTCCACAATTCCTTAAAATAAAAATAATTTTGAATTTTGTTCGAAAAAGTATGATTGATATTTACCAGACGGGTTCATCACTTCCAGGTTCCGAACACCCATAAAGTACCATATGGTGTGATGTATGACCATACGCTTTTGGTTCGAATGTAACTAAAATAATAATAATAATTATATTGTTTTAGGTTCATAAAACACAAAACAAAGTAGGTTTTAAAATTATTTAATCTTAAAAATAAATAAAATATTAACAAATATATAAATAAATAATATTCTATATTATAATTTAATAACTTATAATAATTCGGTAATAAGTATTTATTTAAATAGGTTTATAGTAAAATTATTATAAAAAACAATAAAAAAAATTGTACTTATATATTATTTGTATTCCTAATAAACCTTTCTGATTAATACAATCAAATTCGACGTTTTTAAAAACAGTTTTTAGATTTAAACAATTCAAAATTAGTATCTACTATATATATTATGAGTTAAATACGTTCATTTATGATTAATAAATTTAGACTCACCAATAAAGTATGACTTGCTTGGATCTATTCTAATAGGCGTGCACAAATACAAATCCATCTAAAACAGTATAATTATAAACGTTAGGCAGGTACTATATATGACATATCTCGTATATGACAATAGTATTATGGTTCATTTGCAATTAATTATCATTTATTAACTCTCAACCTCAAATCATTACATTATAACTAGTAATTATTATTAATTGTAAATTGTAACTCATAAACGCTAACCACCCATCTTTAATAAATAAATAACTACCAAAGATGAAAACTGTAAATGTTTAAAATTATTGTCAAACACATTAATTATATTTGTTCCTCTAGCATACTACCTAGGTACTATAAAATAAATTATAATAATAATTAGGTTCGAAATCGAAATAATTATTGCAATTTTGTTGTTGATGTAAATCGTATAACACATATTATAGGTAACGAGTGTTTCATCCAATTATGAGGGTTTATGTTTTCTAGTAAATTTAAAAACAGTATGTAATCGTAATAATATATGAGGGCCTAGACAAAATACTACAATACAACAAGATAATGTCATGTGTATGTAAGTACCTACCACCATAAGGGTAAATATATTATTTTGAAAATATGATGAGGTATATAGGTAATTGAATATTATTTTATAAAATTATTGCCCCAAGATACATCATAAAATTCCGAAATAAAAAAAAAAAAAATTAAAATAATAATATGAAGACTTAAAACACCCCAGTGCGCAAACGACTATTTTAAAGATTTTAAATACTACACACTGTTGAAAGTGTACCATATAAAGCTGTTATATTCAAGAAAAACATTAAGTTAAAGTGCAAACAGTTTATTCTATTGTATATACTACAACATTTTAGACACTATTTTCATACATATATTACATATTATATAATCTATATAATGTAAAATAAATTTAATGGGTATTGTTATTTGTTAAACGAATCATATACTGGCGGAAATCTATTGAAAATACAAAAAGACCAACCTAATAATTTTCACCAATAATTACTTAATATTATATTACATATTTTAGGAGGCTATTTGAACGGTTCAAAGAAAAATATAGACATTTAAATTCTCCCCTCTCCCACTTTTGATTATGACAAACTATACTAATATTACGGTATTAAAAAACAACTAAGAAGTTAATTTAAATTCAATATACGATGCGTTCGTGCGTTAATACCGATTTACTGGAAAAAAAAAAAAAAATACATTAACAAATAACTTTCAGTGGAAATAATAGGCATGTCGTATTATAGGTACCTGTTTATATATTTTATACCGAAGCGACAAACAAAAAAAAAAAAAAATCAGGTATTATGTGGATACGATCCCGTTATGTTTTGGTGTGGAAGTTTCGAATGAACGATTTGTCAAAAAATCTAAATTCAACGAAGTGTGACATTCGACAATCAATTGTCACGTCCGAAATGAAGATACAAAACGTAAAAATAGTACGTATTTTTTTTACAAAAACATAGATTTTGTGACCGTAACACTCACGGTTTTTCATTGCGTCGCCATCACACTATATATATATATCACATCTTATATTACCGGTCTTTTATTTTTATGTCTACGAAATAATTTCTTATAAATTATTGACCGAGCGCATCTTTATTGTTCGTGAATGCTCGAATTTTTGTCGTACATGTTGACATGTTGACAGAGACACGAGAAGTTCACTACTAAACAGGATATTTACGTTGGCCGGCCACTAATCAGCGGAAATACACATCCGGTGTTATAATAGCCGTCCAATAATCAGTGGCGAGCAATTACGTATTGTTATACTTGGTGCGGTTCACTGCAGATATTATTCTTAAATTTATATTTATCTTGGCTGTATTGTGTTGTTCGAACTGGAAATGAGGAATGATATAATTTAAAGTGTGCGTAATTGAAGGACGACGATATTTATCTGATAGTTATGTTAGGTTATATTAAAGATAAACCAATGATATTGTACACGATAGAATGTTAGCGTGCGATAGTTTAATAAATAAATCAATTTACATCAATATATTATTTATCGGACTTATTACATCTTACC
This sequence comes from Tuberolachnus salignus, assembly GCA_956483605.1. NCBI lineage: Eukaryota > Metazoa > Arthropoda > Insecta > Hemiptera > Aphididae > Tuberolachnus > Tuberolachnus salignus. The sequence goes on along the minus strand of OY101432.1, from coordinate 44,750,748 downwards.
AAGTATTTTAATATTATGCACCTCTATATTGATTATAATAATATTCATTACCGTATAATATTTAACTAATAACGATGCACGGTGAGCACTGCGCGATGACGGCGAGGTTATTTTCGAAAATTTAAATCACGCGCGTGACTAATTTTGTACAGAACCGTTTCTATTTGAATCTACACTGTTATTGTTACTTATTGTAAAGCCGATAGAGAAGTGGCCGTTTATAAATTATCGTCAACAATGACGATATGACGCCAAATGGAATATTACGATTTACGGTGTTAACGATTGGTATATATGCATTTTTTTTATATTATAAAGGATTCTCGTATTCGACGATCTTCTAGAATATAAACCGAATATAAATGGCTATCTTCTACTGTTATTTGTAATGGCATCGTGAACATATATGTTTTCAAAACCCTAAGCAAAAGTACTTACAAAAATGGCTAAAAATGGCCTCTCGCCTCCTCTCCCTTCGCATATTTCCAGGGCTGAACAATTTCAATCACTACCACAACTATTATTGTTGCTAATACTACACCGACCGTTTTATTATTTTATTTTAATACTGACGCGGTAAATAAATATATGTATAGGTATAGGTACGGTTAATAAATCCGGGTACCAAATATAGTCTAACACGCACCAGTTAAATTTCACGGATTTTATTATTAAGCCGAGCAGAAAATAATCATTAAATATGTACCGTTACTATTTACCGTTTGAGACGACGATGGGGTCTATACGCAATATTTTATTAAATCAATCGGAAAATAATCATTAAAAATATAATAATAAATACGATTATTATTTACCGTTTTTGGCGTGTGACGGAATCCACCGCGTTATAATAGTGTGGGACTTTTCGAGTACCCTCTCTATACACGTAACGTTCTCGTCTCGCAGCCGAATTCCCCAAATGATTGCCAGAAGAGTATCCGTTACACCCCCCCCCCACTGTGGTATAATACCAAAATAGGACGTTTGTATTGGTTAATCTAAATCGTACTAAGATTAGTGGCACAACCAAGGGAGGGTTTTTGGGTGTCTTCGAACATAATTATCCCTCGACATTTAACAATTACATAAATTCTATGCGATTTCCAACTATATGACGTACGTTTTTCAGTCTATCGAACGCCGGACGGTACGGTAACCAGTGACGTGTTCGTAAATAAGTAACGGGCGAGGGATTGTGTTTGGCGGACACTCACCTAAAAAAAATCCTAATTGCGCCACTGACTAAGATCGCCATCTCCCATATAGGACGCCCTAGTCGAAAACACCAATCGGGACGAATCTAGAACACGGTCCTATATTATATAAATTTGTCGTCCCCGGAAGAATGAAATCGCTATACGGGCTTATATATGTACAATTGTACAGGTGCCTACAGGGGAATTTGACCGAGTATCCGGTCTGGAAACGGGATTTTTCCAGATGGCCCGAATCATATCGTGTGACCCGATGATTTTAAATCCGAATAATGCTTTATATGTCTTAATATTTTAAAAGAAAAACTGTTGGGAATCTAGAACAAAACCCCTGACAAACAAAGTACCGATTCAAGTGGATTCATGAACGGCGAGTAGAAACGATTTTGTGTAGCTTTTTTATCGGGGGTGATAAAAAGATGGCCCGGATAAACTTGAATTTCCCGGCCCGAATTCGGTTGCCACTCTGTCCTCTACATAATAGTATACGCCATAGGTTAGGGTAATATATGCCTATAAAAATATCACAACTAGAAAATGTAAATAAATAAAAAAAAAATCATACATATTAACACTCTAATTTATATAATATATTACTAGCTGACCCGGCAAACGTTGTTTTAATCATAAAAATGCAAAATTTCGGACTTTAAAATCGGTTTGATTGGTTTTTCGGATAATCCGGATTTATAACAAATCATTAATACATTGAATATGATACAACACGACGAGTTTGTTGTGAAATCGATACACAATCACGCCTGAAGGTACATATACGTATACACAATATGCAATATGCATGCGTCCACGGACATCAGCTGAGACAATAACCGAGCGGACAATAAAAAGTCCAAAACACAACCACCAACGTGAGTTTTTGACCCCTTTACACATCAATAAAATACTGTATGTAATCTCTATTTGCATTCATATCGTTTTTCAATTGCAATTGTTGAAACTATATATATAGTGGACACTTATATAAAACAAAAATGGTTTTTCTTTCCGGTGTCTATATCCTTCTCGTATGCGGTGGCGTATTTAGAGTGGGGGAGAGGGGTAGGTAAGCAATATATTTTTCAAGATTTTATCAAAACCGATTTGTTATACCCCATGGAATAATTATATTATTTGGGCTTTCCTATACTTTCTAGTCTGAGTTTCGGCGGTTTGGCTTACATGACACGTACAGCTAAAACTTGGAAACAACTGTAAAATATACAAGACGAGAACCTGGGGTGGTGGACGGGGGACACGAAGACTAATGCTTATATCCGGGCCAGCAAAATACCAAATACGCCACTATTCGTACGCGTCCAATGTCTGCGGATGTATAATTTATCAGTATATATCCTAAAAATGCGAAAAAAAAAAAATGTTATAAAATACTCTGGAAAAACGCGTTATAATTATTATTATTTGTATTGAATTCAACTTGTTCGCTCTCAATAACGATAGCAAATAATTAAAAAAAAAAAAAAAAAAAATCCGTTTATCAAACACAATACATTATTATACTCGCATATAGCGGGTTAGTTAAAAAATATATATACATTAGGGAGGTAAATAGCCGGGCGGACGCGGCCACTCCCAGTCCTCCCCGCCCGTAACCGTTTCGATGTACGTCACGCGTTCGGTTATCTATTTACTACGTGCATACCTATAGCTGGGCCTATCGTCAAAAAAACATTAAAATACTTTATATCTGTATACAAAAAAAAAATATTATATTATATTTTCGCGTTTATCCGTATTAGAGTAATATTATATATATACATTATAGAACATATTATAGGATTTGACCGCCATATGTCGCTGACGGAGTACAAATAAATAATATAAAATTATATATATATATATGTATATATATATATATATACGTTTTTATAATATAGTAATCGAATATATAAATATGTAAAAATTGAATTGGACCTCGGGTGCTTGTTATATATAATAATATACGTTTTGCAGCAGCATGGGCGTAAATATTACTCAGACACACGATACGGTCCCCCCCTTTCCTACCACCTTACCTCATCGTCCGTACAGGTATTTTTTTTTTTTTTTTTTGTTATTAAAACTGTAAAAAATAATTACAATATAAAGTCGATCGTAAAAAGAAGCAAACAGGATATAATTTTCGCGTTCTGCGGGTACCCGTAGATATACGTAAATACATAAACAATATATATATATTATTTATTGTAACTTGTGTGCTTGTATACATATTACAATACGAGGGGAGGGGAATAAGGAAAAAATGATAGGTTTTTTTTTTTTTTTTTACATTGCGCGCGTCCATAAACACATAAATATACAGTCGGAAAATTTGTTTGCGAATTACCCAATAAATACGGGTTTCTAAGTAGTAAACAGTTTGAGATGGTCGTTTTAAAAAATGTATTATATAAAATATAATATATACAGGAGACTCGAGAAACGTCGATGGGTTTCATGACGTTATAAAAATAATAAACGGTAATCATCACGTGCGCTCGTCCAAAGTGTGACCTGTTGACTGAAGCCACTGACGGCACCCGCCGTCTGTCCGCTTATTAATATTAAGTATTACGATAGATTATTATTATATAATATATTTGCTATATTTCGCGTGCCCGGTAGTATAGCGTCGAATTGCAAATGTGATCGTATCGTAGCATACGGTCGCGCGCGATAATCGTTACCCGAGCATTTCGACGACGAGGCGTGCGCGTACTGTTTAAAAATAATAATAATAATACGTTAATTGTCATTACTTTTTTGGGTCTCACGTTGGGCATGAGCAGCGAATACTTGTCTACGTGATAGGATTCGGCCGGGCGCCATACCGCGGCGGCGGCGACGGTGGTGGCGACGACCAAATAACAGACGCTCAACGACGACATCATAATAATATTATATTATAATGTATATTGTTGTTGTTATTATTGTTATGACCAACAACAACGCGCGCGGGCGCGTTACACACGACACGATACGCGTCCGGTCTACCGACGTGAACGGTCGAACAGGTACTACTGGCCCGTCGCGACGTACAACGGACGCATGATGATGGTGTGTACCTGCGCAGACCACCGCCGCGGCGATGGTGAACGTGCACACGTTAACGGGAGGACGACCGCGACGACGATGGTGTCTCGTCGCTGAGGTCACCAAATGGCACCACTATATACACCTTACTGTACAACCACGACGTACAAACGAACACAAACGCACAATGCGCGGCGCGAAACGACGGAGAACGACCGCGACCGGCGTTCGGGCAAGGACTGGTGAGTGACGGCGTTCACTTTTTTTTTTTTTCTCATTGTTTTTCTATCGCGTCTCTGTCGGTCACTGTACCGCGCTCGCGCGCTCTCCGACGCCGCCCGCCCACCGGCCGCCCGCGGAAAAAGACGCAACATGCGCGTCGTTTGGCGGCGGCGCTATCGATTTTCTCGCTACCGCGAATCCAACAGTTGAGCGTGGGCGCGACCCATAGCCTACCCTTTGGGCGAAAAGTCCAAAACCGCCGAACATCGCCCACTTATTGCCCTTTGTCCCCACCCTCCCGTTACTCGTAAACGCGTGCGCGCGGTGGTGGGAGAGTGAGGGGTGCCGCTCACTAGAAAACAACCCTTATGGAATCCCACTCAGCATCCCGCCGCCGTCTATAATAATAATAATAATAATAATATCGACGTGTTCGCCATCCGCGGAGGCGTATCTGCGTCACGGTGCGCCGCCGGGTACGGTTTGTCGTTACCGGCCGTTTCGACGCCACCGCCGCCGACTGGTCTTGCGGATTTTCCGAAAAGTTGCGCGGCGGTCGACGGCGAACGGTACGCGTTTTAATCAAATGGCATACTTAGTCGGTAGTTCGGCTATACGACACAAATATTACGACGGAAACGATTAATATTATTCCGTGTATGCGTAATTACGTACGTACCCTACCGCCGCCGCCGCGGAATCCGTATTATCGATTTGTGCCGGCCGCCAGGGCCGTCGGATTGGTCCACCAGGAAGTTCGGGAATTTATCCAACAGACTTATCTCTCACACCGCACTGGCACAATTAAAAATTCGAATATATATTATAGCAAATATTCGATCTCGTATTATAAACTAGTGATAAGTCCAAAATGCATATCAGTGTTTATATTCTTCCTTTGACTTTGAAAATGAAAAAAAAAAAAAATCGAACGAGGTGTCCGCGGGACATTATTTTTTTTGTTTTCTAGTCGTAAATCGGTAAATTTGCGGTTTTCCTGCACCATAATGCTGTGATCGTTCCGACGATCCAGCCAGAACCGGCCCTAACGAAATCCGACGGAAAGGTGTGATTAAACATTTACCGGTTTCATAAAAAAAAAAAAAGTTTTTATATTTCCCAGTATTCGGTTCGTTGGTAAATCACATAGATAATATATTTTACGATTATAATAATAATAATCAAATGATTATTATTATTATTTATTCCTGTGAGGAGACACGGTACAATTAAAAATGAAAAAAAACCACAAAGAAATTATTAGATTTGCCGACTCCTTAGTCCAAACTACAAGGTTCGAACCCCCTCCTCCCCGTCACAGGTGGCGCGAGCCAGCACACGGATTTCAAATCGTTCCCCCCTACAGGTAGTTTTCGATATAATAATTAATGAACGTGTGGTGTACACACGCATGTGACTCTGGTTCATTTGTGTGTCTCAACCCGGGGCCCGCCAACGTATGTGATTTAAATCAATCGGCAGATTATATAGGAATCTCGGTAGTAAATAATTAATAATATCGCGATGAAATCATTTAAAACGGAAAACGCACGGTGCGCAACAGATGAATATTTAATATTATTGTCCGTGTTACATTTTAATCGGAATTTAATTCGGTTTCGGGCTTTGGGCTCGGCGGTTATTATAAAAACGGCTATAATGATGATATTTTATTATTATAATGCTACATTAGAATACATTTGTTACGGTAAAATAACGGATAAATAAACGGTTTTTAACAGTAAAACATCTGCAATATCTGCGCAATGTGCTTTAAGTATCGAAATATTACTAGCAATGGCGGGTTAATGATTTTGGTGCCCCCTTTTAACCAAAAAACTCCAGAGAAACCTCAATAATGTATTTAGACGATTTATAGGGTTATTATTGTTTTATTGATCGTACACTATAACACACAAAATACGAATAATTATTATTACTTAGATCTACGGGCAAACGTAGTGTTGGGGACCTCCCCCCCGCAAATATCACGAAAAATAAAAAAATAAATTTTCCGACCTACAAATGTAGGTCGGAAAATAGTTATTCAAAGTTTCCCATGAGAATTACAAATAAAATACATTAATATATATGTATATATACGAGTACATATGGAGTAGTAAAATATGATATTTTTTAACGTTTTACATTTCCCCTCCCCCCCCCCCCCGAAAAATTTTCAGGTAATTTTATAATTGTTTCTTTATAGATAATAATTCATCATATTCAACATGTTTAACCGATTCAGTTTCAATGTTTAGGATGACATAGTTGTTTAAGATTTCTTGGGTAACTGTGGATTTTAAATATTACGTAAATATTTTTCTATTCAACGCACGGACAGACCGTTAATCTGCTGCTAACTATTGTTTCAACCACTATATTTCCCACATATTGTATAATGTTAGGTTAGTAACTCATTCAATACGTTTAGTTAACATAGTTAACATTTTTTTCGTAATATTTTGGCGCCCCCCCCTAAATTCCCCTCGTATACAAACACGTCACTGGTTATGGGGTGATCGTATCACGGTAAAAAGGTCGAGAAACGCCGTTGTATATATAGTAAAGATTTTGTATTTGTTTCTAAAAAAATAGAATTTGAAAATAACGTTTCTGTTTAAACATAACGAATGCATCGGTGCGTTAATTAAAATTCTATACACACCTGCGTCGTCCACCGGACCGGACACTGATTGCAAGTCGGATATTATCACCGCTACCGAATTCCCGTCCCTCCGACATTATCTACCTATAAATAGCAAATAATAAATTAAAAACTGTTTTTTTTATTTAAAAAAAAATTAGAGGTTAGGGAGATTAGAACTCAACAATACTCAAAGAATACTAAACAAGATAGAAAAAAAAGAAAACAATAAAATATATGTGACTCTGTCAAAGTGGGAAATTGGTCAATGTAATAAAAAATATTAATTATTATACACGAACCCCCGTGTTACCAATAAATGGTTACAAATAAATACATTTTCCATGTTATCATTTACGTATGCGGGATCCCTCATCCCGATGGTGTCCGGACCTCCCCGACATTTTTTCTACTATAAACATTTTTTTTTTTAACCAAACTAATATATCTAATATACGTATTAAATATTTTAATATTTTTTATTATTGAAAATGCGCACCCCCCAAAATAAATCCAGCGTGCTACGTGCCTAAAATGTGTATTCTGCAGAGAGATATTATGTGTGTATCTAATACAAATAAATACAAAATATGTAAAAAAAAAACTTGTCCTGAAGTATTATTTCGGTAGTGTCTTTGTAATAATAATAATTGAAAATGTCTTTAATATTCAATTCATGTCATGAATACAATATTCGTGTCCATTATACAATATTTTACATAATATGAATATTTCATAAACTTTGATTCATTCGCTTTTATATTATAACTCGAGTACCTATATATTATATAATTTATTATTATATGTACTCGTAATATAATTATTAAATTATAATTATTTTATCATAAATTAAATTGTGTAAGAAACGAAATAGATAAGATTTATACACATTTTGCAGACTGAAATTAAATAATTATGTGTCGTATGGCATTCCATACAACATTTGTGACACGCCTGCAAATATGTTAAAGTAAAAAATAAAATATAATGACAAATTTGGCCTCCCTTCCCATACTTTTAAAAAGCCGACATACTAAACACCGTGTGAGTGGGCCAGTGTTGTAGGTGGGAAGTTAGGTAGGTCGTAGGATATACAGGGTAATTAAATATTACCCTGTATATTTTTAATATTTTGAAGAAGAAAAAAAACAGAAACCGGTATTGGTTAAATATTCCCACTTTGTTCAGATGTTTTTCCCTTCTCTTTAGGAAAACTACAAAGAAAATCAAAAAACGACCTCCAACATGCAACTAGCAGAATTTACTACTAGAAAGTGTTTGGTTGGACCAAGATTTCTGGTCGAAAACTGCTTGCTTGCCTGTGGGATTTCATCAGAGTCGTTCGTTTTCGCCATTATGACTTCGGTACCCTAAAAGGCCATTCAAAAACTTGTTCGTGCCGTTTATTAATGTAGAAAATACTGATCATGTGTTCCATTATTGTCTATTTTAAATTTATTCTAAAACATATATATATATATATATATATACGTTATAATTGGGTGGTCCATGATTATAGGCGTACGCAGACTTCATTCGCAGGTTATACAACAAGAAAAATAGGGTCCCCACAAATCACACTAAGTTTTTTTATTGAAAGTATTGTAACCTCTAAATTTCAAGTCTTCTTTTTATCGGCACAAATTCATCTATTACATTTTCATTATTGATTCCTAATACCATTTTTTGCCTTAACATAAGCGAATCAAGACTTGTAACATTGTTTTTCTGAGATTCTGAGAGAATTATCCAAATTAAATTTTTGCTGCAAAATTGAAATGTTATTACTGTCGAGCTTTGACTGAAGTAAATGCCCTGTCGTAGTAATTAAACTTTAAGTTTTATATGTAGCTATTATAAAACCAATTTTGACCTATGGCATTCAACTGTGGGATTTTGCAAATAAGTCTAACATTGATATATTATAACGCTGTCAAAACATCGGCCTTATAATAGCAAACGAAATCCAAAAATTTTCTCGCAAACACGAGACGTGGCTAGATCTAAAGGCCATCCTATTACTAGACAACTCCAAGGATATTAGACGTCTTAAGTGTCGGAAACCAGCCACTTCAATGGAAGTCCGATTTCGTCAACGTGTAGGTATATATTAACATCTGGTATGTAAGACATATATTGTCAAACTGATTTATAAAGACCTTCGGGTCGTTTAAATAATAATGCCCTAGAACATTTAAAAAAAAAAAAAATTATCTTATTGTTAATACCATTAAATACGTTTTTACAATTCAAAAAAATATCACAAATAGAAATTTATTTTAAAAAACAAGTACAACAATAAAAATATCATACATATCACATTCTAATTTATATAATATATTACTAGCTGAACCGGTAAACGTTGTTTTATTCATAAATTTTTTTTATAGTAGCATGCCTTGAAATTAATACAATTATTTAACTGAAAAATCCTTAATTTTAGGATTTTAACACACAGAAATCTGTACGGTCAAACCTAAAATTTGAGTTTTAATATCTCGAACTTCGACAAATCCAGATTTTCCCATCACTAATTTAATTACACCGGTGCATTCCTCTATCCCCCGTTAATTATTCTAGCAACGTGCACGATATGAGTTGTTATATTATTATTATTTGTTTGTTTTACAGTCGTGTGTCTATTGGTGAGATTTGCATAACGTTCTAGGCGGGTAGGTGTGTATAGGTACCCGTTTTTCGAATTCTATAAAACTCGTGGTATTTCCATAAGTAATTTATTATCATTTATAACGTCGGTATACTTTACATGTATCATCACCTGCACCTAACGCAATAGATGAAACTATACATAATAAATGGACCGGTTTGTCCACAAAATAATTTAATATATGTTATTTAATACGTGGAACGATTTCATATTCGGAAACTTTTTTTGTATATATACCTCTATAAGTGTATAAACAAATTATTGTTTTTAAAGGGGAAAAAAATGCCGATTTATATATTTAATCGTTGAAGTATATTTTGATGTGCTTATAAACTTTTTCTTATATACAGTGGCGTTGGAAGCCTCGCTGGCGCCCCTGGCAAACTTAGAAAAAAAAGCGCCTTTTTACCAATTGAAGAAATTTATGTGACGATATTCTTTTCTAACATTTACTTTTACTAATTTTATTTTAAGATTTATCTATATTGGGTAATTTACATCTAATGCAGTAATACCTAATCAGTTATAACCACGACTGTGATATTCGATTAGTATACTATTATCAAAGTTTTTTTTTGACGTATATAAGTATATTGTCCAAACAATTTATCATACAAAATTACGCCCACGACTAATGACTCCTACCACCCACCCCATATTTCTTGGCAGTGCAGCGCGTCTCTTGTAAGTACGTTCAATCCGCCACTAGGTGACTGGATAATACAGGTGCCAATTAATTGTCACTAGTAGCGGATCCACTGCTTCGAAATTGCAGTTAGGAATTGCACCCCATTCGTATAATTTAACGATAAATGTATTATTTACATTTTGGTTATTGTAAAATAAAATAAAAAATTGTATAATTAGGCATATCCCTCCCTCCATCCTATTGGATGTCGTTTTCAGCGTCAGCACGCAGTTTGCTATTTTATATATAGTGTATTATATATATATATATATATACGAATATGTAACGTCGAAGGACTTTTTATATTTTCCGGAGGAGAAAAATATTGTACTGGAATAATAAAAACATATATTGTGTAACAAAACGTAGTACTCGTATATATATATTGCCTATATCGGTACCTCCATACGTATAATAGCATACAGTGCATTTGTTCGATATCGTTTGGAAATATGTAATAACAATGTAAGTCGAGACAGATTTTAAAATGTTCTTTTTTCTGTATAATCCACATACATTTTACTATGTAAATCATTTAACTATAACCGGCAGATATGTTCTTGTCGGCGAAATTTAATCTATAAACCGTTTGCACAATTTCAGCTAGGTCTAAAGGTTTAAAAGTCGTGGATTTTGCGTCCGGTATTACTTTATTTGCAAACGTTTACAGGATTTTTTTAACGTTACAAAAAAAAAAAAAAAACTCGACCGCAAATCACTGTACAATGAATTTATTTTTGTTGATTTTTGCGTTATTTACGTTACGAGAAAAGAAGAACAAAAGTGTAACCGGCTAATACCGGTAAACTGTGCTCATGTTAGGAATGGATTTTTTTTTTTTTTACTTATTTCAACGATGTGTGTATTATACTAAACTACCCGACATTCCGGAGTGTCCGGAGTAACCGACTTTTAGTATAGTATATCCAACTCTGGGGTAGTGCAAATAAGTCAAACCTTAATAGAATCCTCTCCAAAATAAACTCTCCAAAATATTAGTCTACGCAAAATCTCCAACGCCCTACCGTATGTGTCCAACTTCTCACTCCACTCCTTTTATAAAAGATACCATTTAAAACTCCTTTATCATCCCAATCATCTTATATCTAATCTAGGCACACTATCGATTTCTAGTAACCAACCGAGGCGGCTAAAAAGGAAATGGTGTAGAGACCTACTTAGTAATTAATAAAAATATTGTCCATATCCTAAATTAAATCATTCGTCAGGTAGTGTCATCACTGGGTGGCTTCTTCCTTCAAGCTTTATCATGTTATATATATATATATATATATATTTTTTTTTTTATCGCATATTCTTATTGTGCCCTAGGATGCAGATTTTATATATCACGTAAAAAATAAAGGGAAAAAAGTATAATATATATGTATAATCGTAGGCGCACGGGGTATGCTGCGACTTGGTCTGCGGCTACACGTAAAGACGAGACAGCGGCGTAGTTACGGGGTGGGGTGTAAGGGGTTTCCACCTCGCCCGAAAACCTTGTGTTATATCGGTCTGGACTTGGGGATATTGGACAAATAATATTTATTATACATTAATACGTAATATAATTATATAAATTATCTGAGTGTTTTTACACTTGTATTTTAAGATTACTCATATTATAGAGTTACTTATGTATAGAACCGCGTCTCCGCCAGGCACCGCGTGGTTAGGGTTAAAGTCAAAATTAGCGATAACGGCCTCCGACGTCGGACAACACCGGCATGCACATGATCTCTAAACAAAAGCATCTGATCTAGCTCATGAATTGGGCTTTTCAATAACATTACCACGAATTGTGCGTAAACAAAATAACAGAGATAACACTATTCAGTGAATACACCTGAAGAATATTTTATAACAACAATATTTATATCTTATTTAGGCTTGTTTATTAACGAAGTTTAATGTAGATTTACAGAACATTAGAAAATATTAAGATGATTTCAAAATTTGATTTCAAAAACGTCAGAAATATCAATAATAGAAAAAGTTGAATTTATTAGTATGATCAATTTTTATAAAATTAGACACTTCTGCCAAAGGACTGACATCCTTCTGATTACATAAATAAATATTGGGATATATAAAGATGATTTGGCAGATAACTATAAAGGTATTTTGATATCCGAGTTAAAACTATGGCAACGTAAAATACTTGCATTAGATAAAAAATCTAAGAATGGTATGGAAGCTTTAATTATCTGCAACCATATTGGCTCTGTATCCAAATATAAACAAATTACTACAAATTTTAGCAACACTACCAGTTTCAACAGCCTTCATCCGAACGGTCCTTTACGTCATTGGAGAAAATTAAGACGTACCTAAGGAACACAATGGCAGAGATGTACATATATATTGTATTTTAATAAAATAAAAACATGAATGATATTTTAAATTTTTAGAAAAAATTAAATGGATTGGCAATGCTATCTATTCATCGTTCGATATCTATAGATGCAGTTGGAATTTTGTATTAACAAACGTCGAGTGAACTTGATTATATGAAATAAAAACTAAAACAAATTCAAAAAAATAATAATTATATTTAGTTAAACTTGAAATCATAAATATACTTTTACCACCCCCCCCCATCCCAAAAAATCGTATCTTCGCCACTACCCAGTTAATTCTGCCAAAGGACTGATATCCTTCTGATTACATAAATAAATATTGGGATATATATAATATATGAGATAAAAAGACGTGTTAGGGAATGGTGGTGGTGGCCTAAACGTATACGTTATGTTAGAAATCATAAAGAAATTGTGTTTTTGTAAATTAATAATTATAAAATATGGGTAAGGAAATGCGTCCTTTCCAATTAAGATTAAGTATTTTTTACTCAGAGTAAAAAACAAATGTTTTTAATTAATTTTTATTGCTGATATAAATTTGTAGTTCAGACATTTTTTTTAATAATAATAATAATAATATATATATATGATAGGTATGTTTATATCGTCAATTTATATGATCTTCATAATTTTAGTGGACATTTTCGTGATCTCTGCAAATTTATTTACCAGTGTTGTCCAATCGAGATTTTCGCCAATATAATTTTAAATGGATAAGATTTCAAATGATGACAATCTTTCATTACCCATAGTTGACCTTAGATATGTCTTTATAAGTTTTGAAAAATTACGTTCTTCAGATGCAACTGTAACAGTTGTCGTCAAAAGAATCCTGAGTGCGATCCACACATTTGAAAATATGTCTCTTGTTTCAGTATCCAGTAAATACTGTAAGACATCTTTGTGTGCTTTATATTCTACTTGTAAAATTTATCGAAGATGTATTAATTCATTTGCGAGGTATACGCCATTAAGATCTGATTACTGGCCTTCTGATAATGTTATATGAAGATCCATGCAGTGAGTAAGAAGTTCTCTGTTTTTTTTCTGGTAACTTATCATATTTATATAAAAATTCCCAAGTACCTTCTTAGGATTACACTTGTTTTTCAATCGGTTTTTCTCAAGACAACTTTTAATTTTTTTTTCTGTACATTATTGTTGATAATTTTACTCGAATTATTAAAAAAAATTATTATTAGAAAACTATGATATCTAAACTCTGAAAGCACCCCGGACGGTCGTTTAGCTCGGTCAGGTGGTATACAATAAATACAGCCATTCAACTTGTCACCCGAATTTAATTTTGAATGTACGCCACTGGCGGGATGTTTCTGGAAAATCCGAAAACAAAATATTAGAATAATTCTCATTTTTTTCGCCCATCACCTGCCGACCAACTGTTCAACAAACTAATACTGCAGTAACATTTAAACTTTTATTTTTCATGTGTTATGACTACCATAAAGCTGGCAAAATATTAAATATACAAAGGGTTAATATTTCGAGGCCCTTTGTAAAATTTACTGTTTTTGGCGTTCAGCCATACCTACTAGTCAGAAAATGTTAAGATGATAAACTCATTATACAAATTCAAAATTTGTGTTTTAGATTCATTGTAAACAAAATTATTTTTCCCAATAGGCATTCGACAACAGAATGTTCTAAAATATAAAATGTCGTGTAGGCAAAAGCTGTCAATATAATGATAATTAGATAACAACATACAAAACGGGTTTTTATCATATGCATAACAAATATTTTTCCTACTTGTTGTATAATTTTAGTACCTACATAATATTTTTAAAACGTTTTTAATTGAACTAAAAAATTATTTATAAGAAATAAAATTTATGCAATCATGTAACACAATAATTGTACACCGTGATTCACGTTGTTAGTAATATTTTCTCTACGTTGGTCACACTGTTACATACTGGATTGATAAAGGAACCATTGCGAATTGTCAATCAAAACATTTCAAACAAGCACATGAACTTGTGATTTTGATCAGTTGTTTGGACGAGTAAAACTATTGAGTTTATAAGTGAATATATTTGTACTATTAAAATGCTTTTAAGATTTTATCCTGGAGAAACTGGAACCCGCGTGTACACTTTGAAGGTAAAATAATAAATTTCTGTTATAATATGGTCAAACTAATAGAGAATGTGTAAATTTGTTCTTTTAAATGTAGAAAATGGATCCTGTTGGTAACCAAACCTTTAGTGCTCATCCAGGTAATGACCATTTTATTTTTTTATACAATTTTTTATTAATAACCTACACTTAAATTTGTTAGCTCGATTTACACCAACCGATCAACATTCTAAAGAACGTATTCTCATAAAGGAAAGATTTGGAATTTTGCCTACTCAAAAATCAGCACCAGTATATTAAAAACAAAAATGTATATAAAACAAGAAAAAAAAAAAAACCAAACTGAAATATTTCAACTTTTTATTAAATCATTTTTTATCATCTAATACTATCACAATTTGTTTTCATTTGATCTAAACACATTTGAAGTGCTCAATTTATGAATGTAACGAGTGTCTACAATAATAATAAATTAAAATAACACTATTTCAAGCGAGAATTAATTATAATTAAATCTTAAGCGATTATGAATTATATATATCAGAACATGTCTGTATTAAGTTTACGAGTTACATTTAAAGTGATATTGAAAACTTTTAATAAATAACTTTTATCATATAATACTATCACAGTTCGTTTTCGTTTGATCTAACACATTTGAAGTGCTAGATTTATGAATGTAATGAGTGTCTACATTTTCATGTCTACAGTAATAATAAATTAAAATAACACTATTTCAAGTGAGAATTAATTTTAATTAGATCTAAAGCGATTATGAATTATATATATCAGAACATGTCTGTATCGAGTTTACGAGTTACATCTAAAGTAAAACTAAAGCTTTTAATAAATAACTTCTATCATATAATACTATCACAGTTCGATTTCATTTGACTTAATACACTTGAAGTGTTCGATTTATGAATGAAAAAAAGCACCTATACATTTCCATGTCTACAATAATAAATTAAGACTATATGCTAGCAAAATGTTAATGAAGTTTAATGCAAATATGAATTGTATAAATCAGAAAATTTCTTCATTGATTTGGCATTTAGTTTATGAGTTACATCTAAAGTAAGACTGAACGCCTTTAAATATTTCAGTCTATTAAAGATTGGCACTAATGAAATGTCCTTATTCTGTTCTCTGTGTACAAGACCTCTGCGGTATGATTGAAGAGTTTTTGATATGCTGGCATCACAGTCAAATTTAATGTCCCGTAGGCAATGGTGTAGTTGTTTGTTATAATCCTAAAGACATTATTGTTAATTAAATCAATTTATTTAATATACATTTGTCTTTATTAATTTTAATTGAATACCTCTGAAGAATCCCACGAAGAACATAAGCCAACCATAGCTTGCAAGCGAGTTTCTACTACTAAATGAGATATAATGAATTGGGACAAATTGTTGAAAGTCAATTCATTATTATAAGGAAATGCATAACTTTCAGATTTTCTATACAAATAATTTAAATACAATAAGTTTAAAAAACAAATTAAAAAAAATGATCTATGTATAATTACTTTTTAGCAGGAAAAATAATAACCGTAGGATATGTTGGTATACTTAAATGCCAACTTAAGTCATTGTCTCTACCATTGAAACGGACAAATTGGAGATCTTTAACGTTTCGCATTAAGTGGGCAACATTTAGCAATACATGGCCAGCGATTTGACAATAAGCACAAGATGGTGTGAAAAAGAAAACTACAACATTCTGAAAAGATAAATAATTAAAATACATTCTAATAAAAAATCTATTATAGGAAGAGCAATAATAACCAGGTTCTTTAACCCGTCAGTGGTACACATGGGAATGTGTCACTCACACGGATAACATTTTGAGAATCAGTCGTATAAATGTTATTGCATTATTCTGTTACTATTAATACCTTCAAATAACATGTTCCCAAATAAGTATATTTCTATGTACGATTCAATAGTCTATGTTTATCAAACAATTTAAAATGATTTAAAAATTAACGTGTGAGCGCCGTGCTCGCAGTATAGCAATTGTGCTATGAAATATATATGTACCAACAATGGGTTGATTATTTAATTATTATACACAAACTGAAAATCAAGTAAAATATACTTTTAAGAGTTAAAGATGTTAAATTGTATAATTAAAATTAGATTAAATAGGTCAAGAAAATAATCATATCAAGCCATATATTGTGTAAAATATATATTATATTATATCGAGCATATTGTGTTTGAATGAATAAAATGGCAATATTTCGGTACAAATTTATATTATCATCAAATTTAAATTATTCAAAAACAACCAAACACTATATGGAGGGACAGTTTTTTTCCAATTTAAATATTATAATAGTGTCTAGGTACACTAATATTATAGGAGGGTGGCAGATTTATATTACCCTAATTTCATTATTTAAGTAGGTAAATATTACTTGAGTGTTATTAAAAACTGTATCTTTAAAGTTGTCTGTATTCAATGTTTTAATGGTTACAGTTGCCGCGGCATTTTCATCTCCTCTGAATATATGGAAATTTACATCAGAGTCAGCTAATGATCTAAGATGTCTTGGCGCCCGATTTTCTATAAATTCCACAAGTAATTTTGCCATTGTATCTTTGGTAACATGACTAGATTTGGGTAATGCATGAACCATTTCGGTCTGAAAAAATAACATATAACTATTAATAAATTAATATGGTTTTTTTTTAAAAATAATTATAATTACCTAGAAAACACTGAATTGCAAAATTAAAAGTAGATATTTTGAACCATGAAAATGTATTATTATTTAAATATAAAATAATCGTATAAACCATAAATATAACATTAAATTATAAATGTAGGTCCAAAATTTCAAATACGGTATAAGGTTTCAACACATTGTTCAAAATTGGTTTAGACAGATTTATATAGGGGTTGTACCTATAAAAATACTATTAAGTATTTTAAATAATAAATATAATTTAGTTGAGACTAAATAGAAAACATTGACATGTTTTAGACTATATTCAGTATTGATATTTAAAACAATTAAAGAAATTTATTAACAATGATATATTCAATTATTAATATATCAATAACCTATACCTATAAATTGTATAATATTATGTGATTAAATTTGTATTATATTATGTTTAAATGATTATGTTATTATATAAATTTGTTTTTGTGATCTTCCACATGTGCATTTATTTAAATAAATTCACGTATTTAATTTTACATTTTAGTATTATTTAATGATTTATACCTAAACACAGTAACAAGATATCCACTCGCCACTATTTTCAAGAACACTTTTATTTGCTGTTGTGTAAAAGTTACCCTATTTGTTAATTATATTACCCACCTCTTTGTATTATAAATACATATTTTAATTAAAAAGAATTATTTTTATTATTATTGTTTTTATGATGACACTATTTGTAACTGTTTTAATTTGTTATAATCGTTTGTAAGTGTAAAAGCGGTATTAAATTATTATTGTTTAATAGTGCAAAAAAAAAAAAATGTAAAATAAAGTTAAATGTTTTGAATTTGATTGATCAATGGTCGAGCATACATGGCATATTATATATAAATTGTAGAAATATATGTTTACTCTAACTAAACAGCTTAGTTTTATCAGATGAGTACACATTTTAAAAATATATACAAATTAATTATTATATACAAAATTGTTTAAAATAATTCAATACATATTATTTTCAATTATTAGTTAAATATTACCTTCATATTATAGATTACGACTGCTGTTTTATCTCGATAGTTGTTTAAGTTGATACCAAAAACTTTAGCAGTATGATAATGAAGAGTTGAATCCAAAGCTACAAATGTCATAGTCTTGTTTGATAAACATACTAATTTTATTGGCCGAACAGTGTCATAAACAAATTCCAAACTTGGTTTAGAAAACCTAAACATTAATATATATATCAACAATTAATCAAATGCCAAGTAATAGCAGTTTACATTTAACGGCAATTCAATGCACGCATTACAGTCTTACAAAATAAAAGTAATATATACGAATATAACAAATTTACTTGCCTATAATATTTGTCAGCAAGTAAAGCTCTATAACATTTAGTGTCTTCCCAATGTTCCATAAATTTCTCTGTGCTTGCGAGATTTGATAAATTCGCTTTAATACTAAACAAATACATAGATTTAAAAACTAATTGATTTTATTATCAAATACTAAATCTTACCTTGTCTTACTAGACATATCAATATTGCCATTTGGACAATCGCTTTGTTTGTAGTCAAAAAAGATACTTTTAGACATTTTACGCAAAGCTCTACTAAGGTAATTAATGTACTGGTCAAAATCTTCTTGATTTTCTCCTTTTATTGTAGAATTTTGTTTCCTAAGAATATTGGCTATTTTATCTGGATATTTATTCATTATGGTCTCGAAGCATTTTTTTACATATATTGGACGTTCATTATAATAGTCTAACAAATATAAATAATAAATATTAAAATGGACAGCATATTAAATTTATTACACTGGATGTTCCACGAAAATGCATGATTTTAAAATTTGTTAAAGTGGAGCATTATTAACATTGTCTAAACTAATATGATCAACTCAACACTTTAAAACTACTAATTCTTGTGGAACACCCTGGAAAGTAATTGGATTATTTACATACAGTTTGTTTCTTTTTTTAAAAAATTTGATATATATTTTGTTGGGATAGAATCTTTCCGACAGTTGAAGTATTCAATACTTAACAATTGTAGCTAAAACATATAATTTTACTATTAATAATATAAAAAGAAAGTAATAACAATAATTAAAATGAATTACCATTGAATAAACTGGATTAAAATCCAAGTAAGGATTGTGTGGTGTAAACAACATCATAGTAGGTCCGTTTTTAAAAGTGGTCTCTAGTATAGAAGATCTAACACGAACAATAGGAGGTATCCACACTGTTGTTAATTGAATCTCTTGCATTACCCAAGTCTCAAGTGTTTTGCGATTAACATATAGGTCATTAAACGGCTTAATACAATCAATAAATATAATAATGAGTAACTGTTTAAAATGTTAATATAGATTAAAGATATAGAGATTATAGCTGATTGCACACGAGGCGTTTTAATCATGTGGACACATTATCGTCACACCAAAATGATTACCTTACTTTTTTGGTGCTGAAAACAGCCGATAATGTGGTATCATACATTGCATACGTAATTTTGCATATTATTTAAATTATGAGAAATATAAATTGGAGTTGGACGACATTGAGGCTGTAACCATTTCAACATTATTTTATTAACAAATTTTAGCTCTAAAACACACTGTAATCAATTGTCTTACTGAGCTGATAATCCTAGATAATACATCCCGTCCAAATTACATATGTCCAAAGGTATTTCAAAATTATAATAATACAATAAAAATAAATAGTTCATTATCACAACCAATGTCTTATAAAATAACCATGTAATAAGGCAAAATAAGGGGTAATAGGTAGGTTTTAATTTATAATCAGTTAAATATTAATATAAAATAATACGACCTCCCGGCACACTACAAGTTGACTAAATGCATCAAATTAAATCATTTAAAAATATTGTTAAGCACAATACCACATAGAGTAATAATAATAATCTATGGTTGACCAAATTAAGTAACAAAACAAATCATACGTAAAAACATGTATTTTAATTTTAACCCGTCTTTGGTACATATGTGAGCGGGCCGCTTACACAGATAGTATTTCGAGTGTTATTTTTCGGAACAAGATTGTAGTTTTTTATTTTTATTTTATAAATTATGAAATATACATAATTCTAGGTATGGTTTGATTTTTTAAGTTAATTGATCAATTAATAATAATATAAAAAGTGAAATGTGAGCGCCGCGCTCACAGTGTAGCAATCATGTTACGAACTATATGTGTACCAACGACGGATTAAGTGACTGGCCCCAACCCAGTTGAAAAATAAATAAAATAAAATAAACCGCAGCGGATAAATTGTATCGTGTATACATGTCTATTAGAAATACGTTGTTTAATGTTAAATGTCAACAGTGTCCAACCGCCAAAATATTGTACATATAAAATTGTTCGCGGAGCAGTATTTCCCGTGTGAATACACTAATTTAAACGCGTGGTATATTAAACAATATTAAAACGCTTCGTGTGTAACTAGCTTAAAATTCAATAATATTATTATTATTTACCACTGTTTGGTTCCACAAAAGTAACTTAATCAATGGTTCTTTAGGTACCAATGGCCATGTAGCTATACACCATTTGACATATATTTGCAACGGGTGTGTTTTTAAATGATTAATCGCTACATCTAAAACAATCTTATATAGGTGCCAGCCTTGGTTTAAATCAAAATCAACAGATGCCACCAATACAGCCTGAAAACATAATATAATACTTATGGTTATAATATTGTATACAATGTATATTATAATTCATATTTACATGATATTGTTGATGAACTTTTAACAATTCTCGTTTGTTATTCAATAACATGACTGGACGTTTCATGGTGTCTATGAAACGAGTTATGTATGCTGCATCATTTGTAGGTCCCGTATAGTATATTCCTCCTTTGGTGTAATCGTAGGCTACTATAATAGGATAAACCTTATTGCCTTTGATCATTTTACTACAAACACTATCCGGTTGCCAACAATTAATAGCAGCAAAATAAACCTAAAATTAACAAACATTAGTTGCTATAATTGTCTAATAAAATATTTAAAATTATTACTTCATCTTTGTTGATTTCACATGCTTCGATAAAGGCTTCTCTTGAGTTCATAGAATCAGCATCCCACGGAGCATAAAACATTACAACAGCTAAGTCAACCATGTCTACATTGTTCAACACGGATGTTAAATCACCCGTATAGAAATCGGTGACACATGAATTCCTCTCAAAAAATGGTTTTGACTTTGGAATTTTAACCTCATAATCATTATGTCTAAAAATAAAGTAATAAAATATGGATCACAATATAATACATAGGTAAGTATATTGACTTTCAACTTAGTACTAGTACGAAAATATGGCTTACATATTGTTCAATGTCGCATAAGTGGTGCATAAGATGACAAATAAAAACAGCAACTCTTTTCCCAGTCGTTGAACAAACATTCTGAACCGTCTGAACTGACTGAACGTTTCTCTTATTTCAGTTTCATCCAGTGAGTTGTCCTTAGTGAGTTCTTCTTCCGCTACACTTTTCATTATTTGACCTCATTGGGATACAATTGATTTTTGGACATTTACTAGACACACAAATTGTCCGCAATCAGAGGACACCGATCAATTAATTAACGGCGATAGGAAATGTTTATTTTTTTAGTTTCTTTAAACGATATCAAAAACGTATTCAAAAATTTAAACGTACACGTACGTTCAGTAATCTAACCATTCCCTCAGACAACCATGGCCGCGACTGAAGATACTAAAAAAAAAAGAATAATATCAATAAACGTGCTGCAACTGTACCATTACCAGAGTGTTAATACGACAGTAGTTATACATGGCCGATAACTGGCGGGTACCGTCGCCGTTCAAAGGATTTGCTTATACTTACTTATACTAAATGTACATTATCAATATGCGTTTAAATATTTTATATTTATCATCAGCGGTGCAGATTATAAATCATTTTGATGTAAATTTAACAATTCCATCAGGTTTGCGCATATTTTGTTACGTGGGTATGCGCCGTTTGAATGTTAGTACAAAACACCTAGGTACCCACCCGAGCTTACAATCGATCCGCATGGGTAACCAACCTAACGAAACGAATTGCCTATTTGTTATTCATATACTTACGTGTTGCAGGAGGTACGTTTTATTGATTTGTATGTCCCCATTTCCTTTCATTTGGTTTCATTGGCCGAGAGTTTTCTTGGCAATACGATTATTGTACGAAACGCGCATACCTGTGCACCAGTACCAAAACTAAACACTAATTTAGTTACTATTTATTATGGCTTAAAGATAAATCAATATTACAGTAAATTTAATATTAGTTTATATAAGTAGTGATAATGAATTTAAAAGGAAATACAATAATGTATAACGTGTGTAAACATAATAGCATAATATATTCTATAATGATATTATATTGGCCTTATAATTATAGAAGTATAAAATATACAAAAAAAAATAACTGCGTACATACTTTGCTATATGGATGGGTGGCTACTGTTGCAGGTGGGAAATCGGAAATACAACGAAAAACGAATCTGATCGAAGTAGTATAAGAGTTTGAGAAAATCGTGTATTTGCCGTTTTCTCGTCATTTGTCAGTAGTTATTTCTGCCGCGATAAAAAACTAATAGATATATCGAAAAATGACCTCTCTAAAGTTCCCGACTAGGCAAAATTTGTTACCGGAATCAGTATTATAGAAGCGTACAGATCGGATTAAGTCTTCTGGTAGAAAAAGTGCTTACGGAAAAATAAAAAAAATAATAAAAATCATTGTAAAACCGCAAGACCCATCGCTCCGCTTAAATCAACCATAGAATCGATCCGTTATAATATTGTGTATATTTTTATTTTAGACAAAATTCACTTTATACCATTATATTTAACCACCAACATTGTTGTAAGTAAACAAATAATATTTTTAACATTTTTTTCCTCCTGAAAACACGATAAAACTGTATTGTCCATTGGTTTCATTACGGTGTTTGTAGGCTTCGGTATTTTCGACAGGGGTTTTTTTTTTAAGCTTTAAATATATTGGTTTTTTATCATTATGTTAAATATTAATGGTTAGTTACTACGAAGTATGTTTGCGATTTTTATTTTCCCCGTCTGTTACTGTCTGGTCGAAAAATCGTTTTCTATTGAAAACTTTTAGGGGATTTGTTTGTAGCATTTTTGTAATCTATTTGGCGTATTGGGAAGATCAATTTTTTTTATTTTCTGGAATAACGGGTAAAACGAGAATATTTACGGTTTCGGTTATTTTCAATTTTGTTTTGTTGAATATTTATATCAGATCTTTCTAGACGTGGTACAATTTTCAATAAATTCTAGTTTTTTTTTCGTTTTAACTAGGTTTTATGTAGTTAAAATTCTTTTGGCTTCTTAAAAATACTGGATAACTCGAATTAAGATCGGTACCACGTTTTACTTTGTGGTAACAAAATATGTTGAGCATTATGCAGTCTATTATTTTTTATAATAGTTTAAAGCACACATTTTGATAAACATCGTAAAAATTATAGCATTTCATGTACTATTTTCAAATTCGTCTGGATAAAACTTTTTTAGCTCTAGAAAAATGATCAACGATTTGAGATGAAAAAACCAATACAGAGTTGTGATTTATATAGTAGTTACAAATTAGTACAATTTTCAATGTTAATTCATTGAAACATATTTAACCAAACTTTGCACAGAATCGTTTTCCGTTTGCAATGATTTATTGTCGCGTACAGTTATAAATTGAATTTTCATCTATATCCTACCTTCCCAACCATGAACACAACAGTGGCCAATCCATGAGCAGTACTTCTTAAATAATATACATTAGGGGAAAATATTTTAATAGATTTAAACACTATGTGATAATTGAATAAAGTAAAATGTTGAGGATTTAAAAAATGTAGTTACTTGTATTATTAATATACTAGTTGGATGCCCATCATTAAAATGTTACGTAACCATGTTAACAGTAGCATTACAAACGTATCTCGGCTTTTATATATAAGAGAATAATAACAACAGCGATTAAGTGCCACATTGTGGGAATCTAGAAGTTAGATACCATTGGTTATGTGAGCCCACATAGCACATCATCTTTCGATGATATTTCAGATACATAAGAATTTATTTTACAAAAAATGTATAATTTATTTAGATATATTTATATTTTACAAATTGGGTTGTATAGAATAGTTAACCAAAAAAATATTAATGATGTTTAATTTTATTTTATTTACAAATTAATATAATTCAATTTATTTTATTATAATTAAAATCAATAATTTTACTGAAACATGAATTCATTACTGATATTCAAAAGTCTTCTATGCCATTCATTATTTTGTCAACCCTGTAACAGTTAACAAATAAAAAATAATATATTAAAATAAAATGAGTAGTTTATTTTACTTACCCTAGATTGATTGAATTATTAGATAACCATCCTTCATTAACAAGATTATCTAAAAGTTTCCCAGCAGATACTTGTTCCCCATGAATTATTGCTACAAAAATCATAGCAACAGCAAAAGATACCTGATCATAGGAGAGCCATGTATTGGTTGAAGTAAGAAAATGTAAGCATTTCTATAAATATTAAAATACGAAAATTAAAAAAAATGTATAACATATTCAGAGGCGTGAATTGTTTTAATAATAATTTTAATTATTAACTATAATTAAATCAAAAATATTTTATAACTATTAATATTTTATTTTATACTGCAGTAGAACAATCAAGACAGTTAAAATATTTACTTACATTGATATTTTCTGTGCGAATAAACATAAAAAGAACCTCATAACATTCTTCATAAATTGATTCAGCCATTATTTCCTTAGATTTGAATATATAATAATTTTGTGATTGAAATGGCGACATATTAGAATTTGCATGGTTATTATTGTCAACTAATTCTAAAGAATCCAATAACAAAATAAAAACAAGGACTAGTGAGTATAATTGTTCAATATATATTTCTTGATAAATTAAGTTTTCAATTATTCAAAAACAATAAACTTAAAACTTTTTGGTTGCTTTGTCCTTTTTTACAATGAAGTTTTTCATTGTAAAACTTGTCTGTTTATAAATATAAAAGTACCAAGTACAATTTATATTTATAAACAGACAAAAGCACTACAGCTGGACCATTTGGTTCCTGGTCTAGGTTAATCGGTAAATATCTAGTCTGGTAAATATGTGAATTTTTTATGAAGAAATTATGTTTTAAAGTATTATATAAAACCATATGAGTATAGTAGGTATAAAAAACCTATCAAATAATAAAATATATTTAATAATTCAATGGCTCAGAGGATTTATTTAATTAAAAAAAAAAAAATGGATTTGAGATTATATGAATTATTTTAATTAAATCAAAAATACTAATAAAAAAATTGATAATAATTATAATTACCTTTATACATCCAACTTAATTGAAATGAGTTTCTTATTTCGAGTATCAAGGATTTGATTAATGGTGACATGTCTATAGAAGTTTCATTTGTAAATAATTTAAATCGTGAAATTATATGATCCAAATTATATGTCTAGAAAGAGTGTAATAAATAATTATCCTTAAAATTAAATATTAAAAAATGGGTTAATCAGACAAGGTTAATTCATGGTTCTTTTAGGGAACATGCACAATAAATATTAAAATATATATAATTTTAATATTAGCATAAATATGAATTTACTTGATATGCTTTAATTGGAGCAAGAGGACACAATGTAAGGGCACCTTACTCTAAATCTATCTTATCTAGTAATTATAATAGTAGTTATTAGATAGTTACTTTTGATAATTTTGTGCCAGCTATTTTAAATATTATACATAAACAATGAATATGTAGTTCTTCATCTTTTTCTAAATTTAATAATTCAGTAATGCATGCTAATATAATTTTTCCTTTAATACCTCCACATTGGTATAGTTCGGCAAGAAATCTATTAAAAATATTATTGTATATAATATTATAATAATGTTCATATTATTAAAATAAAACATACTTGCAGTTGGTCAACCAATTAGTATAATAATTACATTGAAAATTACATAATTCACTGCACAGATCTGTTGGTGTCTTGAATATAAATATTAAATATTGTTGAATAATGAAATATAATAAATAAAATGTGCAATTAATCCACGTAATTTTTAATTAATATTAATTTTTAAATAATTTAATATGTACATAATAAAAATGATTTACCATGGATTTTTTGTGTTTGAAATTATCTCTGATATTCTTTAAGCATTTCTGGTAACATTTATACTCATTGAAAACATTTTGGCATTTGATCACTAATATTTTTTGAAACAAATTTTTAGAGTTAATACCCTTATTAAATTGTTGATGATTTATCAAACGTGAACATAACTCAGCATACAAGCTGGAATTATGGTAATTGTTGAGGATCTAAAAAAGATACAATATTATACAAATTAAATTAAATAATCATTAATATTTTAAAATCTACACACTTGATTATGTAATTTACATGTAACTTCATCTAGTAATGAAACTGTTCTTATTGGCAAAGCAATTATTGTCTGTATTGTTTGGTTTATGTTATTGTGTTGTAAATTCCGCAAACTTGAACCAAAAGTACTTATTATTTTCTAAAGTAAAGAATAAGAAACTGGAATATTAGAAAAATATAGTAGGTACTAATTATCAACTCCAAAGTATTAGGTGAACAAAAATAAAATAAACAGATTAATAGCAATTAGCAGGTATGGGAATTTAGGATATAGGTGTATATATATATTATTTTTAATATTGAAAGTATGTTGATACATATTTACATTTAAAAATAAATCTGAATTAGGTATGAAAATGTTGACTAAAATTATTCTTACTATTTTTTAGTATTTACAATTTTTATGGCATTGAAAAAATAAATTAAACAAATTAAACAATTGCAATAATATTGTGTTAAATCTATAAATGGATTTAGATTAATTTTTAAATCTTTTTATTTACTACTCCTAAAAATGTGGTCTGCATAAAAAAAAAAAAAAAAAATGCAGTTTTACAATAATTCTTTGGTATATTATAATACCAAACCAAAAGTACATTATATCAATTTTTGCTAATTATAAAGATATTTATTTGTATAAATTATATTATATTATAACACTGAACTTACTGCTCGATCCATATTTGCACCACTCTTATTAAATTATGTTTATATAACCAAATACCTGCAAATGAAATAACAATTAAGAGTTTATTCTAAAAATGAATCGCAAGTTTATTTTGAAAAAAATATTAAACATCACTCATTTTTAAATGATAAAAAATTGACAAAAAAAAAATGATTTATGAGTAGCTGCCTATGTTAAAACTATATTTATAGTCATAGAAGAGAATGGAGTATTTGATTTTTTACCATACTCTAAATAAGCTTAAATTATATACAAATTTGTTGAACTTAATAGTATAAGCCAATTAAATTCACCTTTTTATTTTGACAATTTAAAAACCAAATTTTTTGAAAAAAAACCTTTCAAAAACAAAAATCAATAAAATAAATTCAATTTAATGTGTCTCCCAATAATAACTGTTTTTCTTTATTGCATCCGTGTTACACATCAATGAAGAAAAGTAATTCGATATTCGTTTCAAAAATACCAAAAACCCTATGACGGTCACCCTTAAAGAGGTTGAATTTCAGAAATCTGGCTTTGAGGGGCATGTGAATTCACTCGTCCACTTATGTATGCAAATTTACAGACATCTCTGTGCGATAAATTAGGTTGCATATCGCATATAGATAAATAAATAAGTAAACATTTCTTTTTATTATTATAGATAAGTACCTATTTTTTTTTTTTATGAAAGTCTAATTATTAAATATCGCTACAGTAGAACATCAATAAATATTGGTTAGGTACCAACAAAATAATCTATAGATAATATGTTTTATATTTTATCATCTAAATTCATAGCAATTGTGTAAACATAATAATTAATATTTCAAACAAATTTTGATTTAATATACAGTTGGACAAATAGAAAATAACAATATAAATATAAATAATATTAGTTAGAGGTATTTACCTTAAATGTTATCTCTACTCGGCATTGGAATTCATTAAAAAACAAAAATTGATCATAAATGTATAAATATATAAACTGATGGAAAATATAAATTATGTAATGAAAAAAATCAATTAACGACAGTAGAATTACTATTGCCGTATTATGGTCAGAGGTCGGAACACATCAAAGTTGAACATTGTAAATTTAACAATTCCATCAGGTTTGCGCATATTTTGTTACGTGGGTATGCGCCGTTTGAATGTTAGTACAAAACACCTAGGTACCCACCCGAGCTTACAATCGATCCGCATGGGTAACCAACCTAACGAAACGAATTGCCTATTTGTTATTCATATACTTACGTGTTGCAGGAGGTACGTTTTATTGATTTGTATGTCCCCATTTCCTTTCATTTGGTTTCATTGGCCGAGAGTTTTCTTGGCAATACGATTATTGTACGAAACGCGCATACCTGTGCACCAGTACCAAAACTAAACACTAATTTAGTTACTATTTATTATGGCTTAACGATAAATCAATATTACAGTAAATTTAATATTAGTTTATATAAGTAGTGATAATGAATTTAAAAGGAAATACAATAATGTATAACGTGTGTAAACATAATAGCATAATATATTCTATAATGATATTATATTGGACTTATAATTATAGAAGTATAAAATATAATATGCAATATCGATGCGTTTGCTGTTAAAATAATTTGCTGGCAGAATTGTACGGTCATACGTCAACGCCGCTGCGGTTTAAACTTTCGTCGTTCACAAATATTAAATTGTACCCAGTGGCGGCGCCAGGATTTTTTGTCCGGGTGGGACCACTGATTTATAGGGAGTGCCGGTAACGTAACAACAATTGCCTTGTCCCTGTCGCCTATCGGATGGGTACAATTACTGGTTAACAAAAGAATTCTTACAATTCTGTTTAATTTAAAATTATATCTAAAACTGTGATATCTGTATATTTTAAAATACAATGCAACACAAGACAAAAATACTATGAAATCATACAGGGTGGGCCGTGGCCCAGGAATATTTTTTAATGAGCCGTGGCCCACCCCTGACGCCGACACTGTTAGTACCCATATATATATATATATATGTACCCAGTCGTGGCTTTCTCTATATATTCGAGGAGTATATATAGTATTTGGTTATTGGCTCCGTAATTATTATGACTTATGGCGTGTTAATTCATAGACACACGTCCAATTCTTGTTTTCATGTCATTGGCTCCGGTGTAATCGCATGAATTCCTTCCGGTGGCGTAGCGTGGAACTTGGTGGCCCTAGGGCCTATAAGACACGGAGATAATTATAATACAAATAGCGATTTTAAGAGTTAATAAAAAACTATTGTGTACATTTATTTATTCTATATAAATATTATTAAAAAAATTTACTAATAAAAGTGCTCCTGTGCCCCCCCTCCCCCCGTTAACTTGAACATACCTTAGGGGGTCCCGACCTCAATACGCCACTGATTCCTTCGATGCCCCGATTGAATTTCCTCAAATGACATTCCATTATAACATGATTTACGGTTTGTCTTTCGTTGCCAGGCTGTATCGGAGTCGCCATTTGTCAGCACAACAATCATGGCTTGTTCGAAGGCGATTCAGTACAGACCACTCACGTCTAGGCAGTTCCATTCCCCGTAACCCTTGGATTGGGGTCAGACACCAGACTTTTGTTTGTTATAGTAGGTTCAGTCCAATCAGGGCCGGATTGGGCGTTTCAGTTAGTCGTGCTCAATATTTTACATAAAAGAACAACAGAACAATAGGTTACCGTTGGCCTGGTTCTGCCAATTAGATTCCAGTTGTGTAATTGTAGAAAAAAAAAAAATAGAAATTTCGGCTCGGCGGCCCAAATTATTATTATTATTATTATCATAGTTTTCTAAGTTTAAATATGTGTTATGACACTAACTGATGGAAATGTGTTTATTGTACCCGTAGTTAGTTATCTAGTTATATTGCTTACTAGCAATAGTACTTTTAAGTAGTATTATAATAGGATTTTAAGTAACGATAAACACAAAACGGATTATGATAAAAATATTATTTTTTTTTTTTTTTATATATAGAAATCGAAATAAAGGAGAGAAGGAAAAAAAATTTGGCAAAAAATGTGGAACGCTTCACGATTTTGCGTGTCATCCTTGCGCAGGGGCCATGCTAATCTTCTCTGTATCGTTCCAATTTTAGTATATGTACTGCTGAAGCAAGTACATTAGAACATGTTTAAGAACTTGTATATATACTGTGCACGTCTATCGGAGTGTACACAAGCGAAAAGTACGGCACGGACGGTTTTGGGAATAACGTAGAACTCGTTGCGCCGTAAATCGCACCGATAGATCGCAGCACACTAATTCTCGCCGGGCCGAACGCGGCGATAATATTGGACATTTTTTTTTGTTTTTAAGGCGGTAGGCATTTTTGCTTTAAACACCATCAGTCATGACTAATACTGTCTGAAGTGTTTATATTTTTCTTTATTCATGAATAGACAACGTATAATCTTTTTTATTTTTATTTTCATGCGTACAAATTTAATTTATACAATATTGTTATTTATAATTATAATTATTATATTATAATTAATTATAATTATATTATTAATTATTATTATTAAGTATTAACTATTTAACATTATATTATATTACAATGGCTTGTGATAGTGAAATTTAGGAAGTCTGATTGAAAAAAGGCCATCTATTTACGATTACGATAATAAAGATCACAGCAATAGAACGATCCAGGACAAACTGTGGGAGGAAATAAGCAAGGAAATGAATGTCAATGGTGCGAAAGTTGTAATACTAACACGTGTATAGTTTTTTAATTTTTTTTTCATCCGATCGTAATTCACATATAAATGATACAATAACATTGTGAGTGATACGTTTTTTGTTGAATGGATGTACCTATAACTTTTTTTTCCTGTTCTTCTAAATTGTGTCAAAGGTACCACATACAAATCGCAACCTCTTCGTCAGATGAAATTTTGGAAACTATATAGATTTATATAATATATTGTTTGTCTTGTCTTGTCTTGACTAGCTGATATGCGCGTACATAAAACAAATTGTTTTTAGTTGACTAAAACAAAAATAACTAACGATGACTAACACAGTTTTGCTCTTTTGGTGTGCGGCCGGCCTTAATCCGGATAATTCGACAAATCTGGATATGAATTTGATTCAAATCCGCATTTGGATATTCGGATATTCGGATTTCATGCCCACCCCTAATTATAATATATAATATGTTACGCGACGGAGAAAATACGTTTTGTTTTTATTGCCATGTGTATACACGGCGGCGCGCCTATGACTCCGATAGATAACGGCCGCGGTCATATAATGCCGACCAATCACAGAGCGTTCTATCTCGTCCGGGGGGGGGGGAATGGTCCGACAGTTGTCGGCGGCTCAGTATGCATGGCGCGAGTTTGGGCACTCTTAAATTGAACAGAGTCTAGTTGTGAATGTCTTCCGACCAGCCAATCATCAGTATATTTGTCGATTTTTCTTCTTAATTTGCAGTTTTTTCTGTCTAACGTGGTGCTTCCAGTTGAGTCGAGAGTCCCAGGTGCATTCCTAGATATTTTGCCGGGTCACACTGTATGATGATCTGCTAATCTAGCAATACCGGTATATAATTAGACGGTTTTACGCAATGTGTAAATTCCGTGCACCGATTTTTTACTGTTAATTTTTATTCATTTTTTGTTGATGGGGGACCTTTGACGCCAATCAATCGCAGTCGTGAAAAAAAAAAATAACGGCGTACATACATTGCACTATGGATGGGTGGCTACTGTTGCAGGTGGGAAATCGGAAATACAACGAAAAACGGTTCTGATCGAAGTAGTATAAGAGTTTGAGAAAATCGTGTATTTGCCGTTTTCTCGTCATTTGTCGGTAGTTATTTCAGCCGCGATAAAAAACTAATAGATATATCGAAAAATGACCTCTCTAAAGTTCCCGACTAGGCAAAATTTGTTACCGGAATCAGTATTATAGAAGCGTACAGATCGGATTAAGTCTTCTGGTAGAAAAAGTGCTTACGGAAAAATAAAAAAAATAATAAAAATCATTGTAAAACCGCAAGACCCATCGCTCCGCTTAAATCAACCATAGAATCGATCCGTTATAATATTGTGTATATTTTTATTTTAGACAAAATTCACTTTATACCATTATATTTAACCACCAACATTGTTGTAAGTAAACAAATAATATTTTTAACATTTATTTCCTCCTGAAAACACGATAAAACTGTATTGTCCATTGGTTTCATTACGGTGTTTGTAGGCTTCGGTATTTTCGACAGGGGTTTTTTTTTTAAGCTTTAAACATATTGGTTTTTTATCATTATGTTAAATATTAATGGTTAGTTACTACGAAGTATGTTTGCGATTTTTATTTTCCCCGTCTGTTACTGTCTGGTCGAAAAATCGTTTTCTATCGAAAACTTTTAGGGGATTTGTTTGTAGCATTTTTGTAATCTATTTGGCGTATTGGGAAGATCAATTTTTTTTATTTTCTGGAATAACGGGTAAAACGAGAATATTTACGGTTTCGGTTATTTTCAATTTTGTTTTGTTGAATATTTATATCAGATCTTTCTAGACGTGGTACAATTTTCAATAAATTCTAGTTTTTTTTTCGTTTTAACTAGGTTTTATGTGGTTAAAATTCTTTTGGCTTCTTAAAAATACTGGATAACTCGAATTAAGATCGGTACCACGTTTTACTTTGTGGTAACAAAATATGTTGAGCGTTATGCAGTCTATTATTTTTTATAATAGTTTAAAGCACACATTTTGATAAACATCGTAAAAATTATAGCATTTCATGTACTATTTTCCAATTCGTCTGGATAAAACTTTTTTAGCTCTAGAAAAATGATCAACGATTTGAGATGAAAAAAACCAATACAGAGTTGTGATTTATATAGTAGTTACAAATTAGTACAATTTTCAATGTTAATTCATTGAAACATATTTAACCAAACTTTGCACAGAATCGTTTACCGTTTGCAATGATTTATTGTCGCGTACAGTTATAAATTGAATTTTCATCTATATCCTACCTTCCCACCCATGAACACAACAGTGGCCAATCCATGAGCAGTACTTCTTAAATAATATACATTAGGGGAAAATATTTTAATAGATTTAAACACTATGTGATAATTGAATAAAGTAAAATGTTGAGGATTTAAAAAATGTAGTTACTTGTATTATTAATATACTAGTTGGATGCCCATCATTAAAATGTTACGTAACCATGTTAACAGTAGCATTACAAACGTATCTCGGCTTTTATATATAAGAGAATAATAACAACAGCGATTAAGTGCCACATTGTGGGAATCTAGAAGTTAGATACCATTGGTTATGTGAGCCCACATAGCACATCATCTTTCGATGATATTTCAGATACATAAGAATTTATTTTACAAAAAATGTATAATTTATTTAGATATATTTATATTTTACAAATTGGGTTGTATAGAATAGTTAACCAAAAAAATATTAATGATGTTTAATTTTATTTTATTTACAAATTAATATAATTCAATTTATTTTATTATAATTAAAATCAATAATTTTACTGAAACATGAATTCATTACTGATATTCAAAAGTCTTCTATGCCATTCATTATTTTGTCAACCCTGTAACAGTTAACAAATAAAAAATAATATATTAAAATAAAATGAGTAGTTTATTTTACTTACCCTAGATTGATTGAATTATTAGATAACCATCCTTCATTAACAAGATTATCTAAAAGTTTCCCAGCAGATACTTGTTCCCCATGAATTATTGCTACAAAAATCATAGCAACAGCAAAAGATACCTGATCATAGGAGAGCCATGTATTGGTTGAAGTAAGAAAATGTAAGCATTTCTATAAATATTAAAATACGAAAATTAAAAAAAATGTATAATATATTCAGAGGCGTGAATTGTTTTAATAATAATTTTAATTATTAACTATAATTAAATCAAAAATATTTTATAACTATTAATATTTTATTTTATACTGCAGTAGAACAATCAAGACAGTTAAAATATTTACTTACATTGATATTTTCTGTGCGAATAAACATAAAAAGAACCTCATAACATTCTTCATAAATTGATTCAGCCATTATTTCCTTAGATTTGAATATATAATAATTTTGTGATTGAAATGGCGACATATTAGAATTTGCATGGTTATTATTGTCAACTAATTCTAAAGAATCCAATAACAAAATAAAAACAAGGACTAGTGAGTATAATTGTTCAATATATATTTCTTGATAAATTAAGTTTTCAATTATTCAAAAACAATAAACTTAAAACTTTTTGGTTGCTTTGTCCTTTTTTACAATGAAGTTTTTCATTGTAAAACTTGTCTGTTTATAAATATAAAAGTACCAAGTACAATTTATATTTATAAACAGACAAAAGCACTACAGCTGGACCATTTGGTTCCTGGTCTAGGTTAATCGGTAAATATCTAGTCTGGTAAATATGTGAATTTTTTATGAAGAAAATATGTTTTAAAGTACAGTAAAATCTCGTTAAGACGCTCCCGTTTAATACGCCATCCCGCTTAACACGCGGATTTTTCCCGGTCCCAGGTAATTGTACACTTTTAACATTGAAAAAAACACGCTTAATACGCCACCGCATAATACGTAATCCCGCATAATACGCTCTAATTGCTGGCTTCTCAAACCTTTTAAAATAGAAAAAAACCCGTTAACTGTTTTAACTTGCTCAAATTGGTCTGGAACTGACAAGCTAAAACTTTTGGTAATAGGTAAATCGAAATCCCCCCGATGTTTTAAAAATGTACACACTTTACCGTGTGATTATAAAGCTCAAAACCGTGCGTGGATGACTGGAAGTTTAATCATTGAATGGGTTATTAAAAACTGTTTCAACAAAGCCTATTTTGGTAACGTCTCACAAGAAGACCCTCACGTTTTGGACTCAGACGAATTTCGGGACTTTGAGGAGGTTTATCCAGGCTACACATCCATTGACGACCAATTGATAACGAACGAGGCACTAGAACTTGAAGAAATTATCAATCAGGCTACAGTAAACGATGAACCAGATGAACCAAGTGATGATAAGGAAGAATACATTCCACCACTTCCGTCAATCGCTAGTACTGTACAATCAATATCTACATTGAGACAGGCACTTACTGTAACTGATGGCTCCGAAAACATGCTTCTATATCTAGGTAGGGTGGAAAATTTCTTATTGAATAAATATAAAAATAATGTATTGAAACAACCAACCATTACCACTTTTTTTAATCCAAGAAAATATAATACATAATTATAAAATATGTTCCTAATAATTTTATTGTATGTATATTTGATGTTTTTTTATTATTAATTTTAAATACAACTTATGTTACTGTGTAATACATAACAAGTCACACTATGAACATTTTTCTAATTTATTCTATCTACATATTATCACATTTAAAACGCTTTTAATAGGCGGGTATCGCCTATAACGCTTTAAGAGCGTAATAGGCGGGATATCGCCTATAACGCTATCCCGCATATTGCGCGGTTTTACGATTTCCCCTTCGAGAGCGTCTTAACGAGGTTTTACTGTATTATATAAAACCATATGAGTATAGTAGGTATAAAAAACCTATCAAATAATAAAATATATTTAATAATTCAATGGCTCAGAGGATTTATTTAATTAAAAAAAAAAAAATGGATTTGAGATTATATGAATTATTTTAATTAAATCAAAAATACTAATAAAAAAATTGATAATAATTATAATTACCTTTATACATCCAACTTAATTGAAATGAGTTTCTTATTTCGAGTATCAAGGATTTGATTAATGGTGACATGTCTATAGAAGTTTCATTTGTAAATAATTTAAATCGTGAAATTATATGATCCAAATTATATGTCTAGAAAGAGTGTAATAAATAATTATCCTTAAAATTAAATATTAAAAAATGGGTTAATCAGACAAGGTTAATTCATGGTTCTTTTAGGGAACATGCACAATAAATATTAAAATATATATAATTTTAATATTAGCATAAATATGAATTTACTTGATATGCTTTAATTGAAGCAAGAGGACACAATGTAAGGGCACCTTACTCTAAATCTATCTTATCTAGTATTAATAATAGTAGTTATTAGATAGTTACTTTTGATAATTTTGTGCCAGCTATTTTAAATATTATACATAAACAATGAATATGTAGTTCTTCATCTTTTTCTAAATTTGATAATTCAGTAATGCATGCTAATATAATTTTTCCTTTAATACCTCCACATTGGTATAGTTCGGCAAGAAATCTATTAAAAATATTATTGTATATAATATTATAATAATGTTCATATTATTAAAATAAAACATACTTGCAGTTGGTCAACCAATTAGTATAATAATTACATTGAAAATTACATAATTCACTGCACAGATCTGTTGGTGTCTTGAATATAAATATTAAATATTGTTGAATAATGAAATATAATAAATAAAATGTGCAATTAATCCACGTAATTTTTAATTAATATTAATTTTTAAATAATTTAATATGTACATAATAAAAATGATTTACCATGGATTTTTTGTGTTTGAAATTATCTCTGATATTCTTTAAGCATTTCTGGTAACATTTATACTCATTGAAAACATTTTGGCATTTGATCACTAATATTTTTTGAAACAAATTTTTAGAGTTAATACCCTTATTAAATTGTTGATGATTTATCAAACGTGAACATAACTCAGCATACAAGCTGGAATTATGGTAATTGTTGAGGATCTAAAAAAGATACAATATTATACAAATTAAATTAAATAATCATTAATATTTTAAAATCTACACACTTGATTATGTAATTTACATGTAACTTCATCTAGTAATGAAACTGTTCTTATTGGCAAAGCAATTATTGTCTGTATTGTTTGGTTTATGTTATTGTGTTGTAAATTCCGCAAACTTGAACCAAAAGTACTTATTATTTTCTAAAGTAAAGAATAAGAAACTGGAATATTAGAAAAATATAGTAGGTACTAATTATCAACTCCAAAGTATTAGGTGAACAAAAATAAAATAAACAGATTAATAGCAATTAGCAGGTATGGGAATTTAGGATATAGGTGTATATATATATTATTTTTAATATTGAAAGTATGTTGATACATATTTACATTTAAAAATAAATCTGAATTAGGTATGAAAATGTTGACTAAAATTATTCTTACTATTTTTTAGTATTTACAATTTTTATGGCATTGAAAAAATAAATTAAACAAATTAAACAATTGCAATAATATTGTGTTAAATCTATAAATGGATTTAGATTAATTTTTAAATCTTTTTATTTACTACTCCTAAAAATGTGGTCTGCATAAAAAAAAAAAAAAAAAATGCAGTTTTACAATAATTCTTTGGTATATTATAATACCAAACCAAAAGTACATTATATCAATTTTTGCTAATTATAAAGATATTTATTTGTATAAATTATATTATATTATAACACTGAACTTACTGCTCGATCCATATTTGCACCACTCTTATTAAATTATGTTTATATAACCAAATACCTGCAAATGAAATAACAATTAAGAGTTTATTCTAAAAATGAATCGCAAGTTTATTTTGAAAAAAATATTAAACATCACTCATTTTTAAATGATAAAAAATTGACAAAAAAAAAATGATTTATGAGTAGCTGCCTATGTTAAAACTATATTTATAGTCATAGAAGAGAATGGAGTATTTGATTTTTTACCATACTCTAAATAAGCTTAAATTATATACAAATTTGTTGAACTTAATAGTATAAGCCAATTAAATTCACCTTTTTATTTTGACAATTTAAAAACCAAATTTTTTGAAAAAAAACCTTTCAAAAACAAAAATCAATAAAATAAATTCAATTTAATGTGTCTCCCAATAATAACTGTTTTTCTTTATTGCATCCGTGTTACACATCAATGAAGAAAAGTAATTCGATATTCGTTTCAAAAATACCAAAAACCCTATGACGGTCACCCTTAAAGAGGTTGAATTTCAGAAATCTGGCTTTGAGGGGCATGTGAATTCACTCGTCCACTTATGTATGCAAATTTACAGACATCTCTGTGCGATAAATTAGGTTGCATATCGCATATAGATAAATAAATAAGTAAACATTTCTTTTTATTATTATAGATAAGTACCTATTTTTTTTTTTTATGAAAGTCTAATTATTAAATATCGCTACAGTAGAACATCAATAAATATTGGTTAGGTACCAACAAAATAATCTATAGATAATATGTTTTATATTTTATCATCTAAATTCATAGCAATTGTGTAAACATAATAATTAATATTTCAAACAAATTTTGATTTAATATACAGTTGGACAAATAGAAAATAACAATATAAATATAAATAATATTAGTTAGAGGTATTTACCTTAAATGTTATCTCTACTCGGCATTGGAATTCATTAAAAAACAAAAATTGATCATAAATGTATAAATATATAAACTGATGGAAAATATAAATTATGTAATGAAAAAAATCAATTAACGACAGTAGAATTACTATTGCCGTATTATGGTCAGAGGTCGGAACACATCAAAGTTGAACATTGCAATTGACGGAATAAAAATATAAAATTACACAGCACATCATATTATATAAAATTAGAGAACCCAACTACCGTTTTATCAGTGCGATAAGGTTTTAAAACGATAAAAACCGTATCGGAGATGGTCGTAAGTCTTCAAGGATATATGCGTTCCGGAATAATTGTAGACAATTTTCATATACTTTTTATTAAGCTTTTAAAATAATATCATAATGCAAAA
Organism: Tuberolachnus salignus; assembly: GCA_956483605.1. NCBI lineage: Eukaryota > Metazoa > Arthropoda > Insecta > Hemiptera > Aphididae > Tuberolachnus > Tuberolachnus salignus. The sequence continues at coordinate 44,711,150 of OY101432.1, read as the reverse complement.
CGTACGAAATTGAATTTCGTTTACTTGAAAATTATTTCAATATGGTAATTCTGTCGAAATTAATCGGACATACGATAACTATTGTACGTCCTGTAATACTTGAATTCTGATAAATCTAAACTACCGTGCATGTGTTTATGTGATGAACCGTTTATCCATTAAACCAGCGGTTCCCAAACTGTGAGGCGCGCCTCCCTCGGGAGGCTCGAGCTTTTGGCAGGGGAGGCGCGAGCCGCGTGGTAAATATTGATATTTTTAAATCAACAATAATTTCGTTGAAATGTCATAACTATTCCCAAACAAATATTTCACTATTATGTTAGTATTACTTAAAGTGTTGAATTGTAATGAGTAATGACCAATATTAATATATTTGCACGGCATTAGCCGTAGTAGTCGTGAATGAACCGTACACGTAAGGTGTAATCGTCATTTTCGAATTGTGCATTATCAACTTGTGTTTTATATCTTTTCTGGAAAAACGGAAAAATTTCTCAATATTAAGAGTACAACCAAGCGTTTAAATGAAGACAACAATAAAGAAGAAAATAAACGTAAGTTCAGAAAATTCGATGATAGTTATTTAGACTCATTTTACCATCAGCAATTGATATGGTTTCTACTATGATCGGGGAATCTACTGCAAACCAACTTAAAAATATTCCCTTGTCTAATAATACAATAAGTCGCCGAATTCATGATATTTCTGAAAATATAAATGAACAGCTTATTAATAAATTAAAAACCAACAATTTTGCAATTCAACTTGACGAAACTATCGATAGTAATAAAGACGGACACTTGATATGTTATATTCGTTTTATGGACAAAATAATTATTATAGAAGAGTTATTATTTTGCAAACCAATTTTCGGAGATAAAGCCTTAGGGCTAAAACCTTATTTGATATCACTAATGACTTTATGAATTGTAATAATATTAATTGGGAAAACTGTTTGGGTGTATGCACAGATGGGGCTCGAGCTATGGTTGGTCATTATGGTGGACTTCAGGCTTCAATACGACAAAAAGCTCCAGAAATGATATGGACTCATTGTCTTATTCATCGAGAATCTTTAGCATCACAAAATATGTGTCCATCGTTAAATACCGTACTTCAAACAGTTATAAAAGTAGTTAACTACATAATAACAAGGCCTGTTAAAGCAAGGTTCTTTAAAAAGATATGTGAAGAAATGGGAGCAGAGCATACTGCGTTACTGTTTTATTGTAATTCTAGATGGCTAACAAAAGGAAACGTTCTAATACGAGTGTTCGAACTTAGACAAGAACTTTACACTTATTTGAGTAAAGAAGGTCATAATGACTTTAACAAGTTTATTAATAGTGATTTTGTAATTAAATTAGCGTATTTATGTGATGCTTTTGAAAAACTTAATATACTCAACACATCTTTACAAGGTAAAGAAACTCATATTTTGCAATTATATGATAAAATGGTTGCTTTTATTAAAAATATCGACTTATGGCAAAGGAAACTGACCGAAGAAAACGGTAAGACCACGTGTTTTTCACTTTTAAAAAGTTTTCTTGAAGATAATGATCTTGAATTACCAATGAGCTCACTAAAAATAATTTCTGATCATCTGATGGCTTTTAAAAATCATTTCGAGAAATATTTTCCAGAAGACATCGTACAATATAATCGGATTAAAGATTCGTTTAGTGAAAAACCATTACCAAATTTCACAACTACTGAAGAAGAACAATTAATCGATATTTCATCTGATTCTTCGTTACGAATGAAATTTTCATTTTAGAATTTTGGAACAGCATTAAAGATGAATATCCTGAAATATCCAACAAAGCTTTGCGTGTACTACTACCATTTGCGACATTGTATTTATGCGAAGCAGGCTTTTCTGCAGTTGCTGTATTAAAATCAAAATATCGATCAAAACTTAATATTGAAAAAGAAATGCGTGTGGCTGTCACAACATTGCTACCTAATTTTGAAGAATAATTTAACGGAAAACAAGCACATTGTTCGCATTAAGTTTAAATATTAATACTCATTGTTTTTTTTTTTCATAAAAATAAAAATATTTTGTAATACTTTAAATTGAAGTTTAATAATATTTATTATTAATTTATATTGCCATAAAAATAAAAATACTATAAATTTGTAATTTAATTTTTTAGGGGAGGCGCAATTATTATTTTTTAATTTTTAGGGTGGCGTGAACTAAAAAAGTTTGGGAACCGCTGCATTAAACCGTAGTTCCAGTGGTATATAGTCACGCATTCGTATCTCGGGACGGTAGTTTATTTGCGGTTATTTCATTAGATTCTTCTATAGTATTTTTATTCCATTATTTCTCTAAACCACAGAATAATATTATTCCTCTTACATACTCCACGGATCTCATCTATGCGCAAAACGTCGGGCGTCGTGGCAATTAACTCTTTTTCAAACACGTCTTTCCCTTTGGTTTTTTTCTGAAGCGATCGCGGGCTATTTGTGTGTGTAGATACTCGCATTTTTATGTCACCCGAGTATTTTAAAAGTAAGATAACTATGTGTAGGGTTACCATACGTCCGGATTTTACAAAGGTAATCGTTTAACATGGTTATATCGATACAAAAACTTATGTCAGATGATGGATTTCCGTGTTCACTCTTTATAAATGTATAATATGTAATTTCTATTTTTGTTCATATTTTCCCCCGGAACGTCACGATAAGCGATTACCCATTATTGTCGTTGTTGCCATAAAATAAAAAATAAAGCATTGTAGTACTACTAAATTATTATTTTATATTCGTGTGTTAATTTGTTCACATATAATGTGCACTGGTAAACTACTCGTGTAATTCACTCGACAGTTTCTTTACTGTTTTATATGTGGGGGGAGGTGGTTGTCATTTGTTTTTCTTGTAGTTGTGTTTTGCTTGAAATATTAAATATTATTTTACTGATGTCCGGATTTAGTCTAAAAACATTATGGAAACCCTAACTATGCGTGAAAACGGTTTGAATACTGTCATAGATAATATAAGATACTGATAATATAAGATTAAGAATGATAAAATCAAAAAAAAGTAGTCTTTAGTATGTGTATACTATATATAGTATTTTATTATAAACTTGCGCAGACTTTATTCGCATGTTTATGCAATAAAAAAAATAGGGCCCCCACAAAATCACAAGTTATTTTTGATTGAAAGTATTAAAACGTCTAAAGTTTAAGCATTCTTTTTATCGGCACAAACATTTTGAACTCATTTATTACTTCTTCAATATTGATTCCTGATGCCATTTTTTTCCTTAACATAAGTGAATCAAAACGTTCGTGTATAATTGTTTTTCTGAGTTCAGATTTCACGATAGGCAATTTTGGAAAAGCCTATTCGCATGAGTAATTTATCATAGGAATTATAAATTGTGTCAAAGTTTTATCGAAGTTTGAAAATGTTGTTTTTCGATCATTTTATGATAACCAATTTAGCCATGCTGTAATCATGACACTAATAGAAATTCTGTCAGACATATTTTCAATGAGCTAATTTCACACTCAAATGAACTATCCGAATTACAGTTTTCCTGCAAAATTGAAATTTTATCACTGTCGAGTTTTAATTGAAGAAAATGTCTTGTCTTAATAATTCAACTTAAAGTTTCTCGACTAAAACGTCTTTTTATCCCATATAATTATGTATATATCCCAATATTTATTTATATTATCAGAAGGATCTCGTCCTTTGGTAGAATTAACTGGCCCCCTTACGCGAAGTCGCAGGTACTACGCCGCGGCGTATCCGGCATAAAAATAAACATACTTTTTCAAACCACAAAAGAATCAAAAGTTATTTAAGAAACACTATTGAAGAAATAAGTACCTACTTAATTAAGAAATAATATTTTACAATTTTAGCTATAATTTGCCCATTAAAATATTTCAGAAAAATACTAAATGGTTTAGCAGTGATGTGTATTCACACGGATTTAATTTTAACTTCTGACGGAGATTTGGACGGAGAATTATGCAAACAGAATAGAAAATTAGATTTCGTGTTATGATTATTTTGTTTTGGGTAATAATTATTTATTGATAAATTTTTTTTTTATATAGATAAGTAAGCAAAACATAGGTTAGATTAGATCATGTAAGTAAAATACAAATTAATTTTTCCGACAGTGTAAATTAGGTAAATAATAAATCAATATTTGTTTATGTTAAATATATAGTTTTATCAATGGACCCTCCATCAGAAAAAAAAATTCCTAAAATCGCCACTGCGCGTGGCTGTGGAACGTTCCATTTGTTTAATCATCAATGTATGGGATTTTTAGATTCCGAAATTTGAAATCCGACATTTATTGTAAATCCGAATTTCGGATTTGATAATTTTGATTTTATATTCTTCAATTAATTTCTCATAAAACTATTATTATTATTGTCTTACTTAACAGTTAGCATTAAATACGTTGCTGACCCGGCAAACGCTGTTCCACTCATAATTGTACATCATTTCGGACTTTGGAATTCGAAACATAAATTTTCGGATTTTGAGATCGGGATTTATTAGATTTTCAGATTATCTGGATATATTAACACATATGACTAACGGGAATACATGGAAGTTTAATGTATTCCCATACGCGGCTGTGAAACGTGCCTAAAGTCAAACGTCCGTTTCCCACCGTTAAATGTTCGCGATTTTTGCGAGCTATTTCATTTTTATTATTATTGATTCTTCTTCTTCTTCTTTTCCGGTTTTTAAAGGCCATTGAGGCCCATAACTGCAACACAAATTTTCTTCCACCTGTCTCTATCCTGAGCTACTACTTCCATATCTTGTATTCCAAATTCTTCCAAAGTCTTTTTTACTTTGTCTATCCATCTTTGTTTTGGTCTGCCTAGAGGTCTTTTCCCAAGGGGTTTCCATTTTAATACCGCTTTCATTAGGCTATTTGACCTCCATACGTGGCCGGCCCATCCGATTCTTCTATATTGTAGCACTGCTACTATGTTCGGTTCTTTATAAAGTTGTTGTAATTCTATTTTTCTATTCTACTTTCATATTGTTGTGTGCTATGATTATTGATATAATTATGACATTATTGATTATAAAATATAAATATTATAAAACGAGCAACTCACTGTGCCGTTTTGCGGGTTGCGCTGGTCGCGTGAAATAAAACTCCCCCGAAAGATGGCGGTACGATTATTGTTACAACGTCAAATAAAATAAATGACGTGGTGCGATCAGGGAAAACCAGCGGGTAGCCGCTGTACGGTATAAACATTGATATTACTTATCGTTTTTTTTTATATATATTTTTTTATCACGTACCCGACGGTTTTCCGTTAATTCACTTTTACTTTTCACATTTTGTGTTTTCTATGCCATTTTTCGCGACTAGTTGCCCCGAGACGGCCGAATAAATATATATAAATGTCACCTTTACAGGAGATAATTCGTGCGATTTTCCGGTTACCTTATTATTAGATATATGCATGCATTTTATTGATCCATCTTATCATTATTTTAAATTGTTCGGTTTCGGAATATTAAAATAAAAAAAAAATACTAAATATGATTTGTCCGACATATTATGTTACTTTTGTAAAAAGCCGTTTGTCGTCAATCATATTAAATAAATAGTAAAATCAAAATTGTGTACATCCGCAAAAATGAATGTCATTCGTCAATAAAGATTGACTATAATTAATTATTTGTATCCTATAATTGGGGGTATTTTAATTGTCGCTTAATTTTAGTAAATCATTATTTTTATAATCGTTTAAAACTATTTATTTATAATGATCTATTTTAAAAGACTACCCTGTCTTTCGTGAGTTTCGTGTTAGGTTAGGTTATAATAGTGAATAGTACATAGTACATCTACGTTTTTTAGTAATATATCTGACTTCCAATCTCTCTACACTATGTATTTATATAATACAAATTTGAGATACGATAAGAAAACTGTTATCTTTATAAATTTAATATTTACATTTCATTTCAGATTTGGCATCTGGTCTGCAGTAGTCAGTCCGAAGTTTGTTATACATTTTAGATGATAGCAACTATAGTTATTCAACCAGGTAATTACTAAAATAACTTCAATAATTTTAAATATTATAAATCTCTAGCTGTTTAGATTGAACATCATTTTTGTATTATTTTTAAATTTAGTTTTTTGTCCTATTAAATTTACGACTGTTGTTAGAACTGCATTACTCGGTATATATTATTGTTGTTTATTTTTGCAGTAAATAAAGTATTGTTAAAAGTAATATTTTATTAAATTTATTAAATGACGTTCAAACTATATATTTACGTATAATTGTTTATTATATATAATGTTAAGTTAAAAGAACAATTAATTTTGTTCTCGAAAATTATTAAGAAGACGATTGTGGTAAGTTTTAATTATGATGTGTGTATTTTTTTTTTTTTTTCCGGTCTGTGAACAACTTTTCTACCGAAAATCTTGCTTTGATTTTCAAGCATAGCATCTTTTCTTAAAGCATTTTGAATCCAGTTGGAGCACTGTGGACGTTATTATAATTATTTTTTTTCGTTGTAGTTTTTTTAATAATTGGGAAATAACGTAGGAAAAACGGGAAAATGTGCGCCAATAATTTTTTACGAACTATAATTTTAACTGAATAATTGTTTTAATAATATTCATGATAATGGTAAATGCATAATTAATTACAATATATATATAATGAAAAATATTTGTTTAAAGCAGTTTTTCCTCGGATTTTTGTCCTCAAATCAATTTCGAGCACTGGGTAGGGATATACAAAACCACTTACTTACTGTATTTTCGCTGTATTTCCAGCAGTATTTTCGTGGTGAATAATGTATAATAAGTGTTCATTGTTTATAAACCAGAAAATGTCCGTTCTGAGCTTGCATTAAACTCGTGCTACAGCAATAATAATAATTATTATTTTAGGTGTTTGTTACGTTTCTGTTTGATGTACCCGAGGGCAAGGAGTAAAGGCTTAAAAACATGTACACGGTCTGAGAATCGCCGCTGTACTAGGTAGTTTTTTTCGGTTGTTATTCACGAAAAATTCGTTCAAAACAGAACGCGTTTGGAATAATGTCTGTTTTAACGTAATTCACGTGATAATAATTAATCGACGCTGGGCACAGGAACGCGCGCGGATTCCGCCGAGTCACGTTGATGGGTTCCCCGGGCGAGACGTCTTGCGGACGCGACTGCAGAATTTCTAATCAATCCCGGCGTACCCATACCGGTCGTACACAATGGACGTCGTCGTCGAGACCGGATGTCCGTTGTATTAATATTGTTATTTATACATATACATATATATATATATATATACGTGGGGCATCCGAATTGCCTTTGTGTATAACGGAATCCGCGAAGGCGTAAAGGCTGAATTTGATTATTGTGACGGCCGCCGGACGCCGCTCGCTTTTTGTCAACTCGGACGGGAACAGTGTATTTGCAGGTTTTGCATATTGATAATTTCTGGTCGATAATAATTTTATCATCATTGTTAGGCTATTATTATTATTATTATTATTATAATAATCGGCATACACACTTCTACGGTCACCTTCTCGGGGTGGACAGTAATCAGTTATCGAAGTTGCGTAACTCGGTTAATTTTGTCACTGTCGAATAACGATTATTACAGTTACCGATTAAATCCATTAACTTTAAAATAAAACTTTTAAATATTAACCTAAGTTAATTTAAATAATTATTATTATTATTTTTTATTTTATAGTATTTTATTGACCGAGAACTAATTTTTACATTTTTTTTTTTTTTTTTATACGAACATATGGTAATTTATATCTAACTTGTAACTTGTAACCAGTTACTCAAAATATATGTAACCTGTTGTAACTTGTGACCAGTTACCTAAAATTAACGTAACGCGTGATTTGTATCCAGTGGTGTATCTACGGCGGACCAAAACAAATTTTCCAGTTTGCGAACAGCGATTTTAGGTAAATAATGCAATATTACTTTTATATATTTTATTATTATTATTTTTTTCCTTGGTTACAGTGACAGCTGAACAAAATATTACTTAAAAGCAAATTATTGGGATGAGAAACAGAATAAATTAGAACTTATATAGTAATATAGTTGATAAACAGAAAATCAATATTGACTATTATTTTTACTAATAGTATAACATATTTTTATGGAAAGTTGTCTTATGTAAACTTTGACGTTCGTGGCTAATAACTTTGTCAATATTGATTTTCTACTTATAAACTATAGGGTCGTATTTGTTCCTTTTTCATTCTGATAATTTACTTGTACTTTGTTCAGCGATCAATTAGACCGTAAAATAAATATTGCGTTATTCACATAAAATCGCTGCTCACGCAAATGTTTGAAATTGTGTATTCATTTTAACCGAGTTCCAATCAAAATTGTTTTTTTTTTTTTTTATTTTTTTTTTTATAACTTCTCATTTACAACTGAAATGGCCGATCCATGAGGATAATTAGTTTTTTTTTTTTTATTTGAATAACATACAATGTTATAGTAATATGTATAATAATTCCGTCCAATTTTATGTATATCTAAAGTTAAAACAATTTATTATTTTACGGTAAGTGGCCCAAAAATGGTTGAGGCAATCTCACGACGAAATTTGATTTAGAGTTGTACATAAAGTAATTTAATTGAAATTTTCTAAATAATACACAGATACCTCCAGAATAATTAATTATGCTGTCACCGTGCGTGTACCTATACATAGTCAATTGTTTTTAATATTTTTTATCCATTATTAATATATGTTTCTTATTTTAGAAAATCATCGTCATTATTCATTACATCTCGTACGCCTATCATTATTCATTTTGTTGCAAAGACGCATTTATGCGTTTCATAAATGATTCTATATTTTAAAACATTCACGCCGAAGAACAACAGAAAATACGTAAATTTTAATTTTGAACATCTATATATTTTTTGCAGTGATACACATATGGCATATCGACAGGCGCCTATTATTATACTACCATTATTCGTTTCAAAGGAGTCGTTGAGTTTTTAAATTCCGTCTGCACATATATTATTATTATCCGTCTGTACATTTATTAATATATTGAATGGATCAGGGTCATTTCTATGAGATAATATCTTGAATTTAAAAAAAACAACGACAACAACGAAATGTGTGTATTGAGATGATTGCGACCGGGACCGCCAGTCGAATAATAAACCGCATCGGATAATATGTTTTCGAACTGGCGATGTATTTATTTTGATTTCATTATAACCTATATTATAATAATCTCTCCACCGAGCGATGGCTTTGTCCATTGTGTACAGGGTTGTTATTAGCATATATTATACACCTATATAGAGTGTGTTGTTGAAGTGAGTCTGGCCGATTCGTTCGGCGACATATTTCGGGCCAACCGCGAACTAAACGGATTATAATTTTGTCCCTCGATATTGCGCGGATGTCGCGGGTAATCCGGGCTCAAAACCGACGGAAGAAAGAACCCTTGTTACATAAATTCGGTGGGTATAGGTATATACCATTATAACTTATGTCTATATTTAAAATCTAGAATTTCTGACGATTGCGTAGATACTCTTATTATGATAATATATTTAACCTGCAGTGTGTGTATTACTGTTTTGCGAAAAGCGTAAAAAGATTTGTATACGGTACGTGCACGAGTTTCATCAATTCTTTAAACATTTAAATTCGAGTATAGCTTTATTCTAACGTAAGTTATACTCTATTATATAAGCTAAACCTAATAACAATAAGTCGTCTGAAATTATACGTATTGCAAATATTTACGTTATTATTCGTACATCGGTGGCTTATTCATAACTGGGGGATGAACCGATTAATATTCTCGCCACTCCCCTCCCCCCAAAGTATTTTCCAATTTTTTTTTCTTTTAATTAGTAAAAATTCATTTTCAATTTTGTAATACTGTTCGGTCCAGCACGTCGTATAATTCACTTATTATCACGTGATACAATAATAAATATATTAATTAATTAAATACATATTATTATTAAGCACTCTGCTAAATAATTGAATAACAATTCGTTTCCCTTATTGAAAAATGGGCACCAACATGCGTTCGTTATTACACATATAATACTCATCGTAGTCGACAATAAACAGTATGGATAAACAAATAAACCGTCGCAATTGTTTAAGTAAGCCATTTGCCCATGTTTGAAGAACCTCTCGTAAATGTGAGAAAAAATATACGAGGGCGAAATTTGATCGGTCGTATCACGCATCAGGAGCAAATACTCCACTTACTAGATTGTCCGATTGTCATGCCAACCTTTCCAATTGTGTCTGAATTTCGTATTTTATATATTTGTTTACTGTTTCTTCAGATACTGCCGGCAATTATTAATATGAAATTAATTAAAAAACAAATTAAAATAATTGCAATGTTTCCTATACTTAATTTTTTATTACGGTAAAAAACCAAAACTGTTAGTAATACTGAAAAAAATCATGCGACATCATTCTCTGGAGACAAGGCCAATTAATATGTATGCAATATTTTTAAACACCTCGCACAGGTATTTTAATATATTATGATTAATGATTAAAGACATTGTCCAGCAGTTTACTAGAGGTCAACTAGTTTTTTCTTTCGGTATCCATAGAATTAAATAAAGATGAGATTAGATGTACGTGTATTTCACAAGTCCCCCGCCTCCTGTCCCACAATTGCGATATAATATGTTCTGTTATAATAATAATAAATCATATAAATATAAGTTAATACCAAATGGAACCACCGTTAAAAATTAGAAAATTTACAATAATATTTAATTAAAACTCAAATTCTCCTAATATATATATTTTTTTTATTCAATAAAGTATTATGAAAAAACAAATAGAATTTCATAGGTTTAGAAAAATAGTATACTTAAATATTGATATTAAAACTGCTCGTTTTTGATAAAAATCACTATAAACAGTTATAATAATTACATTATAAATACTATCATAAATAATTATTACCTACCTATACTCTTTATTCGCTATAGTTTGTTAAAGTTCATCGGTTTATTGTAAAAACATTTTTTATTATTTTATTTTGGTAGATAGGTATTTCTAAATTATTTAACTTTTAATTACCGACAGTTTTAAAGAATTTGGCCATTAAATTTAGCATTAAAAACAATATTTCATTAAGATTAAAGGGTCATATTCATAATATAGTATAAAATATTTGTTTGATAATACGTGTATGCCATTATTGTATATAGGGTGATTTTTTTTCTACAGACCATTATATCGTTATCATCATGAAAAGTTTGAACTCTTTTTCAAATTTTTATATTCGGGAATTTTTAATATTTTGAAAATTCAGAATAATTGGATATTCGTGTATTTGTCGATATCATTTTTTTTTCGTATGTTGAATGGTTATCATGATGATATAAAAGTGTTTCACGTGTGCACATTTTCTCTATATTGATTCTGTATCGACATAATACACTGTTTTAAAAAAATATTATAATCATTTTAATATACTTGGTATCTACTATAAGATTATAAAAATAATCTAAACAGAATATGAAATATGTATCTCGCAAGCGTTAGGATACTTAAAATCTGTGAAAGGTTAGGTGGTTAAATATTTCTTATATTATACAGTATCTTGAATCTGTAATAATAATTCGTAAACTTAAATAACAAAAACTTTTGAGACATTACTAATATTGCAATTTATTATAATTTTTTAGAAAGTATGTAAATTCTTTACGATTATCGTAATTGATATTATGTGGGCGGATCATTTTGTTCTTTTCCGTTTTCGTAAATGAGATTTTTTCCGCGAATATTATCTGTTTGTATCGGGTGGGAGATTTTTTTTTTGGTTGTATTGTGTTTTGATTGCGAATAAGAGTAGAGTTTGAAAAACTGATTTTTTTATAAGATAATGGAAATAACAGTCATTAATATTACTAATATTTCTTTAATAACTATTATTAGTAAAATAGTAACCCTGTATTTATATTCGGTAGTGGAATTGACATTGTTTTCACTATACCTTACCTATAGCAGGGACGTATTTATGAGAAGAGCTGAGGGGCTTGCAGCCTTCCTCGAAATATCTGAAAAATAGTGGTTTAAATAAAATTTAGGCGTTCTGGCGGTACTGGAATCTTAGAACGGTATTTATGAAAAAAAAAGAAAAGTTGTCAGCCACCTCCCGACCCCCTCGAAAAAAAATCTCTGGATACGCTAACCTATAGGTGTCATTTTGATTAGTTGCGGTTTTTGGTTGTTTCTCACGTTTGAAGTGTACGCGGGTTAGAGAACCCAATAATTCCGACAATTCTGACTCGCGTAGTCAGAAAACCCAATAATTCGGCGTAAACATTTTTAACGAATTTTTTTTTAGCTGAAGAGGCGGATTATGTGAACGAAAGTGATGTACAATATTTACTTTGTATATTTTGGCGACTGCCAGTCGGCGGGTTAGTTCGTTATCAGAGTTATTTATTACACCTCATTATTAGTACATAGTCAGTGGCGTTACCCAACAACGTGGGAGCAACTTTATTATATATTACCGATTAAACGGTATTATCGGGTGACAATGTGACATTCATTGTAAGCCGCGGTTCATCGGTAGACGTATATTACAATACTTGTGTGGTTAGAGGTAGCGCATACTTACAGACTTTCAGCTGTCAGGTCGGTCGGTATCGTGTCACGACATAAATTTATCTCCGACTAAACTAAAAATCAAATGGTTTGGCGGGTGCGCGTGTTATTCGACGACGGCAGTTTTTATCATTTTGTTATCATTTTTTTTGATTACAGACGTCATTATTTTTAATAGTCTCCCGCAATAGTTACTCATGTTTAACCTATAGCGGTCAACGGTTACAACAACCACTAGGCACGCACAAGACAATTATTCCAAATAATTTGTGCCATTATATTAACAAAAGAAGACGACGCGGAATAAGAAGCACCGACGATATATTGGGTGCGATTAATTTATTGTAGGGAGCGGTTATTATATTCGTCCCGTTCGAAATTATTAGATTACCCGAAAAGTTTTTTTTTACATTTTATATAATGAGTGGCAGTATTGAATGTGATAACTAGCGAGTAATATTTATCCTTTTTTGAAGCCGCGAAAAATAAATATTCTATTAAAATTCAGTTAGTATATTTCCGAAATATGTGCTGTGTCTAGTGTCTGAAGTTGAATATTCAATGTTGCAAGGTAGAAACGGAAAACGTTCAAAAATGATCACGCGTAATGCCAATGTAACATCATAGAGAAACGCATAGAAGTGTTTGGAATATCATTATGATATTATCATCATTGACGAGAAAAATGATCAGTTTTGCGGTTGAGATGATAAATTATACTGTTGTATCAGCGAGCCGTAATGTAAAATAATATTATTGAACTGTCGTTAAACTGAAACACAAGTGGGGCGTATATATTCCGATATTATATTACTCTCTGGGTCATATTCACAAGGTTTTTTTTTAGGTTTTTTTTAAAATAATATTATCTACACTTTATAGACTCGCTAAAAGCAGGAGATCGGATGTTTTTTTTTTTTACAGTTTTCCCGGTCCTGCACTCACGAATCGCGATGACCACAAAAATGGGACATCAAACACGCAAAGTCGTGATTTTATTTTGGTAAAAATAACAGCAGTTTATTGATCGGGGAAGGGATATAAAAGGCGTAGGACAATAATATAAACCTATACGCACGGTTCTGGTTTCGGCACACTGTGTTGTCCATCGGTACGTATACCGTACCTAAGCAATAATATTCCAATTTATTGTAATCGAAACTGGGCAAGTTATTCGATTTCAGTAACCGGGTAAGTTACTCATATTGTACAATACATAACCCTACAGTTGGTTATGTATTGTATAAAGTCGATTCGGTTTGATTATATTGTTAGTATAGGAATAGCAAGCATATTATAATAATATGTACAGGGAAACCGCCAAGTATCGTCGTTATCCGGCCGAGTGTAAACAATAACTCGCGAAGTTGTTGTGATTAAAAAAAAAAATCTAACGTGTGGTATATACTACGGGAATAACCAGTTTTATGGTGTTTACCTTTACATTAAAACACGACAAACAGGCAAAGCGTGTTTATTTTATAATGACCAAAATAAAAAAAATATATTTATATATTTATGTATATCGAAAAAACCTAAAAAAAAGAAAAACACAATAGTCATCGATTCAATAGATATATACGGTGTTGTGTGTTTGGTCAGCTTCGATTACAACATTGCGTATTTTTTATATATTTTTTTGATTATCGTAGATAATAATAGTGTTGTCGACAGTCGTGGTGGTGATTGCCAATAAAAGGCCCTCGTCTATAATGTTCATAATTATTAGTACTGTGAATTTGTAAGCTTTTTTCCTTGATATTCACAAAAAAAAAACCCCGGAACAAAACATCGATAAATGTAAAACAAATAAAAGTGTTTCGCCTTACACGCGAATCGAATATATTATAATAAAACGTCCCGACCGTATTGTCGATATCTCTAGAATTCGAGTATATTCGTAATAAAAAATATTGCAATTTTTTTTACATTTACGTTATTTTTCATCGTTTCGTTTTATTATAATTATATATATATATATATATATATTTATTATATGTATTACTCGTGTAGTGTATGTGTATGTGTGTGTTTTTTTTTCTTCTTGTACGTATAATATATTATTATAAATCATTATGCGCGCGCGAGATATGGAATTGACCCGAACCCGGTCCGTCCGTCCGTCCGTCCGTCCGCCGCGCGACCTCCAAACGAGGCGGCGGCGGTCGCGGCGCTGCTGCAGCACTCCTAGCCGCGGTGTCGTATTGATAATATAATAACAATAATAATAATAATAATAATAATAATAATATTATTATAATATATAATAAAAATAATATTGTTTTTCGTTTGGTCAGTTTTCGAAACGTCGTCGCCGTCGCCGTCGCCGTCGCCGAACGTAATATACGCGAAAAACTAGAGCGCGTATATTAGGTGTACCGTTTTTTTTTAGTTTTTTTTTTAATGTAAAATAATAATTAATTATGCTATAGGTACTCGGCCGCCGTCGCCCAAAGTTCCTCCGCCCCGCCGCGATTCGCGTACACTCCGTCCGCCGAGACGAGGCGTACGCCGATAATAATAATACACTGCCACTATAGGTGTACGTTTTATTTTAACCAATGATAAAACGTGCCCGTGTTATATATTATTATAATAATCGTAGTGGCGACGCGATAGTAATATAAATATATATATATATATATATATATATTATACTATTAACAATATCGTTCGGTTATTAGTGCGCGGCCGGCCCCGTCGTCGATTTCGAGTGCGGTGTGGTGTGCCTGCGGTACGTTATTCATTTTCCGCGTCGGCCACGAATTATATTATATTATAACATAGCGTCGCGGGCTAACGTCGCCGTTTCGTGTTTAAATTAACTCCGGGTTTTTAAAAAGAAAGAAGAAGAAGAGGAAAAAAAAAACACAATTACAAAATCGTTTATTAATCGCAATCGGCGGTCCGTTTCCGCCGTCGACGTCGTCGCCCTCAGAAGTCCCCGTATAGCGTACCGCGCAACAACAACAACAACAACAACAACAACAACAACACTAAGGTAATTCGACCGATTTTTAATTTTAATTTTAATATTTTTTTTTTCCCAACCCATTACCTAGTCGGTTTACAACATTTACTTCAATCTCTGTTCATCGCGGTCTTCTCTAATCCGGCGTAAGTTTCTATCCCCGTATTTTCCTTCATTAGTCGATGAAGAGATGCGCATCTACATTTCTTGTGGCCAACCCGGTGGTTTGCGCCCTTCAATAACAGCACGCCAACTTTAGAAATATTATAAATTACCGTAACGAACAACGTACGCGATAAACTTATTTGTTTACCGGTCCGCCAATAATATAACACAGTGTAGTGTAATTATATTATAATATTGTTTAGCTGGGTTAAACAATTCTAAAAAAAAAAAAAAAACCTTTACCAAACTGCTGCGTATTCTATAAAAACCGCGAATCCCGCCAATTTGACAAAACGATTTGTATATTATTAGGTATTTATTTTGCACACCGCACACACACACTTGCCAACGATTAGTAATTGAACTTTGCGTCGTCGGTTTATATGCGTTATTATAATATAGAAATCCAAATAACGCGATTGTATAGATACTCTAAATGGGGGGGGGGGGAGAGGGAGAGAAGAAAAAACCGTACGGCCGCTGGTAACTCAATTATTATATTTATTGAGTAACCGACATACCAAACGATAAGACGTCATATTTTGTGTATATATTTACACCGCGTTGTTAGTTTGTGCACCATATATATATATAATTGTATATATAATACAATTATAACGTATTATAATACGGTTTAAATGTCAAATAAGAAATACATTTAGGTTATATATTATTTTAAAACGGTACCTAATATAGAAATTTAGAAATCCGTGTGATAATATTATATACAATATCAATCGGTCAATTTCTATAGTTGTTACTATAGTGACGGTACAACCGAACACAGTTTCTATAGAACGAATAGTTTTTACTCGTTCGTGGGAAAAACCATTCGGTCACGGGGCAAAATATATTCGACAGTTCGTCTAAACGAACGGAAACTATCGATAGTAATAATTATTCGGAAATGCCCATCACTTAGTAGTTATTACCCCTACACATCACACATGGCTTTTTTTTCTCTCACGAAAAACGACATTATTTCAATCGTTTATAAATTGATCGTACCGTTTCGATTTATTCGGTTTTTAATATTCTGAAAAGTTCCACTCCCACATATAATTTTTTTTTTGTAATAACGTCCGAAAATATATCGAAAAATCGGCACCTACTTATATACAATATACCGTGTGAGGTACCCTACTTAATATTTTCGATGGACGACATTACATTGAAATGTGGTTTTCGAAGGTGATTCAAATGGGGGTACTGAAATGCATATTTTTAAATAGATTTCAAATTTTTAACCTTTTCGGCAAGCGCATGCGCAATACAATTTACTTTTTTTTAGATGGAAACTCTAATTTATTTCTACAGATTTGAGTAAAGACATTTTTTTTTAAGCAATTTTTGTATATAAAGTTTTTTTTTTAAATTGAAAAATTAGCAAAGTTACGGGATGTTGAAATTTAATATTTACGAATAAACTAAGGATTGAATAAAAGCAGTATCATCAAGAGAATTGTTGATACGTTTGGAAAGTTTATTGAATAACACTTGTTAATAAGTCTTAAATTATTTGATATTTTTTTATTAAATAAAATCTAAATAAACAAATTTTTAACAATGTATTAACTTTTTTTAAATTTTTATTACCTTCAATTATTTTTATTTTATCTCACTAATATAAATTTGTAAATTACTAATAAGTAAGTAAGTAAGTAAATGTAAGTCTTCTCTGGATACAAATAAATAGTTAATAATATTGGTGATGGCTCGATTATAAAATGATTGTTGTTAAAATTTCGTTAAAAACAGATTATTCGTAAATATTAAATTTCAACGTTAATTTTTCAATTTTTAATCTATTTAAAAATGTGCATTTCGGTACTCTTTATCACAATTCGAAAACTCTATTTCAATCTAAGTTCATCCAGTAAAAATATTAAGCAATATCTATTAAGGCATATCGTGAACACACGGTATACCTATTGTATGTGTGTACCTATATGCAAATCAATAATAATTTATGTAGCTAAAATGGTGGTAAAAATCCTATTTAAGTCAATTCGTATTTACAAGGACAATGATGCACGACGATGACAGGAACAGTTGCCCTTTCGACATTTGAAACGCGAAGAAAAACGTAAACACCATTGTCTTCTGTGTATACATACAATATAAAAGCAATGAATACACGGACTTGGAAATATTTTTTTTACGTGTAGTTTGGATATGAGATTAACTGGAATAAGCTTTTATTTTTGTTTTTTTTTCCTGGTGCCGTAAAATAATATTTTACCATTTACAGATTACCGGTATTAGAGTTTTTCCCATCATTTCAGATACAACTAAATATAATATTATAAATCTATTAATCTAACCGCACCTGGTCAATTTGACCATGCTGCATATAACGTAATAAAAGTTTAATCGCGCAGTGCATTCGAATCGAATTGGACTACTGTGTATATGTGTATTATATTTCACGTTGGTTTTAAGTTCGCTGCATGATTATATATAGTATTTTTATATGACAATATATTCGACCGTGTCGAATCGTTTAATCAATCGGCTATTCAAATGTAAAAGGATCTTTTTTTATTTTTATGTTTTTCAATATCTATGGTTAGATTCACGAGACGAAAGTCCAGAAATTTGATCGTTTCGTTGTCGTGTGTAATGTTGGGTACTGTAAATATTCGAAAATGCCGCTAGAAAAGGTAGTCGTTTAGTTTTAGATATTAACACAAATATTATAATATGATAATGGAACGTCGAGTAGAATAATAATTTATTCGTATAATACGTTTTATTCGGTTGTGTTATGTATATAATTGTGAATTAATGTACCTATTCAGAAAATCGATAATAATTATTATAATATACGAATAGACGACTATAACAACGATAAATTAAGATAAAATTAGTAATTTAATTAAAAGGTAATCGAATTATAACATTAATAATATTAATAAAAGTAGCTATACTAACACTTGTATACATATTGACTGTCGTGTTTGAAAAACATGTAGGTACCTACCTAAATTAGTTCCAATGATAACTAAAGTTTTTTCTTCTTTTTATTGTATTAATAATCTAATCGTTTAATTGTTTGATAAGTACCTACTACTTAAGTGATATTAAATGTTTATGTTGTATTATGTTATATTCAACCGTTTTTTATTTAACTGGAACAATGTACTTATACAAAAGCGTTAATAATTTTGAAGAAGAAAAAAAAATCAAAAATAAATGTTAATTGTTAATGAACATAAAGACGGATTTTCTATTAGATTGTTATTGAATATATCGATGCAATTGACTTTATACTCCAATATAACTATTGATTCGTCGACATTATTTTTATAATATTTCCCAATAATATCGCTGCAGTGAATAAATCGAATTAACATCTACTTAAAAACCGTTTGTATCATTTAATTTGTGTTTTCTGATTAGGATTTTCTAAGCTAAAGAATGCGTTCGTGTGTTGAACGAAATTTAATAATACAGTGATAAATGAGTTGAAAGTGCATCGAGAAATATTTCGTATAGCTCACAAATTATCCATTTATAATATATCTAATATATATTAGATAATAATATAATATATATATATTATATACATTATATATAATGTATTGATCGAAATAATATACTCATGATTATTTATTACATAGTTAGAGGCCTTGTTCTTTTCTTACATAGGCGTATCATATCAAAATATTTGCTTTCCGTACTTCTAATAGTCCTGGGCTAACATATTATTATACTATGTTGACCTAATTCCTATTATAATATTATCTAACATTAGTAGCAAGGAGAACTATAAATGGTATTTTTATTTTAAAGAAATTTACCGACGACGATAATAATTAAAATACATTAAAGCCCTGAGGTAAAATTACTCGAACGTGTTTCTTCGAGATCCTTCAATTGAAACAAAAAAATGTTCTCCTTTAAACTATATATGTACCACGTATGCCCAATCTACAGATTTGCTATATGTTGCATGTTTTCTCGAGCTAGTTTACTATTCGAAAAAAAGTTTTTTTTTTTCGGGGAAAAGAAAAACAGAAAATCTTGCAGTGTAAAAATAATAGCTTTCTTGTTCTGCTCAGAATGTAAAAAAAAAAAACATCATATAACAAATAATAATATTAAAAATATAGGAGATAAGAAACACGAACGAACAATATATTTAATAATAGTTGTAATTTGTTAGTTTGTTTTTATTGTTAAATATGGTTTATAATTAATATGAGTAATTATTTTATAGATTTAATATTATAATTTGTATGGTAAATGGGAATACACATAATGTAATATATTGTTGTATGATCCAATAATTGTCGAGGTTGCGAGAATATAATATTAAACAAATATATAATATAATTTTAAATAAAGAAATAAAGTTTTTCAGATTATTAAAATTATTTATGGACATTTATTGTTTGTCAATTGTATTGCTGATATAGTTTTGGATTCTGAATGTGACGAAGATGTTATATATATGTTTTATTAAGATATGTGTGTGTGTGTGTGTTTTTTCCTCAGAAAACACTCTTCTGGTTAGTAAAAATGATCCAATTATTTTATGTCGTAAGATGCAAATTTTTCACTCGGTGGTACTTTTTATTTGTCTAGATTCCCAACAGTTATCAATAAACTGTCAACAAATTCATTAATTTTATTATTGTGGATTACTGGATTACCTAGATACAAGGAAAAAACACAATTAATACTATACCTTAGCACTCTTAGCAGTTTACAGAACTCAGCTCAGAGTAGTTTTTTAAATTGTAATGTTTTATCGTTGCTTTTAGTATAAACTAAATTGCCCTATTTTCTACAACTACCAGACGTCCCACTTGCAACAGTGGGACGTCTACCAGTAGTGCGAAGCATGTCCGGATTTTAGATTCTGTGTGAAATATTAATAGTAATGTGTATTTTTTCAGTCTGTTAATAGCTTTTCAGTAGTTTTCTTAATGATTGAAAAAAAACGTAGGAAAAATGGGAAAATTTACGGCAATAATGTTATCATTATTTTGTTGTAACTCGGTTAAAAACAATCGTAAAGACCTGAAATTCTATCCATTATATAAAATGATATTAAAACGTTAAAAAGCGTTAATTTGAAAGCAAAACGATTAAATAATACATTTTAATAATTATTAATAAATATTAAATAATCTATATCTTTATTCTTTTACAATATACACGTGCATTGTGATACTAATGCTTATTATTGCTAGCCAATGAGAATGTCCCAATCGGCTGCAGTGCTTTATTATATCACCCACGGTACTGTTCCAAAAGAGTTACAAAACTTATTAAATTATACAAACCAAGCTGATGATATTAAAGAAAGAGCATAATTTTGTAGCGGCTTCGATACATAAAATATAGATAAATACTGATAAATAAATTATACGTTTGATGTTTTTTTTTTTTAAAATTAAAATTCGATTTAATTTTGTTTAAAGTAAATATAGATAAATAAAATATACGCAAGTATATTGCTCCTATATGAAAGGGCGTCCGTCTTTAAGAATTCAGGGAAACAATGTATTGTTTTTAATTGTATTTTCCAATAATGATATTGATCTTATTGTTAAACTGTTATCGTGTTATTTGTGAGTACGTAAAAGCTATTATCTTCCCTTGCCGCCCAACGTTCAAACTATATTTTAATATTTTTATACAAATATAAACATTCAAGTATATATTTTTATAATTGTTTTTTTTTTTTTTGTCGATAATATGATAATATTTATAATTTTATACGTGAATATATTAGTTTGATATTTTTAATTTCATTGTTTACTTATAATATTATTTTGTTTGTTTTCGGGTTTAAAGTAATAATCGGTATAATTATATAGGCACTGGGAATTAATTGATTACTGATCGAGTATTTGGACTAATAACATAGCAAATTTGATAAAACCAAACAAAAACCCGATTACTCGAATATGTACTCGTAGGCCTGAGCAAAGAAAGTTTAAATAATTCCATACTATACGGTATTATTGTACGTGATTTTATACATAATTAATTCTCGCGGTTATAACCAATAACTCTTATTAATATATATATATATGTTTAATAGGTATTATGTTGATTATAACGAAGACGTGTTCGTCGGTTATTAATTCTACATGTACACGGAGTATGCGATTTAATTTAAAATAAACTCATTATAGTGTGGAAATATGTATACATATTATATCGTGGACATGTGTTATTAGTGACCTTTACTTGTCGCTAGTAAGCGTAATATTATAATATAGATTATACGGTGTGGGAAGACGAATCGTAATACTGTTAGGTTAAAAAAAAAAAAAAAAAACCAAAACAAAATAACGATCGCCAATAATTGGGATCTCTTTTTAGTTTTTAAACTACGTGACATTTTAACGTGTAATATTAGTTTCGTTCGGATTATAAATAATATTGTTGTTTTTGTTTCGCGATCGTTTAAAAATACGTGTTTGTTTTTTGTATAATATTATTAGTTTTTTTTAAAAAAAAAAAAACAATTTTTAACAACCACCGTGCTACAACCTATCTAAACAAGTTGAACTGGTTATATTTCATCGATGACCTTATATAAACATAAATAAATAGATAATTAAAGAAATATTAATTTATTGTAGGATCGGTTTTTTTTTTTTTTAATCCGGTCCTATAATGTCTTATCTATTTAGAAAACATTTATCTGTTGATAATATAACGACAAAATAATAGTATTAAAAAATATAGTTTTTTATAACTGTGTATACGATTAAGTGTATATTTATTATTTTATTTTTAAATAATCGATTTTAATTCCTATAAGTACTTTCGATTGGTACCATAGAGGCAAAGCGTGTCTGAAAAGTAAAAATAATCTTGTTTTATTGTTGTTTGTTTAATCAAGAGAACATTAAACGTTTTGTAGACTAAGAAATTTTTGATAAGAAAAAAACAAAAACTTAAAAACGATTTCATTTTAACTCGATTAAAATATTCAGTTAATTAACTGAATATATTTTCTATAAATATTGTTAACTACAATAAAATCTACCTATTGTAGTCTACAATTGTGTTCTCTTTCGGGTACTTAAAATTATTGTTTTATTTTGGATTTTGAGCAAAGTGTAATTTAACAGATATAGTAATCTAATTTCTTGGCCTGAAAGTAGATGTGCTCTAGATTTAGAATAATTAGATAGCAGACGAGGTTTACACTCCAACATTTAATGAAAATTAGTCACAGGTGACTATGATTATATAATAATTTGTGTTTTAATTATGTGTGCATGCTTTGAGTAGTTTTTGGTATAGAGATAAACTCGATGATACGAACATACATTTATTATATATAAAATATATGTCTGAAACTGAGTTAGTTCGGTTATTATTATTGGCACTTATAATCTTTAAATAATATTTTTTTTCTAACAAAACGTTTTATTGATATGGGTTTTTGAATTATATACGACTGATTTTAAATCTAGTACGAGATTTTACGGTGATGGTGGTTTCAGGATTTAGAGTAGGTAACATTATATTATTTAAACTATTGAAAGTAATATTGATGAATTGCCGTATTTTGTGGCGTATATATCACTGGGAACTGAATTCAAGGTCACTCAAAATATCGCTCGCATTCCATTTACAATTTTTTTTGCATTTACACTGTCCAGGGGCGAACAAAAGGGGGGATACCCCTACGGATTCAAATCATCCCCAAAATATCAAAATGTAAAAAATAAATTACTTAACCTATAAATTTAATAGTTATTACAGTTATTTCATTGTTTCCCATGAGACGTACAAATAAAATAGATTAATATATGTATATATATACACGAGTACTTGAAGAGTAATAAAGTATGATGAAGGTTAGGTTAGGTACCCTTCATATTAATGAACATTTTAAATCTTTTCAATTCTCCCCCGAAATTTTTTTTTGCGTTAGCCACTGAAACAATAATATTAATTATTAAAAACTAATATAATATACTTATTTAGTGTACACTAATATAAAGTAAGTATTAACAAGAATCTCATATATTTTATATTAGTGTAATGGAAATGGCACTGTAAGTTTTTTTAGTTGTAATACTATAGAAAATGTATAACATATTTATGAAAAAAAACAATTATTCTAATAATTAATACATTAATTTCTTTTTAATACTTTACTGTGTGTTTATTTAACAATTATTTTTCAACACTCATTAATAGGGCTTGGATTTTGTAGCAAAATATATTCTTAAAAAAACATTTGAAGTAGCCAAAAAAATAGTTTATTAAATTTAATTCTAAAAAGACAAATTTAAATTATACATTACATAAAATATTAAACAAATAATTTACGACCATATATTTGGTTAAGTTACTTTCGTTAAAACTCATCCAATTGGGTGCTAATATATTTTTATGTATAGAAAATTACCTTTCCACATCAACTGAAGTAATTGGTGCATATTTCATATAAACTAAATCATTTAAATCATACTGTTTCATATTAATGATAAGTCCAGTGCCATTATGAATGCTATTGTTTTTTTTGAAGTTCTACCCATCCATTATTCTTTGAAAAACACGATTGCACTTTTCTAAAATCAATTTCGCTACTTCACCATTAGCTTCCTCTAACTTGTGTTTTACTTCTAACACAGTAGCTATATTTTTTCCCAAAGGTTTGCCTAAAAAAAATTAACTATTTGTATATTATAATTTATTTGCATTGGTATTTAATATATTAAATACTTGAAACAAATATAAAAAATAAAAAATACCTCTTTTTTCTAATTTTGTATTTGTATGTGGTATAAATTTAAAATTTGTTGTGATGTAGACGAGATTTGAATGTAGAGATTAATCTTTTATAAGCTTTTTTACAACATTCACCCACTGGGCATTCTCACTGAATTCTTCAACTGCACTTTTTATTTTATTTAAATTTGTGCAATAATATTGTGCAGCTATAATTCATGTACCCCCAACGATTAGTGATTGGTTTAGGTGGATTTGGCCTACTCGGACATTTTTCTTTTAAAAAAAGCGTTCCGTTTTGGACATTTCAGAAATGTATTTTTCATCTCGGCAATCAGACGATCAACTTTTCGAAAATGTACACGCAATTCTTCACATACTTTATGTAGAGCATGTGCTAAGCATGCCACATACTTTACATTAACCAAATTTTCGAGAAAAAAAAAATGATTTTTTAAAAATATTTTATTTGTTAAAAAATTACCGGATAAAATTGTTGTATTTATGTTTTATTGTTCCGAAATATATATATATTTATTTATATATAAAAAAAAAAGTATAATAATAATTATTATTCATAGGTAGGTATTGTAAAAGTAACACACTTGTGTAGTTTCCTGCTTCTTTTTAGAATCTTAAACAATAATACAACATCGAACGCACCGGGTTAAGGAAAGCAAGACAAGTTCCCGTAGCCTATACTCACTTTACCTATATAATATGTATTGTTCAATTGCATAATAATATAACCTTATTGATTGCGGCGGGTAAATTCATTAGACATTGACTTTCTGTTGAATAAATATAAAATACCCAATGTATCGCGATTATATATCTAGTAAATATGTTTAAATTTTGTACTTTTTTTGAACTGCATGGGTGTTTAGGTGGTAACCTTGATGGTCTTGAATAAAAAAAAATGAAATACAAAATTACCAGAACAACGTTTTTATGTTACAACATTAAAACGTGTTTTCTAGAAAGTAATAAAAATAAAAATGATCAAACTATGTTATGTATATTGTATATGCATATTGATTCGTTTATCTCGTTGAAATAATTCATATTTTGGCATAACTACTGTTTTTATAGCTGAAGCAAAAAAATTAAAGTACCAACAACATTCTTTTAATGCGTTGTTCATTAGCTATACTTTAGTTGAACTTTATACCCATCCGTTTTACACTACGTTATCAATCACTTTTGCGCACATGTACACCCACAGTTGCATTCCAACACTGCGGTAGCTAGTAATTTATTATCGGCCGTTTAATAAAGCATTTTTTTTCCCCCCTCTATCTCAGATGGTTATTTTTATTTATTTGTTCCTGTTGCGTATTATTATAACATTATTATTGTATGCGGGCTCCTACCTACCTACCTACCTACCTAAATAAATAATCACGCAAGACAGGAAACGAATATTATAATTTATCTTATTGCTATAATATAATATTTTGGCGTCGATTGTGTACGTTTCGTTTGAAGCAACGAATTGTTCGCTGTACCCTTGTACTATAGTACGCTAGTTTGTGTGTTGATTAAAACGTTTATTCGTTAAGGATATTGACATTTGTCAGATATTTTTATTGGATCAACATTTTGACTAGACTATAATATAGAGAAACGCGAATGCCAGAGTATTTATAGATTTATTTATTCCGATAGATTCCCTAGATAAATCTGTAATTGAAATAATATAATATTTCGAATGAATATTACGAATACGTATGACATGATGATTTTTACATAATATGTTATTGTCTATCCATATTTTAAAAATGTTTTCTTTTTTTTTTTTCAAAATGCACAAGGAATGCTAAAACAATTGTAGGCGACTTATAGTTTAAATTATTATCATGTAAAATTAAATCAGTTATGATTAATCACCTTTTAATCAGGTGTTCTTTTCTTAAAAATAAAAAATTCTTTATTCGTATAATTGTATAGATTTAAATGCGTTTATCTAATAATTTTAAATTAATTCAACAATCAGCGTGCGCTATACCCCGATTGCGCCAGTAGCAGAGTAATCAGTTTGGTTTGATCTGGTCCTGAATCGTTTCCTACTGTTTACCTAGTTATGCTTTTTTTAAAAATACATACTTTGCTTTATAGTACTTATGTTATTGCTATGATATATTATTATTCATAGAATTTATATTTGTGAAACAATTTAGTTAGTTATTTAGATAGTTGAACTCCTATCAAATAAACATTTTTGTCCATTTATAATAATATAATTAGTTTGTAAGTTTAAATTTGGCAAGCCTTTTGGACGTCCGTCTAAATTACCAGATAAAAAAGACAAAATTATTTATTACATATTGTATTAGTTTGTTATTCTTAAGCCCTGGGAAGTCGGTCGAATACACATTTCAATATAACACGCTGTATAATCACTTTTTACATGACGTGAAATCTTCAAAATATATTTCGAGTAATCTTGTTTATTATAAGTATACTTATTAGTTGTATTAAGTAAAAATAAAATAAATGAAATGTTTTAAAAAAAATGTAAAATTGTATGTACTACCGTAATATTATCGTGTTTGTATAATTCCGAAATAAGTTTTAATGGACATTTTGTCTGTGGAATTTCTTATTTATTTTTTTTAAATTTTAATAAAACAACCAAAATCGATATTGCCTCTCTGATGGCGACTGTGCAAATAAAATATTTCATCTTTTTTTTCGTAAACACTTTTCGTTAATTTTAAACAAGCATCTATTAAATAGATGATTATATGATTTAAATATTATTATGTATAGCAAAAGTAATAGAATAATGTCTTTTCCAAAGTTCGAAATATCATCTGTGTGCAATAGTATCGTATTTATAAATAAACCTACGTAAAAACACTAATGTGGACTATAACTCTCCTTCTATCTAAAAGAAAGATGTTACACGGACGGAAAGAAAGAAAATAACAACTTATCGTAAAACAAAATAATGCTACGCTTTTTACTTCTCTTAAAAAAGTATTTCGGTGAAAATAATAATTTTTAACTTTAATCCATAGAATATCAAATTGGAATTTATTAGACGCGCGTCGAATGGTATTTTTAATAACACGGCATTACAGTATTGTAATGATATATTATGTTTTATATAATTTATATCTTATGTGAAAACATTCGTGCAGAAGAGTTTTAATTTAAATTCTATAAGTATCATCAAAATAGTAAAATGTTAAAATATTGGACTACTTAAATTTCAATTACGTGACGATTCCGAATACCTAAATGGCATTTTACTGTACATTTATTTATATGAATAAAACAATCGTGATTTTAAAACTTGAATTGCGAGTTCCCTTTGCTCTTCTGTAGTATATATAGTAGCGATTGTTTGTAACCATAGTATTATAGTTTGGTTTACTCACTAGTATCCATAGGCTTTCATTTTTCCTCGTGAACTTTGTCTTGTCTTATTTTTTTCTATTGTTTTTATGTTGTATTATATACATTATCGATTTTTGAGACCTATTACGGAATTTAGAAAAAGCTATAAACGTTTCGGTTCACGCGGCCATTTACACTATATGCCCGCAATTGCCTGACGGCAATCGCTTTATCTTTTCAGCGTATTTTTATCTACGAACCTGGTTTACGTTTAATAGATTTTTTTTACATTTTTGTTGAGTTCTAAATAATTTTTTTGGTTATATTAAGTAAAATTCCTATACGTATTTAGTACTATTGCTGTTTTGTTAAAATACCGATATTGTTTGGCTTTTAATTTTTTAATTTACTATATATTATATATTTTATACTTAATAAATTGTTTAATATTTATACAAATCCCACACACCTACACGGTAAGTTACTATAGTTTTGACTGGTTTACAATTTTGTTTAAACATGCAGTATTTATTAGTAATTATTACAATTTTAAATAAATAAATATATTAACTGTGTTCTCAGAAAAAAAATTAACTCTTATGCGCGGAGATTCAATCTTCAATCGGAATTCGTAATTATTTAAATTATTCGAATTTTCAGGGAACTAGGAAAAATAATTTCTTTGAAGTATCATAAAATATAATCCGTTATCTAATTACTATCTACTTGGCTAACTATAACTTTTATTGTTTACACATGTTTACTCTATAGTGAAAACAAATGTAAAATAAATAAATTAGTAAAAAAAAAATAATAATACCAAGACAAAAATAAAACACATTATATTATGTTCACTGAACAGTGTACAAATATATAGAACTATATTAATTTCTTTATTCTGTTTCAAAGTTTAATATTTAATACACGCAACTTTAATCAGAATTTAGGTTTTTTTTCATTATTCATAGGTATTGTTTATTATTTTTCTTTTTATAGAAAATATACATGCTAAAAAAAAATTCCATCTCTAGCAACTTTATAAAAATGCAGTAAATACGTGAACTCACGACATGTTAATAATTCAAAGATGTTAAACGCGTATACAAATTGTGTTAGTAGGAAAAAAAAAATTACAAATAATATTAAAAATGTATTACACGAATATTGGTTAGTACAATATCCAAAATCGTATTATATTAAATTAAAAATGAATTATTGTATTATGGTCGATATATTTTTAGTCAGATATATAAATAATAACATATTTATTATTTTTATATTAGTTTTAGTTGTTGGTAAACTAATTAGTATCAAAATGAGTGTAGGTACTGTTCTGAATGTATTTCACCCAAGTTCAATTTGAGACCTGTCGACTACTATCAATAACAGAATCATAGATTTTAATATGATTTAGTAAATTTACTTTTATAACAATTCAGTTTAACGTCACATTTTCGACAGGGTTTTGGTTACCTATTTCTAAACTCTGCGATTTCACTAAACGATTTTGGGTTTGGTTCGAAAACTTCTTCAATTACCTACCTAACGGAATTTGCATTGATTTTTAATTTCCGAGTTGCCCGTAATCAGCTATATAACTTATACGTAGTATTAGGTTTAAAACTTTTTTCCCATCCATATATGGAACTGTTTCCCTTGGGAGGTTGGTGATCGTATAATACGTCTCGACGTGCGGGCTCGGAACGACTGTTACAACGTTATAACTTCGCATCTCACAACAAGACGAGTGTAAAACTTAATGCAGTTTAATATTATAATTTTACCATAATAAATATATATATAAAAAAAGAAGTTTAATTTAAATTGTATTTACCCGAAGAAGATAATATCGCAATAAATCCAAGTATAAAACTAAATATAATCATGTATTATGATTTTTAAAAAATATTGTCTACATTTCCGGAAGTCTTGATTATACAAATTAATCAGGTAAATCAAGGGCTCAATTTTGATAAAAAAATTTGAGGGGCTGAAGCCATTTTAGGAAAAATTACTAGTTCACAAATTCTCGGGGTCTATGTTTCTCCTCCTACCAATTATATTAACATTATTATTAGGTAATTTTTATAATTGTATATATTATGTATTATTATTATAATGCCAGAGTTTACTAATTACATTAATTATTTTGGCTGTAAAAAAGATTACTGTGTTATAAAAATTATAGGCTTAAATAGCTGTTATAATACACAGATAGACAAAATGATCAGTTTTTAACACATTTGTGGCTTACATACAATAAAATTAAAATAGATAGATAATAAACAAGTCCATATTCAATATATATATATACAGACAAATAAACTTAATTTCGTGGTTGAATTGCGAAAAACAGGAGTTTTAAAATCTAAGAACAGGTGAAATTTTATTCTTTTATAATATTGTATTCTATTTTGTTTAAACTACAATAAATAAAATCTATATTAACGACAATTTAGAAAACTATATATTGAATACATAAACGTTAACGAAAATTGCGCCTATGAAGTAAATTACATCGTTAATAATTTACGTGACGGGTGTGTGGTCTTGCCAGTAATAGGGACAATTTTGAAATGTAGTTTTAAGCGTAGAGTGCAAAATCACTGTTTTTAGAAATGTTCCATTTTAACATTAAAATATGTGAACATACGAGTGCACGTGAATATAATTACACGTGTAAAGCGGGATTTTTAATTTCGCTGTTTTATATATATAAATGTTAATGTCGCGTGAATATAACATTAACATTATTGAAAACGACATGATTTTTATTATTTTATTTTATTTTATATACTTTCGTATATAAAGTATACAAAATCAATATTTCATTACCCTTTTGTCTCCAAATATTTTTCCTAATGTTTAAATTGATATTTGTATTTGTACTTCCTGATTTTTTTTTTTTTTTTTTTTACATTATTATAAATACCGTATTCTACGACGCTATGCCTACTATTAAATAGAACTCTGTTTCAATACCACACGTGATTGGTTTATTATTTATAGGCAAGGTAATCTTATATAATAGTAGATGTATAAATATAATTATTATTTGAACAAATAACGGAAACAAATAAATACTCCTATAATATATTCCTTATCGTCTCTTGAAACGTTAAAACTAATAATGTTATAAATAGTTATCTCGGGCTCAATCAGAACTTAAGATAACCTCGCTCGTGTTTATTATCAGCAATATAGTAATATGTAACCATACCTACGGTTTCAATGTTATAACATAAAAAAATGCGTTTAATGGTTTTTTTTTTTTTCACAAGTTATTCGATTAAATTTGTTTAATAATATTATACTATATATGGTTTAATTTCCTTTATCATAACGTTCTGCGTTCTAGGAAATTTGACTAAACACAACACATACACACCTGCATACCTACGACCTTTCGTCGACGGCTATCGATCCGTTTGAATTTCAAAGTTTAGGAATGTAACAATCACCGTGGAGTATTTAGTTATGATCATGAAATGTAAATTTCGGGAGAATTCTACTCGATCTGTTGGATACGTTTTTTTCTACGTAATTGTTATTTCATCCTGTTGTTTGATATCGGTTTTAACATTACGCAATTATTTATCAATATATTTACGGTTTTATTTTTTGACGGAATAATATACGAGCATACGCTGTATAAATATGTCAAAAATAATATGGAGTTTTGGACGAATATAAAGCCATCCCCGGATCATTTTAAATACGAAGATTGAAGATGAGTTAATCTTTCGTCTAAACATGACACCAGTTACTCTTAAGATGGCTTAGAGGATTTATTTTTTAGCGAAGATAGATTTGTAATGAGAGAATATTGTAGAATGTATGTCTGTTACGGAAATCTCTTGTATGTATGTATATAAAACGTTTGCTTTCTAGTTCACGGTTTGAAGATTTTTCTCGACTCAATATGTTTTTCTTTTGTAGACTTGTAGTATAGATTGATATTTTTGAAATAAATTACAAGAAATAAAGACGATATACTTC
Organism: Tuberolachnus salignus; assembly: GCA_956483605.1. Lineage (NCBI taxonomy): Eukaryota > Metazoa > Arthropoda > Insecta > Hemiptera > Aphididae > Tuberolachnus > Tuberolachnus salignus. Next base: position 44,679,298 of record OY101432.1, on the reverse strand, counting down.
ACACCATAAGTGGGCCACTTGTAGGTAAGATGTTTGGAAGACAGGGTATAGAGGGTAATTAAATTTATATCTGTACGCGATAATAAATCATTGCAAACGGAAAACGATTCTGAGCGAAGGTTCGGTAAAGCATGTTTATCGATATCAAACGTTTGTGCACTACAGTGATAGCGACGTTAGAAAGTGAAAGGTCTCGAGAAAAAAAAAAGTAATAGGTATCAGTAACTCCGATATCTATAATGACATTTTCGTTATAGTAACAAATTTCGTTTAATTCTAGTTTACTTAAGTAGAAATTAAAAAAAAAAAAAAACAAACAAACGAGTTAATGAGTTAGAGGTTAGAGTTAGAGTTCATGTTAAACATAAAAACTATATACTTTTAAGTTTAAAAGTTTTTTAAATTTAAAATTCCTATTTTGTTGTACTTACATTTAAATATCACGACAGTAGCATAAATTGTTGACGTCAATATGTCTGCGAGTATCGACAACATTTTAAAGGGAGGTTTTTTTTTTTGTAATATTATTGTAAGCATTCGTATAGTACAGACACAGGGTGATTTGAAACGTGCGTTTTAGCAATGTTGGTTGGTATTTGGAACTCAAACGTATGCAGAATTAATGTAGGTAAGTGTAAAAGAAATATAAAAGAAACAAACATCTTTAAAACATTTAAACGGTTTGGACGTATTGTAAACGACCGGAAGAAACGGCAAAGTCAAATATTTGCCGAACACAAAAACGTCGCCCTGTACATTTCCCGTTGCTCGTATGAAATATAAAATATCAAATATTTTAGCGGGTGGCACGCGGTCGACGACAGCGCCTGTTCGTTTTATTACCTCTTTGGGCCGGTACCAAAAACCCGAGAACTAGAATAATTACATTATTAATATTATTACTCTATCATCATAGATTTCTCGCGATGTTCGCGTAGTCGTCGTCGTATTTTACAATAAAATATACGGTTTCTATATTTAGCGTAACGTATTTTTTTCCTTCCCGCGCGTTGCGTGTGGAAATAAAAAAAAACACGATTAAATTATTGTATCGCGATACTAACGATACGAAAACGACGGGGCGGCGCCGTGTGTTGAAAATGGAAATATTTCCGAGCAATAATACGCCGCCCACGCAAGAAGAAAATTATACGCCCGGCGTGTGTTTGGTGCCTACGGTTCCACGTTAAAATGTCGCGAATAGAAATATAATTAAGTAATATATAAAAAAAATATGCAAAAATGTATTACATAATGTAGATGAAAAAAACAAAAACAACCGCTATCGTCCTTTTTCAAGTGTATCTTATGATGAACTATAATTTTAAAGCGTTTCAGATCGATCAAACCGATTTTATTTACATATAAAAACTAAATATACTCGATAATTTCAAATGCCGGTAGAATGTTCTTAAAATTGTTTCACGAATAGAATTTTTAAATTTCAGATCTTCACGATTATTTTTAATCGAAATACAATAAAAAAAATCACCTTTTTAAATAAATAAAAAAAAAACTGTTATTGCCGTAAATTATCCCGTTTTTTCGCATTCATTAAGAAAACTACAACGATAATTATAAAATGACCACCCCTCCAATAACTAGATCCGAAATGTTTTTTTTAAAAGGCGCGACACTTAAAAAACTGAGCAAGATTAGAAAATAGAAAGTAAATAAGTTGTTTAACGACAAAAAAAAAGCATACATCTAATACTTTATATTTTTTACTTTTAAGATTGCATTTTTTTTAAATTTTTTAAAAATAAAAAGTTAAAATTACATTAGATTAAACTATAACTTTGAGGCTATATAGTATATAGGTTTTAAACATTTCATATCTAACATTTTGGGAATATAAAAAAAACAAACAAATACTTGGCGGAAAATCTCGCAGATGAGGGAACTGTTTACATATTCGAAATTGTTGTAAAACAAAAAAAATATCCCACACGCCGAGTTTTCGAGCGTAGCATAACGCGGGAGGAGAAAAATTAATTAGAATATCAAATTAAAATGTTTCCGATTAAATTTTATACATATTACAGGGTATGGTAAAATCTTCTTAGTACACTAGACCGATTATTTACGATGTCGACTTCAAAAATATTATTTTCACAGTTTGAATTCTATTTGCGTTTTCATCACATTCGCGGGTTCAAATCGACAAGGATTTGGCTACTGCAGTGTGTTTATAAGAATAATAATATCCGGAATATTTTGAAAGGGTATCTTGAAGTAAAAACGCCGTGAGTCACGACTAAAATATTATGTCCGTATCGTATAGGTATAGGTATACGGGAAAACAAAAGTACAAAACAGTGGCGTGATTATGGTGGGGGTAAAGGGAGGAATTTAGTGTTTTTTCCATGGTATATTTTTTAACCTTGTTTTATGTCGGTATTTCGGTGGCTTTTGGGCTTGGGGTAAAAAAAAAAAAATGTCAAAAAATCGAAAAATATCCATGTTCTGGCCTTGACGACGGCTTTTTAACTCTTAAAATAAAATTTGAATACACCCATCCGTGAAAATACGCGCTTATTTCGTTATTAGTGTTACGGATACTTATATATTATTATAAAAGTTATATAATAAATACACAATTCGTCTGGAAGACATTTCGAGTACAATCCCACCGCACGTTGTGTCCCTATAACGTAAACCTTAGGCGATAAACGTTTTTTCTATTATTTATTATTATTTAATTATATTTTATTCTACTATTTTATCTATGACAGACAGCGTAGCAGATTTCGTAGACGGGACGGGGCTTGGCCTTGGATCCATCGTTTTACGCGTCAAGTATTTTTAAATGATTTATATGATAAATAATTATTATGTAGCCCGCCAGCAGGAGCTGCTATATTAAACACACTGTAGGTAGGTAGTGTGTTATGATTCTATATTCTAGTACTAGCTACTAAGTAGTATGTATACTAAAAATAGTTAACTAACGTCTAACAGCCGAGCTGACGGACATGGCCATGATCGAATAAACGACGAATAGTTTATTTTGCTACGGATTTAACGTGTTTAAGATAATGGACAATTATCGTTATTATGTCGTTTATTTATTTAGTTTATTATTAATAATAATTGATTTTGTATAAAAAAACACGCCGAAGCGCTATAAATGGATAACGTCTTCAATTTACGTCTATCATCCACCACTATGTACACTACGCACATCTTATTGTAACTATTGCAACAAATTGTTGATTTTACTAAATAATAAAAAAAAAAGATAGTTTTTGTATTGTTACATAATCGAGTGGATATTTGGCAATTTTATTTATAGACTACTCGGATCAGAGCTAAAAAAAAAAAAAAAATAGCATTTAAGTATTTGTTTGGCTAAAGAATACTAATAAATACGGGTATTTTGATTTGCGTCTAATTGTTAAATTAAAAAAAAAAAAATATTTGGGCGGATGGTGGCGGGGGGTCCTTGATGTACGATGTCACAGTATTTTTTTTAAACCCTCCTGCGCCACTGGCTTCCATACGAGTATTCTCAGGGTGACTCCTAGTGACCGTAAAAATGAGTCGTACGACTCATTTTTTCCGTCGTCGTCGTCGTCGTACGAAATTGTCGAATCCGTGCGCTAAGTTCACTCGTGATACGATAGTACGAGCGCCGGACGGACAGGTCGCCGGTATATTATTACAACGGAACGTCCGGTTTATTAACTGTTACTTTTTACACTTGACTGGGGGAAAAAAAAAAAAAAAAAAAAAAAAAACTATCATAATAATAATGAATATTATCGCCGTGCGCGCCGCTCCGTGGCGAACGCATGTGCGGAGAAACGCGATCGCCGACGCCGCCGACGCCACCGCCCTCGTCAAATCTACGGATAGCTTGTCCCACCATACCGTCGTGTGGCGTCGGCAGAATCGCCAGGTTACTTGGCCGGAAACGGGCGTTTCGAGTGCATTTCCAACGGCCTCCCGTGCTCTCCGAAAGTTTTAATTTTTCTACTCTGTGCCGCGCCGCGACGTTCGCTTCCCGCGCGTTTCGTCGTCACCCGTCTCGGTTCCGTGCCACGAGGCGTCCGGCTGCCCGTCGAAATAATAAAAAATTCGTATACGATCTTCATATCTCGACACCACACCGAGACCGTCGGCCGAAGGATTTTTAGCGGTGCGGGCGCGGTGACAGCGCGTCGGTGATCAGCCTCTCCGGAAGGTACGTGGTGCAGTTGCAATATTATAAAACAAATAATAACAATACTAATAAACAGCGGAAACAGGTGGTGGTTTTTTTAAACGACGATATTATATCATAAAGTTTTTGTGTTTGATTACGGTCGACCATCGCATATCGAAGATGACACGCCGGAATATTCAAAATCATAACAGACTGGGGTTTTTTTTATTCCTTTAGTATGTTTGATTTTATTTTTGAGTGGCGGGGGTGGCGGTTTTGGACTTGTGAATACGTTTTCGGACTTGGAGAAAGTTTCCTTCGGGTCCGAAATCGTATTCACATCGCAGTCAGAAACATCACAAGAAGTTTCCGGTAGTATTTTCCTTCTAATTAGTGCATCGGGAAGGTAATTTTTTTGTTGAAATTCTTCTGAAGAACGATAAAACCTTCCCCGACAAAAAATAAAACGTTGAAATAACCGGAAAATGTACACAGCGCCGTGTGTTTTGATCAAAATCGATATTGTGTTTTTTTTTTTTTGTTCGTTTTATAATTCAAAAAATCGTTTTCGTTAATTCATTTTTCAATGAATCCCTATTTATCATATTAACGGAAAGTCGTTACGATTCTCTCAAAATATCGATAACTTGTTATTAAACTCGTTATAACTACAACTTAAACCAACTCCAAAACCAAATACTAACAAAATGTAAACTTTTAAAAACATTTCTCTCCGCAAATCATTAAAGCTCCTTTTTTTATTTTTAATTAATGCTCTCCACAATGGAGTCTATATTATATCAATAAACAAAAAAGTCGAAACTTGTTACAGTTGATTTTATTCCAAACTAGCCTTCCACTGCAACCATGCCTCTATGCCTTGTGTGCAAATTCCCTCACATAAGATTATTGTGTTTTTTTTATGGATTGTGTTATTTTGAATAAAAATTGTTTAAAATACTCGCCAAAGTTGTTTATTATTGTAAATTAAAAAAAAAAAAATACGTAATGTCATAATATTTTTTTGACTGTATTGGCTATTACTAAAATGTATGTTTTTTTATTCTGTTTATTAACAACTTTTCTAGCAGAAATCTTGCTCCAATTTTCAAGTGGTGCATTGAATGGGGCCATTTTATTGATTTTCGTTGTAGTTTTTTTAATTAACGGGGAACAGCGGTTTATTTATTTACGATTTTGTTTTTGTTTGTTGTAATTAAAATAACCGTTATTCATACAATATTAATTAACGTCTTTTCTAGACGTGTTTTTCAAAACATTCTTAGGTTTATAGGCATTTGTAATTTTCAAGTTAGTTAAAAACTAAAGTTTTTTTTAGTTTCTATGTGGATACAAATGTTTTGGCTGAACAGAAGTGGTAACAAAATTAAAAGTTGAGTGTGATGTTCTTTAAAATGTAAACATTTTTGTGTTTTTTTAAGCGTTAAAAGTTTATATTTTGACGATGTATGATCCTAATACCTTAACGTTCACATGCTCTTTCCTAAAACAGTTGTGCGATTTCTTCTTATTATTTATTTTTTAATATCAGGACGCATTGTCGACGGATTATCTTTAAATAAGTCTTCAGACGATCTGATAGTGTACAAGTGGTCGATTAGTCGGTCGTGGAATGTAAATTTATAATAATACGTATTTATATTTTAAACTTTAACATAACAGCTATACGCATATACGTATATAAGAACTGCTTAATTGCTTTGAGTGGATTCTTGTTTTCTGAGTTGTCATTATTTAGTTTCACTGCTAGAATAGTATATCTAGAAAATTATTAATTATATAGTAGTTTTTTTGCCGATCATTATACCAAGTTTCCAATTGTTCACAAACATATCTACACTTGAGCACACTGTATACTTACCAGCGATGCAAGTTGGTTGCGAACAATGGGTATATTCGTGTATTTTTGCGCAAATTTTTAAAACATTTTTTTTTCATTGTCTGCGCGTTTTTCTTTAATTATTATTATAGTGCGCGTAGTAAGTTTATATTGTTTTCAACATTACGTTGGCGTAAAATATATTTCATAGAACGTTATTATAATTAATTATATCATGACGTTATTTTCTGCTGCGTGTAGGTAATCTACTGATTTTAAAACTTTTGAATGCTCTTTTGACGGTATTTCAAATATCAGATAACAATTTGATGTTCGGCGAACTTTCGGAAACATTCGGGAAAATTAAATTTTACATCACTATAATATACATATACTTGTACTTACAACCTGGAATGTTCTGCTCTCTCGTATAAGAGGATATCTGTCTAGTTTTCGTACTTTCTTCGAATTCACCTTATATGCCCGTTTAAAGTCTCCCGTTTGTTTTGTGTCTAGAGTATTAATTGATGGCGATTGTGTTATATACTCTTTTGTTTTTTTTTCAATACGGAATTGAAAATACACAAAGAACGAGCTTTTTGCAATTTACTTTCGATATACTTTCTGAACGTATTATCAATCGAACGGTTTTATTTTGAAAAAACACTACATAAAATACCTACCGGATTAATTTTATTTATATGAATGTATTGAATATATAGTAAATGATATTTAGTTTTTACCGACGACGTGCATTTATTAATTATTGTTAGAAAATAATACGCTTTAATCGTATCGAATTTATTCCATAATATCTATATACAGGGCGATTTTTTTAATCGTAAACTAGCCATCGCTAACCTAATCAGCGATATGGATATTTTTAATGAATTTAATGGTTTTGGTTTTACCGATACAAAATATTACATAAATTATACACGTACAAAAAATGTAACGTTATTGAGCAAATATCCGTCAAAAACGAATATTCACTATACATACATATAGTATAGTATACATTTTATTATGTTTTGCCTTTACTTTAGATTCTGTGAGTAATTTGCCTAGTGTTGGTTATACTGTAGCGGGCCTTTTTTTTTTTTTTTTTTTTTTTTTTTTTTTTTTTAAATTGTATTTGTCTGTGAACAACTTTTTTATTTACAAACAAATTCGTTAACTCCAGGGGTGGTTTATGATGGTCAAATTTCGTCTAGTCGACTTATATTAGCCATCTCACTAAAAAGTAATAACTGATAAGCACAAGTTCTGCGCTAACATTTGGGGTAAAGTTTCTAGTGATAAGTAACTGACCGTTATAATATCACAAAACATAATTTTCGAAAATGTCATAAAAAAAAATAAAAATTGTAATTGAAATTGTCAAACCTACGTCAGCTATACATAATATATATTTAATATTATCGTTGACTATTTAATGCATCATTATTGTTATCGGGAAACAAAAAACAGTTAGACTTTTCATACATAGATTGAATTGAATTTCAGCAGATAGTCAAAAATAAGTATTTACCGTAATTTCGATATTAGAATTTAATCCGAATATCTGTAGATACGGTATTCGTCGCCTCGGTTTTTTTTTTGTTATTTTAGTGTATAACTTTTTATGCGATATGGAAGGTGAGAATGAGATCAGATGAGTAGCACTCTACTTCACAAGTTTTGGATAAAGTCGATGAGGTAGACGAATATATCATTTTTTTAGAGCGTTTCAATTTATTTTTTATTTTTCAACATTTATTTTTTATATGCCACTTGAAAAATATTTATGGTATTAGTGGTACACTGTATATAAACACGACAAATAACTACAATAATTCAATTTATTATTTATTAATATTTTTTTTTTTATGTCGCTTTTCGTTTGGACTGAATTATAACTTAATTTGTATTTATTATTCATTTATGTATAAATGAATAAACAAAAAACATAATATTATTTGTACATAGGTGCCTGAGGAAAGTTTATATAATTAATTTTAAATTGTTTATTATTACTTATTGTATAAATGTACTTATTTAACTCAATATTAAACTTTTATTTAATTTACGCGTTTAAACGCTTCATACTGTATTCGAACAACTAAATAAATAACCCTAGCTTATTTTACTTCTCGTAAACTCTTAAAGCATCAGTCAATTGAAAATAACCAATTCTCAGTTGAATGTGAATTATTATTATTATTTTTTAGTTTTTGTGTATTGGTAATATTTTGTATGTCTGTCAACTAGACTCATGGTCAAAAACTTGAATACAAAAATTACAGTGATTGGGGGTTAGATAATGACCAAAATACATTTAGAATATTATTATTATTAGACGTAGATTCAATAAAAAAAAAATTCGTTTAATATTAGAAAAACGATTGTTTTTTTTTTTTTTTAAATTCTATAACACCATGTAGAATTAAACGTACTTATATTATAAAACTGAAAAATTGTTAAAACCACCATAATATGCATTAAACATGTACAGCGGGGGAGCCCAATAAATCGAAAAGGCTAATATATACATATATTTATACTTGTATATATATATATATAAGTTTTAAAACTGAGTCGGTTGTTATATAATTTGAACTTTGTATTAAATTTGTGTCTTACAAAAATCGAAAAATAAAATGCATTTGGTCCGAATTCACACTCCTACAATGTAACTGTTATTGTACTAGAAAAATATATTAACGGTCCATTAACCTAATGTAAACCTAATGTTTTTCATCACCGTCGAAATACGAAATTTTATTTACCACGTCAGCGGTGTTTGTTTGCGCTGTGAACATAAACTGAAGTTGACGGCACGTTAATAGGTACCTATATATATTATACGATAGATCGTATCAAACAACCGTAGTTTCGTTTGCTGTTCGAATAGTTCAATACATACATATGTATACTTTCTTGAAAAAAAAAAAAAAAAAAAAAAAAAAAAAAAAAAAAAAAAAAAAAAAAACACAGAAAAGTTAAAGTATAAAACTGCGGATTCACTACAAAAAACTATTGGAGTAGAATAGTAGTCTTGACGTGTTTAATATACCTAATATGCTTTTTGCCGCCAATGTTCAACAAATTTGGAATAATAATAATAATAATAAAAAAGTTAAGAAGGTAGGATACAGAGGGGAATTCAATTTATATTTGTACGCAACCATAAATTATTGCTAATAAAAAAACGACTCTGAGCGAAGTGCAGTTAATCATGTTTTGAAATGTCGTAATTTATAAGATTTTCGTTAAAATGTACGCTTAACGCTTTTAAAACGGAACTATTAAATTACCCTCAAATTTGTTCTTTGTCACCATTTACAGTTTTTGATGAACCTTGTGTACAATTTTTGTGTATTTCTGTTTGGCCAAAACAGTTTCGTACAATTAATCCGGAAAATACTTAAAATGCCTAGTTAGAAATAGTTAAAAAAAACCGGCCGGAATAATTTCATAATTTGTCTACGCCTCGCAGAAAGGAATAATATTATTGTTTTGGGAAAATTTCTGGTCCCAACGATTATTTTTAACCGATTAACGACAAATAGCAAAAAAAAAAAAAAAAATGGCCTTCTTAAACATACCAACCAGATTCGAAATGATTTCAGAAATAGCGTTACACTTGAAAATTGGAGCGGGACGTCTGGTAGAAATATTGTCCACGGACGGAAAAACGAAAATAAATCGTACGTCATAGGGAAACTCTTCGCTCCGCTCGGAATCTAATGCCGTAATCGATATAATAATAACACACGATCGCGGATCGTCGGTAAACGCAAACTGTATTGTATATGTAATTATTTTGTAATTTTTAAACGATTACCGTATCGTCTACAATAATAATAATAATAATAATAATAATTGCACGTCATGTTAATATTTCGTAAATAGCGAACGCGCGATGAATTATTCAATGACCTAGCGACGTCCAAAGGAGACCTCCCAATAGTGTAATATATATACATATATAAATAATAAGGCCTTTGTATAATGAGAATAATGTTCATTCATTTGAAAACTCAATATATTCATGATAAATTTGATTAAATCGAGTGGCAAAACTGCGGAAAAATGTTATTATACTACGGATGCCGTTTCGAACGTTTCAAAAATAATTTTTTTATTGGCAGGTTTATTGCGGAAAATGTTTTAATAACACGCCGGGCGCGCGCTATATAGTTTCCAATAACGATTTTTAGTAACATTATACGATTTAACAGGGTGAATCTATTATCACGGACCGGCGATTATCTACACGAAGATTTAAGAACAAATATGATTTCGGTTATTTAATGTATTTTTCAATGTAAGTCTAGTAGAAAATTAACAAAAAAAAAAAAAAAAATATTGACATCTGACCTATTTTGAACGTGTTCGTGTGATAATCCAAACCAATTTTAGATTTTGAGCGTAGTGATTATTTTTTTCCTGTGTGAAAAAATTTTCTATCAGATATATTCTACTAACCATTAACTTCAGAATGGTGTTTGGTAGAAATTGTTTCCAGTTTGAGGTATTTTTTTTGTTGATATTAAACGGATAAAAATTATGTAATTAATTTTTATTAACGTTTGAAGTTATCATTTTTGTTAAAATTCGTTAAAATCCGAACGATTGTGATTTCTGTTGTAGCTACTTATCAATATAATTTTTAATTTAAATAGATTAAAATTTGTTTAACCGAACTTTGCTCAGAATTGTTTTTCGTTTGCAAACCTTAAAAAGCCGAAACACATTCGAATTATTTCGAAAATCACTGAAACCGCTATTGCGTAAATATTCTCATTTTTGTTTTACTTTATTCCCAGTTTTCCCCATTTCTAAGAAAACTACAAAGATAATCATAGATTGACCTCCGAAATGCAGGAATTAGATCCAAAAAGCTACTAGAAAGTTTCTATAAAGTTTTTGATTGGAGTAAGAATTCTGGTAAAAATGATTTTTTTTAGAAACACATCAAAGAAGCACACACCATAGTAAAAAAATATAAAAAAATAAAATCTATTTCGTACACATTTGGAAATTTCAAATATAACCAAAATAAGCAGACGAACATTTTCCTTCGCCATATAATAATATAATTATTATTGTTATTTTCAATTAAAATATTAAAATTAAATCATTAATTAGCATATTATATTTTATATTTTCGCCTTATCGTAATTTTACAATACGAATTATATATATATTTTTCTGGATAGTTTTATGTTCAATTCGTTTACGGGTGTGAATCGAAAAGTAGGAAATCAACATTGTTCACGATTTATACATAATAATATATCGTAAAAGGTACCGTACTCGATAATAATTTTAAATATAACCAGAACTATAATAAAACGAAAAACAAAAAAAAAAAAAAAAATAAAAATAAATATTTCATAAGGTCATAAACAAGCAATATCCAGATGTTATTATTTTAAACGTAATGATATTTTGTATTAAAATTATTAATAAGTTTCAAGTAGACCGGTACAAGGATCTCAGCCTTGCCGTCATATTTAAAACCCGTCGGTGATTAAAAACTATTACCGAGTTCCTGTATACGAGAGACAAATATTCGTATTTTTAACGAAACAACCATGTCTCAAGTTACAACTTAGCGGTCATAATAATAATTATTTTCTCGATCCTCTTCGGATCTTTCCGCGTTGCAACCTATGCGCAAAGGTAACCCAGTCGTAATATACGCTGTCCTGACGCGTTACATATACACGCATATAGCTTTTTATGCGATTAATAACGGGTGCATTTCATTATTTGTATTATACTCGATTGAGTTCAATATGAATAGTAATTAATATGAAAACGGCCGTAAAAAAACACGCACACAAAAATCATTTCACCACCTGATATTGCAGAGATAAAACAAAATATTCGGTAATATTATAAAATAAAACAAATATATTTTATATTCATCATTTATATCAATATTTAATTTTCATCGTCATATTGTTTCGTATTCATATTATGATCTGCTTGAAATAATCGAATTTTTTTTTCTTGTGCCATTATCAATTTGGTCGTTATTACAAGTATATACGTATTTATTGTGCAATCGTGAAATTTTTTCAAAAATACGTAGAAATCAGAAAAATAAAATATATTAACTTTCAAACAGATCTATTTTACAATTTGTGGACGACGACATTTTGTAGACAAATCTGGTTTTACGACTATTTTCGAATTAAACCGTATTTTACATTTGTTTTTTTCCAAAACGATTTCACAGTAGGTAGATAGGTTTTAAATTTGAAACCGCTTTTATAATGCTTTTTCGTTTGTGTTAATCGAATATAATTATTGATATCACGATATTCATCATTCGTTGGTGACCCTATACGCGTTGAAATTTCTTGAAGAATAACAATCGAACGGAATTATCACCGTCGTTTAATAATTATTCAGTGGCGTAGCAAGGAGCAATGAGGGCACGGGAGATTATGCCACCTTTCCATTAGCCGTAATTATTTTTTTTATTTTTTATCATAATCGTATTATGATGATGTTACTTTATGGTGTATGTGGTTTATTTTCATATTTCATCGATTGTGTAAGTAGTTTATTTTCAAACGTAACTAAAAAATAACACGTTAACGTGCAATTTCAGATTTTTTTTTTTTGCCTCCCTCCTTATCGAAAAATCCTGGGTACGCCATTGTATTTGATCGAGTTAAATACTTACTTATCCGTCTTCCTCACCCCACTTTATCGGATTAACTTGTCTGAGTGATAAACGATATTTGCACGGTATAGATAAACGCATATGTATAGTAAAAACACATCACGTAATGTGTTTTCTCGAGAAATTCGGTTTGGCTACTTATTCTATTTCCGCATGACTGAAATTTCCGATTCGTCACGTTTTTTTTTTTGTCGGTACACGAGAAATCGTTTTTATTTATCATTTATCAGCACTCGGCATGGGTAATATCGTGGTTAAATACAAATTTTGAAGTAATATGGTAACCGCATAAAAGTTAATACTCATATACCATTATAGTTGAAGTTTGCAATAATATTTGCTCAATATTTGTGGTGGTTTTGTAAATAATAATAATAAAAATCAAAAAAAAATCGTGTATTCCTATACAATTGTTTATAGCTTAAATACACCTCTAGGTATCAGAAGAATATTTGTATAGTTAATAAGCTGATTATTAGGTTGTCGCTTGATTAGACGGTTATTTTTTATTCTTTGTCCGATGTTTAGATTTTCAAAGAAGCACGATTGGATTGTAGTTGAATAATATTCCTATTAAAATTAATTATATTATAGACGTAACATTATACTTGGTTCTATTTCGAAGTGGACAGCAAAATATTTATTCGATTTTTTTTGACTAATAATATATATTTTAAACGCGTTCCGTGTTTTAATTTCAAAAAATAGATTTAAAATTAAAATGGTTTTTTTTGCATTAAAATTACCGTGTTGTTTATTCGGTCTAATTTAAATTTTATAATCTATTTTATTTACGTTTTATCTAGATAATTTACCGACTATTATTTGCACGGAATAAAATACGGGAGTATAGTTGCAAAATATAAAGGTACCGATTTTTAAATATATTGTGTTTTACGAATAAATGTAAAAAAAAAGGGATTCAAAAAGGGTTGTTAATGTTGTATATAGATTATAGATATCGAGATTTTAAATTTATTTAAAACGAAACGTAACATATAATTTATTTTTATCTAAAGTTCTAAATAATGGATATGAAATGTATTAACCTTCTCTATTCAGTCTTAATGTTAAACCGTTTTATGAGTTTACAAACGCTGGTGTCTATATGGAAATCGATAGTTGATAATCAATGCGATAAATAATTGCTTTGTTTAAGCATACTGGCACACGCACAAGAAAGAAAAAAGACCGACATACTTCGCACCATGGGCAGGCCATTGTTGTTGGTGGGAAGTTGGAAGGTAAGATAAAGAGGGGAATTTAATTAATTGTCAGTACGCAACGATAAATCGTTGTTAACGATAAACGATTCTCGGCGAAGTTCGGTAAAAATGTTTTGATATTGAAAATTGTATTAATTTACAACTACAAGATAAATTACAATTGTCCGTGTTTTTTCGTCTCAAATTGTTGTGTTTTTGTATAGAACCGGAAATTGGGAAATAGCAAACAAACAAACATAGATTAATACAATTTTCATCAAAATTTTAACTTTAAACGATACAAAAATAACTACGAGTACTACATACGCTCAATTTGTTTGTTTTTTTCTCATTACTAAGTACAACTTACGATGAATTTTGTGTAAAATTTCCAAGCACTTCTGTTTGACCAAAACAATTTTATTCACATAAAACCAAATAAAAACTAAAAAAAAACTAGAAAACTTCAAACGCATATAAATAGGTAAAAATCGCCAGAATGTTTTGAACATTTTCCCACGCCTAAAAGAATTATTATGAATATTCTGTGATAATTTTAGGTCTCTACGATTGTTTTTAACCGAGTAACAAAGAAAAAAAAAAAACCCGAAAATAATAAAACCATTGTTGCCGTAAATGTTTCCGTTTTTTCGCGGTGTTTTCTAATTATTAAGAAAATTACCTTCTCATTGCACCAACTAGATCAAAAATTCTTTCTATAAAGGTGTTTTTTTGCTTAAAAATTGGAGTAAGATTTCTAGTTGAAAAGTTCTCCACAAACGGATAAAAAAACACACATCACAGTAAAACCAGTACATTCCTTGTTACGCTCGGAATCTAAACCGACCTTTATATGCATTCTCGCTTCTCGCTTATATTATAATTACTATAAATTATATATTCAGGTTTGGTATTGGTGCGAATAGAATGCTTTTTAATTTACTGGATACTTGTATCCGTTTTCGGTTTTATCACTAATAATGTCACCATAGTTATTACGGCGGGGCGTTAACGGCTTTGTATTATATTTGTCCGATGTTGATGATTGTTTTCCCCAGTAAGTGGATGCTGAATTCGTCTCTTGTTCAAATGACGTGTTCTGGGGTTTCTGTACGAGTGCTTAAAAGGAAAAACATAATATAATAATTAATACTCGTCGGCGTAAAATACGCAAACCGCATTAAATACGTTGAATGTCTTAATCTACGCATAAACAGGTGATTTCCATTATTGGAGGACGATCTGAGATTTTCGTTAAATCGAACAGTAGGAGCGACGGCCAAAAGAATATTAGTAATAACTTACAATAATTATTTTGCTTTCGGCAGCAATGCTCTCTGGTCGTAGTATTAAATTTCGGCATTTACCATTATTGTGGTGTATTCGATGCAACGTGCACTTGTAATAAACTAGTGGATTTTATTGTGTTTTCAAATATTACTTTTAGTTTATACGCGGTGTGTAATTACGGTCATTTTTTTTGTATTTATACCATCCGTTGGAATTGAATAACCTTTTTGTTTAATAGATCGATCGCTTCTTCTTTTTCTTCTTCTTCTACTTGGACATAATATAGACCATTAAGGTCCATCGCCGCAGCAACTACATTCCTCCATTTTCCGTTATCCATTGATATTTCTTCTGGATTCCAATCATCCTAAGATCGTTTTTAATTCTTAATTCTTCGTTAGTCAAAAAAAAAAAAAACAAAACAAAAAAAAACAATCACATCGAACATGAAACGAAATTAAAACTTTTCGAGAGACATTCAAATCAAACACGCACGATCATGATATATCAACCTCAACTTCTCTTGATCCTGAATAACTTCCCTCTACTTTTGTACCTACTCATTACTTTTGTTTTATAATTGTCGATAAACAGTATAAAAACGAGTGTAAAAATGCCCATATCTCGTTTATTTGAAATTTGCGAATAAATTACGTGCCGTGTTGTACGTAAAATCAATACCTACAGTTATTATTTTGAATTTAGACAGACCTTTTTGTTTAATTTAACGAAATGCGTTTTATATTCGTTGTTTGCACATCTAATTGTATTATCAAAAATAGTTATAAGAATTGTTTTTTGTAGAGCGTAATTTGTTTTATGCGACCGAACAAGTTATATACAAATAGCGTATACCCACCCATAAGACTATATTATTTACAGTACTAATTCCAGAAAGTTTTAGTAAAGTTACTTAAATATTACTATTATTTATACAGTTTGTATTGTATTTAGGGTGTTTATTATAAGTACAATATTAATTACATTATTCAAATTTATTGAGTTTAAAATAAACTCGTTTTCTGTAAATAACGTTATTTTAAATTTAGATGTCTAAACGAATAAAATTGTTGTCTGAACGTGAACCTAGTCGATTTTGTTTAAAAGTTTAGCAGTTAATAACTAATTTATATATTTATTGGTTAAAATTTGTTTTCGAAATTAAGTGGTTTGAATATATTGTATAGTTTGTTACGGACATTTGTCATAAAAAATAAAAATAAAAACCCGGCTACGCGTCGACATATTGGGTTCCATACTTTTAGTTTAACATAAATTTTGTTCAATATTTTTTTACACAACAAGTTAAGATATTTTGTTCCAATTTTAGTTGGAAGTGTTTATTAGGCGGATACCTTCTTGAATTTTCAATCAATTTTTGGAAAATGAGAGGGGCGGGGACATAGGTATTATTATCGATTATAGGAACTTAAATATGTTACGAAATATTAATTGTGTGAAAAATTTAAAATAAAAACCGTTATTTAAAGGCTTTTTTAACACGATAAGGTGCACGAAAAATAAACTTTTTGTCCTTTAGATTTATGAATAGGAAACTATCCATAAATTATTATTATTATTTTTTTTTTTTGACTGCATAATTATTCGGTGAATTATATTTGACACGTTCCACCTGTAGTTTCATCAAAATCGATGGAAAATTAAGTCACTAGTGACTTGACGAAATTACAGGGGTTCCGTGTCTAATATTTTCGCTACACGGAACGGTAAAAATGACTATAGTGATTGGCAGGGATTATTATTGTAATAAATGAAAGCACCTAGTGTACGAGTAGTTATCATCCGATTGTATTCAAATGATTTATTATTGTGTTACTACTGACTATACTTACTCTTATTTGAGTGGACAGTTATTCAAATATTATAATCTGTTGATCTCTCTTTGAGTTTATAATACGGATTAATGTATACATGATGCCGAACGGTAGTTTATCTGTCGACGACAGAAGTTTCTAAAGACCAGAATAACTTCTAGTGCTTTTTTGACCTCACATTGACGTTTAATGAACTAATGCAGTGGTACCATTCGCCCAGAATTATAATTGTATATATTATTAATTCTTTATCAATTAACCGAGTAGTTTATAATACAAAATTAGTTGAGAATTTGACCATAGCAACCAATTCGTGCCACGAGTTAATTTTAGAATTACAAACTTTCGGACCGTCAAAATAATGATAAGGGGCTCTTGTTCGCCATACTATATATTTTAATTCGTGGTTAATAGTAATAATATTAATGATTAAACGAGGCACTTATTGGTTAACAGAACGCATTAAGACCTCTTATATTATATCATGACACTTTATAAGCTTTTACTTTAAAGAAAATAAACAAATTAAAAAAACTTATTGTTTTTTTTAATAAAAAACATTCTCCAAAGCATATTTTAATAAAAAAAATCAAGTATAAAATTAAATATTTATAACGTAAAAGTGAAACTTTTTTTGCTTTTTAAACACAATTGTTTTGCATAGTTAATAAACTATTTATACTTTTAACGTAGGTTATTGTATCTCGATTTTAACCAAATAACCGTAATGGTATTATCGAACTCGTACGATTTTATTTTTTGTATAATATATAAAATACCATGGCCCCCGTCGTGAAATCGAATTAAAATCTCGTTAGTACTTGACGGATATTATTATCAATAATAAACCAGGATCAGCAGCTCCGGCTGAACTAAGGAATTTGGCCCATCGAGATAACAATTTTTATCGTACTTTTTTCTTCTAAATAATTTATTTTTCCCAATATAAAATATACGTGAAATGAATGTGGATTTAAGGCCAGAGTTATACATGAGATATGATAAAATTATGTAGAGTAAATTAATTAATGGTACGGATATGGAGACGAGGAGGACAAGAATACGAGTAAAGCTAACCTGTGAAAGACAAGGGAGACGTTCTTACTTGGATGGACTCGCGGATATTGTGGTTATAATAATATTACGACTACTGGTTTTGATATTTTTCAGACGATGAGCTGCCACTATTGAAAGTGATATAACAGACTCACACGTTTTATTGACAATGACCTGTATCGCCGAGGACAGTCGCCTGTAGGGTAGTCGGCCAGGTGTGTGCAGTACGTATATCGGTATCGAACGCGGTGAAATTTACCCAACAGCCGTCCTCATGGAAATTATGGAATCTGATTCGATGACGGTGCTGAAGTCGGTTACCAATCCCGCGGTAGCCGGCCCACCGCCAGTTATTAGCTGGCCCGCCCTCAACGTCTGCAACGAGACCAATAAGTCGGCGTACAACGAGTCCAGTCTGTCGTACGAAATGCGGTTCAACGAGGGTCACGTGGTAACCATAGTCACGTATAGCATACTTATGGTTATATCAGCCATCGGGAACATCACGGTGCTCTCCATCATCCTGAAGCGCAGACGCAAGGCAGGCACCAGGATACATGCCATGCTGATGCACTTGGCGATCGCTGACCTGTTGGTGAGTACCAGTCTTTATATTATTAATCCATATACAGGAGCTATACAAAAAGTATTTAAAAATAACGCGGTTTTGAAAATCTCTGGTTTTATCGATAAAATTTTCAGTGTTAAGTATCGACGGATCGATAAGAAAATATTGTGAACCTCTTTGGTAATATAGTCAAAAAGATAGGACGATCCACAATGATTTGTTTTCATATAATTTCCAGTCTTTATATTCATGTGGGTAAGAGTTGGTCACTCTTGTAGGAGAGAAGTTGGTAAGGTAGGTTGATCCACCACCTAAAGTACAACTTAACGGTATTCCCAGATGGCGGGTATATTGCTGGTAAAAAAAAAATAAATAAAATAAAATAAAAAGGGTAATTTAATTTTATCTATCACTGCAAACGAAAAGCGATATTAAGTAAAGTTTGGTTGTACAAATTTTGTTAAATTGATTTTGTAACTACAATTGTTCGTATGTTTAACGAATATTAACATAAATTTGAATTTAAAATCACAATATTTTATTCCGCATAAAATAAAAATATATAAAAAAAAAAGTATCAAATAGTTGTCTGTAACTATTTGGCAGTAACTAATAACTGCCAGAATATTTTGAAAGATGCCCTAGGCTTAAAAATTGCTTATGTAAGTTTTCGATGCAATTCAGGGATCTTTACGATTTTTTTAACTGTACAACAATAGAAAAAAAAAAAACAAAATCGAAAACATTAGAAACCGCTATTGCGTAAATATTCCCGTTTTTTCGATGTTTTTTCCTCGTTATTAAAAAAACAACAAAGAAAATTATAAAATGACCTTTTAAATGTACCAACTAGACAACTATTAGCTACTAGAAACCACCACTGAGTTAGTAAAATCAAACCCATAAAGACACGAACCGTAGAAATCGTTTACAAAAAATCAGGAAACGTATTTAAAAAAAAGTAAATCACCGATTACACACCGTGTGTAAAATAAGTGCAGCTCGGTTTTACATGGTTTATTGCTGGGGATTTTGACACCAAAGTATTTCGATATTTATGGATGACGTTACTACCGTAACGGCTCACAAATAAAATAAATAGTATAATATTATGCTCAAATAGTTCCTTTATATTGGAGACATCAATTCATATTTTACGTTCGAAAAAATCCTGTGTTAAATTTACAAAATACGAAACGTTTCTTAATTTATTCTAACAAAACCGACAATTTCTCCAATTCGGGTCGGTCGGCGTGGTAGATGCAGCTAAAAAATGTTTTATTATTACAATAACTCTAATGTGACGACGATAAATTACCGTACGAATTTAACCTAGGAATACTTAATTTACATCGTGTTTACAAAACTTATGTTTGTGTTATTAATGTTTATTAAAACAAAAAAAAATATTTTAAAAATCCAGTCAAGATTATTGAGTTGCAAAAATATTAAAGTTCTATTATCCTCTCATAATAATATCGAGTCATCTCTATTTGAAATTCTAAATCAACTTAAAAATAGTAAGTTTTACTGCATTTTATCGTTACAATTTTTTTTTAGAATATTTGAAATATTGTATTATTATTATTAGTTTAATCAAGTAGCCGAAATATTTTTGGAAATTATTTTCTTGTCGATAAAATGTTATTATGAATAATAATAATTGAAGTTGAACAACGTTTTTTTTTTTTAACAACAAAATATCGGGCGTCTCATAGATTTGATCAATTTTTCGTAATCTTTTCAAAGATATATTTTTTGTTTTTTATCATAGCAATCTGTAGAAAACATAGAACGAGTAATCCATGTCAATAATAATATACCTATAAACAACTTCATTTTATAGAGATTTAAATTTAAAACGATTTTATATTTATGTTACATGTTTACATTAAATTTTCAATAAAAAGATATTTTATGTGTATAAAACTCATGTTTATTGATTTTTGACGATAACGACATTCAAAATTTTCGTTACACGTCATTTACGAACGGGGCGTGGCGGAGTGTCTTATCCCTCCCTTGAGCTATTATTTGTTTAATAACTCATTTATGCTTTATGAATTTCATTTAATTAGTGTCAGTTTTTTTATTGATATTGGCTTTTTATTAATAGCATATCACTGTAGGCCGCTCATAACGATGTGCCAACTATTATCCTATGCTCGATGAAACGGCACAGACCTAGAAGAAGGTTCTTTACCTTCTTATAAGGGATTTATTAAATATAAATAAATAAATATATTTTACAAAATTACATATTATATGTTTTGTTGTTTGAAGGATTATTAGGTACTGAGTATTGTATCGATTTCAACCTGAAAATATATGCACGTTTAATGATTTTATACTCATAACTAGTTAAATTCAGATTTTCTCTTCATATCTTCCTCGTATATGCATAGAATTCCTGACAGGGGAGGGGGGCTAGCAATTATATCATAATACCATAATTTGGTATTGCAGACCATTGTATTATTCGAAATGCCGGCACGTTATTGCCAATCAAATATTTAGTTTCAGTGAAGGCATGATTTTTCTACATTTTATCTTCATGTCAAATCTAGCCATTTATCGTAGAATATATCCGCGTCGATTGAATCATGTTCTACGCCTTCAAGTTTAAACTCTGAACCTTTACACGTATATATGTATAAGGGGAGCAACATTCCGCAGGGGGGAGGCAGCTGCTTACTCCCCTCTTCCTCGAAAAACTGTCTATGACCATATGGAAATTCTGAGCACTGTTTATGACATACCGGTAATCATAGTTTTCAATATAATAAAATGATGCCATCAGAGTTGATGTTTTTTTTTTACATATTTGTCCACGTTATTGAAAAATTGACGAAAAATATTTTTAATATTATTTTTAGACGTGTTGATGTTGTGAAAAATGTACTTGGGGGGAAAAAATGGATTAACTATCTATTATATAATCATCGCATAAGTTGGATTTTTTTAAAAAACAAACTACCATTTTCATTAAGCATTCAAAGCATATTTGACAAAAGAAAAAAAAAACAAAACTGTATAGTCAATGAGGAGGGTAGGGTAGGACATAACAGCATAATAATACATTACGAATTTCCCTTTTGTGTACATTATATCTGCTTAATCTGAACAAATTGTCCCGCATGCAGTGAAACGATTTCGGAATAATAATTTAGTCTGTTACGTGGGCATAAATAACCGCAATGAAAATAATAAAAAAACAATGGTTATTCTATTATTATCGTATACGAAGTCGGATGGCAGTAATAAATCCGATACGATTAAAAATATACTACCCGGATGACGGTCTCGATACAGCATCATGATGTAATTTTCAAAACATCGGAGAACAAATAATTGGCCTATCAAATTGACATCGTACACGGTTTATATTTCGGTCATCGTGTATATATTGCAACGAGTGTACTTGTTTCAGGAATAAAACGCGAGGTTTTATCCACTGCTGCGGTTACACGTGCGTCATTAAAAAAAAAAAAAAAAAACCGTCGCATTGACTCGGCGAATGAAGATTATACGTCTTTTTTTTTTTAAATTTTGTTTAACCGAGTATTTTTAGTATATTATATAATACTATATAGGCCTTTGTCATAATATAGCGTTAACATTGATAATATTATTGCGTTTTATCATCATCGCGAAGAAAATTTAAAACAATACGGGTACGTTCACTAATGCGCGTGTGCTTACGATTTACGGCGACCATGGAACAATTTACGGGCAGTTCTAATGAATTCCCGAACGAAACGATGACGAGCTGGTCTTTTCGGACTTTTGGCCGGAAGAATGTACGGTCGAAAGGCGTTCGAGATGTACTAAAACACTACACCGTTGCAGAAAGTCGCGGGCTATAGCGCGAGGAACTCGTTGCGATTTCACACCCAGACGGAATTGTATTATTACAGTGCGGACGAAATATTTTTAAAAAATAAAAAAAAAATAGAAGGTAAATCCACGTAAACTGTGCGCGCGTTGTTACGCTTGGTCCGCTGACCGGAATTATATGGTAATCGCGCAGGGATATTCAAGAGGTACGAACGAAAATATTCAAAAAAAAAAAAAATACCTAACTCGCAAAATATTATTACTGATGTTAATATAATCATATCACACGGTTCCAATCGTCCATATTAAAGAAGTTTAAAATCAAGTATAAAGACTATACAACTCTGAAAAAATGAAAGAAAACGTCTCCCTTAATTATTCGAATTATGTTAGGTGTATGTTTTAGAAAATAATCACGGTATTAATTTCGATATAGATAACGACTTAAAGATTATCAATTGCCGAGACGTCGTTAACATTAGTTTTGTATCGGAACAGTTGCGTATTTAAAATGAGGTTTAGGAAAATAATTTCAACCCCTCCCCCCCCCTAAGGGAAACTGACGCTGGTTATCCAAATTTTCTTTGATTTTGTAAAATACGTATATATTTTTTTTTACATTTTAATTATAAGACTATTCCACTAGTCTACCGCCCGATACCCGTTTAAGATGGGGCACGGTCGAGATGGGGCTTTTTTTTTTTTGCAATCAGTTTTTGGTCGGTTGTGCCGAATATCCTATAGTCTATCCCACAAGAGAGCACGTCGTGCGAAAACGTAGACAGCTCGGCTTTGCGCATCACCACCAAATTCTTGACAGGTTGCATGCGATCGTAGCGCGATAGTCAGTCAATGTCAACGGTAGTCAATTCTAATAAGTGTTCTTGTATACACAACCGCCGTAGCGACAAGGTATTTACACCGTATTAAATTAATTAAAATTATGTTTTTGTAATGAATTATTTTTATTTTGAACTTGTTTAAAATGAGCGACGAGGCATCTACATCTACAGCATGGCTAGGTGTTTCTCCAATAAAGACAAATCTACGTGGAAAGGTAAGTGTTTGTTTAAAATAATAAACGTACAATATTAATAACATACATATTCCGCACAGAACGTCCATAGATCTATAGATTATGCATTTTTTTTTTTTTTTTTTTTTTAGTTTGTTGGTAGCCATCAAAAGCAACTTGTAATTAATTTGTATAAAACCAAAATTACCGAAAAACCGGAATTAAAAATTAAAGAACTTGTTAAAATAATTTCAACGGAAACTGGGGTTGGTTAAATACCATACAAACGACAATTTCAGATAACAACAAAATTTCAAATCATCGAATAAAAAAACATTAGATTGACAAACAAAGAGAAGGCAGGTGATTTTGAAAAAAAAAAAAACAGTTCACTGAAAAGTTCATAATTTCTAGTTCATTCGTAAGGTACCGACACTGGACGGAATTCTTCAGGCCGTGGATGAAGATCCAGATATGAATACATATTTCCAATTGACTCTACATGGCCTTTTAAAAGAATTAAATTTTGATTACTTTAAAAGAGGTCAAAACAGTTCCATCCTGGAAAGAGATGACATTGTTATATGGAGAAGCCGGTATCTCGAACAAATTCGTAAGTACCGAAGTGAAGGGCCAACTATATGTTATCTCGACGATACTTGGTTTAACGCAGGAGAATGCACAAACGAAATGTGGGCTAACAAAACTGTAAAGTCAAGTAGGGACGCATTCCTAAAAGGATTATCGACAGGTGCGAAAAGTCTAACTGGATATTGTGTCGGGAAATGTTTTGTCCAGGATGTTTTATTGTCATTCGAATCGAAAAAAAAGTCGTTAGATTACCATGAGAAAATTAATGGTGATACGTTTTTCGATTGGTTAAAAGCCGGATAACTTTGATGATAATTGTGTGATTTCCATGGACAATGCATTTTACTATTACTTTGTTTAAGTCGAATCGTGCCATTAAGTTGGAAAAAAGACGACGAATGAAAAGTGGTCGGAAGAAAAGGGTTAAGCTTTCAATAGGCCAATTATTAAACTTCGTCTCATAGAAATAGTTAATCGCATTAAACCACGAAACAATAAATGTGAGAAATCGCATGGTAAAGATGTATTACGTTTACTTTCTTACTATTGCAAATTTAATCCAATAGAGTTTGCATGGGTATTGAAAAAAAATACGTGAAAATGAATAATAATAAATTTAAACATGCCGAAGTCAAACTACTTCGTGATGGAATTGATTAATGCACACCCGAAAAGTCAAAAAACTTTATACGCCATACTCAAAAGGAAGAAAAACGGTTTTGGGAAATTGATTTCATTGTGGACGAATGGCTTAGAAAATATAGGTTCAACAGTAATGACTATTACTTGTGAACCGACTGATTCAGAGTCCGATTCAGAATGAATATTATCATCATTTTGTAAAATACTGTCAATACAAACGTTTTATTTTATTTATTATTGTTATTATTATTCTGTTACTTTAGCATGTCGTCAACATTGTACATTTGTTTTAAATATAATTACCATTATCAAATTGTTTTAAATTTGTATTATTCTTTTCTGCTACTTGATTTGACGCATGCAAATATAGTAAACAAAGTGCGGTGTGAAGCGCTTAACATTGTAGCCGGTAGCGAAATTTGGACGCATGGAGGAGACATGACTCATTATATATGCGCAGATCCATAGTCTCTCGTAGCACAGAATATAGCTATGGGGAAAAACATCTGAAAACATATTTGAACTCGCCATGAAGTTTATTTGAAATCGTTTATCTAACATTTTTAAATTTATTATTTTTTTGCTCAATATTATTCAGTTTTTAAATTCTAAAACCTATCAAGTTTTGAACGGTCTATGAGTTCAATTTGAAAAATGCGCAAAGGTCGTTTTCAAGTAAACTTCATGACGATTTCGAGCATGTTTTTTTTTGATTCCTAGGTATATTTTGATAGAAAACGCAGCCGGTATCGAATCCCTTTAAATATACAAACAGATGTTGGAAATGATATTATCTACGAATATACCTGCGATATATTTAAGACAATAACCAATAAAACATCTTGAATCTAAGTCACTGAAAATATAATATTTTCTATCTGTTCCTCATTTTGTATATTATGTTGTCTATTCGGTCGAGTTAAATTTGTTCGTCTTTGATGTACCCGATAAAGATATTTAAATTCTAAATCGGCCGTAAACACATACGACCGACATTAAAATACTCCGGGCTAGGTGGTATTTTCTTCATATTTATTTATTTGACTGCATTAAAAACAATAATAGGTTATATTTTAATTGACTCTAATTTCTATAACGTGCGTTTTGTTTAAATTTTAGGTGACCTTTTTGATGATGCCGATGGAAATAACTTGGGCGTGGACAGTGCAATGGGTTTTCGGCGAACCCCTTTGTCGGATCATGTCGTTTTTCCGAATATTCGGACTGTACCTCTCCGGTTTCATATTGATTTGTATCAGCGTCGATAGGTAAGTGGTGGTTTTCTTCACGATATTCACGAGGCGAAATTGCGCGCACGCGTTTAATACGTATTGAACCGGCGTGCCAAACGGTAATGAAACTCGTAAATCGGCACGCGTGCCCGGTTTATCGGAAAAACGATGAAAACGAAATTGTAGCAACAGCAACAACACCTATGTGGACAGAAAAATAATTCGCTACGGCCACACCCGATACTGCGGTTCCAATGCAACGAGTGTCCCAAGCGAAAATCCTAAAAAACCTCTAGTCGTTTGAAAACCACGTTGGACAGGCCACGTTTTAAAATATAAAGTCGCGAAGCGGTGCGATAACGCTCGAGAACCATACGAATACGAAATAATTACGGTATTATTATTATTATTATTAAAATAATAATATTTATTATTTTAATAATAATAATAATATATATTAGTACCCTTATCAATAAGATAGGTTAGATTATACTAAAAGTGTTATAAAAACGTGAAATATACAATTACATGGTGCGGCAGAGCCAACTGACGAGTTTTGATGGGCTATAAATAACGAACAGTAAAACTTAGAGAAATAGTTTTTTTTTTTTATTTAAATTACTATTCAATCCCATTTTTAAAAATTATTTTTTGAAAATTATATCTCCTAGATGGCGGCCGTCAGCATTGATACACTGTTGTAGACGATCTCTGAAGCTCTCATATGATTTTTGGCACATTTCAACTGGTATGGCCTCGACTTCCACAGTGATTTTCTGTTTAATTTCTTCTATGGTATGTGAGCGATATCTGAAAACCTTATCGTTAAGGTAGCCCCAGAGGAAAAAAATCACACATGCTTAAATCTAGGGACCGTGCTGGCCAGCCTATGTCTCCTCTCAGAGAGACTAACCGCCCAGGGAACATTTGTCGCAAGACAGCAAGTGAAATTGTAGCTGTGTGCGCTGTAGATCCGTCTTGCTGAAACCATACATCTCCCAAATCTTGTTCTTTAGTCATTTCCTTCAACCTATGCTGCAGATAAGTTTCCAACATCACAACATAACGAGCGGACGTGACAGTGACGATTCTGTTCTCGTCCTCCAAAAAGTCCTCTAACCAACTGCATATTTTCGGGGGTTCTTACCGTTCTGGGTGCTCCGTGTCCAAGTCTACTTAGGGTATTTCCAGTTTCTTCCAAATGCCGTATCCACAATTCGATAGTGTTAGCAGAAGGAACAGATTCGGCACGTGAAATGCCGAAGTGTATACGAAAAGCCCTTTGTGTAGCGATCGCAGAATGATTATTTTCGTAATACGCACGATGTACACCTGTCCAGACCATGATTACGAATAAAAACGGCAATACCGTACAATTCAAAATATACCACTTATTAAGGCCTGCTCTTATCTTATCACAGGCTAATGACCTCATTAAACTCGTCAGTCGGCTCTGCCGCACCCTGTACAATATTAGATTTTATATTTTTGCTTTTTTTTTACATTTCGTGCTTCGAAATGTTGCTGAGTTCCAATTTTTTCTCTTCTAATCCTTTTGGGGAATTGGTTAAATTATATATTGCCATGTTCACCTGAGTACATTACCAGTTACAACAATAATGTATTCACCTTTTGACCACCGAAACCGGTAATGGCCTAGTAGATGCCTATAAATTGACATATTATTCCCGCAGAAATGTTTTTAGTTTTATATTTTTATAAATCGTGCGGCGGGTTTCGATTTAACGTTTTGAAATATTTGATATAATTATCATTTGTATTCTTACGGCAGCATAATAAAACAACTCGAACTATATTAATATATAATTATTGTAAAAAAGAACTTTTAAGTAAGCGGTGAATACTGTTAAAAAAAAATAAAAATATCGTCTCGCTTTCATTCGTTTTAAGTACGGGGAAACGGAGCCATTTAGGCTATATATTTTAATTAGACAATTGTTATATATATATATAAAAGAAAAAAAAAACCGTTCTCAGCGGTATTTAGAAGCTTTTCTTCGTAGATTTTGTTTGGTTATTCAATAGTACTCTTATGAAAACGATCGATTGGTCCCTAAGTATATTCTAACAAATTATTTCTTTTAAGTACTCTATATTAGTGATTGATTAATTATCGTCAAAATGATTCATTAAAACTAGTATATCAGTAGAGTATAAAACTTTTACACGAGACTCGCGTTAAGGCGTTTATCAAAATCATAAATCATTCAACTCGATGCCTGTATGGTATATAATTTCTTTATGACAGATTTAAACTTTTTTTGTTCTTGTTTTCCGCTCTATTGCATTTTATTCGCTTAAATTTCCGACACGACATGTTGTAATTTTGCTCTGAATTCACATTATAATAAAAAAAAGGAGCGAATGTGAACCATATTTGTTGCTTTTTAAATTTTTAGTATTTTTAAATTTTTAAATCGGTAGTTGTTTGTTCAGCTCGTTAGCGTACGTTTACGGTAGACTGGTTAGGTTTATTACTGTAGGCAGATAATTACAAATATCAAGACTAGGGCCCAGATTTCAATAAATAGTACGTTTTTTTTTTTTTTTTGGTTACTCTAATCATTTGGTTTAAAAAATGATTCAAAAGTTTTGTAATTTTTGTCGTATTTCCATTTTTTAAAATATCATTATTGCAATCATAAGGCGTTTGTCGCTATTTTTAGATCGTTTTTTTTTTGCTATATTTTATCTATTAGGCATTTGAATAATCCGGCCTTGATTTCGGACGATCGCAAAAATATTTTGACTCGGAGGGGGGGGGGAATACGTTTAGCATTCTCGTTAGGTTAGCATTAATAACTTGTAGTCCGTTATCAATCCCAAAATAGTCGGATCGAAACGTTTTTCAGTTTTATACTACACCGAAGTATAAAGCATGTCCGGTACAGGATCAGTACTTGACAAGCCCCAAGGTAGGGCGAGGGCGAACATATTTTGCATATTATACACGTTCCGCTTTAGTGTTTACAGCACATTAGGTACATATAAGAACCACTCGATTTATGTACATGAACACTGTGGGAGGAGGATGCTGATCCACATAATTCGTGCCACCCTGGAACCACCAGTGTTTTGATACAATCGTATTGTTTGTAAATAGGAAAATATAGATTTTAAAACCGTTCATACGAACGTTTCACCCGTATTACAAAGCCTGCGCAGATAAACGTAATTAGCAATAAGTGTTTTACATATTGATGGGAAAAATCCGTATTTGCCGTAGTTCAAGAATCCGGATTTTGGATCCCGAAATATTAAATCCTAAATTTTTTGTAAATCCGGAGTTTTATCTAAATCCAAATTTCGGTTTTTAAAATTGAGATTTTATATTCATTAATTTCTCATAAAACTATTATTATTATTATCTTATTGTTAAAAATATTAAACGTTTAAAACATTAAATTTGTTTTTCCATTTCAGAAAATATTATATATAGAAATGTATTTAAAAAAAACGAGTACAATAAAAAAAATCACACTCTAATTTATAAAATATATTATTAGGTGACCCGGCAATCGTTGTTTTACTTATTATGAAAATACAACATTTTGGATTTTGGAATTCGAAACATAAATTTTCGGATTTTAAAATCTGAAAATCCGGATATATTCGATTTATGTCACTTCACTAGTTTTACAAAATTTGAACAAATTGATCGTGTCGTTACAAAGTGTATAACATACGTTAATAATACATATATTGTACGTACCATAAAGTGTTACTTGACAACGCTTGTAGTGACACTACAGCGATAACTAAACGAATAACGAAGAAATAATTGAAAGTCTTATAAACTACGAGTACTCGTGTTTATCACTTGTTATCCCCAAAAATGTATGAAACGGTAAAATATTTACAATAGCGTGTCGGCCGGAGATTTTTGAACATAATTTTTATTTGCATTAACGTTTATAATCGCTAATGTGTAAAATAATAAAAAAAAAACGTGTGTACGCAATCAATACAAATTTGATTTTTTTGACAAATATCAACAAAAAAAAAAAAAAAAAAAAAAGAAAAAAGAAAGAAAAACGCCGTTTGAAGTACGTACTTGTGATGATTATATTTCGTTTGGATTAAAATACGACGCAATTGAATTTTAAAATAATATTCGTCTCTTCAATAATTATTATCACACACTTTTATCGTTTCTGTTTTAACGGAATAATAATACTGCTACATTAAACTATATTATAATTTATATAATAAAATTGATTAATTTTTGCTATAGGCAGGAATTCGATTTTAAAATAACTCGTCGCTCGTTATACTTGTCATGACTTCAAAAAAAAAAAAAAAATAAAAACTATTTTTCTTACTCATAAATATACCTTTATTTACTCGAAGACAAATTTTCAACGAACTATATTACATTGATTTCATTATTGAATAGGGACAGAAACATACGGCATTTAATTGTTAAAAGTCAGGTTTATAGAGTATAGAAATCTCAACAAGTCAACAATGTTAACACATATATACACAGTCGAGTTAAAAAAGTTTTGTAAAAAACTATACAATACCTTTTGGCTGAACTTAAACTTTTATACTGGCCAATGCCCATACAAAAAACCTCTCGTGGTCACACATCAGGACTCTGGAGCATATTGTTGAAATGGTCCGGGTTAGTCAACAAAAATAATCATTTTAAGTTTTCAAGTTGTGTACAACTGCCATTCTAAACTATTATACAGCATGTCTTATAATGTTTTACGGATATGAAATAACTGTTATTTTTTTTTTCGTTCGGATTTTATTTTAGAGGGGACCTATATTTAGATCCAAATAAAATGTTAATTCATCCTATTGAAATCATTGAAAAAAAGAAAGTTTTATTCTTTCACTATTCAAAATTTTCTAAAAATCCGATGAATAATTTCTAAATGATATCCGTTTAAATTACTAAGCGAGGGGTATGACAATCAGCTTATTGTAAAAATAATTATCGTATTACAGTTGTATTACCTTGTGTTACGATTGTGATCTTTGGCGCAACCAGAAGACGTCTTTTTGGTATCTAGACACCCCCCTCGAACTGTATTCATGGGAATTTAATATGATTGTTAAGCTTATATATAGAAATTATTATTGACAACTAAAAAAAAAAAAACAAATTTAATATTTAAATACTAACAAAGTTATTTTACATTCGTAAAACATTAGCATGTATACACACACATATATATATATATATACCAGTGGTGTGCGATTAAGACAAGCTTAAGGAAGAAATAAAAAGTTTAACGTTTATTATGTTTTATGATAATGTGATTTATACATTAAAATTACTACTAATTTTATTAAATTTTCTTATATCAGGTTTGTTCAATTTAAGACAATTTATCAGAAATGAAAGTAATGGCCCGTATCGTTATTGTAGGAATGACTGGTTCCGGTATCCACGTTTTTATATGACCGTTGAAAGCGCTGTATCGTGCGCATATTTTTAAAAAAAACGTAAATCCCATATTTTGCCGTTGCAAATTGGATGCATATTGGATATTATCATTATCAATACATTTTTATAATTTGATATTATATTCCTAGGGCAACGGCTTTTGTTAAACGATCTTTTTCGACGTTAAAACGAATTGAATCGTATCAAAGACCAACTCAAGGACAAAAAAGACTTTTTAGTTATTTATCATTAATTTCAATCGAAAAAGAACTCATAAAATAATCCGGGATTTTATGATTGAGGTATAAACGAATTTACGAAACATGAAAAACGAAAGATTTTATCTACAAATACATTTTAAATTGTAATTTTTAACAATCAAATACTTTTTTTTTTTTTTTTTTAAATTTAACTCAAAGTTTATTATTTTTTTATTATGATAAATTAAAATAATTTGACGTATGAAATCACTGTTCCCGGTCGGTGTGCCCACACGTATAATACTGTTTTCCCGAACATGTATTATTACATTCAATCGTTAAAACCTACGGAATTTCCACCCAAACATTGTTTGTAACTCTAAAGTCCGCCGCTGTCTTTGCCGTAATATCATATTTCTTTATTCTGTGGACCGCAACGGGAGTGACTGAAATATATTGTTGTTTTCTCCCGAGAAGATTTATCGGACTGTATAAATTCACTCGACACTTGGCGTTTTTATCTGATACTCCGGTGGCTTACGTTAGTCCGTTCGTACATGTTACTCCACGAACAATTGTTTTAAGTTTAATTGCGATCGCCCCACCACCATAACAAGGAATAATAATACTCACTCAAAAATTATTCACGAAACACACAATGCATTTTTGTTGTTTTCAGTCACGAAAATCGAAAATATTCCTCGTGCAGACTATATTGTTTTTTTTTTCTGCGCAAAATAATGGATAGCGGAGAAAAAATTATTGACGTATACGAGTTTGAGATTTACGGAAATATTAGATACCTAATAAAATCGTGTGACGTCGTAAAAATAACATCAAAATACTTTTTATATAGTTTATAATTATTTATGAAAAATCAATATATAAACCGTTGACAGAGTTATTATTATATCAAACGAGTTATGCGGATAGTCGAATAGTTTTCGAATAATATTATTGAAATATGTAAGCGTATATAATATTTGTATTGAATTCACAGAACGTCATTTTAAAACGGGTTTTTTTATTTTTTTTTTATAGTGCAATAAATAGATAATTTCATTACGGACGCTTTACTAAATATTTTAGTGGTTTTTTTTTTTCTTTAGATACTTGGCCGTTTTGCAACCGATGAGACTGTATCAGATGGACCGTCGGGGGAAGTTAATGATCGCCGTGGCTTGGATCGCATCGTTTTTTTGTAGCTTGCCACAGGTTGGTAATACCTTCGCTTATTAATAATGCAGTTGATTTAGGACATTTTTTAAATAGTTTTGCATAAACATCGTCCCAATACCAAAAGGCTTAAACTTCGCGTTTTTGGTCCGGATTCGTAAAATAATAGTTAGTTTTTGTTGGTTAATCCGTGAACAGTCAACGTTAATCTTTTAAACAACACCCGCAATGCAATTCTACATAATTTTCTTACTATAATATCGTTGGGTTGTTTATTTTCTTTTTGCGTTTACTGTCAGCAAACATTTTGTTGACTAAAATATTAAGATCTGCCGTTAATAGCCTTAAAAATAATACACACGTTTACGTCTGTAACGGAAACGTGTAAATAAATACCCATAAGATATCGTCGAAACTTCTTATTTTATATCTATTTAACTTATTAACAAAATACAACTATGTTGGTTTTTTTTTGCTTTATTCACAACCGTAGAGTTTCATATTTCACGTGGAACGACACCCTAACGTCACTTGGTACGAACAGTGCGTCACCTATAACGCTTTTTCGTCTAAACTGCTGGAGCTGGCTTACTTATATTTCGGCATGTTGATGATGTACTGGTTGCCTCTAATCGTTATACTGTTCTGCTACGCTTCCATCATCGTCGAGATATACAGACGATCAAGAGAATCTATTTGCGGCCAAGGTGAGTGGTTGCGAACGATATTATAAAATGTTTTAATGTGCGAATAAAGTTTTATTTGTCCTGTTTATATTCTCGAGTATTATCCTCGTATATTACGACGAACAACGAACATTTGGGTACTCCGTTCGACCAAAACCGTATTAATTGCATAAAATAAAATTTAACTATCGACAAATTCAAATTATCCGCTAAAAAACAAGTTCCTTTTCACCACAACAAAAATCTTAGAATAATACAATACGGCGAAAAATGCAAAACAAGATAAAAAAAATCACTTATTATTTTTGTAACCTTTTTTTTTTTTTTTTTTACACGAATCGAACTGTGTGCCAATAATTCTACTTGAAATGCGCGGTCCAAAATCACACACGGAAAATAAATAATAATACAAAATCCGTCGAACGTTTACATTCGTGTCGGATGAGTGTATCTATTTATTTAGTTATTCGATTATTTGCCTATAAACGTTTTAATTTCACGTACATTGTATACTCTTTTCTCTTTTCTTATCTTATAACTGCGTTGAAATTGTCATAATAATATTACGATGTCGTTCGTCGTGTATTTATGCTTACAGAATTTGTTGTAATTATTGTTTTCCCGATTGTTTTATAGTTTCCATTCGAGTTCGTTGCCACAGAACGATTATTTAACAATACTAAAATAAAACTTAATTTAATTACCATTTCGTATAACTAACACAATGCAACTAAACTAATTTGAAGTTAAAAAATATATTTTGTTGCCGAAAACAACACGTTTTATTTATATATTATTTTATTTGTTCATTATTACAAGTACCGGTGATTAATAATAATTACGGTAACGCGATCGGTGGAGGGGTGAGATAATAATAAATTACTATGAATTGTTACTATACTGATACCATCCCGATTTTTTTTTATAGCGAAATTCGACGTCCTCCTTATTAAATAATAATCGGCAACGAACAACATTATAACTTGTAACGATTTTAAAAATAAAAAAAAATATTTGTACCGAAATAGGATCAATAATATCAATTCTGTGCATGGGAATTTATCTACGATGTTTCTGATTCGTTTTCATAAAGTCTGTTTTTAAATTGTTTTACGATATAGTATTTTAGAATATTCAACTGAATAATTCGCTAGAAACGTATTTCATTCCGAAGAAGTAATGTCGCTGTTAAACAGTAATTATTCGACCGATATTATTTTTTTATGTTTCTGTTGTGGGCAGTGACGTGTTAAAATGGGGACGAAGGGGGGAGTGATAACCGGATGAAATGACCGGGTGGGAAAAATTTAAAAATGTTTTTTTTTTTTTTTTTTATGAAAATCCCAAAATCCCACGACACTGACGTGTAGTAAATCGATTACAGGTTAAGAAACAAAAAAAATAAATCTTATCCACCGACAGACATAATGATTGTAGACGGTTTTCTTACAGCCTACGGGTCAACGTGATATTTTATTAGCAAATGCAAACTAAGAATAATAAGAGTAAAACTGATAAACACACGGTCAATATTTTTATTCAACACCACTCGCTAAATTAATTAGGTTAAACAGTTAAAATAGTAAAAATAGAAAATTGAAAACCTTGTTCATTCTCCATTGACACATAATGTTCTCAACAAGTTTATTTATGCATTTCTTGTAATAGCATACGATTTAGTGTCATCGAATTCGAAATATTCCTGACAAGTCTTGCTTGGGTAACCGTAGTTCCCAAAATTCTCCCATAGATAGAAGCGCAACACCGATTTCTCGATGGGATGAGGGACCGGTAAAATGTTGTCCCGCGGTGCATAATGCCTAAGTGCGTTACTGGTTGTGGATAATATAAGTTGACCGTAATATGACTTTCGTCGACTACGGTTAAACATGTTTAATTGTAATTTCGTTGTTTCTTTTTCTTTTTTTTTAACTACGCACAAAAACAAAAAAAGCTTTTATAATATTTTTATCGTTTTTTTTTTTTTTTTTTTTTTTTAAAAGGGCACTACACCGGTATTTGCCGTCTCTCTGACTATCCTGACGGAAAACAACTTGTTTCTGTATTTGCGGTAGTTCTCAGACTCTACTCGACTTTACACAACATTTAATTTCACTGAATTTATGATCACGTCCGTCAGAAAAAATATAATTACAAATCAAAGAGAAAATGCGCACAATATACCGGTTAGACGGCAACACTCCAGACAAGACCTTGCAAATATACGTACCTTATACACCGTAATTAATTATTAGGACTCATGGTATACAGCTGTGGCTACTAATCTAAATAAATACTCCCTTAAAGCCATTTAATATTTTCTAATTATTGCCTTCTGACCGCAATGGTACTGCTGCTACTATAGGAGCAGAAACGAAATCGTCAAATGTATTATTTATTAATGGAAATATTACAAACTCCATTATTGAAAACGCAGTAAACGTTGTTATATTTCAATCTATAAATTAGTTTTAATATTAGTCTATTATTAGAGCCTGAATACTACTGGGAGTATCAAGACAGAAAGAGAGAGACGGGAAACGCCGGTGTAGCGTTCTCTTGATGATTACAATTTTAAAATAAAATTATTAATCATAATATTATCATGTGATTGATGTAGGTACGGACAATGTGCGTCGTTTGGGATTTTTAGGACGTGCTAAAAGTAGAACATTAAAAATGACAATCATTATAGTCATAGCTTTTGTCGTCTGTTGGACACCTTACTACATAATGTCTATTTGGTAAGTACCTTAATTGTATTATTCTTTTATTTAATACCTATTTCAATTTTGTAAATAATATGCGGTTAACTGCGTTTAACATTAATTTTATACAAAAAAAAAAAAAGAAAAAAAAGATAAAAGAATTGAGTTTCTACAGAGAACCGCGGTTGTAACAACGAAATCGATCACAGTTAATTGCTCTGTGTACAATTTATATTCAATATTTCGTATCGTTCAAAAACTATAATAATATTGCTAATATATACTGTCGTTTAAAAAGTTATAACTACTGTTTGCACAGTTTTATCATCGTAATAATCGTTGCTATGCGATTCAATGACATACTCGTGTTAAACGTATAATAAATAATAGATTATATAATTTTGAACGATCCATAAAATCACAGTATTTATAATAATGGTGTACATATTGTTATGTTTCGCATTGTTATATATCTATACGAATTACTACGAATGAATATTTGTCTATGTTTGAAGTCTGAAATATTTCACTGTGTTTCTCTTTAATTTTCAAATTCCTACTTGTACGTCCGTAAATTTCCAACCTTCTAATTCCTATTACAGTTATATCTCTTTAGAGTATCTTTAGATATCACTTGGATTTTCAGTGGGTTGGATTGGGTTGGGTTAAGTTAGGTTGCGTCGGCTTTATATTTATATGTTTGTTGACGATAGTTGATCATATTAACAAAGTTAATATATAAAGTAATCCAGTCCACGAGGATTTTTCCTAACGGAAATTGCAACTATGAATTATAAAGTATTATTATTTTTTTAACTCATATCTTGTCTGATGGTAAATATTATTCCCGAGGTTTTTTTTAATAAATATCTAATATTATACGGATATTTTTAGGTTCACATTTTTTTTTTTTTTAAATTATATTTTATATTCATATTCGCGCTATTGAGAGATATTCCGATCTTTGATATTTGTTTTAAAATACAGAAACCCGTTTTTTTTTTTGGTTTTTTGATTTTGTATTAAAATTGTTTTCAGAAATGTTCGATATTTTGCAATTATATTAGTATTTGAAGTATTACGTTTAAAATAGTAGACATGGATGAATATCACATTCACACACATAGCGTCTTCGAGTCCACGGTCTTCAAAGTCTTCTTTTTATCTTTTTTTTTTTGGCCCTTGGAGATATAGAAGTTCCTATATATACCATATCAACTACGACCTAAGTTTTTAGGAAAAAAAAATATATATATATCAGAGAATCACTATTTTTTTTATTTCGGCGGTCGGCGACAGTATTAACATTATAAAAGTGTAAATGTGACCGCAAACTTCTCGAAAAGAGCGGACTATACTGCTATATCCAATAGAAAGTATAAATTGCAATTTCCAAACGAAAATTTGATATATTTTTTAGATACGTCAAGTATGAAACAGTTTTGAAACTAATGAAAAACCTGAAGTAAATGTTATATATTTAAAATGTTCGCAATCAGTCGTAATTGATTATAATAATCATTGAAATAGAGAGAATCTTAAACAATCTATATAATATTTAAAGTTGTATCGGAAAAAAAAACCTCTGTAAAATGGTGGCGTATGGTGTTTTATTGTGTAGAAGTAGTTTTTTTTTTAAATCAAATTATCGTACGATCGTCCCGAATATTAATATTAATAAAGATATTGATTATGACAGGTGTGAAGTAAAACAGTTTTTTTTTCGTTCGAAGAAATACGTTTACGGATAATATTAAATTTGAACGTATTTCGACCTATAAACTTAATAAATTTGTTTCGTTGATCAAAAGTGGTTTTCGATTTTTCCCAACCCGAAGCGTTAAAAGCGTAGTTTTAAAATCTATTGCCATTACTGTAGTAGCGCTGCCACTAAAATCATATTAGTTTTGAAATAAAATTTACCACCAGCTTTTATATGTACTAGTTTTATTTTGATTGATGCGAATAACTGTTAACTATTCGTATTCATCAATCATTCTTAATACGTGATGGTTTATATAAAATTTTTTACAGATCACCACTACGATTACACCCGGAATTGGACGACCTGCTACTCACTAACGTTTTCGAAATATTTTGTAATTAGAATCGTTACGAAAGGGTCCTTTACGACACTGCTCTTCATTGTTCTTCCGTTTCTGTTTTCGACATCCGACATTTATAAGTCCGGTGCCCAGCCCGGGGTAAATCGCTTTTGCTCCTCGTCGATCCAAACGGCACGAAATATTTTATAACTTGCGTCCGATTTCCATTACGTTTAGTTCGACTTATTATAAAGAATTAAACACGAATTCAACATGAGAGCTTTGAAATAAAATAAGTCAACTCAAAAAAGAACGGTATAACTTTTAAACAGTCATTCACTCATCTCTTAGAGGATTTAAAATAAAATAAATAAAAAAAAATAATAAAATAAAAATAATATTAAATAAAATACATTTTAACCTTAAAAAACCATTATTTATAGCCGTATGTTATATGCAAAACAAATAATTCTCCCGGCGTATTAATAATATTTGACAAAATTCCGAAGCTGCGTGTGATCAAAATACTAATTAATAGTATAAATATAAAAATGTTAATTTTTCTTTAGCATAATATATAATGAATGCGATTTGTTTGGGATTAGTATTATTATCACGTTTTATATTGTGTTTTTACTCATCGTTTAATAATATTAGATACTTGAAAATGCACAATAATCGAGGACAACGAAAATTTGTCGAAATCCTACAACATAATGTTACAACTCAATTTTTTCAACAAATTCCTGGGTTATAAAAAAATTAACCTAAACACCGATTTAAAATAAAAAACTACCAACATTTTAGCGATTTAATACTAAAAGGCTGAATGGAATTACTTTAAGGGGCCTTTTTGCTAAAAAAATACGTCACACAAGATTTAAAAATCGTACAGTGGTCCGATTTAACCTTTTTTTTTTTTTGTCGGAAAGAAGAACATTTCTTATTTGGATTTGAGGTTTTAAAATTATATTTCCGAATGGTTTAGTTAGAGGTTCAATATGATCACATATCACTCACTTTTTTTTAACATAATTAAATATCAAAATCCAAAACGCCTTGTAGGAAGTTGTTATCTTTCCATTAGAAAACAATTTATTACCGTTATTGAGTCATTCTGCAAATTATGCGATTTTGTCCTGTAGAGCGTGTTTTGAGCAAATAAACACGTCTCACGCAGGCCCTTTAATAATATAAAAATATAAAAACTAATTCAACTATCTGTTCAGATTTGTCAACTGTAAATGTTAATTATTTGTAAAAATCCACGAGCACACGGACCCTTAAGAAAACAAAAAAATGATTTACCTATTTTGATGTTTGTATTGATTATTGGTTGTGGTACACCAATGTAGTTATATTGCATAAACAATGCGCCGTCTTACGATTTTTCAAATGATAAAAACTGTAAAAGCGACATATAAAAAATAAAATAACCAAATGTAACAAATTATGAAATATTAGTTTGAATTTGGAAAAAACAATAAAAAAATGTTTTTATAGAAAAACAGGACTTTACTTAAAATTAATTATTTACTTTGTTATTTTTTTAATCGTTGATAATTTTTGTTTTAAATTATTATTTGAGGTACTGAAAATTAACACAATATAGACGAATAAAACTATTGCTGTCATATTTATCTCGTTTAAGATTTCATTTTTAAAAAATCCATAATTATTATTTTAAATATATGTTTCTGTAAAAATTCCGATAAAAGCGTAAAACATTACGTAAACGCATAAGTCCGTTGACAAGTGTTAGGTTGGGACAGGTGTATTATTAAATCTAATAAGGTTTTTTTTTAAACACATATTAAAATCTACCGCTCTGTTGTTGTATAATATTATGACTAACACAAATTACGATAGAAATTATTTAAAATAAAAATGGCGAGTATATATCAGGCTTAGGTTTACATTCACCCAGGATATAGGTTATTTCCCCCTTTTTGGCATAAATATAATCACAATAATTACGATATTTGTTTAGTGCTTCAATGTAGAAACGAATATATATATTTGAGCCGAGTTACGAGGGAAAGCTTGATTTTTTGAGTAAACATTTTTGGAATATTGGATTTTAAATGCCACCCATTAGTTTGCGTATAGCTAGGTGGTATCTAAAAGAAGATTCTATGATTTATTCACGATTATTATTACTATATCCCTTTTCAATGAATATTCCCGGGTAGACCATTGTTGAGAGCATATCGAAAAAAACAATGTGAACTTTTGCACGTGATTATTTATACGACAAGACAATGTAATAGTCAATTATAGAATTTTGCGTTTATACCCTCGTTTTCAAAGGGGTTAGCAATAGACTTTCATCTCCCATGGTAATTCGGAAAAATGTTCAAATGTTGACAAATATTTGTCCCCAAAACAAAATATAACAAAATTTAGTCACCATCAACTCCGCCAACCCCACATACACACGAATCTTACCACGGCAATATACACACGCATTATATTTCGTAATTACTTGCTTAGAATACGGTACAAAACAAAAGACATTTTTTTTTTTAAAACATTTTTCTCTTAACAAATCAGTTGTACTGAGAAGTATGAAATGAATTTGTTGGAAATATAAATGTTTAAAAATAATTGGCGATGTTCTAATTATGAACGACTATAAGAAAAGCACGGCTCGTGTATATACAAGGTCGGTTCAAAAAGTACCAGGACAAATGTTATTACGGCTAATCTACACATTATAACGTTTTAAATTTTATATAGATTTATTTCCCATGTATTAGTGAATATTTCAAACAAAACTCGAAGTCGCTAATCTTATAAAAATTTTATATTACACGTGGTTAAATTCATTCAGTTTGTTCCGTTAGCCGTTTTTGTCATGTCCGTAATTAACGAACACCGTGTGTGCATCAAGTTTTGCCTGAAACTTGGCAAAAATGCAACGGAGACGTACGCAATAATTAAAACTGTTTTTGGGGATGGTTCCTCAAGTCGATCCGTGACTTTCAAATGGTTTAAACGTTTCATGAATGATCGACAGTCAACTGAAGATGATCCACGTTCCAGGACGATGATGTTGTGGCAAAAATTAGCGTTCAAGTGCGAAATGACCGCAGATTAACCGTTCGTGAGTTAGCAAATGAAACAGAAATTTCGATGGGATCTTGTCATGAAAGTTCAACCGAAAATTAAAAGATGAAAAGGGTAGCTGCCAAATTCCTTCCGCGATTGTTAACTTTGGAGCAAAAGGGATATCGTTTAACGATTTGTCACGACCTTAAAAAATCGTTCTCCTGATGTTAATTTCATAAAAAAACATTATTACAGATGTCGAGACGTGGGTTTATGAATACGAGATTAAAATCTGCGCTCAATGGACAATGATTTCAAGATGTAGAGGAAATTAAAGCGAATACGGCAGCAGAACTTAAAGCAATAAATTTGGAACAGTTCCAACGGACTTTGAAAGAATAGCAAGATCATTGCCTGGGACCATCGCATATCATCGGGAGGAGAGTATTTCGAAGGAGATATCTTTAAATAATAATAATTTTCATTTTTTGTAATTTGTAAAAATAAAATCTTGGTACTTTTTGAACAGACATCGTATAATCACTGTATAACTTCATCAGTTTCAACGTAATGTTATAATAAAGCGTTCTGCAGTTTCTTTTCGTTTGAATGCTTCACCAGTGTATAATATAGCTAAGGAAAGTTATTTATGTTGGACTGGCATTTTGTTATGTAATATTTTTGTTTACAAACAAGTGAGCTCGACATGTTTCACATTAAGTTAGATGATGGAATATTTCACGAGTAATTAAAACACATTTCATTGATTAATATTTTATTACTACAGACTGATTAAACATTCACTCGGTCCAAATTAAGCAACTGGTCACATTTATTGAACATTTCCATGTACATTTTTTAAAATTATAACTTATTATACCAAAATGTAGTTTACGCGTTTAGCTATTGTTTTCTACACCAATAATTTAGACCAATTGGTTAAAATATGTAAAAATATAAACAAAATTTATCCAATATAGACGACTCTCCTCTAAGAAGTGATAACTGTACGAGTGCACGAGCCAATGATTTTATATTTTTCTTTCATGAACATTATCAACATTTATATTTCCAAAGGTTTATTATATTCTACTTTTCAATACGATCAACTTGTTAAGGTAATCATGTTTATTTTTTTATTACAATAATTATTTTGTTTGTTTTTTTAATGATTACCTCTAGCTATGTTAATAATAATGTTATTATTAAACGACAGCGCGGTATTATTTATGCCGTTTCTCCGTACCGGTATTGACAATAAAAAATATATAATAATATCATATTCTGCTGTTTGTTTATTCCGAGTTTTTGTGGCAATAGAATAAGCTTCTCGTAATGGAGTTTATATATATATAACCTAACCTATATATATATATATAGAGAGAGAGAGAAAAAGATTGGTCATATTATTATATGTTTGTATTAAGTGAGTAAAGAACTCTGATCGACTTTCTACGTGCATCGTCATCAACGTAATCTTTTCGGATACACTTCCAGCTCCTATAATTTACCATTTGATTGCCGAAACAAAGTTTTCCTTCCCGTTTATAAGGCGGACATCTACCGTGGCCGAATGTGATCAATAACGATTTCGGTAAAATTTGTGACAGAGAGGGTCGCAAATAATTTTATAATTTGCCGGTTTCCCGGCGCAGGGGCCGAGTAATCCGAAGAAATATCTGATTTATTAATA
The DNA here is from genome assembly GCA_956483605.1 of Tuberolachnus salignus. Lineage (NCBI taxonomy): Eukaryota > Metazoa > Arthropoda > Insecta > Hemiptera > Aphididae > Tuberolachnus > Tuberolachnus salignus. The sequence goes on along the minus strand of OY101432.1, from coordinate 44,636,374 downwards.
TTATTTGTTTCGCACGCGAAATTGTTATTTAAAAAAAAATTAATAAAAATATGTCCCTGAACAATTTATAATCCCAACGAAGGCCTTTTTGTTTTTTTTTATAGAGACTCTGAGCATCACGAGGAACTCATCGGTTTTACTATGATGTGTGCACAATATAATAGGTATGAAAATCTGAAAAAAATCAATAGTAGACGGGGCCTATACGCCATCGATAAATTGTTGTTTCGCCCTGGAACGTAGTCGTCGTGTCCCGTGTCCAAGTCGGTGTCAACCAATTTGACAGAATTCGCGATTAATCGCCTAGCGGTTTACCTCTGTGAACAACACCCATACGCATGTGATTATTTCGATATTATACGATTACGAGAGTCTATTATCCTTCCGGCCGGTTGTGCATTGAAATTGGGCGTGATTGATTTTTCCACGTCCGCGATGGTTTGCGGTATAATGGTTTTTATCGTGAGGGTTTTTTTTTTTTATTTCCCCCGATTTGTCTGTTGACGACATATTGTAGGAGCGGCAACAGTAAGGGACAACAGACCGAGAGGATCCCCGCGGGAAAAAACAATTATGCGTCCGCTGGCCGAATTTATCGTTTGCGGGTACTTCGACGTTTCGGTGTTGTTAAAAAATTTCAGACATTTCGTTTTCCGAATACCCGTCACATAGACAATTTTAAATCTGCCCAAGTCGCTCATCACAAATCGAAAATATGTTTTTGTTTTAATCTGGAAATATATTTATATAATATGTTTATCGTGCTCACCCCCCCCCCCCCGACTAAAAAAAACATTAATCGCAGTTTCGCTGGTTTATCAATACACAATCGATTAATCTATGGACTTTTCTTCAGGAATTTTCCAACGGTCTGAATTTTTAATTTTTAATTTTATATGTATTTCTAAAACGGAAACGCGTACTAATAACTAAAGCATCAGCAGCGGAAATATACGAGTTGTCTTTCAGAATGCCACTACACATTATACACGGGATTTTGTACGGATTTTAAACGGGGAAATGCTGATTTCGGATGTCCGACTGGTACTGTAGAATACGTTACTGGGAATACAATTTCCCTGTGCGGTCGTCACCGGGGAAATCCGTACCGGTGTAAACGACCCGATCGTGTAATGGCAATACGATCGTTTTACCGTCGACCAAGTCCGACTAATCCGAATACCGGAATAATTATTTTGAAAACGTTCCGTTAGAAATAACTAATTATTAACATTATAATGTACTGACGTAATAGTATATATCGTCGTTAATATTTTGAACTCCGCCAGTTCGTGGTACAATATTCCAAAAAATATTTGCGCGGATATATCATTGGTGGTTATAAGAGGGACACCGACAGGTGAATCGCCTCCCCACCCCATCCCTTAAACCGTGGATTTATATATTTGGATAATATATGTTTTGTAGTTTCACCATCGTTGACTTAGTTATACGAATATAGTTTTTTTGAATTGTAAGCTCGTAATAAACTTTTAGAGAATTTCGAAGAAAAACAATTAGCTTATTACCGCACTTTCCAATCTGTTCAATTCCTCAGTTACTCTTTTCCAGATCAAAGGGCAACATTGGCAACTTGCCGAGCCCGAGCTTGATTTTTTATGCATTTTTAGTAAAAATTCCTTCAGACGCCGTTTTACTAGTATAAGTTATTTTAACACAGACAGATCTCACTTCAGACGGATGTGAGTATTTTTTATTCCCCTCCCACCTTGAACGATAAGTATAAAAACTACTGGCAAATATCGAATGTGTTGAACCTGCGGTAGTCGTGTTCGTAATTTATTAGTGTTCAGAGGTTTGCGGTGTCGGTGATAAAATTTTGTAATTCCGTGTTTCTAAACTTTATACCGTTGGAAACAAGAAGAGCCTCTTTGTGCGTAGGGGTGATAACAAATCGATCGTAATACGTATTGTGACATAAAACTTTGAAGGTATTGTATTGTCAAGTGTTTAAAAAAAAAAAAAAAACATAATTGTATTAAGTTTCATAAACTTTGTTCGGTCAATGATAAATGATAATGTTATCACCTAGTACATTATAATGAAGAATGTGCGAAGCGTGTATAAATAATATAATGTAACAGCGGCGGATATTTTTTTCGGTAATAAATTTTTACAAGAGCAATGAAAACGGCTAACAAAAAAAAAAAAAAAAAAATTAACAATATACAATGGTATTCTGTAGTTTTTTTATGGTCTGGAAACGCGCGAGATTCCCCTTGTCTCCGGATTTCAATAGCACAATCGGACGTGACACGATATTATTTTGTTTCTTCTTTTTTTTTTATTTTACGTTTTTCGAACATTAGCTCGAACTAAACGCCACAACGACTGTATGGCGTAGACATAAAAACTGTAAATACGGGCCGAGTTTACAGAGAGAGGGGAGATGGGCCGAGGTCAGTTTTGCTCCCCGACATGGAATCACAAATAATAGAACATATAACCTCAAATGTATCTAATGGTAAATAAACCTAGGTTTTTTGTTCAAAACCACGTCAGGCAAGTCAGAGGGGAAAAATAATTTAATTTATTCTTTGGATTTCTGATTTTCTGTTACACGGCAGAAAAACGCTCTGAATAATATTAAAATTTCGCCGAGAAGTGTTGGCAACACTAAGAGTACAAATAGTACTAGGAGTGCTTGACCGATGTACAAATACGTAGAAAATAAAATTTATTTATTTAGCGTTATAGTTCTAACTATACGAGGAAACTATGTTACTATAGGTTCCGTTATTAACGAGCAATTCGAGACGTCGTCGTCGGTTGCTATTTCACCTTATCGTGTACAATTATTTGTTTATGTACTTCGTATGAAGTTGCAGTCTTAATGTCTATGTTGTTGTTTTCGTCGTTTCCGATTGTATAAAAATAACACCTGGAATTGACGGTGACGTAGGAATAAAAAGAAAAAGAAAAAAAAAATGGTTTGCACGCGTTTGACGAGAATCGATCGTGTGTTTCGAAAATAAATTGCTGTCCCGCCGCGACCAGCAAAAATATTATTGAAAAGTATAGAATAGCCAGTTATGGTCATTTCCCCTAACCGCCGCATTCGCGTATCGTCTCTCTAATCAATTTATTTTTTATTGACACACCCTTGTTAGGGCAATAATATTATGTGTTTTCAACGGAAACGTTATCCGCTCGTCTCATTTTCCGAGATCATATTATCATCTAGTTCAAGAGCCATCGGTTTCGTATCAATTGAGTAAGTGATTTTTCCGACCGGTTTATTTTTGGCACTGGTTATAATATAATCTTTGTCATTGTGGAAAAACGATCGAGAGCAAAAAATTCATACAATTTGTTCGCAATTGTTATGTCAGTTTTCAAATTACATCGTACCGTATTTGAATATGAATGCCGAAAGATAGAAATAAAAATAGAATCATTGAAGAAAAAATATAGATAATAGCAATAGAATATATTTTAGAAAATATTGTACTTAACATATCAGTATGAACTCTCCTATTAGGAGTCGTGATTTTAATTTTACGTGACGAAAAGTGTGATAATACTATACGTTGGTAATTTTTTTTATCGGGTAGGGATGTTAATTAAGGTTCAATTGTCCAAGTATAAGAGCACGTTAATAATATTCGGGATTCATTTACTTGTATAAGTAAGCAAGGAAGTAAGGGTTTTTTTTTGAGGAAATATAAATTATTGCAAAACTACATTTAACTTTTCAAATGGTTATTGATTTTGGGACAATCATACTTGGAAATTCTCAAACAAGTTGGAAATGTATTTGTTTTTTAAGAGGGACGCACAATATAAGTATAATCCGTGAAGATGAATAATCGTATTTACATTAAAGGGGCACCTATAACATGTTTCATCGGAAATAATTTATATTCAAATTTTTCCATTCACTTATCTATACGCGCAGCTGATTATCTGTTTGTATTATTGAAATGAATTCCGTTCATTCGTCGATATAGATTAATACAATTGAAATATCCCTTTGAGGGCAGGTGATACAGATGCAAACAAATGCAGACTACTCGTGCTGTAGATAGGCACATATTTATTTTTATTGAATCAACCGATAATTCGTTTTGTTTCGTATATACAAAAATCGTATACAGGGTGTTTCAGAACGGTGTGTCGCCGTACTAAGCGTTAACGTACACAAGAATGTGGGGATGCGACTCAATAATAAATGTTTTTTATTTTCCACCTCCAGAAATCGGGTTCCTCGTTGTTACATTTTCTCTTAGAATATTTGCGTACGTTTAATAATAAATATTTCTTGTAAATTTCCTATAGAAAATGATGAATAATTTAGTCACATAATTTTTGTACGTTTTCGTATGATTTTTTTTCGCTTAAATGCTTAATTTATGCATGTTATACATACACATTTTATTGTTGTGCAGACTGTAAACTATTTATTAAATTGAACACGTACATATGCATAAACAAAAGTTAAGTAATCAACCGATTACCCCCTCCCCTGGATCCGCTAATGTAAACCAATAGAATGTATAGTTACACGAATATTAACTGTTAAATATAGCTAAGTCGAGTTTGTACAATATAATACAACTGGAAATAGGTATGTGCAAAAAAATAAAAAAAAAAACGTCCCCGCATTCAATTTTATATTCATATTAAATTATCATGTCTGGTAGCTTTATAGTTCAGTTTTTACTAGTGAATCTTTACCCCTTTAATCATATTTCTCTATTTCTCTATTCTCTAATGAACGGTTTGTTAAATATTGTGAGAGTCAATTTTTTCGGTTGCACCGGGAACAGTTGTCGTTAATGTACATACTTATACCTAGATACATTTATCTTGATAATTCGTCTAGATAGTTTTCTTTTTATCTTTTAACTTATCTAGATAAAAATTTGGATATTTATCTAAATCTTTAAAAATCGTAGTAAAATATGTAAAAAATATATTTTTACATTAATATATTCTCTTAAATTCAAAATATGATTTTATATGCATAAAAATAGTAAACATAGCTGATGTTTAAAGGTCATTTAATATAAAAAATATGAAACAATTTATTATTTTACTAAAATACGTTTATTTTCCCTAAATGTATTATAATATGTCGAATTGTCCAAAAGAAACTGATGTTAATACATAATAAAATATAATATAGCTTTAAAAAAAACTTTAAAATTTAAAATTTTATTTACTTAATTAAATTAAATTCTCCTTTTGAAAACAGTTAACATTAACAGTTAACAGTTAAAATTATATTTTGTTTCATGTGCTCTGGTGTAATTTTGTTTCGACGGTCCGTCGAAATGTTTTTATAAGTACTGAATGAACGTTGTACAATGTTGTACATCAACCGAAATCACGGGAGAATGCTGTAAACCAGACACCACAGTCTGTGAAAAATTATCTTTAAGTAGTACTTCATTTTTCATTCAAAACTTTTGCTACGTTCTACAAAATGATGAGCCTTATACATTTTTGAAATGTATTTCCAATTAATTTATAGCCTACCCGAATTGTCGGGCGTTGTTATCAGAGGGTCAGAGTCGAAATCCATAAAATTTATCGATAAGTTCTCTAATAGTTTTTATAATACGAAATATTCTCAAATATGCAAAAAAAATAAAAAATTGCCATTGATTTATACGATTCACAATTTGTATACATTTCAAATCTTCCGTCTGGCTGCATAGAATTAAAAAAAAATATGCAACATAATATTATTCTGACTTCTAATTATAACTAATTGATCGCTTCGTAACCAACACGGTTTACCATGTTTGCCAATTTAAAAACATACCTAAATTAAAAGAAAGTGCACTTCACTCCGGTGTGGGTATACAAAAAGGCTATTATTGGGAAGATTGCCTCTTTTGTTATTTTTTGATGTTTCGTGTTTTGCACGATTTTAGATAGTACAATCTTAAATCAAGGTGATGTGTGGTATAGTGTGGAAAATGTTTACGTTAATTATTTTTGGTCGTAGGCCAAAGTGATTATTTAATATTTATACAGAAAAAAAGATAAACTATAAATCTAAATATATTTTATTATTATTTATATTATGGTAGCTATGAATTTTTGCGGATTTCTAAACTATTCCATTTATTATAGTAGACCATACTAAGCAACGGTATAGTTAGGTACGTTTAAACGTTTAGTTAATGATTAAAAAATAATTAACTAGTAATTAGCAGACATTGGTGGGACAGAATTATTTTAACCGTTTAAATATTCATATCATCATGAAATGTTCTCGACAAAAGCAATATTTGTACAATAATATCTTAAGATAAATTCTTAGATATCTCTAGATAAATTCGACTTATCTGTTATCTTAGATAAGATAATTTAAATATTTGTTATCAGATTCTGTATCTAGACAGTTTTAGGGCAATTGCCCTATATCTTCGTTTTTTTTATCTAGATAGATTTTAGTTAATACGTGACTCGACACACTGGTTGTTGTTTGGTCAGGTTTGTTTGTATTGTTATTATTTCTTCATAATACTTATACGCACGTATGCAATTACAACGGTTTATTTGTTTTGTTTTTGTCAATCGTGTCTCGCAGGTATTGGATAGACGCCCAGTCGGCGCAGATGGTCGACCAGAAGGTGCAGCATGCGCTGTTCATGTTCGCATGCGCCAACTCGTGTATGAACCCGATCGTGTACGGGGCGTTCAACATCCGTACCAGGAGGACGCTGGTGACGCAGGTGAGACCCCGGGCCAGTATGGCGTCGTCCGCATGCACCACCGAAATACGGCTGCCCGCGCTTTCCATATCGGTTCGCAGGGTCGAATGACAATCGCGATACCGATAAAACGTGTCTCTCGCCGTCGCGTGTTCAAAATAACCTAACACGCAGACGTCGGCGCGAGACGCCTTATCGGAAAACCCAACGACAACACAACGGCGACATGGATAATAACATTGGGGGTAGGCAATGGTTGGGTGGGTGTTAGAGGATGGAAAAAAAAAGTTACTAAAAATTGTAAAAAAAAAAAAAAAAAACCACGCCTGTTTAAAAACATAAAAATTCAATTATCCGTCCTCTCTTCCCGTCGTCGTGTCGCCGTGCCGATTCCGCACTAACTGACGAGAGTTCATTTTTAATTTTACGAATCTCTAAATAAATAAAACAAAATAATAATCTCTCGACACGTTATTTGAAATATAAAAATATCTGTATTATAAAACTTATAAAAATTATCCTTACAAAATTTGATCTATATTTTATTTTCTCATACGATTCCTTGCAAAAGATCATTAATATTTCTTCTACACCGTCAGTTACCTTTGTACATTTTCACAAGAACAGTGATATTCGAACAGTGATTTTTTTTTTTTTTAAATATAATTTTGTGGATCTAATTAAACGAAATCTCTTTACATTTTAACTATATATTTTATATTTTTATATGAAAAACTATCGAACTATGACACCGATCCGTGTAAAGGACAATTTCACATAAAAAAATATGACTGTTATCAAAAAAAAAAAAAAAAAATGATTTTTAAACAAATTAATTAACTATTATTAATGTTAAATATTGTAATATTTAATGTGCTAACCGTTCTATATACCCATCGTGAGTGATTGACCCTGTCCTATATAAAATACGTTTGCTTTTTATATAATTATGTATAATAATTTGATAATAAATTTTACATTGTATAGACAAATATTAATTTATAATACTAAAGAGTATAGGTGAAAAGAATAAAAAAAAGAGGAGATAAAACGCATAGATATAGACTACAATTAATGCAATTATTATTGGAATATCGTCGATTTGCCAAATTAATATATTTTTTTTTATAATCATTCAATGTGGCGTAAAATTATTACCTTAAATTAAATACATATTAGAACAGTATAGTGTAATAGGTTAGGCTAGGTGCGTATTACTTGTTAGTGATTATTCTGATTAAATATTTCAGAAAAAAATAAAACTAGCCGAATAAATAATAAATACAATAAAAAACAAAAACACGAATAAAAAAGATCAAGCCAAATCTCCCTTATCACCCCTTTCTCCCCTAAATTCGCCACTGGTTTATCATGTATCGTATGTATCGTAGTTAAAATTAAACGATACGAAAATTTACGTTTATTTATTATAATACTATTATATAGTCGCATCGCTTGAACCGACGATTAATTTTGATTTTTAAATTGTTAGCACATTTCCGTAGTACCAATAGTACTCAGAGCCAGATTAAGGGCCCCCGCTTTAGGGGCCTCAAGCACTGACAAGCCAAGGTGCTCCTAGAAATGTCATACTATTAAATAAACGATTTATAATCATTTTGTACTCAAAAATATTTTATTTCGAGAAACGAAAACTAGTGCTGCTATACTGCAGAGTGAACATTTCTAGTACTTTTTTTTTAAATTTAAAGAAATTTAATTTTCCTTCCGAAATATTCGCCTTCCCCTCCTCCTTTCACACAGGACCTTAAGCACGTGCTTATAGTTCTTAACGATTAATCCGGTTCTGCTATTCTCTATATTATAATAATACGGGTACAAAAAGTTTTTCGTAAATCGTTGGTTCAAGTATAGTTTTTTTTGTTCTTTTTATATTTGAAAAAAAAAAAAAACAAAAAACTGAAACTTAAAAATTAAAAAAAATTAAATACAAAACTATGTATAATAATATTTTGCTATTGTTATTATTATTATTTATTAGGCTACGGTTTCTAAAACTTCTACCGAAACCAGAGTGGTGGAATTCTGAAACGCCGCCGCGCCGGATGGACCCCGACGATATTATAATATAGATTTTTTTAAACACATGCGTTTTTTTATTATTTAAAAAATATACTAGATATTGTAAAAAAGGCTGCGACCATTTTTCTTCGATAATGCGATACCGTTTCCCTCGAGAAAATAATAAAATAAAAACTGCCTATAGGCCGTTTTCTTTTAGAATAAAAATAACAAAAAATCGCCCCCCCCCCATATGTCTTGGCTGAATTCGTATATGCCTATGGTTTTCGTATTCCAGCCGAACTCATTTTTCAAAATCAAATTAAAGAAATTCATAACGAATTCCGTGTAAAGCATTGTAATCAGTGGCGGCCATCTTAAAAAATACAACAGGTGCTCACTTAAAATGAACTAGTACCCACCATCAAAAACTAATTAACCTATTCTATTTTAATAAAACTAGTTTTATTTAAAATTAATTTGATTTTTTTTTTAAATATATAATGGGCCATATTAAAATATATTTACACATATATTATTTCTTTTATATTCAATCGATAGATTGTAGATATAAAAGATGTAAGATAGTTTAATATCAGGCTACGAGTTATATAGCCCACCTATCTTGAACGGGTGCTTGAGCAATTTTTTGTTTAGCACTAAAGGCCGCCACTGATTTCGCTCAATGATTTTATCGCGTGAATTTCCGTGCGAATAATCGATATTTTTTATGACAAATAATACAACATTTCAAAACTATAATATGTGATGAACCTGATGAATTTAATATTATATGATCACTCGTAGACTGTTAGTGTTAACGGACGTTTGGAGGACAACGGTATTCCGTATATGGAAGGAAATGGTCTCGACCTTAAACAAAATAATAATATTAACCATAACGTAATAATAATAAATTAACCAACTGAGCACACCATTATGATAAAATTATTTTTAAGATGCACTATAATACATTAAAATACAACCGGTGTCGGTATCCTTTATATCATTCGATCCCGCAGGGAAAATACCTCTACCATCGCGTAATTGCACGATTTTTTTTTTTAACCATAGTAATTACATTATGATATATATTATGAACGGTTTGTTTTTTTGTATCACAAACCGTTCCGGTAGAATTATACGTAGCACCCAGCCCCTTCCTCTCACCAAGACACGCTCGTATAAATAATCGCTGTGTATGGTTATTTAAAAATCCGGATAAATTTTTTGGTAGTCGTATACAATTAATAACCATTATTTTTTTTAAAAATTATTTTAGAAATCCATCTTGGCGATATTCTAATAGTTCAATTCTACTATATAATGTTTAACGGTTTTTTATTTACTTTTTATCACCATTCCCCTCCCCTATCTCAACGCCGCCCATTTTTTACGGACAGCCGTCTGACGTGATTGAATATTCCTATTAGTTAGTTAAAAAAAAAAAAGAAAGAAAAATTATCAATCCTACGACCCGCGTATGGCTCGTGTTTTTTTTTCTTCACATCCGCGATAGGACAGAAATCTTATATAGTAATTTAGTACCTTTATATACGCTTGCTTTTATCAACAAAAAAAAAAAAAAATTATATTGTATATTTTTTAAAAATAATTCACGTGCATTGGCTTGATTATTGTTATAAATACGCGTTGTTTCTTGTTATTTTTAAATTCAATTTTTTTTTTTTTAGTTTTAAATAAAGCGTTGCATGTTTTTTTTTGTAGCTGTACAGTACATATAGATTATCACGTTTTATTATTACACTTTATTTACTTATAATATTTTTTAAGTTATATATAGTATATAGCGTTTCAAACTGTATATTATGTTGTTTTTTTTTTATTATTTTTTTTTTTTTTATATAGATAATATTATTTATATTATCGATTTACTTGTAATATACCTATACCAACTAACAGTCTGTTGTTATTTTCCATTAAAAAATAAACGCATCTTTTTCTTTTTCTATTCGTGCCTATATTATGTTATAATATACGTATACTTAAAAAATATCTTTATATCTATTTCGGTGTGTTTGTGAGCGTTTTTGTTTTTTTTTTTTTTGAGAAAACACAACAATCGGCTATAATATTTAAAGCCAATATTGTCGTTGGATTACAATAATGTAGTACGCTATTATAATACCGAATGCGATTTCAAAACGATACCGCGGAAGCTCGGATCCGTTGTTGATTTTAAAATATTCATCGGGCTGTTATTGCTCATTGTAGTTACTACCATTACATCCAATTGTTTTATATTGTGCCCAATAGAGATATTAATATATATCGAATGATTTTGCGATCGTACACTGATCGAGTGACGCCGAAACTTATATCCTAATATGGCGGCTGCGATGCCTATTTGTTTCGGGGTGAGTGGTGTCGGTATTTGGCAAACTCGGTACTCGATACATTTGCCTTGTAGTTCTATCAAAAATTCGGGACAACGGCAATACAATTCAAAAACGATTTTGGTCCAGAGGGACGGGTGGAAATTTGAGCTGATATTTATAGGATTGGGCCGCTATTTCATCCGATCACTGTATAGGTACATGGGAGTAGTTGTCTATCAACTGTGTTTAATACAACAAGTGGGATAGACAAAAGTTATTTAGATAATAATAATAAATGTTATTCAATATTTCAATATTAAATTCCAAACGATTTCATTAAGTACATTTGTGTTGTCTACGCATTATATATATATAGATAGGTATATAATATAATAGATACTCCACAGTTCCTTGAGTCACGAGGTCTCCAAAAATCTCCAAGATCCCCCCCAAAAAATGTCCCTAAATATTATGTCACCGTGTGAAACTTTATTTTGTTGCATATTTTTGCTTTAGAATATTAACTAAAAGTTGTATAGAGCTACTTAAAATTGTAAAGTAAACAAATTGTTGTGATAATAACTGTATTGGAAATTTGACACGTACTTCTGGATTAATATCCAAATTCAAAATTTAATCGGTTACGGTAATATTACTATTATATAATATATTTTCGTAATAGGATAGGTTCAAGATAACCGATTTTGGACTGTTGATATACATATTAAAGTAGTGAATTAAAGTGCGACAATCAAACTGCCATCAAACTTAAAGACAATGACATTTCCTGTGGTTTTTTCTCCGATATTTTGACTTTTAAGCGTGATTTTGTTTTTAAATTCTAATATTTCGCACACTCGTGCCCAATAAGTTGTGTACCACGACAGTTATTAGTTAAAAAGTTATAAGTTACTTTTTTAAAATAAATTTAGAAAACTAAATTAATTTAAAAAATTAAAATGTTAGAAATAATTCGGTTATTTCTTAAAATACTTAGGATTTGACTAAGCCAATAATTTGGTTTAGTTATTTTAATTTAAGTAAATTCTATAAAGAAATATAAAAATTAAAAACATAGAATTGTGTACCTACTTGTTCTATTTTATTTATTTTTCGACAAAAATGACGTATTTTTAAATATCTTTTATTTCTTTTATTAAATATCTCTTTTTAAATATAACTTATCATTTCAAGACGGGCATGCGGCCTGTGGGAGTGTGGGATACACACACGAGTCTTGTATAGTAAGTTTATAAAAGTCTTAATTTTAGAATACAAAATACGATTATGTGTGTAGTTAATGGTTAGTTTTAAAAATGTAAGTTTTAATTTAAGTTATTATTTTACTGAAAGTTATTCAACTCATTAATATTTTGAAATTAACTTTAACATTTAGTTTAGTTATTAAATTTGGTTTTTTTTCTTCAATTTAACTTAACTAAATTTAAACTACTATTTAACTAATTGAACAATAATTGCTCAACTATTCTGACTTTGATAATAAGTTTTATATTTTATTGTTGCCTACCTGTAATTATTATTACTTCACTTTAATATAAGTTTTGTTGAATAGTTAACGATGCAAAAAAAGCTCGTTTTATACAGACTACAACGCCGGTCTGCATAAAACGAGTTTACAATGGATGCCTATTATTACTATATTTACTATACGACAGGGAACCGCCCAATAATTCATTCAGTCTCAGTCAGCCCTCTACTGTAACGTTATTAAGTTCGGTCGGGTTACACGCAAGTTCCAGATGAAGAAAAAACACCGGTTCAATTATTTGTTTGTCCTGGTAACGACAGGTACCCAGAAATCAAAGAAAAAATAATAAACCATCAAAGTCGAGCATGAGAACCCATAAAGATATATTATACTTTAATAATCCGGCTTTGTAATGTTGTCACGTATGTCTGGCTCAAAAATTCATATCCCTGCGTGTTTGTTGTCTGTCTAAGTTTTTTTTTTACTTTTCAAATAGAATCTTAATCGAATTTTAACTGTTATATAATGCCAACGTAAAACACCGAATTTTATTTTATATACCTAAAGAGCTTTTGGTTTCATCCTAGATTTTTCAACAAACTCTCCATAAACTTATGTGAAAGTCTGATTGACTGGTATTTTGAACATTACAGCCAAGTGTGTTGTTAGTCATGCATTTGGCACCGACATTTCTAAAGTTGAACATTTATGTTAAACTTTTCCAAAAAATTCCAACAATTCCCAACAACTTTCCTATAATTTCCAACAAGTCGGAGTATAGATTGTTAGAAGGTTTTTTTTTTTAGTTTTTTGAATTTTGAGGTGCTTGAATTTTGGTGCCGATTGCACCACAGAAAATCAGTAATAATTTGTAAAACCAATGCATTTCACGCAGAATCCAAAGGCATTGCAAATTAATATTGCAATAATATACTTCGTACAGTTTATAATTTATTAGTTTTAATTTAATTTATAAAGTTCGGCGAAGATTCTTGCAATCCATAACGTCCGTCATTTATTTTGTTATTTACGGAACGTAGTGATTTATTTTTCATATTTTTAATAGCGTTTAGAAAACAAAAACGTAATCACTGTAACCGTAAACTCAAATGGTATTAATTCTTTTAGAATATGTTACATATGTGATATCATAATAATATCCATTTGTTTACTCAGTAAATTTAAATTTGATTACCCGACAATCTCGATTTAACTTATTGACATAATATTCCTACAAGTGTTTGAAATGGAATTTTATTTTATTTCATTTAAATTGAAAAAAAAATTACAATTTATTTATAGTTGAAAATTATATTGTTAAATTAACTAAATTTACTAAACCTAACCTAACCTAACCTTTACGATAACTATTACTTATGTGTACCCGTTAGAATAATTATTTTAATATCTCTACTCTTGCAGTGGGATACGCAGGATTTTCTAATGGAAGGGCTTAAGAAATAAGTACTTTATATATACAAACCACTCTAACCCACTAAAACTTGCTCTAAACTCCGAATCTATTCTATGAAATCCGCGTAGAAGACTAAAGCAGAAATGTAACTAAAATAATAATTAGCTCACCCTTGCTAGTAAGAGTTTCCGCTAGGTGAGTGTTTCGTCATATCAATCACGTATATCCTATCCTCGTCTATCGTTACATTAAATCCTTAAACATTCTTGTTATAAACATATTTTATACATTGCATGTATTAAAATAATAAAAATAATTGATATACAATTTTTATTCAATGGCACACTGAGTTATAGAGGTAACCGGTTTTTTAGTTATTTCGACTACTTGGAAACAATGTATTATTTAGGCTAATCAAACTACAAAATATAGTTGATAATATTTTTTATAATATAAATAAATAAAACACAAATTTGTGTTAAAAAATTGTTCAATATTGTGTGGTTATACCGAATAAAATAATTTACTTAAATATTATAATAAATCAATTATTTAGTTTTTACACCGATATAGGTATGAAGGCATATGATAACAAAATTTGTATTATTTTCATAATAAAATAAAAAAACAAAAATGGTTTAATACAATTATATTTAACAATATCGCTGTGTTGATAAAAAAAAATATTTTAAGTACACGAAAACCATTAATTTTTTAACCAGGCCGTAATTTGTGAATTTATATTTCCAAATATATCGAATATTTTGAAAATTAATTTGTAAAGTGATACGGGTCACGAGGAATAAGTAAATTTCCACTAACACGTTATGCATTGATGTATTTTTATGTCAAATTGTACTGATGATGAAGTTAGAGGGTAAAAACCTCAACTTTTATTTAAATTGTATAAATTTGACCGTCCGGAAATATTAGCGAGAATTTCAGTGGTACATACCACTTACTTTTCGTATTCCTATTTTCAAATTATCTCAATTTCGGACGAATTTCAATTGTTCGATCAGAATATGCCAGTATTTTGTTTTTATCTGCCAGTTTATTGATAATGTCAGAGCCACGGACTACGTATTTCCGTTTGTAATTATAAGACTTTTACGTAGGTCGTAAAAGATGTTTGGAATGATCGTAAGCACGATAAAAAACACGTTATATAACCTTTAGTGAATAAAATCGTAAATGTATCGTAATACCTGTATAATTGGGCAATGTTTTTTGTATTAATATAATAATACGGGTTTTTTCGTGGCGTTTAATTACGGATATTCAGAAATTTTACAATATTTGATATTATTTAGGATACAATGCTATAGGTATTATTCGTTATAGTTGTGTGTCGTTTGTCAAAGTTAATGTTTATTTTTATTTTTTTTTAGACAAGATGATTCCCTTACCTTATTGTGTTCCAGCGATTGTCTACGAAGATTTTGAGTCAATTTGAGCCTGATTTTCTTTTTTCTGTCATTATGTAGACTTGGTATATTAATCGTATCCGCAATATTTAGAAATTTTAACCTTATTCATTGTGTATCAACTTGATTTGAAAGGTATTTGTCTAAACATGCATATATTGTCTGCATACAATTCTATTGCAAATAGACGGTTCTATACAATGTCTAAAAAACAAAACAGTCTTCAGCTTATCAGTTCTGAAGACTGTAGTCACCTGAAGATTTCATATTTGTATAATCAGGTATATAGCCACAAACTTGTTTGGCACTGTGGTAATCATTTAGTAAAATTTGAAAAAACTGCCTCACTCGTTATCACTTGGGGACCATGGAAACACAGTGTACATGTGTTATTATACATGAACTTGTCCCAAAATATTCGCATAAATAATTTGCAGTTGACAATGGATCATTCTGTATATATTATGACGAGGTGACATTAACCGTAATATAAACGCATTTTATTTGAACTGTATTAATAAAATATTATTATTATGTTACAAGGGCCAATGATAAAACATGACATCACCTAAAGTGGGGTAACCTCGGAGGGGAATTTAAGTTATTCGCGTAATGTAATTTTGAATAAAACATCGGTATACCAGATAGAATTTTACACTCTTTGATCGTTTAGAATAATAATAAAAAAAAAGAAACCGAAAATATCATAAACGTTTGAAAAAATGCGTCCGGAAATCAAAGTGCGTATGAGACAGACTCCGATGATATAGAATTTTTGAAATTTAACTTTAAATCGTCAGCCGCCGCGTAGACTCGGTAACATAATTTGAATTATTGTATATATTTAGTTTTGCTTGACTTTCTCTATTTTTTCTCTTCCATTTTTATACTTTATTGTCATTTGTATTTATACCTTTGTAGATAACTTCGGTGATGGATTATAATATTATGTTGAACTAATAGTGCCCTTACCCTGTATGTACACGAATAAACTGTATTGAACATCTGGTTTATACATTATTATTGTTGTATAATTAAATTCCACAACTGTAGTGGCATCAGTCATCTGTAACGAATAATTTATTATGATTTTGGATTATAGATTTAAACGATTATTCCTGCAATGACCGAAAGAAAACGCTAAATCGATCGCGTGGATTACCACGCGCGGAGAATGCAAGTTTTCAAATTAAGTATGATTTGTTATAATATCGTATCCGTCTTGAGCACAATCCATTGTTATCAATCTTGCAATATTCACTGGAAGTCGAACTGTGTTCAAAATATAATAAACGGTTAAGTGCCCGTTAAAGTACTTCCATTAAGTTCAATCTTAATTTGATTAGAATGATGAACAAAGCAAATATATATATATATATATATATATATATATAAATTTATATCTGTACTCGAATACGACGAAGAATAAATTATCAAAAAAAAAAAAAAAAAAAGCCACAGCGTAATTCAAATTTAACATGCGAGTGAGATATCGAAAAATTCAGATATCAGTCATAAATTTATTATTACTATTTTATACCATTTGTTTTCAAATATTTTATTAATTTCCTTGTTTATTATTATTATTATTAAACACACATATATATATATATATATTTATTGTGTTCCCCGGGCATGTTTTTTTTTTTTAAATATATTTTTGTAATTCACTTTTACTGTATTGGCTAATTATTGTAACGATTTTGCGCGTTTAGCAACAAAGTCAGTATACTCATCACGACAAATAATTTGTTAACCGGACAGATCGGCCATGAAATGTAAAACTTTTAAATTGATATTTCTTTTGGCGAAAGTTAATATCAATACACTTTTTCCTGTCGACCAAATCGATATTTGTATTGTATTAATAATTTTAATTAAAAACATAAAATAAAGTCTCGAGACGAGGGGCCGCGTAGTTATGTGCCTATCAGCCACTGTAGTATATTGACCCGGTTATAAATCGAAATCTAAATAATTAGACAGAAGGTAATAATTGAATATCTGGCTCGAAATCGATGGCTCATTATTATTCGAGTTTTGGTTTAGCGAAAACCTGGTAATTGATTGCATAATTATATAGGACTGTATAATGTATATACAAAGAAAATATTTCAGCCTATTGATCCAATAGTGTTAATAATTTTAACGTTTTTTAATGAACAAAAAAAAAGTTTATTTACTAATTAAAACATTATATAATACCTACCTACTTAAGATAATCGACCCTTAGTAATTATATACGGCGTTAAAAAAACAAAAATAAATAATTGTGTACTGCGATTAAATTATATTATATAAATTATGGGTGCCGTTTTCATTGATAAATCAGAATTTGTTTGGTATTACTCTGTGTAAACTACAAAATTATCGAGGCGCTCGGAGAAGAAATTAATACAGTGAAACCTTTAAATCCGGACTTTTCTCGGTCGCCGAAATTTCGTCTGCATTTTCCAGGTGTTTAGTGGCCAAGGGAAAAAAAAATATTACTTTTAGTTCATAATGTATAAATAAAATCACACCGAAGCGTTATCAATGGATAACGTCTTCGACTCACATCCATCTTCACCTTTTATTTATACTCCACACGTATTCTTATTATAACTATTTCTAACAGATTATTGATTTGTCAAAATAAAAAATTTTTTTATTTTTTATTTTTTGTACATTTATTAGACAAATATACAATCTGTCTATAGGATTACACTAAGAATATGAGCGTATAATAAAAAAATATATAAAATTTCGAGGTGTATGCTTTTTAGAGGGAGTCAGTTTGTTGTGAGGGAATGAAGTGTTTTTTGTACATTAGTTGTTATCGATTATTTGTATATCAATTCAAACTACGCAGAGCGTATTAGAACCTTTAAAATCGCTTCTTTTTTCTTGAATCATCTTGGTCCTTTATCAGGTAAATTTTTTTCTCGTAGTTTTGCAAACCAGATTATAACTTCACTGCCAATGGCCATGGTTTCTGTTTTCTTTGGCCATTATCGTTTCTCTTTTTCATTTCCAGCCTAAGTTTTGTAAAGAGCTTCATTGTTTCCTATTATATCGGCCGTTGTATTTTACTAACGCTAAACTTGTCTGCGAACGTACGAACGCCCATATTTGTGTTAACCGCTGAAATTCATGAATGTCAAATTTTTCTTATTGTGTCAATCGTTCTCTGTTACGAGTTATACGAGTTACTACAATATACATTTGCAAAACACACGTTCACTTTCAAATCGCAAACACGATTAGGTAAACTTCACATGACATAAACGATAAAAATATTTTGATAACATTTCAACGGATACGCCGAATGAGACTGCCATAAACTACGACGGATAAGACAATCTAGTTTAATGTATAATGTTTTTTTTTTTTTTTTTTTTTTAAAAAATATATAAAATATTTTATTAAAAATAAAGTATATTTACAATCTATACATAAGTGTATAATGAGTAAGTGTGATGACAGAGTAATAAATAATATATAAGAAAAAATAACAAGAGGAGGAAGGTTCCCAGCAGTGCCACCTGACCAGAAATTAGGGTTTGAGTTTATTTATTTAATGTTTTTTTTTTTTTTTTTTTTTTTTTTTTTTTTTTTTTTTTTTTTTTATTTAAGTTAGGTGTTGAGGAGATCTCTTGGCCATTGCCTTTTTAACCTTCTAGGAATGATGGTAGAGGATAAGCTTTTAATGATGGGGTTTGAATGAGCGCGAAGCGTTGAGTGGAATTTTGAATAATAGGATTTGGCTAGGTCGTTAAGGGTTGGCATGTTCAGATCTTTATGGAGGTTTTTATTGGTAACATACCAAGGGGCAGAGGTTATTAGGCGTAGGCATATGGACTGGAATGCTTGGAGGGTTTTAGTGTTTGATGGTTTTGCTGGCCCCCATAGTTGGATGCCATAGAGCCAGGCCGGGCGGAGTATAGATTTGTATATCGTCAGTTTGTTGGTTAAGGAAAGTTTTGATTTTAGCAGGGGTCTCAAAAGATGAAGTCTGGAGTTTACAGATTTACGTTTTTGTTTAATATGCGAGCTCCAGTTGAGGCGTTTGTCGAATATTAGCCCTAGGTATTTTACTTCGTCTGACGAGGGAATTGCTAGGTTGTTAAATGTGACAGGGGGGCAAACAGAATTGCGTAATGTAAAAGTTACGTGAGTAGACTTTGTTTCGTTTATTTTTATTTTCCATCTTTTAGTCCATAGATTTATCATGTTAAGGTGACTTTGGATCATCTGACAAGCGGTTGCGGAATCCTGGTGTGATGCTGAAATTAGTGTGTCATCGGCGTATGTACCAAGAAAAGTAAAGAGTGTTTTGGGGATGTCGTGAGTGAACACAGAATATAGAAAGGGAGCGATATCACTACCTTGGGGGACACCTGCACTAATACGATGGCTGGTTGAATAACTATTTTTTAGACGAACCTTGAAGGAGCGATCAGATAGGTAGGATTTTATTAGTAAGAAATAAGGTGCTGGGAGAAACTTCTTTAGTTTGTAGAGTAGCCCCTCATGCCAGACCCGGTCAAAAGCCTGTGAGACATCCAGAAACACAGTAGGACAGAATTCTTTCTTCTCCAGTGCGTTAGAGATTTTGTCGACGGTGCGATGAAGTTGGTGGATCGTAGAGTGATGAGCTCTAAAACCGAACTGTGTGTGTGGGATGATGTTAGCTGCGGTGGCAAGAGGGATGAGTCTTTTTAAGAGAATTTTTTCGAATATTTTTGAGAAAGTAGGGAGAAGACTTATTGGTCTGTATGATGTTGGGTTTTCGGGAGGTTTATTTGGCTTGAGAATGAGTATTACGATGGAGTGTTTCCAAGTGTTTGGAAAGTATGATAGTCTGAAAATGGCGTTGAATATGTGTGATAAAAAAATAATAATTTTTTTTGGGGAGGTTCTTTGTAATAACATTACTAATTAGATCATGACCTGGTGATTTTTTAATAGGGAGTTGCTTGATAATGTGTTCAATTTCACCCGGAGAGGTATTTTTAGCTGGAAGTGACATGGGAAGGGGTGAATTGAGAGAACTATCCACTATTTCTAGTTGAGATGCACTAGGCTGTGTATCATGAGGAGTAAAGCATTTCGATAGGTGCTCAGCGAATATGTTGGCTTTTTCGAGGTCAGTGATAGCCCAAGAGTGATCTGCATTGCGAAGAGGAGGAGAAGGTTGTTTTAACCGTAGTAGAGATTTGGTTGCCTTCCATAAGGAGCAGTTGGTTGTTGTGAGGGCTTCAACATATGAATTGTAAGAGTCATTTTTGTGCTTCCTAATTACCTTTTTAAGTTTGTTACTTAATTGATTAAGTTTAATCTTGTCATTGGGGTATTTTGATTTATGCCACTTAGCTCTGGCCTTGCGTTTCTCTGCTAGTAAGATTTGTATGTGATGTGGTGTTGTATTATGCGAGGATTTGTTAGTTTTCGTAATAGAGGCGCACAGAGCAGCGGACTGAATTGTTGACGTTAATAAATCCAACGCATCATTTACTTCGTCTGTTGTTTTTAATGAAATGTTAAGTTTTATGTTATTATTTAAAGTTTTTTTAAAGATTGACCAATTCATTCGACCGGGAGTAAGTGTTTCTCTTTTTGGTGTACTTGGGCTTAACCCAACTTTGAGTAGGGTTGGTGTGTGATCGGAGGATAGGTCGTAAAGGTTATTTATAGTGGAGTGAATGTTACTAGGCAATTTGTAAACAAAAAAGTCCAGTATGTCAGGTAGTCTGTTGTTATGGGAGGGCCAGTAAGTAGGATCAGGAGGGGCCAATGTTGATAAGTTGTTATAGGTTATGCAGTTGAGCAACGCTCTACCTCTAGTGTTGGGAGAACGATTCCCCCACTTTGGATTTTTAGCATTATAATCACCACCTGAAATAAATCGGTGACCTAGGGTTGAGAAATAATCTGAGAACTGGCTTGCGTTTATGCTAATTCCAGGGGGGCTATATATAGAAGATATATTAATAGGTATATTGTTTTGTGTAATAATTGAAACACCAGAAGCTTGGATATGCGGGAATATATAAGGGGGTAGAGGGTGATGGGATAGATTGGATTTGATATATAATGCTGCGCCAGCGTGAGATGAGCCATCTGGGTGACAGGCAAAGTAGCCCTTGTAACCATAAATGTCGATGCATGAGTTCGGGGTAAAATGAGTCTCAGATATTAGCGCAATGTCTATATTTTTGTCTTGGAGTAGGAAAAGGAGTTCGTCTTTATGTTGTTTTAGCCCATTAGCATTCCAGGTTAGTATAAGTAGCGTGGAGTTTGTTGTATTATTAGTAGTCATTTTGTTGAGATTATTTTGTTAATAAGAGTGGTAAGGAGACTTATAAGTGGTGTAATAAGAGTTTGGAAATTTTCCAAAAAGGATGATAATTGAGTGGAGAGTGGAGTTTCAGGGGTGGAAGGGTGGACATTTTGAGGTATTGGGGATTTGCTAACGTCAGAATATGTACGAGTGGTGGTGCTGAGTGACTTCCCCGTTAAGTTTTGAGATGATGATGATGAGTTTTGAACGAGGTTGTTTGGTTGATTGGAGATGGAATTTGATGCATCCGTGGTTGAAGGCTTCATGAGGCGTTGATCTGTGATTTTTGTGGTTCTTGATTTTTGAAGTTGTTTATGGACCGTGCATCCTTTATAGTTTGATGGGTGACCTTCACCGCATAGAGCACAAGTAGCTGGTAGGTCTTTGCTTTTTTCACACATGTCAGAGAGGTGGTCTTGACCACAGCGGACGCATCTTGGTTTACGGTTACAGTATGAACGAGTATGTCCATAGTTTTGGCATCGATGACATTGGGGGAGATCACGTCTGGTATGGGGTTCTTCAATCTTGATTTTTGAGTAACACAGAGTTTCAAGTTTGAATATTTTCGGATTATTAATTCCAGGATTAAGGTCTATGAAAAAAAGTGGTAATGGATCATTTGATCATTTGACTGTCTCTTTTTTATGTTTGTGACATTTTTTACAGAGAAACCGAGCTCAGTTAATTCTTGTGAGATGTAGTCTGTAGGTATTGAGTGGTGGAGGTTTTTTAAGACAACACGATAAGGCTTTTCTTCTTTAGCTTGATATGTGTAATATTCGATGGAACTGTCATTTAGCAGTTTGATTGTTTGGCGAAAAGAGTTGGACGAATATAAAGATAGTTTGAGATTTTTAGATGTAGATTTGCATAAGAATCCTTCATCGCCAGAAATAGATTTTATTTGCTTACATAACTCAGAGTAATCTATTGTTGATGTGATAAAGATTGGCGGTGGTGGAGGTAGTTGGGGAGCGGGTTCGGTGGCCATTTCGTTGGATTCGCTGGATTCGACTTCATCATTTAAAACTTCGTAACGGTTTGGCGTAAAGAAAAATTTATTTGTTTTGGTCCCTTTTGGGTGGGGAGACGTACCTGGAGAAGACGAATGTTTGGTTAGTACGGTCCAACCGGATCCGTCATTGTTTGGATCGCTGGAGGTAGACGATTTGACGATTTTGATAGTAGGCAAAGAGGCTTTTGAACCGCTCTGTATAGTTGAGCGTTCGTTGGAGGGTTTATTTTTAACTGGCTGATTACGCGACATTGTGCCGCTAACGGTTATCAACTGTCCAAAGGTCACCGGATGAGCGGTGCCACGAGGCGGTAGTTAATTAATCGATAATAGTAATTAATTTCTTACTTTTTGGACTTGACACGGTTGAAGATGACTGTGAAAAAGAAAACCATAATGGGCAAGAACTTAGTTTTTTTTGGATTTGTTTATTACTGCAAATTAGAACAAAATCCATTGAGTTTGGAGAAAGTTGTCGACGAATAACTCGGGAGCGAAATTAAACACGTGTGCTTAGTAACGATACCCGTGCGAGACTGATGTATAATGTTATAAAATATACTTGGACATTTACGATAAAATTGATCAAAATCTAGCGATACAAGTGTCCGTATTTAGACGTTTTTTTATAAAAAAAGTAGTGTTTCCGTAAAAAATGTCCGCTATTTAGATGTGTCCGTTAAAGAAAGATTTCACTGTAGTATGTAAATGTGTAGGTCAATGAAACCAGTAGCCCTCGTATTCACTTTTCTCCCCCGAGTGTGCGAGTTTATAAGTAGTAATTTCATCATCACATATATATTTTTTTTCTCCTTTTCTTTAATAGTCATAATAATTTATAATTATTATTTATATCGACTGATGTACTTTTCAAATTGCCTGCTATCGAAGTAATAAAAAGCTGAAACAATGTATACAAGGTGCGACAATAAAATAACGAGACTTTTTGAATAAAAGTTGTTTATTTTAAAAATGTTATAATTTAATGATTATCACCTTCAAAGTACCTTCCCTCAGCATCAATATAATGTTGCATACGTCGCTGCCATTCTTGAAAACAGTGTTGCCAATTGCTTTCATTCAGCCCTTTTAGAAGTTCTGCCGTTTTCATTTTTACGTCATCAACTGTTTGAAAATGGGAAAAGAAATAAGAAGGAAATAAGAAGAAGTCACAAGGAGCAAGGTCTGGCGAGTACGGGGGATGTTGAAGTACAGACATTTTTTTTTCAGTTAAAAAACGTTGAATTGAAAATGCACTGTGAGCTGGAGCATTGTTTTGGTGAAGAACCCAGCCATTTTTCCATAGATCTGGTCGATTTTTTCTGACACGTTCTCTTAATTTAATTAATACCTCTTTATAATAATATTGATTAATTAATTTTGTCGATTTTTTTAACGTTTTCGTTTGTTGAAGACGTGGTAGGACGTCCAGAACGATCATTGTCTTCGACGTCCTCCCTTCCACTACAAAACCGTTTGTGCCATTCAAAAACACGAGCTCTTGATAAACATTCTTCACCATAAACTTCACATAACATACGAAACGATTCCGCGGCAGTTTTTTTTAATTTAACAAGAAATTTAATGTTAACACATGTTGTTCGATTTTTATATCTAACATTTTTCGGAAGTATAGTCGAACTCGCACTAATAACAAGGCTACTAACGTATAAGAAAATGAATCGATGCCATCAGTGTTCATAGTACTTTTAGATAAGTGTTTTCTAATCATATTTCAATAATCGTTTTATAGATAACGTTAATAGTTTAGGTTATATTTAGAAAGTCTCGTTATTTTATTGTCGCACCTCGTATATTTGCTATTTATTATATCGAAACATAATTTAACTGTAATTATATTAAACAATGACACTTTAACCTAACCGAACCACCTCCCAATTGGGACGATTTTAAAAGTGAAGGGTACAACCGCACACCCAGCCCTCCCTATGAAGGACGCCATTGAATCGGACGAGTTTTATTTTAGTCCGAACTGTTTTAAACGGTAATATATTATTCAAATTTGTACGTGTATTAACGTATTATTACGCGACTACTGTCCAAACTCAATTGTGCCGACCTTTCGCTTCGCCAAACCCGAGGTTGAAATTATTCTATAACATCAAAACGTAATTGGTAAATTACCAATTTGTAAATAAACCGAGTTTTCAATTAATAAACGAAAAAAAAAAATTAATCCGAAAACGCCCGAACGTTTTTTTTTTATTGATTTAATTTTTTTCTTTCTACGCTACCCGTACGTGTTTGTCGCGTCGTATCGTAGATTCCGAACCAATGATTGTTCTCACTAATATCCGCTAGACAAAATGTACACAATAAATGCATTTTCGATATTTTCAGATGAACAATAAAATAATTAGTTTGCAATATAGCGACCGTGATCATAGGTATAATGTTAAATATAAGACGCAGTTTTCGTGCAAATTAAAAGTTTTGTTGATACACGCTCATTGATAGTATATAAAAATATGAAAATCAAACAAAATTCTATTATGAGCCATCATAAAAAATTTCGTTAAAATAGATTTTTCATTAAAAGAAGCATAGCGTTTAATTAAATTATACTGTTTTAATGTTTATTTCGTTTATTATATGCGTAGATAATGTGTTATACGTCGTAATACACTACACTCATCGCCATCGCTTTTAAAATGTTTATCCGAACGATGTCAATTTCAATTTTAATATTTATTTATTTTTTTCTTAGTTTTAAATAAGTAAATATAATGTTAAAACGTGTATTACTATAAGATATACATTTTGTTGTTCGCATTAAATTAAGAAACTTTAATACCTATTGTTAATTCGTTGAATAGTTTACCAACCAGTGTCAGTACAAATTAGCATTTATTTTGAATTCCGTGGGTTTTGGTCGCACAATCAGTAGCGGTCATACTTAACGTTCAAAGTGGATGGAGGGGCGAAAATAGTAAAGTACCCACACCCCTCTCCGTGTTACTTAAATTAGTCAAAAGACGTCTCTAGAGAATTGTTTAAAAATGAATAAAAAATCGGACTTGGTCAGTTTTTTTTTTGCAATTAATAAGGAATTGTTTGTAAACCCATGGAAGTTTCAATGATACTCTTTGAACCGAAAAAATGATAATGGACACACAAATAGTGATGTGCGGGTATAAGCTAATGATTTTTCTTCGAAAATTGTTTAAAACCGTGTTACCGGCATGAAATAAAATTTAAAAAAATTGTACTCATACTAAATCAACGTAGTTAAGATGGATTTATCAAAATAATTGTTATTTATAATTTGTGATGAACCTCAGAAAATATATAACCTTAATTTATAAAACCACCTGTATCCTTTTTCCTTATAACCGCCACTGTGTGCTACTTGCTTTGGACATTATTGCAATATGATATTCCGTAATTTTATGAAATTGAAGCACGCTAATGGCCGATATTCAATATACCCGAAAACAAAAAAAATTGCGTTTTAAAATTAATAATAAGTATTTATCAGTAGGCATGCAAGAATTTCACTCGCATTAATTTTATTCACTTTTCTTTTTACTCCTAAGATTAGCCTATTGAAGTTTAGTTCCTTTAGATCTATGTATTTTTCTCTATTCGTCGTGGTTCGTCCATCATGATTTCATGTCGTTCTCCATAAGTATTTCAATCCATTTTTAATATTTTTTGAAAGAATCATTTTTGCAATTAAATTTTTTTATCTGTGCTAATTATCCAGATTCCGAGGGGAGGGGGGAAACTGACACACTCATAACACTTAGTTAATATCGTGTAATGTATGCATTTATACAAACTGTGCGGAGTGTGATTGCGGGATCGTGTTAAAATCGTTAATTTTCTTCTCCTAATTTTTTTTTTTTTTTTTAACGTTTAGAGCTTTTCTATAATTCTATAATACCTATTTTAAAGCTGAAATCGTTAAAATAAAATAAAAACCATCAGATCGACAATATAAAATGCGAGGGTATTTCGAATTCGCGGTTAGTTTGCGCGTAATTTAATACCGGTGTAATTTAATATATCTGGAAGGTATATAGTCGAACGAAAACAAATTGAAAAATATATCCACAGAATATGAGGTACTATACAGTAATATCGTTATACTTATTATCTCGGAAAAATATATTTTTGTCGAAATCTATATACGGGATAATTTGAATAAATTGCCCGTCTATAATCAATCGGCGTTTACTTTTCAATGCATATCAACAATATTTGAATATATTATAGCCAATATAAGTAATTGTATGACGAAATCATACGGCAAAACACACTGTGTCTTTTCATAGCGTATCATTTTTGCCGTATAAAATATCGAGTCTAATGAAAAAAAATAAAAATATATAATATTGACGTAAACCCGATTGCCCGGGGATCTAAAAACAATATTAAACAATATGTTTAAAAAAAAAATAATAAAAAGATGTATACTTATTATTTTAATATAATTTTATTTATGACGCGCATAGTGTTAATATTTATTTAGTCGATATTTTGTTTGTAACGTCCAAATTATATTATAGTAATACACTGGGTGATTTTTTTCGTTACGGTTTTCTAAACACGGATATTATTAAATTCGTTTCCTCCCCTTCTGTTATATTGAAACTTTCGCAAAAAAATATTTTATTTTCGAATAACGAGATCGAAAATGCGGGATTGTTTGTTTGAAAATGAAAATTGAATACCACGTATTTATGATAATATATCGCGGACTATAATCTAAGAACCCTGCATTAAACTATTCTATATACATGTCCGAAAAAGATGGAATCCAAAATTTCCTTTCTGAGATAGTTTAACCGTAGGTCGCGATTAAAAAATCGCTTTGTTTATTTATTGTATTATTTCGCGTTATACCAGATGACGAAATTCGATAATTTGATTTTTCGAATGGCGATTGAATATTTGCAAGACAATAATAGTGATAATATTGTCGACCTTATACGTATACCGCATAGCATTCGCAATCTCGTCGGTGGAAAACGAATTATAAATATGTTAAATTGATTGGACATTAATGTGTTGACGTTACAGATAACGCGTGGACGTCCAAACCGGATGACCGACACGGGAAGTCATTATTTTCTCTCTCTTCGTTCGAACTTCCGTATTATAATTATTTTTCCAAAAAAAATTCAATTGTATTATGGCACACGCCCGTCGATATGATATAAAATTAAATAATGTAACAAATTAGTAAGTAAAGTGTCTTCTAGTCGGAAATGTTATACTAGTACACTTTAATATAAAGGTTTTCCCGGGAGACCAAGCTCGTTTAATTCTATTTATTGAGTTTTTCGAATATTATCGACGAAAGTTTTACTGTATATTAAATTTTTACAAAAAAAAATCTTATATTTTGCTATATACTATTTCGGTGATTTTTAAATTTGTTTTTAACAGAATCCTATATATATAGGATTTCTTCATAGGATATATGAAAAACTGTTTCTGATATGTAATGACGTACGTTTTTTGGCAGTAGTTGCACAAAATACGTTGTGACAACAAAATTACTGTCCATAAGCATTTTAGTAGAAACATGTTCGTATGGTAAGACGATAGTTTAAAAAAATGACTGTCATTTTAGACCGATGTTATTTTCGATAAAGTTATACGAAATACAAAAAATCGAATGTTGGCTCGACATTATTCAATATAATTTTTATACGTTGCAATTATTTGAAAAAAAACGTAAAATCTTAAGTTTAAACAGTTTAAATGTTTTGCTGTTTCAAATCCAAAATCTCAAGATAAAATACTCTAGATAAAAACGCTAAACTGTACAATATATCTATGAATTCCTTTTCGATCTCGATTCTTTTCGTCTTCAATCATCCGATTGGTTTTCTGCAGAACACCGAGGTATTTTTAATTTTTTGTACCACCTACCCTCCCCCGGGCAATTATTTTAAAAATATTTTTAATAGATAGATAGAATTGCAGAGATCGTTAAAATTTTTGCATTGTCGTTTTTATCGCAACAAAAATGCAGGTGAACAAAGCAGATGACTAATAATTATTATTTTTGTTGTCTAACTAATTAAACGTTGTTTTTTTTTCTATTTTTTTTTTTTTTTTTTTTGAATTACCTTACCCGTTACAAATCGAATTTTTATTCAAATAATTGAAATCGTTTTTACGGACATTTATTTTTTTGTTGGCGATCCCAATACTATTTTATATTTTTGTCGACTCGAGCACGTGACCAATTATACAGATGTTGTTTGATCACACTACCCACACAGAGTTTAGTGTAAAGATTGTATAAATGTATTACATTTTATATTGGGAAATATAAATTTTTGACAACAAACATTATGTTTACAGTATTGAATAATATTATAATAAATTATATATTCGTTTTTTTGTTTTACTCAAATTATAATTAACAAACACCAAAAATGTCATATTAATCATAAAAAAAAAAAAAAAAAAAAAAATGAAGAAATAATTAAACTTTGAATTCAATAACTATACTCTTATATTATGTAAAAAATTTGAAAATTTCAAATTTGTCAGAGTTAAAATAAGTCACTTTAAACCTATAACAGTTTAAAATAAACACATTATTATGAAAATTAAATACAAATACCAAAAGGATAATTTTATGTTGAGTATAAAATCCATAGTGTTCTTAGTCCTAGTCATTGAATAAACCAAGTTAAATTTTTTAGTGAGCAGAATTCAGACCTGTAATTTGGTGAATTGATTTTCTCATGTTAAGATTACCATTAAATTTAATAATTTGTACGTTTAATGATTCATTCAAGCTCTAATGGTTGACAAAAGTTTATTAAATGTTTGTTTAACCTAGTATAACAAATCCATTAATAAATTCCTAATTCAAACTCGAACATTATATTTTCCAAATACAATCCGAAGCAAACGTAATAAGGATAAAAACGAAAATATCCCAGGCCAATATCATTTTCGACAATTCGTTATAATATAGTATAGCGTCTCGAAAAGTACAACGCAATAAATTTTATTTACGGCAGAGAATTTATATGATTTGAACTAAATATGATACTATGAACATATATATATTTATTGAATAATGGTAATTAATTTAACATAAAAAAAAAATATATGGACTGTAAAACATATTTTTACATATCCGTCTAATGTTTATATCTATTATAAAGTACCTACTTTATTTTATTATTTTTATTTATTCTCGGGTCTTTATAATTTATACGAATGTACAGACAGATTACAGGAACACTTTATCGGCGCTACTAAACTCATATGATCTAGAGCTATTTGAATAGCGTTTTTATTTGTATATCCTTACATTGTATCTCTCTCCACATAACTACTCATTGGTCCAATAAGCATTACATTAGTCTTCCCTGTCTGAACGCAGTAAAGCCGCTGGTTTAAATTATTTTGTATCCAAGGTTTATTGCATTAATCTTCTGTGCTACTCTTTTAAAAATTTCAGTGCCTCTCCTCGTCAAACAAGATCGCATTTTCCACTTCCCACATATAACTAGGTATTTATCATATACTCAACACGCAAATTAGAGCCATTGATATATGTAAACATGAGCGGGTACCTACACCGAGCGAAAAATGTGCATGTGTTTAAGGTACGGTAAGTGAAAGTTAGGTAGCATATTTTTTACTTATCAAAAAAGTGTCTTTCGACGTACAAAAAAGTAAAATTTCGATGAAACTCTATAATATATTCTCCGCAACACTCGAAAGCTACAATAAAAATATCTCTTTTTTTAAAGATCGTCTAAATCTCACGGGAAAACAGCGTTTTTATAGTCACAAATACAGTAATTATCCGTGTTGTACGAGTTAAATTTAATCACTCTGTATATATTATGACGAGGTGACATTAACCGTAATATAAACGCGTATTTACTCGAACTGTATTAACAGAATATTATTATGTTACAAGGACGGATAATAAAACATAATAACACCTAAACTGCGGTAACCTCGAAAGAAAATTTAAGTTATTTAATTTGAAATAAAACATCGGTATATCAGATAGAATTTTACACCCTTTGATCGTTTAGAATAACAATAAAAAAAAGAAACCGAAAATATCATAAACGTTTGAAAATATACGTCCGGAGATCAAAGTGCGTATGAGACAGACTCCGATGATATAGAATTTTTGAAATTTAACTTTAAATCGTCAGCCGCCGCGTAGACTCGGTAACATAATTTGAATTATTGTATATATTTAGTTTTTCTTGACTGTCTCTATTTTTTCTCTTCCATTTTTATACTTTATTGTCATTTTTATTTATACCTTTGTAGATCACTTCCATGATGGATTATAATATTATGTTGAACTAATAGTGCCCTTACCCTGTATGTACACGAATAAACTGTATTGAACATCTGGTTTATACATTATTATTGTTGTATAATTAAATTCCACAACTGTAGTGGCATAAGTCATCTGTAACGAATAATTTATTATGATTTTGGATTATAGATTTAAACGATTATTCCTGCATAGAACGAAAGAAAACGCTAAATCGATCGCGTGGATTACCACGTGCGGAGAATGCAAGTTTTCAAATTAAGTATGATTTGTTATAATATGGTGTCCGTTTCGAGCACAATCTATTGCTATCAATCCTGCAATATTCACGAAAAAGTGTTTTTCTCACGTAAAAAATGTAACATTTCGGTGAAACTCTATACTAGCTTATCCGCAACACTCGAAATATCTCTTATTTTAATGTTTGTCTAAACCTCACGGAAAACAGCGTTTATATAGTCACAAATACAGTAATTGCCGGTGCTGTACGAGTGTATTTAATAACTCGAACCGAAAAAATTTTTAAATAAAAAGCAAGACAATCACAAATGAAAATCTAATTATGATTGAATTACATTAAACAATTTTTATTTAGATTGATAAAATACATCAATCTATTAGTATTATATATTTATCATGTCTTACTTACAATTGTGTGTATTATCTTCTTTTTATACAAATATTTCAGCGATTTATTCTCGTATACCCACACACCGAAACAGTAAGGGATTTCGAGGGAGGGGGAGCACGTGTCCTCAGTGCCCATCAGCGGCTATGGCACTAATGATAGTAAACCGTATTGATGCACTTATTCAATAGTAAATCTGTGAAAAATGGGATCCTTCTTTATGAGCGAAAAAAATAGTCTTCCTTAAATCCAGCTATCGAAATTTCTCTACAAGGTGTCTGTCGTGTCAAAAAGATTGAGAAACCCTTTGATAAGTGTACCTATTTTTATTCAAAAAATTATCAGTTGCTATTTGTACCTACACGTGAAAAATGTGGTCCTGTTTTATTTTTATTTTTTTAAATACCAACACCTTTTCAAAGAAATTATATTTGAATAATAGATAACCCGAAAGCGTCTGAACAACGTCGGTGTTTCGTAATTTGTCGTCAAAAAATAAAAATAAAACCCTTATTATACCTTACTACGGGACTACACTTGATGCCTTATTATTATTCATAATATTCGTACTGGTATATAATTTAAATAATTATTTGATTGCTTATATGATATTTATATACCGTCAAGTTTCGAGTTTCACTACTGTATAGGTAGTGGTGTGTCTTTAACCCAGTTTCAAAAATACTCCTAGTTTCTTTTATAAGTCACGACGATAAATTATAGTGAATGCGAATCGTTAATATTTTATACTGAAAAGGACGGAGTAAATTGTTATGTGACAAAAGTAACTATGTTCGTAAGAAGTTTGTGGTAAAATAATGTCGACTTTATATTTATTTTGTCAATTTATACGTGTTGAAGTCAAAATGTGATAACATTGATTGTAGAACATTAAGATTGATCCGGACATTGTTCGATTTTGAGACTAAAACACTAGGTTTAAAAAAAAATTGAATTTTTAAACTTTTTTATGAAAAAGACAAAAAAATAATCGAGATTTATAGAATACTATAAAACGCATAGATATTACTCTCATATCTGAAACCCAATTAGCAACTCGCAATAAAACTTTTATACCCGGTTTTACCTTTTTCCATCTCGTGGGTACTGCTCACTGAGGTGCAGCAATATTTATCAAATCCTCAATTCTTTTCAACCCACTCCCCCCATACAATGAACCTCATATTCAAAGCAAATTCTATTCAAATTACACTAGATCATACACATATTACAATAACATTAACATACTGCCCTCCTAGTGATCTATTGTTGCGTGCCAGTTGAACACTGTACAGAAACGGGTAGAAAAATGTAATCGAGACCGTACCCCCAATTAAACCAACTAGATCATCATTAACCAAGGGCTAAATTAATTGGGTCACGTTCCAATCAAGCCTAACTAATCAAATTAATTTAAAATTCGCCTAAAAACAGATAAAAACTGATATAAGCATTATCAAAGGCTGTTAACAACCTCACATCCTCTACCTTCAATCAACTGCCTGGAGCTCTTGAACATCAAATTCCACCTCATACCAATATTAGTTTACTGTTCTCATTTACATAAGATACCTAATTATACAAAAAAGAAGGGCTCGAGCAACTTGTGTAAAGAATCAGTTATCTTTCTGATAAAATAATTTATTACAATCTAAGCATAACATTAAATAGAGAAGTAGGTAAACAACGTACCGATGATTTTATTAAATATACAGCCTCATTATCAGAAATAGACGACTCACTATGGAAAGCTACTTGTAAAATACCTAAATATAAATCAACCATTTCTCCATTAAAAAAGCTAAATGAAAACTGGGTGATAAATGACACTGACAAACCTGAAACTTTTAGAAAGCATCTTGTAGCTGTTTTTCAACCAAACCATAATACTACCCCTCCACCTGTAAGCGAAATTAACTTATTTGTATACAGTCCTCTCGCTCTATCCCTACCTCCTTCTCTCCATCAGGAATCAAAACTCTCATAAAAAATGTCCCATTAGATAAATCAGCAGGGTAGGTTAGACTTGATAATGGCTGAAGTAGCCCGTCAATTTCGTCATATAACTATTATCCATTTTTCACATATTTTTAATGCAATCCTATATTCCAATTTAATGGAAATTGTCTATTATAATAATGTTCCCTAAACCTAATAAATCAACAAATTGTCCAGCCTCTTACCACCCAATCAGTTTACTTCCTTTCTTTTCTAATCCTTTAGAAAAATTAATATTAAAACGTATATCTCCTATTATCATAGAAAATAACATAATCCCATTCCTTATTCTAGAGCTATCTTTAAACTCCATTACAAGTAATACTATAAGTATACTTAAGCGAATGTGGCCCAGAGATATCTTAGTTGATGAACAAACTGGTTAACTGAGTCCATAAGTTTTAAATGTTTAATTACACTAAAAAGAAAAAAAAGT
The DNA here is from genome assembly GCA_956483605.1 of Tuberolachnus salignus. Taxonomy (NCBI): domain Eukaryota; kingdom Metazoa; phylum Arthropoda; class Insecta; order Hemiptera; family Aphididae; genus Tuberolachnus; species Tuberolachnus salignus. Next base: position 44,602,287 of record OY101432.1, on the reverse strand, counting down.
ACAAATTATTATAATATAAATACTCTCGCCGAAGTTCTGTCGCTAGTTAGATGACTTTTTCAATTCTAGTTTTTTTTTTTTTTAAATAGTGTTAGTGTTACATATATATATATATATGGGGGGATTATTTGTAAACATTTATAAATATGATTACTAATACTATTGTTGTTTATTTCTAACATATTTACTTATGCTTATTGTACTATATGCGTACATATTCTATAATTTTCTATATTAATAATAAAATATTATAATAAATCAGAATATTCATATATTGTTGTAAAATTACCTTTGGTCGATATAATTAAATTATTGCAGTACGATGTTTTTTATTATACTATCGATTCCAATCAACTGAAGCTCCGATCTCTCAGTCGACGGTTAGGATGAAATTCTACGACTCGTTTTAAATACCTCGTCAAAAGAAGACGTCTTGGATACCAATATCCTAAAAATTATTGCGTTTAGTGTGGGATGAAATGCTGTCAGACGCGTGACGGGCGTACCTATACATTATTTGTGCCGTAATATCCTCTAAAAACTAATTTCAGTGAGAAAATAAACGTTAATAATAATTATGCCAAGACGTTTCCCGTCTTCCTAGATACATCAGTGGTTGAAAATCGGTTGTTTGGCGGCCATTCTGTAATTATCATTACGTCAGCTTGCGTGAAACCGTAATGTTTATATATGTACACACTATACAGGGTAATGTTTTTATCATAATACGAGCTGTCGGTAATCTACAATGATTTTGTGTAAATTTATGTATGTATCTATCGACCATGGGATTTTTAAATCATTATTTTAAACTAGGATTAAAACAAAATAATAATTTTCTAAAACATTTAATCTGCACAACATCAATATCGGATATATCAAGCTTTATGAGTTATAAACTGTTATACCTAACAGTTAAAAAAAACCAAAATGTTTAAGAAAATAATATCTTTTCATTTCTATGTTTAAAAACAGGAACATTGCCGCTTTGATTATCAACAATCGATATAATTTTGATGATAAATACGAGTATACAAAATTAGAATGAAATTTTAAAATCATTGTAAATACAGCTGTTAAAACTATTCTAATAGTAACTGGTGAACGGCCTTACTCAGGTGCAGTTATGTATGTTGGTAGATTATGCACGTTAATTTATTATTTATACTGATTAATAAAATTATTATTAAATATAAATATTATTATCTTCGGTAACGTTCCGAGTCTTGCTAACACCAAAATTAAATGTAAAATAGTTGAGTAAAAATACATACGTACTTTGAAATGGCTGCCGTTACGTTCTTGTACGATTCGTATGGTATAGAAACCAAAGAAGAACAAAATAAAATAAAGCCAATATAAATGTAGGAAGAGATAGTAATTTAACCAAAACTTAATAAATCAAAAAATTTAAAATGGCTAAAAAGAGTTAAAACATGTAGCTATATTGTTTTGAAAAATTTACCACGTATAGGGCTAATGTAAGCACTTGGTGGCAATTTCAGGTCTTTACAGTTTTTTTTAACCGAATTATAACAACAACCAAAATCAAAAATAACAGAAACTGTTAGGAAAACTACAAGGATAATCATAAAATGATCCCCTCCTAATGCACCGACTAGAAAAAATTGTCTACTAGAAATCTATGATCGGAGCATTATTTTATGTAGAAAAGTTGGTTACAAAAAAAAAAAAAAGTTTAACACGCTCGAAATCTAAAATCGTATTTTCCATTTGTTGTGGCCACTTACAAGAATAATATTCTGTTTTACCGTCTAAATACGATTTTATTTTTCCGTTAGTTCGTATAAGAGAGCCAGATAGTTTATTTTTAAGAAAAACCCGGGCGCAGAAAACTCGAAGGCAATAGCATTAATTTTTACATTGCAGAATAAAGACGGGATTAAAGTTATAATAACATTATTCGAATATAATAAAAATAGATTTTGGAATATTATTTGTCCATCCCGTACTGAACAAAATACCACACTAAAACCCGGGTACGTTTTGGAAACTTAACGTGCATAATATTATATACTATATAATCGATCACGGGCGAAGTTTAATGAATTGCATATACAAATATAACAAATACGGGAAAACAGAATATTATATTTACATAACACGTAATTTAAAGTAAAATACTCTTTTAAGAAAAGTAAAATTTTAGCAATCACAATAATATTACGACAATATTACGATGACGTAAAACAATGTATTTTTTTACTATTGTTTTGCACACAGTTATTAAAACAAGACGTCGCCGAAACAGTAGGCACATCGTATCTCCAAAAAAACAGTTAGATACACACTTACATCAAACTTTACAGGAAAAAAAAAGGTGCATAATTCAGTGTAAACCCCACATATAATGCATAAAATCCAAGGAGAATATGAACGTTGAAACATTACCTTTTGCATATATCTAGCATCAACGCCAAACCATTACCAACATTTAGTTTTACAATAAGTCTGTTGCGACTCATGAAAAACAAAATACTTTTCGGAGATACCTATTTATGACAACGATGAAGATAATAATATAATTTAAGTAAATATAATTAATATATATTATGTATTGTTTAATATTATGCTCGTTAAAAAAATTCAAAATTATAATTTTATACGATTTGTGTTATCAGCTTCGATTTTTTCTTATTTTAAATGGGACGGGTACAGTTCTTCCAAAAACTGATAAAAGACAGAGGGAAATTTCCAAATCGGCTTTGAAATTATTAAACTTATGAGAAAGGCCAATCTAACATTATCAATTGTTTCGTCGGTGGGCTTTCGGTCAACACTCTATACGGTACACTCACTTCAAAAATCCACATCGGGTAGGTAAAAAACAAATATCGTAACGAGTTACATTTTAACGTTAGTTGAAGGAGTAACTGATTAATCGGTACAAGTTACGCAACTTTGATACACGTGACTGATAATTTTCTTTCCTTGGCTGTCAGATTGTATATAATAAACTGCATGATTGGAACTGCACGGTGAAAATGCATGTTGTTTGCGTCTAAATAATTGTATGCTAGAGTGGTTAAATATAAATTATATACAGTATTATTATTTTTACAGGTTACACTAAATAGATTGGGCCCTCATATTTTTCTTAGGCCTATGCGTGATTTTCAATGGAAAAATGTGTCCAAATATAACATGAAAACATTTATAAAAATTATAATATATAATTGTTCCATCAAAACTAATAACTAAATAGTTTTGAGATGAAATATTATTGCTACCATGCTGTTTTAATGTGTTTTATCTTGTTTTCATAATTACATTCAGTTTAATGTATTTTTAAATTGTGTAGTACGTTGTTAAAACATTTCCAACCCGGGCCCGGCAGGATTGAATATTTTTTTTATAGACCCGGGCCTCTTAAAAATAGGCTTAGGGCTGGGCCCCAGACAAATGATCCGAAAAATTCAGGTCTGTGTACGGTCCTGGGCAATAACCACGCGTATCGATATCTAAATTTTTAAATCCGGCATCGATATGACCGTTATGGCCCCCTTCCGTGCCGGACATTGCGTACCCACACCGGACGGGGGTTGAAAAGGGAAACCCGTTGTTTAACCCGTCTGTTTCCGTTATGCTGCACGCAGGTCGGCAACGATTCGGTCGCTTCGGTCAGGGTGGTCACGTGGCACAAGCTGACGGTCCGGTCGAAAGCCAACCGAAAAACGAACGTCATCGGCGATAAGACGGCGCTGTTCAAGTCCAGTCGTAACGGCAACTCGATGATAGGCGGCGGTATAAGCGCTGGCGGTGGCAATGTCGGAGGTGGTAATGGCGGCAGCGGTGGCGGCGGCGGCGTCGGCGTCGACTTTGTCGGAGGCGTCGGCAGCAGCGGCGGCGGCCGGGGCAGAGGCGACGGCGCAATGGTGAACGACGAGACCGCGACCGTGACCACGTTCGTGGGCAACGACAGCGAGACGTACCTCCCGACAACCACGGTGTACACTTGAACGGGTCCGGCGGGCGTGATAAAAATATTATTATTATAATATATTGTTTTATTATTATCGTTGTTGTCGTTGTTATTCCGGTCGGAGAAGTGCGCGGGCAGCAGCGAAATAGGCGATCATCGCATAGCGCCCCAGTGCACCCACGCAATAACCCCGCTAGACGCCACCGTCTTGTAGAATAATAATAATAATATTATAATATACGACCCGACGATACCCGTCGATTTCGATACCTGGCCTATACCATTTTATTTGTATAATACGAATTAATAATACAGTGCATTTCACTCGACAAAAATGGTATCGCGAAATATTTTGACCGGATGGACTTGGATTGAAAATGGGGTTTCCTCCTCCTTTTTTTGAAGAAGACGAAGAACATCCTAACTTATCCTCACCTAACATCGGGAGTTCAGGTATGCTTCTATTGAGCACGTTTTTAATCTTCAACCTAAAGGGTTATTGCAACCTCAGCGCGTGCCATAAAACTATTAACATTTTCTCAAAAGGAAGTGTTTCCGTTTTTTAACACGTGCCAATTCGAATAATCCTATTTCGTTATATTAGAAGTGACATTGATTGATAACATTTTTTCTATCTCGGAAATCACCTGAGATAGAGACATCTAAAGTCCATTAAAATATACGATTTTTTAAAACTAATGTTATTACGCGCGTATGTGTAATTTTATGGTTATCTTTACTTATATTTTTCCCCCTATAATACGTCAGTAAAATATCTTCACTTTTACAGGGTCATGCGATTGAAATTTTCGAAAAAGTCGAAAGCAATCATTTATTTCTCATCAACTTGTTGATTGCAAATAAATTAATAAATAAATAGTACTATTGGAATAATAGGCGTTACCGTTTGAGAAAATTTAAGTTTTATTCCGCAAACGCACACTGCAGCGGTTAACATTTTAAAAATAATTTCAACATATTTATATTTCGGTATCCTACTATTTACAAAAAAAAATAAAAAAATAATACCCTATGTCTTCAATCCAATTCCATCCGGCTGTCGATAATATTCGCGTTGCCGTCCAAGTGTAACATAGTATTATTCATATATTATATAATAAAGACGAAAACCTTTTATCATAATATCCCGTGAAAATATATTTGGGGTTTTTTTTCGTGGCGTTTATATTGTTATTATTTCCACTTAAAAAGGTCATGTATCGTTACTTATGGGTTCAATGTAAATAATAAAATAATAAATTAAATAATTCACCTATACGTACAATGACTCGGGCAATATATTATGTTGTACGCACTCCCTGTCAGAATATTCGCTTTTTTTGTTGATTAAATATCAGTCTGTCGGCATGTTTCTTGCCATTCTTATATAAATATATAAATTTTACGTGTATATATATTGCCAAAGTTACCTATAATGTATATTACGTATACAGATATTTTTTGTCTGATAAATGATAACTATAATATTATAGTGGTAGTCCTGTACTCTTCCGGTCAAATTAGGACAAATGGTCAAAAATTTAATTTACGAATAACCGAATTCTGATACGCGCGTTTACATCGCAAATGAACTTACCAAACGACAGTATAGTCTCTCATGTCTGATATTCTTATAGTGAATTTGACGGTCTTCAATTTTGCTACTATTCATTTTAGTCTTAAACAGAACGGTTAATGGGTTACAACTGATAACAGCGAAAAGGTCGAAAACGCGCCATTTTGGTGATGGTGATGGGGTAGGCGTCAGTACTTTTAGTATGTTCATCGGTTAGGCGCAATCTATCTGAGTACCAAAATTACTATTTGGCTTTTGGTAAGTTTTGTCGGTTTTTTGTCATCTAATTTGACCGGACTATTTAGAACGCATACATTTTAAGTGTTATTATTTAATTTTGTTACGGCTAATTGTAAAATATTCTATAATAATATACCTATATTATAATATTTGTTGAACAACGTGTTTAATGTTATAAAAAGTGATTATTGTTACGAATCAGGAAAAAATAAGTAGAAATTATATTATATAATATGTATATGATGAGGACCGTGATTGTTGCATTATATTATAATATTTAATGACTGTTTTCTAATGCTTATTTAATAAATTATTTTAACTATTAAGTAGGTACTTAATGTATCGTTTATTCCAATGATTTTGATGATAATTATTGTATTTATATAACTATAGAGTACGTGGTTTGGTTATGTGTAGTAAAAAAAAAAAAATATATATTAAAAATCGATTAAACTATAGTTGTTACTGGTTGTGCTTATTCCCGTGGTTTTTCCTATGTTCTATATGTACAATTTGCGGTTCTTGACGAAAAACCGTTCACTGGTGATAATTAGCGCAAATCGACAGAAACCGGTAATAATAACAATTCTCAGACAGGCAGTTCCGTGTGTAGATGTCCAAGACTCGGATGGGACATAATCGCCAACAGACGTCACCATATTAACGGGGTCCTGCTCTGATAACAAGTGCGGGTTTGTTTACATTTTTTAATAATATGATTACCTACCACAAAATCGAAAAATAAATAAAGTCAAATCATACTTGTATAATACACTTATACAAATTACGGCGACCAAAACGATTGTTTTAGTGATGAGCTGACATGTTTCATCAACATTCCTATAGTTTGAGTGTAGAGAATTATTTTGTTTTTGTGGTTCTCAATCTTTAAGTAAAAGAAAAACGCCACTGAAGAGGCGTCGCGGGTGGGAGGGACATTTACATGTCTTGCTCCATTATATTATAATATGATACTTATAAAATCGCTTCAGATACCCATAAAAAAAAAAAAAAAGTTTGTAAATTTCATATGGCATAATTAAGGGTATTATCTATCGACCGCGTTCGGGTGAAAATAACTGACTAATCAAACACCAAACGACCGCGCCGAATAAAAGTTCTACCGATCGTTTTGGCGTTAAAAAGAAAGTTATGCGTTTTGTTTGCAATACGAGTGTTTCGAACCGATTTAAATATTTATATACTCTCGAAAAAACGGCGACGTTCGGAGACCGGACACGGGCGAAAGCGATTAAATCATTCGCCACAAAATAGACGACCGGGCAAGACACCGCGGTTGCGTCAGTGCTTCTAACCCAACCAACCAGACCGGGCTCTTTAATATTACCCGGCAAGTGTTTCCTGTGGCCATACGCCGGAAGATATACGTCAGAAATGATGGTTGACAATCAAACAGAATACGCCGCCACCAGGCCGCCGGCCGTCACTCTAACGCCGTTCCAAATGTTCTGCATCCGGTGGAGCGTGTTTTTCGATAAGACCACGGACAGGCTTTCTTTGACCGAGACAGTTTTTCGGACCATCCAGATGTCTGTTATGGTCATTACGGGGATGATGACCATAACCTTGGTGCTGATCGCCGACAACAAGAAGGCGCTCGAGTCACTCACGTACTTCATCATATGTGCCTTTTTTCTTGCCATCTGCTTTTTCGCCATCCGGACGAAGCGTTTCAACCGGCATATGCTGCTAATGATCGAGCAGGAGTTCCCCAGATACGACCGGCCCATGCCTGAGGAGCTCCGGCGCAAGCTGACCGGCATACGGAGTGCCCACGGTGATTTCACCAAGCGCGTCATATTATCGTACTTGACGCTGGTCGTGTTCGAGGTGCAAGCCACGGCTCTAGTGCCGCTAACGGCTGCCTGGTTTACCCCGGTCAAACTGGGCACACAATCCACCCAGATGGTGGTCATGTGGTTTCCGGGCGACACCACCCGGGTAATTATTTATTTAGCGACGCCAAACGGCAATTTCGACAGGATATATATCGAAAATAGAGACACCAGTTCGTACTTATGTCGTGGTGGGTTTTTTTTTGTGATTTAAACTACACTTGGCGTCACAAAAATCGCACCTATTGCAAATTATTTTTCAAAGTAATTTTAACTACACTTAATCATATATAAGGGTACTGTTATGATATATCATTTGAAAGGTGATGAAATAAACTTGAAAAATTAATAAATGGTATGTGTTTTTGTTTATCAGTGTTTTAAAAAATAAGTTAATCGTGGAAGAAGAAAACAAATTGTATTGAGGATATACAGTTTTACAAATAGAAACAGACAATAGACTTCATTTAAAAATAAAAAATTGTTACTAAATGTTATTTAAAATCTAGTGCTACTTCCTCTTGTCTTAATTACTGATTCCATACGATCTTTCATAGATGTTATGAGTCGTACGATGCGTTCTTGAGAAATGTTCACCCATTCCGCAACAACAGCATATTGAAGATCTTGGAGGGTTGTTGGAGCAGGATCATGTGACCGCACTCTTCGTTTTAATTCATCCCAGAGGTGCTCAATTGGGTTTAGGTCTGGACTTCTCGCTGGATAGTTCATAACAGGGATCCCAACCTCTTCCGTATAATTTTGTACAATTAATGCGGTGTGGGAACGAGCATTATCGTGCATTAGTATAAACCCATCTCCAACAAAACCTGCATATGGTACCACATGCTCCTCTAAGATCTCTGTGATATATCGATCAGAAGTTAGCGATCCTTGTCCTCGAGCGCCACCAGTCCGGGAAACGCACACAAGCTCGGTCTTGCTATCGATGGAAATGCCGCCCCAGAACATGCATGATCCACCTCCATACTCTACTGTCTTCTCAATACAGGCTTGTGCAAACCGTTCGCCCTGCCTTCGGTACACTTTCCTTCGTTTGTTATTGCTGTGTAGACACACCCTTGTTTCATCAGAAAAGAGCACAGTCTTCCATTGGTCAAGCGTCCAATTAACGTGTTCACGGGCAAAATGTAACCGTTCTTTGCGGTGCTGTGCAGTCAGTTTTGCACCAGTAGCAGGTCTGCGGGCCACAATTTTTTGTTCTCCTAACCTTCTCCTAACCGTAGAGGTGCTTACTGTTGTACTGCGAGCTGCGCGGAGTTGCTGTTGAAGCTCTACAGCATTGGAAAATCGATTGCGCAAAGACGTCGAGACAATAAAACGATCATCTCTGTCCGTTGTGCAGCGTTGTCGGCCTGATCCATGCCTCCGGATAAAGCCACCAGTCTCTTGATAACATTGGAAAACTCGTCGAACGGCAAAACGGCTCAAGTTTAGTTGCCGTGCAACATCACATGATCCTGCCCCAACAACCCTCGTACGACTCATAACATCTATGAAAGATCGTATGGAATCAGTAATTAAGACAAGAGGAAGTAGCACTAGATTTTAAATAACATTTAGTAACAGTTTTTTATTTTTAAATGAAGTCTATTGTCTGTTTCTATTTGTAAAACTGTATATCCTCAATACAATTTGTTTTCGTCTTTCACGATTAACTTATTTTTTAAAACACTGATAAACAAAAACACATACCATTTATTAATTTTTCAAGTTTATTTCATCACCTTTCAAATGATATATCATAACAGTACCCTTATATATGATTAAGTGTAGTTAAAATTACTTTGAAAAATAATTTGCAATAGGTGCGATTTTTGTGACGCCAAGTATATATCATCATATAAAAGGTAACCAATATACATATATATTATGTTCCGTCGCAGAATGGGCCAGTGTTTTAAAGGTAAATTAAAGGTAAGTGAAAAAGAGGTGTTTATATAATGTTGTATTCCGTGGTATCGAACTAGTTTTTTGAAGTCGGGTTCGATATTTGGTAAGGTAAGTTGTAAATCTCTTTCAAAGACAACGGAATCTCAAAGTATAATAACTTCGGATCGATTTACAATGAAATAATAACAAACGACTATACCACACGGTCCAGGTCTTCTCCCCTATCACTATATACTTAAGGTGTTATTATTTTGACGAATATTACATTCAGTTACCAGTGAAACAGGTAGGAATAGATATATCATCGCCAACTTCTGCCTATACATTTTAAATTGAATTCCGGAGCGTATATTAATTCCCTTGGTAATAAAACGAGGCCGACTTTTTTCATTCCCAACCCGCCACTCCCTGCCACGAGCTATTTTTAAAATCCACCGAAGCAATTACGAATTCCCTATCCACCCATGTCGATGTTTAGGAACTTTACTTTTATTGACTATAGTGATAATTCATGTATAAGGTACGGAGCATTTCGGATATTTAAAAGGTCTCTGATTCTATATATTGTAGAGTGAAACTATGTATAGAAAGTCGTCTTAATCAGAATAAACGAAAGGTAACGTTGATTAGTATTATAACGCTATAATATATCGTCGCTGGCAGCAAAAACTCGCAGACCACAAATTTAACGAATTTCATATTTAAACACCATCTATCATGAAAATGATTGCTATACGACTCTGAAAGAGACATTAAAATTAGGTTTTCTAATAACTTGACCTTTTTTTTTTAATATTTTAAAAATGCATTCACTGTTAAACACCTAGTTTTTAAAAGTAAGAACTCACTACAGCGTTAGTGACTTTATGCCCACAACAAATATTAATATTGAATATGCAACAAGTATTAAATTTTGTAAATACACAAACTTAATTAAGTTAAAATCTTGACTTTCCAACACTTCAGTATTTGCAGTTTGTGAGTTTTTATTTTAAGCCGAAGATATAACAGATACGTTTTCCAGGTGGAAATTTACTCGTTTGCGTTCGCGATTCAGTATACGATAGTATTGATCGTTAAGTCCATCATCACCGGTACCCTGTGCTCATTCTCGTTTTTTGTCACACAATTGATCGCCGAGTTCCAAATACTGGCCGCCTACGTAGAACACGCCGTAGAAATCGTTGGATACGACCGGTCCACCGGCCGGACCACAGAAAGTAAACTTCTAAACCACATCGGGAACTGTGTGAAGCTCCACAACTTGTTGATACACTTCAAGGAAGAGTTGAACGATAGCTCCAATTATATCATACTGCTGGAGCTCATGTTCAGCACGCTGTACTTTTGCCTGTCGGCGTTCAACATGATATTCGTGGGCAACAATTTCACCATAGTCAAGGGGCTGCTGACGCTGTCCAACTACCTGACAGAGCTGTTCATATTCTGCATGTATGGCAGCATGGTTGAAGACGCGCATATCCACCTGCTGAGGGCCACGTACGGATCGGCGTGGTACGCGCATTCAATCCGGTGCAGGAGGTCACTGACTATGATCATGTCCAGGTCGCAGATCCCTTTGCAGCTGACCGTTGGCAAGGTGTTCTTGGCCAGTCTACCGTTGTTCCTGTCCGTGCTCAAGGTCTCGTACTCTGGCGTTAACGCCCTGAGAGCGGCGAATGCTAAATAACCATGTGGCGTAATATATATGATATATATATTTGTTAACCAGTAATTTAAATTAGGACTGTAGTTTGCCGATAAATTAAAAAAAAAAAAAAAATGAAACCTCAATGGTTTCCGTATAAATTTTAGAGTCAAAGTAAAAAATGTATTGGTATGATGTGTATATTTAGTAAATATTTATTTTTTTTTATCTGTTCGTAATCAACTTTACTAGCAGACATAATGCTTTAAATTATTTAGTGAACATCTTTTCTGAAAACATTTTGGATCGAGTTGGTGCATTGAAGTTGGAGAGGGGAAATTTTTTTGAATAACATTTTGGTTTTCTTAATTATTAGGAAAAAAACGTGGAAATATCGGGAAAATTTACAACAATAATGGTTTTATATTTTGGTTTTTGTCTACGTTTTAAATTAAATAATCGTAAAGAATTGACATTTTCACAGATAATTAATTGATACACTGCAGTGTATTTTACAAGTATATAATAATTGTTTTTGAATTCATGCGTAATATTAAAAGTTGGTAGTGTTATTGTACGAATGATTCCAGAGTTTGCCTCAGATTACGTGGATAGATATTTAAGCTCAGTTGCCCTACAATAAGATTAACAATTATTAATATAAAATAATTTTTTTATGACCAACGTGGGTGAGAATCACATCCCCCCAGCCTCAAAAAAAAAAACAGTAGAATAACGCCGATATCGGGCTATTTGGGTAGAAGAAAATATGAACTTGATCAATTTATTTTGTTTATTAGGGGCCTTTTGGTGATAGTTAAAATACGTTTAAGAAATGTATTTCTTTGCCTTAATGATATAAAAGTTTATGTTCTCCACATGACCAATCCTCAACCCATTTAGTATATTATTATTTATTTTATTCTTAGATATCGGGAATGTCACCGTGTCGGGCACCTTATCTCTAACTATATTGTTAAATTAAACTATATTGTTAAACCATGCTTGTTAAATTATTCGATTTCTTACAAATTAATGTTGTGTAACGATGTATAGTTTAACGACTGTGAGGGAACGAAAAAAAATTCGAATAAAACATATTTCTAATTTGCATTTTTACATTAGCTGTTTCCAAGTGTATTGAATAACGATAAGAAAAACTCAAACGAAATTAAGATAAATTGAAATTATGTTACGTAAATATAAAATTATAATGTACGTTATAATAAAAAAATAGAAATACGGTTAATGGGGGTGAGGGTGATATCGTACCCCTCTTAAATACACCTTTGATTAGAAATCGAATAATATTTAGCCATATACCCGTTAGATAGGTAGAGGCTTAAGATGAAAAGGAAAAATTGAACATACAAATATATTGAACATTGAGTTAATCGTATTAACTACACATAAACGTAATATATTGCAAGGAATATAAAATTTTAAAATAAACTCTGTTCGATATCCGTGATGGCAGTACACTTTGTAGAATTATGAATTATTGTATACAATTTTTGGATTAACTTTGTTTTAAATGGGGAATTTTTAGTGGTAGTAAAATTATTCCTAAACATTTTTTTTTTACCGTATTATAAATGTACTCCGAAAAACCAAAGGGCTCTTATATAGTCTAGCAAAATGCACGATAACTATGAAAATCTGTGAACATTTTTTTATTCATTTTTATTTTTTTTAACACTAAAGAGTTATTTTCAATTGAAGTTATGTAATAAAAATTATGATAATTTAAACTATACAGAATGCGAAAACTATACATGAGCAGTATCCTCCAATTTTATTTTTTATCATTCATATGTTCACATTATTGAGTACTTTGTATATTATTTCAATGCATTTCGGCAAAATCATATAAACATTATCCACATACAACCAAATAAAAAATAAACATTTAAAATAACTCAGAAATATAAAATGCTTATAAATGGTTCTTAAATCGACAGAATGTTATGAATTATCCACTTTATCCAAATCATTAATTATTTACATTATTTATCCACGCTTATTTAGACATTTTCTGATATGATAAAATTTAAATGCACAGCCATTGTTAGTTGGCATATTTGTATACATTAAAAAGGAACGTTCTAAGTCTACTGACGTTATCAGCGCATATTTTAAATATACCAAGTCTATTAATTTTAAATCTTCAAGTCAACATTCTAAAATTTCTTGCTCTTCGATTAACATTTTAAAAATTTTAACCATCAATTTTATAACTCTCGTGATTCACCAACACTGTTTTATTTTTGTGTGGTACTAAATTCCCGAAGGATTTTTTTTTTACTTTTGACTTGAAGGAAAAATTGATAATGTTGTTTGATAAACTTTCGGAACTCTATACAATCAAATTAAAATCACCATAAATCTAAAAATCTGTTTTAAAATGTGTTTCATGTTACTAGTTACCTTCTGATTAAACACAAAACAATTTTTACATTAAATATTTGTCAAAAAAATTTACTTTTATATTAATTTATTATGACACTTCTATGAAAACATTTGTGCTGCTTGAATAAATATCAAATAGAAATCAATATAAAGGGCCATTATCAGACACAGTACTGTAGTCAATGTCCGGCAAGCAATAGAATTTAATCGACACAAACTATTCCAATTTTCAACCTCAACATCACCATGCGGTTTTACATGAAGGTTTGTAGTTTCTTTTTTGTTTCAATACTTGAGATACTGGTCTACCTATAGAGATGTTATAAAATATTAATATATGTTTACTAGATTGTTGTTTAACACTGGAGAAAATATTATAGAAATATTTTAAAAGGTTACTGTTTGTATTATTTTAAGTTAGATACTAATATCTCACTCTGTTTCGACATTTTAATCACGTCATTCTATTTCGTGTATATATCGTTAAGATAAATATTTCTGTATGAATAACCAATGGTCGTGGTCAGCTTGTTTTACACTATGCGATTCGAATGCACTGGAATTCTCTTCCATTTTTCGGGTTTAAGGTTTTTCAATTATATTAAAATATTTATATTGCATTCTAGAAAAGTCTTTGAACTTGTTATGTTCAAGTCAGAAATTATTTCCATCGATCTGCGTCTATTCGTTTGTCGTTTTAATCCATACATTTTAATCGAATACGAACACGAATACGAGGATACTATTTGTATAATATAAAAAATATTATTATCCATTATTTCTTTCCCCATTTTCAAGAATATTAAAGGGTGTTGTATAAAGTTGTTGCAAGTATTTAATGTTCTTTTTTATTCAGATTCTGAACGTGGCGAGGAATATATTGGTTACACTATAATTTGGGTTTTTTTTCCGTCATTGAACTACATTATTTTGTTTCGAATGTTAATTATAGTCCCTCTCCTGAAAGCATTTTAGGAAATTTTCGATTGTCGTTAAATTTTACACTATAATAAAAATCAGGAGAAGTTACTGTATTGAATGTTTGTTTATGTTTGATTTGGTTTTGTAGTTGTTATTCGGTTGAAATTTATCTCAATGACCTGACATTTGAAATGCTTATTATACGAGTTCTCTCTAGACGTGGAATACTTTTCAAAACATGTTTACATCTTTATAAGTAAATGAAGTTTTCGAGATTTTTTTAGATTTTATTTGGTTTTACATGGATTAAATTGTTTTGGAAGAGTATAAAATGCCAAAATGCACGATAATTCATCATAATTTGTATCAATTGTAAAAAATAATAAAAGTAGAGAGTTATGTATTTGTTAATTTGTATAAGGGTTTTAAATTCTATTTTTGACGAAATTCGTAGAACATACGGCATTTCAAAATATGTTTCATCGATCTTTACTGAGAAAGTTATTTCGTTATTTTAAATCGTTTATTGTTGTGTATATAATTAAATAAAACTCATCTATGTATTCTGCCTTGTATCTTCTACGAGTGGCAGACAAGTGAGCAGTATCTTCTAAATTTACTCTTCCACAACTAGGAAGAATTTGTTATTAATTTTGTGTAAAATTGTCAAGAATTTTAGCAAAACTCAACCTATTTTATCCACAATAAACCAAATAATACATTTTAAAACACGTTATCATCAATAACCTACAAGTGATCAAAAATTTTCTCAAATAATTATTTTTAAAATATACACTAATCCTCAATCAGAATATCTAAATTTTATCTGTATAATATATGTTTAATATTTTATTTACTCTAGATAATTATTAATTTTAACTATCAAATATCCTTATTGAAAACTGTTTTATTCCATTATATTTTACCTTTATTTTAAAAAAGCTACAGCTTACTTTATACAACAGTTTGCGGTTAAACATATTTTTATGTTGTTCGTAAATATTTGAACTTAAAACGCTTACATTTTTTTTTTTTTACAGATTTTTGTTCATTTCGTAATTGTCTTATTGGTAATTCAACATGTGACATGCGTGCCCAACCAAATCGACAAGGATTCAGACACTAATAACAGTAATTTAAAAGGAAAACAAACACAGGCAGAAGATAATTCTGAAATAACAAACGCACCTGATAAAGAGAGTAATTCCGATATATTTCCAACACACAAAAGTTATATTCCTAAAATAGGTTCTAGAAAATTCAGCAGTCACAATTTTAATGTTTAGTATTACCAGTTACAGTAAAAGTTGTCCTTACATGTATAGTATTCTAATCTGGCGTTGGTAAATAAAAAGATAAACTTAATGATTTTTATTCTAAAAAATAACAGTAAAAAAGGTTATAGAAAATCTATAAAAAATAAAATAATTGATCCTAGTATTTGTAGCATACGTTTAACACAATAAAAGACACATTAATATGTTGAAGAATGCAGCACTAAATTATACAACTTAACTACATAATTGTATTCATATATATTATATATCCTAGTGTGGATATTAAAAAATATTTTAATCTTATATTTTAATATACAATTTTAGTGTAGTATATAATCATTTTAATATATGTTTAGAATTAAATTTATAAAAAATTCTGTATGTTGTATGTTTATTGTACATTATACACTGATATAAAATATCTGTTTTATATATATAGATTTATTCAAATTTTTATAAAAATAATTATATTAATATATTGAATACCTTTAATTCGCCAAATATTTTTTTCTACATTTCATCTATAATAAACGTATATTATAAATTAAATATTAACATTTTATTATTCAATTAATATGGTCACTTTTTAATTTATTTTCCTCTGTCTATGCTATTCTTGACCAGCCACCCTCATCCTAAACTTCCAGTTGATGTGATCTATAAGATGATTTGAAATATCATCGTCTGTCATCGTATCATATTAAATCGCATCAAACCACCACATTTTCGGTCTCCGTCTTTATATTATTCCTTCTACGTTTCTTTATATTTTACCATTCGTATTGCTTCTGATATCTCTCTTTTTATGTCATGTCCTGTATAATCTCACTTCACTTATCTAAGTCTTTGTACTTTTTTATTGTCCCCTAATTCTAATGTGCTCGTTCTTCATCTTCTTTCATAAGTTGTCGGAATTATTCCACTTTATTAATCCGACCACCTATTATACAATAAAATAAAAGTTAAAATGTTATTGTTTATATTTTTCGACAAAAACATGTCTGTTTAATTTTAACCCATTAAGAATCATATAGCATAAAATGTCAAATATCACAGTGTTGTTGTTTGAGGCGTAGTGGATACAATAAAATTATAAAACCGATAAATATAAAGAGAATGTAAAATTATTTTAAACAATAATGATAAAATTTATATTGGGGCCATAGATATAATTTGACTAACCCTTTAAACATAAAAACGAAAAGGCTTTTACAGTTGTTTTATGTGTAAGCATCAGTACGAGTTTTTAATTTTGGTTAAACGGATGCAGTAACGTATACATTTTTTTATTTATTAATACTTGGTATATTTTGTACCCCGTATGTAATTCATAAAACTAATCTTACTTTTTTCTCTCTGGAATTTATTCAATAGAGTCTGTCTCAGAACTGAACTATCAATAAATTAATTCGTTCTTACTAGCTAATGTTGGGGGTTTTGGTACAAGCATACTTGAGTGCGTATGTGTAGGTTACAAAATATATTTTAGCTTCACAATATTTGTATGCGTTCAGCACCACTAGATTAATTGTAGCCGCAATTTGTGAGCATTACATTTAAGCGTCATGTCTACTAAAACCAGAAGATACTGAAGAACCGGTTTTAATTTAAACGTAGAATAATGTTTAATTGCCAATATTACTTGGAAATTAATTATGTTCTTAACGATTTATTATTTCATTCCAGAGCAAAACTAAATAACAGTATGAATATATACCAAGTTTTATAATCCAATCATGGATTTAGATACGATAAAATGCCTAGTTTAAGTAAATATGCTACAATTGAAAATAAAAAGTTCCTAAAACATACCAACATATTCCTCGTAGTATCCACATAACATAAAATATTAAAATACAATGAAAATATTATAAATCTTCAATACGTGTAATACATATTTCGGTTTTGATTAACATTTCTGTTCTTGATAAATACTGTACATAAAAAATTGAAAAAAATTACATTAGTTATCTGCAGACATTGTACTTTAATAAATATCCCCCTTAGTAATTGATTGAGTGTACAGGTGTACATACTAGGTACACTTCTTAGGTATAATATAGATGTTACATTTTGTTTTTGTATCTTTTGTTGCCTACTAATATTGTTATGATGGCTAGGTAATTATATAATATAGGTGTTGCAAATGTCAAATAAAAAACTGTTCATGATGTCGTAATTTTAATTTTAAATAATTATGATTACTAATTTCCGAAATTATGTTAACTAAAATATTCTAAAACTCTATAGTATTGGATTTACTATGAAAATGCCAAAGACATTATTAATATTTGCACAGTGGCAGCGACGTGTTTGCCTTTCACGTGTGTACTAAGTTCTAAGAACTATGATGCTTAAATTTATTTATTTTATGCCCGAAAACAAAATATTATTTATGGTAGTCATTATCGTGTTTACGCAAAACAAATTTCCATTATCACGTAACTCCCTGTATAAATTATTCAATTTGTTGATGTTTATGTCCTAATTTGTTGATTGGGACTATGCTTGACTTTATAGAAGGCATGTATGCATATTTAATACGATAATAATATTATAGTTTTATCAAGAACAAATATGATTAAGATAATTATAATCAACAGAAGTATGTGTCCTTTATTGTGTTAAATTCTTGCTACCATTACAATTTACAATCTTTTTATAATTTACATATTATTTTTTTAATGCATTGAATCCAAAAAAAAAAATCGATAATAATTGTATTGTAAGAGAATAGGTTAGTAATTGTAACTGTTATCGAATACTATCTTATATAATGACTTCCTGGAGGTGGACGGAATGGATTATTATTTTCGGAGACTGGTCGAGCAGGAATGTTAACACCGTTAAGGCTTCCTTGACCTTGGCTGGGTAGACATAAAACATGTTGAATTACCAAAAGTACAATAGTGATTTGTATGAATATCTGAAAAAAAATAAAATAAATAAAATATTAGTTTTTTTTTTTTTTAATACATTATATCGAATCAAATATTATATATAAAACAACTTACAAGTTTTTTTACTTTCTAGGTATTATAATTTCTTAATCATTTATTTTTGGTATATTTGTAAATACTTTAAGGGCTATATGTACAAGTTTTTTATTTATAAGCATATACAAGTCATATTATAACGAAAATCACAGCATTTTAAAAAATGTTTTACTGAACATTATTGTTTAAAGATAGCTTCAATCTATTAAGATTCAGAAGAATAACAATAGAATACATCCAAGATAAATACTATCTGGATAAATACAGTATAAAAACACTATTTTTCTAGATAAAATAAAAGATTACATTTTAAATATTTTAATAAAAGTCTTGATAATAACCTAATAATTCAATTTTTCTATTCGATTTTCCCTCAAACGACACATGTCTTTTTGCAAAGATACCAAAAATTAATGTTCAAAAATTACAGATAATACGAGTTTTTAATTTTAAAATTGTTTAGTGTTTAAAAAATGATCCCTTGTAATATATTACATCTTTTCCTGTAGTTTCAATTGTATAGAACTTTAGTCTAATACAAACTGCATAGTTCTATCAACCGCTATAATTATTACATTATTTTAACTAAATGTAGGATGTATGGTAGCCGCAATTCACATGGTTTTAATTTAAGCGTATTATAAAGAAAAACGTGTAGAGAATGAAGTAGTTTAATTAAAACGTAAAATATTGTATAAAAGCCAATTATGATATTTACAATTCATTGTAAAATTACTGAGGAAAATTAAATATCTTAATTAATAGAGACCCAGTAATTATTATTCTATCATGGATTAGGATAAGAAAAGATAGAAACATAATTCCTAGTTTAAGTAAATACGCTTCAATTGAAAATAAAAAATCCCAAAATCACAGAGATAAAAACACATTTTTAGATTGTTATAGTATTTTACATAACATTACATATTAAAACATAATAGAAATATAATGAATCTTCAATTTGTGCGTATATACATTTTTCAGTTATGTTAAAATTTCTTTTCCCGATAAAACAGTACATAAAAAAAACACAGAAAAAATCCATTTATTATCTGCAGTGATTGTGTTTAAGTATATAATCACCTTGAATCTTAAACCAAAAGATCCAATTAATTCGTAAATGATACAATACGGAATGACGTGATAACCTTTAAACATTTATAGAATAATAATGTTATTTTATAAAACTTGAAATATCAAAATAACAAAACATAATTTTGCTTTATTGCTCGTTAGAAAGAAAGGGACAGCAGTTACTATAGCGCCTCTGAATAAAAATAAGTATATTTAGAATATCTTAACCAAAAATTTCTATGAAAATATGAAAAATAATATAGACTTTGTTGATACCTCTAATTCTTTAGAGAATAATATAAATACAAAAATTAATTTAATAAGAAAATGTCTAATAATACAAATATATGACATTGAAGAGAAAATGTTTTATGAGAGAAAGTTCGTTTAGCTAGAACATACATAGTTATACTACTTAATATTACAAAGCTTGTATAGGGTTATACTTTCAATAATACAGCTCCATTCTTTATCTAATAATTAGATTAAGTCGAATGGCTTCAGTCGTTTGTTTCGTCTAAAGCCTATTAAATTGTCGAGGAGTTGTATAGCACCTATACTTGTGTGAAGCTGTTTGCGGGTATACTTTGTAATTTATCGTGACGAGATATAAATGAATAGCATAACGTGTGCAAAATGTAAAATCAGAAAGATATAAGTATCTATCTTAATAAAATATATACATTAAACTTTACAAATTTTTTTATAATATTTTGTCGGAAATTAAACAGCAATCTACTAAACAAATATTAATAACATCGACATAGGTAGACCAGTAACTTAAACGATTGAAACAAAAAAGAAACTACAGACCTTCATGTAGAACCGCATGGTGATATTGAATTTGAAAATTGGAATAGTTTGTGTCGATTAATTTCTATTGTTTGTCAGACAGTGACTACAGTATAGTGTCTATTGAAGGCCTTTTATATTGATTTCTATTTGATATTTATCTCAAACAGCACATATGTTTTCGCAGAAGTTTCATTAAAAACTAATATACAAGTAATTTGTTTTGTGAAATATTTAATGTAAGGATATTTTTGTGTTTAATTAGATGTTAACTAGTAACATAAAACACATTTTACCACAGATTAACTATATTGTTATTTTTCCTTTCGCCCTTTTTACTTCTTTTTAATTTTTATATATTTTATAAAAATATAATTTAGATCTTAATCCATCAAATTTGTTCATTATTTCTCTATTTAATTCACCATTGATTTTACCCAATACTTTTTTATTTAAAAGGTGTATTATTTATAAGTTATTCTCTAAATAATCAAAAAATCTAAATTATTATTCATATCCTCATAGAAATATTTAGTTAAGTTATACTAAATATATTTAATTTATTTTTATCATTTATTTTATCCATAATAACTAATGTCTCTGACTATGTAACGAGCAATGAAAATTATGTTTTCGAAGTTTTGATAGTTCAAGGTTTATGAAATAAAATTATTTTTCTAGAAATGTTTCAAGGTTATCACGGTATCACGTGTAGTATATTTTACAATTTAATTGGATTTTATGGTTTAAGATTTAAGGCGATAATATATTTAAATTCAATCGTTGCATTGATGCGTCAATCAATGGATTTTGTTTGTATTTTTTTTTTTTGTACTGTTTTATCGGGAACAGAAATTTTAACATAACTGAAAAATGTACATACGCTCAAATTGAAGATTCATTATATTTGTATTATGTTTTAATATGTAATGTTATGTAAATACTATAACAAACGAATAATGTTTAACTAATAATGGTTTTACTGTGATTTGGGGATTTTGTATTTTCAATTGTAGTACATTTACTTAAGGTAGGAATTTTTTTTATATCTTATCTTATCTTAATTCACAAAGAAATTATAAAACCTGGGACTCTATTTATTAAGTTATTCAGTTTTCCACAGGAATTTACTAATGTATTTGTAAATATCATAAGTCGATTCATATTGAAATTGGCCGGTATCCATTATTTTACGTGAAATTAAAAACGTTACTTCAGTCTCTACACATTATTCATGACAAAACGCATGCATTTAGCGAATTGCGGCTACCCTACTTCCAGGGTATCAACTTTAACGTGAATAAAGTGGTGCAAAACGCATACAATTATTGTGCAGCCAAACTTTTTTTTTTTTTTTTTTTTGTGTGGCATCGATGACGGGCCGGGAATTGGCCTTGCGGAAATGCTGCCGGCCCGCCACCATCATTTATTCAAAAATGTAAAACACATCTAATTATGTACACCATATAAAATCCCGTTTTCCCCTTCGCGGGGCGGGCTCACATTGATACTTACTACTACGTATTTAGTGATCTTGAAAACTACTATATGTACATTCTTTTTTTTTTTTTTTTTTTTTTTTTTTTTTTTTTTAAAAATAAACAAACTCTTTACAAATATACAATAAGACGAAGCTGCGGCTACTGCGGCCGACGCTGTTGTCGACGCTCCGCCGCCGCTCTGGCCGCCTCCCACCGATGCTCCTCCTCCCCCTTCGCCCCCATGACGGAGATTGCGAAGGCCCTAACGGCTGACCACGCTTCGGTACTGCTCAACATGGCCGGTCCAAGCTCTTCCGGAGAGATGCTGCCCAACACCGCCACCAGCGCTGCACGTTCGGTATTCCAAGCCGGGCAGTCTAGCAGGGTGTGGGCCGCATCGTCTACCTCCGATGTGCAATGGGCGCAGTGGGGGGCGTCTCGCTTGCCGATCCTATGCAAAAAGCTGGCAAAGCATCCGTGTCCGGTGAGGAGCTGGGTAAGGTGATAGTCGAGCTCGCCCCGTGACCTTGTGGCCCAAGGCGCAACAGGACCGATCACCTTACGGGTCCACTCACCCCTGGTACCCGTGTGCAGCCAAACTATTTTGCATTGACCTATGACACACGCTTCAAAGGCATGGATGATCTCTAAAATATCATAGGAACACAATAATATCTATAAAAAACAATTCAAAAAACAAGAAAACAGATTACAGTTCTTGCGTTTTCTTAATTTTATGCATAAGAATAATTTTCAAATAAAATAATGTAATAATTATTGCAATAATTAAAACTATGCAGATTTAATTAGACTGATGTACCAAACATTGAACAATATGGATATATGTCTAATATTACAGGGGATCATTTTTTAAACACTATACAATTTTAATATTAAATACTCGTAATATCAATTATTTGTATAACATTAATTTTTGGTATCTCTACAAAAACAAAAGCATCGTTTGTGGCTATTATCTAAGGTAGCTATTATGATTTATAGTTTCATTAACTTCAAAACTTTTTAGATCTAAATATATAGGTATATTTATATATTTATGCTACAAATACAAGTTATAATCAATTTACAATATAAATATAATTTTTTAAATGTATTGAAACCAGAAAATAATTGACTTGTAAGAGAATAGTTCACTTTAATTGTTATGGAAACGTAGTATTATTGTATTGCAATAACTAGTTATCTAATCTTATAAACTTTAAATATATTTTTCTCCTAATTGTATATAATATTGTTTGAAAATTAATAAATTTAGTAAAAGAAATAAAATATGATGTAACAACTTTTGAATTTATAAAAACTAAAAAATTAAGTGTTATTTTAAGTAATGAATTAGAAGTATTCTTGCCACATTATTACATGAAAAAATTAAAAAACACAAATTTTCTAGACAATTCTAATACACAAAACACAGCAAAAATAAAATTGATTTACAAGTGTATAGTAGAAACGGGTGTATACAAAATCATTTAAAGGGAGTAATACCGAAATACTTCCAACACACAAAAGTTACATTGCTAAATAAGGTTCTACAAAATTCGGCAGTCACAATTTTAATGTTTAGCATTACCAGTTACAGTAAG
The DNA here is from genome assembly GCA_956483605.1 of Tuberolachnus salignus. NCBI lineage: Eukaryota > Metazoa > Arthropoda > Insecta > Hemiptera > Aphididae > Tuberolachnus > Tuberolachnus salignus. Next base: position 44,578,556 of record OY101432.1, on the reverse strand, counting down.
AGTTGTCCTTACATGTATAGTGTTGTAATCTGGCTTTGGTGAATAAAATGAAAAACTAAATGATTCGAATTCTATAAAATAACAGTAAAAAAGTTTATAGAAATTCTATAAAAAATTAAACAATTGATCCTATTATTTGTAGCATACGTTTAACACAATGAAAGACATATTAATATGTTGAAGAATGCAGCACCAAATTATACAAATTAACTACATTATAGTATTTATATATATTATATATCCTAGTGTGGACCATACCTTATCAAATTATGCTCTTAGTTATTATAAAAAGCATTTTATTCTTATACTTTAATATACAATTTTAGTGTAGTATATAATCATTTTATTATATGTATAGAAATAAATTTATTAAAAATTCCGTATGTTGTATGTTTACTGTTCATTGTACACTGATATAGAATATCTGTTTAATATATATATATTTATTCAAATTATATAGAAATAATTATTTTAAAATATTGAATACCTTTGATTTGCCAAATATTTGTTTCTACATTTCATCTATAATATCCGTATATAAATTAAATATTAACATTTTAATATTCAATTAAGATAGTCACTTACTAATTTCTTTTCCTCTGTCTATGCTATTCTTAATCAGCCACCCTTATCCTAAACTTCCAGTTGATTTGAACTATAAGATGATTTGAAATATCATCGTCTGTCATCGTATCATATTAAATCGCATCAAACCACTATATTTTCGGTGTCCGTCTTTATATTATTTCTCCTACGTTTCTTTATATCTTACCATTCGTATTGCTTCTGATTTCTCTCTTTTTATGTCATGTCCTGTATAATCACACTTCACTTATCTAAATCTTTGTACTTTTTTATTGTCCTCTAACTCTGATGTACTCGTTCCTTATCTTCTATTGTATGTTTTCTCTAAGTTGTCAGAATTATTCCACTCTATTAATCCGACCACCTATTATACAATAAAATAAAAGTTAAAATGTTATTGTTTATATTTTTCGACAAAAACATGTCTGTTTAATTTTAACCCATTAAGAATCATATAGCATTAAATGTCAAATATCACAGTGTTGTTGTTGGAGGCGTAGTGGATACAATAAAATTATAAAACCGATAAATATAAAGAGAATGTAAAATTATTTTAAACAATAATGATAAAACAAAGAAATTAAATCGGGATTGAATATAATATTTTATTATATAGATAATATTTTATTTTTATCCGTTTTATAGTGAAATCGTGTCCAAAGGCCAATGCAATTTTTGATACCATTTACTACAAAATTATTCGATTTCCCAGTAGTACAATCCGATACTTGAAAGTAGAGCTATAATTCAACAGAAAAATATTTTATTTGAATTGTATGATGTAGGAGTTATACTTTTCGGGATGAATTTTGATGAAATGTATTTTACACATGACAAACTAAAACAGTTCTTAGCAAGGAAAGCTCCTATATTGATAAATATTGAACAATGAATTTTTTATCCTAAAACATTTTCTGTTCATTGACATATATTTTTATCATAAAATATTTTATGATCTTTGCTATATATTTTATCATAAATCACTTTCTGTTGTTTTTCATATATATTTTAATCATTTTTTGTTTAAAAATTAGAATTTGTTTAAAATAATTATAAAAAAAAAAAAAAAATATTTTAATTTAAAAAAAATAAAATTCAATAAATCATACAAAAAAATATTATTCATTATAATTGATTTTTATATAGTGATCTCTGAATAATTAGAGGTATCAAAATAATCTAAATTATATTTTATATCTAGATAGAAATCCTTGGTTAAGTTATACTAAATATATAAATTTTTATTTTTTAACAGGGGTCGTAGTACTTGATGTCTCTGTCTATGTAACGAGCAAAAATGCAAAATTTTGTTTTCGTAATTTTCATAGTTAAAATTTAATAAATAAACTTGTTAGCCGAAAAATGTTTGATGGTAATCACTGTATCACGTGTAGTTTATTTTATGATTTTATTGGATTTTTTGTATTCAAATATTGGATATGTACAACGAGTGGTTTGTAGCAATTTTAGTGCAGTAATTAATTCTTAGTTTATTATTCCTTATTTGTAATACCTATATAATTCCTTTACTGTTAGCTAGAGTACAATAATAGAGAATGACAAAATATTCAAAAACAAACTGTTTCATCGATTTTATAACTAACACTTGTACGTACTTATATTCTACAATAATACCTACACCTGTATAATTACTAAAAAAATAAGGTGGTTATTTATTTAAACACAATCGTTGCAGGTTATAAATGAATATTCTTTGTATTTTTTTTTTATGTACTATTTTATCAGGAACAAAAATTTTAACTTAACTGATAAATGTATATACGCACAAAATTTATTATATTTATATTATGTTATAATATGTAATAGCATGTAAATATTATAATAAACGATAAATGTGTTGGTTTGCCTGTAAGTTGGGGAATTTTCAATTTTAATTTTAGCATATTTACTTAAACTAGGGATTTTCTCTCTATCTTATCTTATCTTAATCCACAATGGAATTATAAAAACTGGGTCTCTATTTATTAATAAATTTAGTTTTCTTCAGGAATTTAACAATGAGTTGTAAACATCATAATTCGATTCTAAATGAAATGGCCGGTATACAATATTTTACGTGAACTTAAAAATGTTCCTTCAGTCTCTACACTATTTTTCTTGATAATACGCATAAATCATAAGCATTTAATCTATCCAACTGCCAGAATAATATTTACAAATTAATCTGGTGGCGCAAAACGTATACAATAATTATGTAGCCAAAATTTTGTGTTTTAACCGTACAGTATTTATAAATTTACCCAGTTAATACATTATTACATTGAAAAACACCTTAAACCTATAAGTAGGTCAAATAACTTGTAAATTAATATTTATATAAAAAAAAAAAGACATTATGTACTTTTAAAATCACGAAATAACCGATTATAAGTTTATGATTTTTTTTTTTTTCAGATATTCGTTCTATTCACTATTGTACTTTTGGTAATTCAACATGTTTTATGTCTACCCTGCCAAGGTGAAGGTGACCTTAGGAATGTTAATGTTCCTGCTCGACCGGTGTCCGAAAATAATAATCCAGTCCAACCACCACCAGGAACTCTTAACGGTATTAACATTCCTGCTCGACCAATTTCCGAAAATAATGACCCATTGCAACCACAACCAGGAAATCGTTACATAAGCTATAGTATTCGATAACAGTTACAGTTACTAACCTATTCTCTTACAATACAATTATTATCGATTCTTTTTTTGGTTTCAATGCATTAAAAATATTATATGTATATTATAAAAAGATTGTAAATTGTATTTGTAGCAAGAATTTATCACAATAAAGGACACATACTTCTGTTAATTAAAAATTGTCTTGATCATATTTGTTCATAATAAAACTATAATATTATTATCGTATTAAATATGCATACATGCATTCTATAAAGTCAAGCATAGACCCAATCAACAAATTAGGACATAAACATCAACAAATCGAATAATTTATACAGTGAGTTACGTGATAACGGAAATTTGTTTTGGGTAAACACAAGAATGACTACCATAAATAATATTTTGTTTTCGGGCATAAAATAAATAAATTTAAGCATCATAGTTCTTAGAAATTAGTGCACACGTGAAAGGCAAACACGTCGCTGCCACTGTGCAAATATTAATAATGTCTTTGACATTTTCATAGTAAAACAAACATATCCTCACATTACTCAGTAGCTAAACAACATAAAATATTCAATATCCAAATAGAAATTATGTTCAATCATTAATTTGTGAGTAAATACATTTTTATGTTTAGATAATTTTTTCGTTCCTGATAAAAACTGATAAAAATACATTAAATAACAAAAAACAATCCAGTTAATTTCTTATAAGAAAACAAACAACCATACAATTGAGGTCATATAAATAACTATCTCAAGGTTTCTAGAGTGTACATGTGTAGAAGAAATATGTACAAGTGATAGGTATAATATCGAAACCAAAGTTTGTGTATATATATTTCGTGCTCCTCTACTAGTGTTAAATGCTACCTAGGCAATGTTAATAAATACGTGTTCAAAAAAAAGCAAGAAAAAATACTGTCCATTTTAACATCAAAAGAAATTACAACAATAATTATTTATATTAATCAAAAAGTTGTTAACGGTTTAAAATGAAAATAATTTTACATTCAACATTAATGTTGATATAAAATAAAATATGATGCTGCGGTAAAATTACTAAAACCGAAACTACTCGTATAAAAATTCTAATATTATAAACCTAAAAAGACTTAATGTCTGAACATTAAGTCATCATTTATATATTCAGCTAGCCTGCTCAACTAGAGCGGGACCTGACAAATAGTAAATTGATTTGAATAAAGTAACCTATGGAGAACACTACTGTTCAATATGTTTCATTGTAAGTGTTTTCCTTGCTAAGTACTGTTTTAGTTTGTCATGTCTGAAATACTTTTCAATAAAATTCATCCTGAAAAGTATAACTCCTGCATCATACGATTCAAATAAAATATTTTTCTCTTGAATTATAGCTGTACTTTCATGTATCGGATAATATTGTAGTAAATGGTATCAAAAATTTCATTGGCCTTTGGACACGATTTCACTATACAACGGATAAAAATAAAATATTATCTTTCCACCCCGATTTAAATTCTTTGTTTTATCATTATTGTTTAAAATAATTTTATGTTCTCTTTATATTTATCGGTCTTATAATTTTATTGTATCCACTACGCCACCAACAACAACACTGTGATATTTGACATTTTAGGCTATATGATTCTTAATGGGTTAAAATTTCACGGCCATATGTTTTTGTCGAAAAACATAAACAATAACATTTTAACTTTTATTTTATTTTATAATAGGTGGTCGGATTAATAGAGTGGTATATTTCCAACATATTAGAGAAAACATACAAAAGAAAATAAGGAACGAGTACATCAGAGTAAGAGGACAATAAAAAAGTACAAAGATTTAGATAAGTGAAATGAGATTATACAGGACATGACATAAAAAGAGAGAAATCAGAAGGAATGAGAATGGTAAAATATAAAGAAACGTAGAAGGAATAATATAAAGACGGAGACCAAAAATGTGGTGGTTTGATGCGATTTAATATGATACGATGACAGACGTTGATATTTCAAATCATCTTATAGTTCGAATCAACTGAAAGTTTAGGATTGGGTTGGCTGATCAAGAATAGCATAGACAGAGGAAAATAAATTAATAAGTGACCATATTAATTGAATTATAAAATGTTAATATTTAATTTATAATATACGTATATTATAGATAAAATGTAGAAACAAATATTTGGCAAATCAAAGGTATTCAATATTTTAAAATAATTATTTCTATATAATTTGAATAAATATATATATAAAACAGATATTCTATATCAGTGTACAATGTACAGTAAACATACAACATACGGAATTTTTAATAAATTTAATTCTATATATATAATAAAATGACTATATACTACTTTAAAATTGTATATTAAAATATAAGATTAAAATATTTTTTAATATCAACACTAGGATATATAATATATATAAATACAATTATGTAGTATAGTTATATAATTTAGTGCTGCATTCTTCAACATATTAATGTGTCTTTTATTGTGTTAAATGTACGCTCCAAATACAAGGATAAATTATTTCATATTTTTATAGAATTTTTATAAAAATATAATAAACAGTTTTATTGTTATTTTATTAAATAAGGATTATTTAATTTTTCTTTTCATTCACCATAGCCAGAATACAATATTTTACATGTAAGGGTAACTGATACTGTAACTGGTAATGCTAAAAATTAAAATTTTCCTGTAAATGTATTAGATCTTCATTATTATCTTCAATCGTAACTGGTTTGACCCAAACATAATTATTTCTTAAATTTGTATCGGAATCACTCTCATTATCATCTGCATTTGTTATTTGAGTTTTATCTACCGTTCCATTTGATCCACTTTTTTGATATACACGGCTATGAATTTTTGATTCTTTGTTGAGAAAGGTAGGCACGCATGACACATGTTGAATTACCAAAAAGACAATTACGAATTGTATAAAATACTGTAAAAAAAAAAAAAAAAAAACATTTTTTAATTTAAAGATAAAATAATATTAAGGAATAGTATTTATATGTAAGCGTTTTATGTTAAAAAATTTACGAACAACATAAAAATATGTTTAACCGCACACTGTTGTTAAATATAAGCTACAGTTTTTTAATATTAATGTAAAAGATAATGGAATAAAACAGTTTTCAATAAGGATATTTTATAGTTAAAATTAAAAATTATCTAGAGTAAAATAAAATATTAAACATTTATTGTAAAGAAAAATTTAAGATATTTTGATTGTAGATTAGTGTATATTTCAAAAATAAATATTTGAGCAAATAATAACTTAATCACATGTAGTTAATTGAGGATAACGTGTTTTAATATTTATTATTTGGTTTAATGTGGATAAAATAGGATTAGTTTATGTAAAATGCTTGACAATTTTAAAAGAAATTAATAACAAATTGTTTCTTGTTTTGAAAGAGAAAATTTAGCAAATACTGCTCAACGGTCTGCCACTCATAGAAGATACAAGGCAGAATACATAGATGAGATTTCTTTAATTATATACACAACAATATACGATTTAAAATAACGAAATATTTTTCTCAGTTAAGATCGGATAAGCATATTTTGAAATGCCTTATGTTTTACGATTTTCGTCAAAACTAGAATTTAATACACTTATACAAATTAACAAATACATAACTCTCTACTTTTATTATTTTTCACATAATAGATACAAATTATGATGAATTATCGAGCATTTTGGCATTTCTTACTCTTCCAAAACAAGTTATTCCATGTAAAAACAAATAAAATTTTTAGGGATTTTCAAAAACTTCATATACTTATAAAGATGTCAACATGTTTTGAAAAGTATTCTACGTCAAGAGAGGACTCGTATTAATATGCATTTCAAATGTCAGGTCATTGAGATAAATTTCAACCGAATAACAACTACAAAACCAAATCAAACATAAACAAACATTTAATGCAGGAACCTTTCCTGATTTTCATTATAGTGTAAAATTCAACGATAATCGAAAATTTCCTAAAATGCTTACAGGAGAGGGGATAAAATTAACATTCCAAACAAAATAACGTTGTTCAAAGACGGAAAAAAAACCCAAATTATAGTGTTCCCAATATTTTCCTCGCCACGCTCAGAATCTGAAAAAAAAAGAACATTAAATACTTGCAACAACATTATACAAAACCATATAGTATTCTTGAAAATGGATAAAAAAAAAATATAATAATAATATTTTTTATATTATATAAATAGTATCCTCGTATACGTGTTCGTATACGGTTTAAATGTACGGATTAAAACGACGAACGAATAGACGCAGATATATGGAAATATCTACTGACTTGTACACAACAAGTTCAAATCATTCTCTAGAATGCAATAAAAATATTTTAATATAATTGAAAAATCATAAACCTGAAAAATGAAGGAGAATTCCAGTCCATTTGAATCGCATAGTGTAAAACCAGCTGAACACGACTATCTGTTATTCATACGGAAATATTTATCTTAACGATATATATACACGAATTAGAATGACTTGATTAAAATGTCGAAACAGAGAGATATTAGTAACTTAAAATAAAACAAACATTAACCTTTTAAAATATATTTATAATATTTTTTCCAGAATTAAACAACAATCTAGTAAACATATATTAATATTTTATAACATCTCTATAGGTAGACCAGTATCTCAAGGATTGAAACAAAAAAGAAACTACAAACCTTCATGTAAAACCGCATGGTGATGTTGAGGTTGAAAATTGGAATAGTTTGTGTCGATTAAATTCTATTGCTTGCCGGACATTGACTACAGTACTGTGTCTGATAATGGCATTTTATATTGATTTCTATTTGATATTTTTCTCAAACAGCATATATGTTTTCGCAAAAGTGTCATAATAAATTAATATAAAAGTAAATTTTTTTGACAAATATTTAATGTAAAAATTGTTTTGTGTTTAATCAGAAGGTAACTAGTAACATGAAACACATTTTAAAACAGATTTTTAGATTAATGGTGATTTTAATTTAATTGTATATAGTTCCGAAGGTTTATCAAACAACATTATCAATTTTTCCTTCAAGTCAAAAGTAAAAAAAAAAATCCTCGACAATTCAAAAGACATCAGACGACACAAACGAATGAAGTTATTTGACTTAGTCTTATTATTAGAACAAGAATGAAGCTGCTTCATTGGAAGTATAATCTCGCAATAGTTTTGTACTTATATTTAAGTATTATGACTATGTATGTTCAAGCTCGACGAACTTTTTCTAATAATAACTTTTTTGATCTTTCCTATATATTTGTATTGTAAAACATTTTCTGTTTAATGTTATATATTTAAATCATTAAACATTTTCTGTTTAAAATTTAAATTATGTTTACAATCGAGGTAAATAAAAAAAATTAATTAAATTGAAAAAAAAAAAAATTGAATAAATTTAACATAAAATTTTTATTTATTTGAAAAATATATTAATTTTTGGAGATGGTCGACTGAATTATCTCTCTTGATTTGTTTTGAATAATGTCCCCAAGATACTGTATTAAAATGATTTTTTATGATCTTTTATCATCATGAAAACTTAGTGCTTTTTTTTTGTTCTACGGTAATTATATCATGATCCTAAGTTCTACACACATTTTGTTTTACATATTTAATCTTTTTAATAAATAAACAATATACATAATCATTAAAATGTAATTTATTATTAACTATATTGTTTTTTTTCCTTTCGCCTATTTCACTTCTTTTTGAATTTTTATATATTTTATAAGAATATAATTTAGATCCTAATACAACAAATGTTGTCATTATTTCCCCATTTAATTTATCATTGAATTTACTCAATACTTTTTTATTTACTAGGGGTATATATATATATTATTTTCTAAAGAATCATAGGTATCAACAAATCTAAATTATTATTCATATCCTCATAGAAACCTTCGGTTGAGTTATACTAAATATATTAAATTTATTTTTATCAAAAGGGGCCGTAGTAATTGCTGTCTCTGTCTACCTAACGAGCAAGCAATAAGGCAAAATTATGTTTTCGTACTATTGGTAGTTAAAGTTTTATAAATAAAAATGTTTTTTCTATAAATGTTTAAAGGTATCAGTATATTTTACGGGTTAATTGGATTTTTTGAATTCAAATATTGGACATTTATAGCCAATGTGTTGTAGCGATTTTAGTGCAGTATTAAAATGTATTATATTTTATTAAAATGTTGAAGGAGTAACAAATATAAATTTTATATTTAACATCATAACGAAAAATATAAATAATAATAATATAAATTTGAGTTTATTATATCATGCTTAATTTTTTATTTCTTATTTGTAATACCTATATAATTCCTTTACCTAGCCAGCAATACAATAAGTGAGGGTGATAAAAGATTCAAAAACAAAATGTGTCATCGATTCTATACCCAACACTTGTACCTACACCTGTATAATTAATGAAAATATAAGGTGATTATTTATTTAAACACAATCGTTGTAGATAAAAAATAGATTTTTTTTATATACTGTTATTTCCGGAACAGAAAATTTTAAAAAACAGAAAAATTTATATACGCACAAATTGAAGATTTATTATTATTGTATTATGTTTTAATATGTAATGGCATTTAATACCATAACAAACGAAGAATGTGTTGGTTTGACTGTGATTTGACGAAATTTTATTTTCAATTGTAGCATATTTACTTAAACTAGAAAGATTCTCTCTATCTTATCTTATCTTATCATAATCCACAGTGGAATTATAAAAACTGGGTCTCTATTTATTAATATATTTAGTTTTCCTCAGAAATTTAACAATGAGTTGTAAACATCATAATTCGATTCTTTTTGAAATGGCCGGTATACAATATTTTACGTGAAATTAAAAACGTTACTTCCGTCTCTACACATATTTCTTGATAAAACGTTTAAAGCAAAAGCATGCGAATTGCGGCTATCCTACTCTCAGAGTATCAACTATATAAATGAATCTAGTGGCGCAAAACGCATACAATTATTATGCAGCCAAAATATTTTGTATTAACCCAGGACACAAGCATCAAAGGCATGGATGACCTCCAAAATATCATTGGGACACAATAGAATCTAAAAAAACAGCAAAAAATCGAGAAAATTGATTAAAGTTGTTGCGTTTTCTTTAATTTTATTCATATGGTCATTTTTCAATTAAAATAATGTAATAATTATAACGATACTTAAAACTATACAGATTGTATTACACTGAGGTACTAAACAAATGAAAATATAGGGAAATATGTATTATATTTTAGGGAAATATTTTTTAAACACTAAACACTTTTAAAATTAGATACTCGTAATATCAGTTAAGAGTTAATTTTTGAAATCACTGGAAAAAGACATGTAAAGATTGCAGGAAAATCGAATAGAAAAATTGATTTATTAGGCTCCTACCAACTTCATTTGTTATAATTTTAAAAATCTTGTATTTCATCTAGAAATTATTTACAAATTTAACCAAAAAAGTAAACAACAAGTAATTTGGTTTGACATATATTAAATGTAAGAATAGTTTTGTGTTGAATTAGATTTAATTGGTGTTAAATAGTAACACAAAACAAATTTTACCTCAGATTTTCGGATTTATGGTAATTTTAATTTGATTGTATAGAGTTCCGAAGGTTTATCAAACAACATCAGCTATATTTTCTTCAAGTCAAATATAAAATAAATCTTCTTGAACAATTTTAGTACCACACAAAAATATAAACAGTGTTGGATAAAAATAAGGGTTATAAATTGATGGTTAAAATTTTTAAAATGTAATCCGGTGATCAAGAAATTTCAGAAGGTTTACTTGAAGATTTAAAATTCATAGACTAGGTATATTACAAATATTCGCCAATAATGTCAGTAGACGTAGAACGTTCCATTTCAATGTATAAAAATATGCTAACCAACAATCGCCGCGCATTTAAGTTTGATCATATCAGAAAATGTCTAAATGACTAATAACCTAACCATAAAGTTTACGACTGGACGAAACGATGGAAAATAAAAATTAATGGAGAGAAATTGGTGCACATTATTAATTACACCATATGTAAAACTACATACATCCCAGTCACGCTAAATCAACAGATAATCCCGTAAAATGATAAAGCAAAATATCCGGGAATACACCTTGTCACACAAATTAACCACATGTAACATTATGTACGTAAGAAAATATTGCAAATCAAACAAAATCTGCAAAAGCTGTATTAGCTAGATAGACGACACTCTAAGCTTCATCTTACCTAGCAAACGTCACTTGTATGTATCGACAGTTAATCTGATTTGGATTTATGGTATACAACTGTGGGTTTATGCTAAAAAGTCTAACATCGAAATAATAAATCGATGTCAGAGCACCGGTCTTCGTAACATTGTCACAGCATATCGGTATGTTTAGAACGACATCGTCCACCGCGAATTGAAAATGACATCCGTGCAGGATGAGATTACCCGGTTTGCCCGCAAACATTCAAGAAGAATGGAGCATCACACAAATACAGCTGCCACACAACTACTCGACAACTCAAAAGAATTCAGACGACACAAACGAATGAAGTTATTTGACTTAGTCTTATTATTAGAACAAGAATGAAGCTGCTTCATTGGAAGTATAACCTCGCAATAGTTTTGTACTCATATTTAAGTAGTATGACTTTGTATGTTCAAGCTCGACGAACTTTTTTTAATAATAACTTTTTTGATCCTTCCTATATATTTGTATCGTAAAACATTTTCTGTTTAAAATTTACATTATGTTTGCAATCAAACTAAATAAAAAAAATTAATTAAATTGAAAAAAAAAAATTAAAAAAATAAACAGCACAAAATCGAAAAACATCAAAATTACAATTAATAACTATGGTGGTTATTTATTAAATCAGAATATCTAATCTGGATACTACAAGGAATATGTTGGAATGTTTTAGGAACTTTTTATTTTCAATTGTAGCATATTTACTTAAACTAGGCATTTTATCGTATCTAAATCCATGATTGGATTTTAAAACTTGGTATATATTTATAATGTTTTTAAGTTTCTTTCTGGAATATAATAGTGAATTGTTAAGAACATAATTCAATTCTAAGTAATATTAGCAGTTTAAAATTATTCTACGTTTAATTTAAAAACGGTTCATTAGTCTCTTTTGGATTTAGTAGATATGACGCTTAAATGTTATGCTCACAAATTGCAGCTACAATAATAAATCTAGTGGTACTGAATGCATACAAATATTGTGCAGCTAAAATATATTTTGTGACCTAGACATACTCACTCTATTGAATAAATTCCTGGGAGAAAAAAGTAAGATTAGTTTTAAGAATTACTTAAGGGGTACAAAATATACCAAGTATTAATAAATAACAAAATGTATACGTAACTACATAAGTTTAACCAAAATTAAAAACTCGTACTGATGCTTACACATAAAACAACTGTAAAAGCCTTTTCGTTTTTATGTTTAAAGTGTTAGTCAAAGTATATCTATGGCGCCAATATAAAATAATTTACACAAATAATACCTGTTATTATACCACTAGCAAATTTATTGTGTCCATGAATACGTTAAAATTAGGAAATGATAAACCGATTAGTATCATAAACAAAATGCAAGGTAAAAAACAAGTAAATACCTTATAAATAGAGAACAATTGGGTTCCTTGATGTTAGGAATTCGACATTGATTGGCACTTGAGCCTTCTTTACAAATTAAAACTTCTTCCTAGCTCTAATACTTTATCTTCAACCTTGACGATCGCTTACTTTCCGTACGCTTAGGCTCTTCCTTCTCTTCTCCAACATAAATATATACAGATGTATCATATGGTATATTAATTGTTCCCTTACTCTTTTACATTTCAATATTAGATGAACCGACCTCAAACAATACGCTAATTGATGTATCGATGATAAAGCCATATTAACAAACAGTCCAGATCCTCTCCTAGCTATTTTCACATACAAGATTACCTAGACAACCTCGAAATGTAGTACACAACATTAATAAATTCAAATGCATAAATATACCTTTACCCTTCGCCACGGAGTATATCCAACCTAACTAGCCAGTAAAACCTGATCAATTAATGATCAATTCCGATTCTTTCAACCACTTGTAACATCAAAGATCGTGGAGCAACCCGTCTATCTCTTGCTTTACAAACTTTTTCTAAGACATTATTGGACATATATAGTCCTGATTAGGGGCGCAGCCTAAATATCAAACATTAACCGCATACAATGATTTAAATCCTAAACTCAACATACAATTTCTAAAGCTCCAATTCCGTCTTAAATCACACGTTTCCCACTAACCATAAAATACAACAATTTTTTGAAATAGCCAAAAACCACTATATGGATTCTTGTATAAAATTTTTAAACATTTCTGTTGTGTCAAAATAAAGAAATTCACATTTTTCAGAAAATAGAACGCTTGTACACGGAATGATGTGATTTTTTCGTTTTTAATATTTATTATATATTGTTTATTATTAGGCTTATTATGTTAATGTCTGAACATAAGCTCATCATTTATATATTCATCTAGCCTGCTCAATTAGAGCAGGACCTGACAAATAGTAAATTGATTTGAATATATTAACCTATAGAGAACACTACTGTTCAATATGTTTCATTATAAGTGGTTTCCTTGCTAATTACTGTTTTAGTTTGTCATGTGTGAAATACATTTTAACAAAATTCATCCTGAAAAGTATAACTCCTATATCATATAATTCAAATAAAATATTTTTCTGTCAAATTATAGCTGTACATTCAAGTATCGGATTGTAATACTGGTAAATCGAATAATATTGTAGTAAATGATTCGAAAATTGCATTGGGTTTTGGACACGATTTCACTGTAAAACGGAAAAAATAAAATATTATCTTTCCATCCCGATTTAATTTCTTTGTTTTATCATTATTGTTTAATATAATTTTAATAAATCATTAATATGATACGATGACAGACGATGATATTTTAAATCATCTTATAGTCAAATCAACTGGAAGTTTAGGATGAGGGTTGCTGTTTAAGAATAGCATAGACAGAAGAAAAGAAATTAGTAAGTGACTATCTTAATTAAATATTAAAATGTTAATATTTAATTTATATACGTATATTATAGGTGAAATGTAGAAATAAATATTTGGCAAATCAAAAGTATTCAATATTTTAAAATAATTATTTTTATATAATTTGAATAAATATATATATAAAACAGATATTTTATATCAGTGTACAATGTATAATAAACATACAACATACGGAATTTTTAATAAATTTAATTCTATACATATAATAAAATGATTATATACTACACTAAAATTGTATATTAAAGTATAAGATTAAAATGCTTTTTATAATAACTAAGAGAATAATTTGATAAGCTAAGGTCCACACTAGGATATATAATATATATAAATACAATTATGTAGTTAAGTTATTTAATTTAGTGCTGCATTCTTCAACATATTAATGTGTCTTTTATTGTGTTAAACGTATGCTATAAATACTAGGATCTATTATTTTATTTTTTATAGAATTTCTATAACTTTTTTACTGTTATTTTATAGAATAAGAATCATTTAATTTATCATTTAATTCACCAAAGCCAGATTAGAATACTATACATGTAAGGACATCTCTTACTGTAAGTGGCAATGCTAAACATTAAAATTGTGACTGCTGAATTTTGTAGAACCTAATTTAGCAATGTAACTTTTGTTTGTTGGAAATATTTCGGAATTACTCCCTTTATCAGGTGCATTTGTTATTTCAGAATTATCTTCCGTCTGCGTTTGTTTTCTTTTTAATTTACGGTTACAAATGAAGATTAAATATTTTAATTTAATTGTTGAATTAAGATTAACCAGGATAGGTAAAAAAGTGAATCAATTGTTTAACACATATTTTAACCCTACTAAAAGATGCTAAATAAAAGGTTAGTTATAGTGGTTTAAAAGAAGGTTTTTAACTGACTGCCCCAGCCAGCGTTATCATTAATGGATGAATTCCTTCCCAAACGTGTCAAATTTGGCTAGGAAAAACATTTAGACAAGCTTAATTGACGCCGCTGCCCGTTATGCTTAAGTTCTACTGTGAGAGATTTTGTTAAACAGGCTTTCATCGACACAAATCTATATAATAATGTTGAATAAATCAATATTGAATGCCTTAAATCGAGGAATGCGACGGTGCAATATAATTTTTCTTCAAGGGCAAACGAAATTTTATCAACCAGCAGGTGGACCTGGTGGATCGTCGCATAACTATTGCGAAAGACAAATTTTGAATTACATACTATTTGGGCTTAATGAACTATTTGTAATAAATGTTTGAGAAGGATTTTACTAATAGTATGAAAAGAGTACTAGGGAAAATTTTTTGGTTTTATTTTTTGTTTTAAAAATATGATAAATTTATCATATTAAAAAGAAACAGCTTAAATAGTTATAATAATAATGTAAATAATATCCCAATGTTTTGATCTAGTGGTTAAATCAATAGGTTTTCAATTCGTAGGTAGCAGGTTCGAATCTCATGTATACTTGCAAACATATAACCTCACCCCATAGGGCCTTTTTAATGAGAAATCATATGTAAACCCCTTTAACTAAATAGATAGGCAAAAAAAGTACTTAGAAATCTTAACGTAGCACTTCACATACAACCATGATCTTAGGATCCACCTCTAAAACGAGATATGTGTGAACATGCAATTATAAAATAGATCAGAAAATTGGGGTAATAGTAAACCTAACCCGAGTCGTGTTTAAAAATAAACGGAGGCCTCCGTATGTGACTTGGGTAGGAATTACTATTGCAAATTTTTTCTATTATATTTATAAAATATTATAGAATTGTTGTCATTGTGTTCCATTTTTTTTTTAAATAATTATTATTCCAATGTAATCAAATGATTTTGTATACACCCGTTTATACTATACCTTTGTAAATCAATTTTAATTTTGCTGTGTTTGGTGTATTAGAATTTTCTAGAAAATTTTTGTTTTTTAATTTTTTCATTTAAGAATGTGACAAAAATACTTTTAATTCATTACTTAATATAACACTCAATTTTTTAGTTTTTATAAATTCAAAAGATGTTACATCATAATTTATTTCTTTTTCTAAATTTATTAATTTTCAAACAATATTATATACAATTAGGAGAAATATATATTTAAAGTTTATAAGATTAGAAAACTAGTTATTGCAATACAATACTACTACTTTCGATAACAATTAAAGTGAACTATTCTCTTACAAGTCAATTATTTTCTTTTTCTTTTCTGGTTTTAATACATTTAAAAAATTATATTTATAGGGTAAATTGATTATAACATGTATTTGTAGCATAAATATAAAAATATACCCATATATTTACATCTAAAAAGTTTTGAAGATTTGTTTACTATATTGCTGTTTAATTTCCGACAAAATATTATAAAAAAATTTGTAAAGTTTAATGTATATATTTTATTAAGATAGATACTTATATCTCTCTGATTTTACATTTTGCAAACGTTATGCTATTCATTTATATCTCGTCACGATAAATTACACAGTATACCCGCAAACAGCTTCACACAAATATAGGTGCTATACAACTCCTCGACAATTTAATAGGCTTTAGACGAAACAAACGACTGAAGCCATTCGACTTAATCTAATTATTTGATAAAGAATGGAGCTGTATTATTGAAAGTATAACCCTATACAAGCTTTGTAATATTAAGTAGTATAACTATGTATGTTCTAGCTAAACGAACTTTCTCTCATAAAACATTTTCTCTTCAATGTCATATATTTGTATTATTAGACATTTTCTTATTAAATTAATTTTTGTATTTAAATTATTCTCTAAAGAATTAGAGGTATCAACAAAGTCTATATTATTTTTCATATCTTCATAGAGATTTTTGGTTAAGATATTTTAAATATACTTATTTTTATTAAAAGGCGCTATAGTAACTGCTGTCCCTTTCTATCTAACGAGCAATAAAGCAAAATTATGTTTTGTTCTTTTGATATTTCAAGTTTTATAAAATAACATTATTATTCTATAAATGTTTAAAGGTTATCACGTCATTCCGTATTGTATCATTTACGAATTAATTGGATCTTTTGGTTTAAGATTCAAGGTGATTATAAACTTAAATACAATCACTGCAGATAATAAATGGATTTTTTCTGTGTTTTTTTTATGTACTGTTTTATCGGGAAAAGAAATTTTAACATAACTGAAGAATGTATATACGCACAATTTGAAGATTCATTATATTTCTATTATGTTTTAATATGTAATGTTATGTAAATACTATAACAATCTAAAAATGTGTTTTTATCACTGTGATTTTGGGATTTTTTATTTTCAATTGAAGCGTATTTACTTAAACTAGGAATTATGTTTCTATCTTTTCTTATCCTAATCCATGATAGAATAATAATTACTGGGTCTCTATTAATTAAGATATTTAATTTTCCTCAGTAATTTTACAATGAATTGTAAATATCATAATTGGCTTTTATACAATATTTTACGTTTTAATTAAACTACTTCATTCTCTACACGTTTTTCTTTATAATACGCTTAAATTAAAACCATGTGAATTGCGGCTACCATACATCCTACATTTAGTTAAAATAATGTAATAATTATAGCGGTTGATAGAACTATGCAGTTTGTATTAGACTAAAGTTCTATACAATTGAAACTACAGGAAAAGATGTAATATATTACAAGGGATCATTTTTTAAACACTAAACAATTTTAAAATTAAAAACTCGTATTATCTGTAATTTTTGAACATTAATTTTTGGTATCTTTGCAAAAAGACATGTGTCGTTTGAGGGAAAATCGAATAGAAAAATTGAATTATTAGGTAACTATCAAGACTTTTATTTAAATATATAAATTTAATTTTTTATATTATCTAGAAAAATAGTGTTTTTATACTGTATTTTTCCAGAGAGTATTTATCTTGGATATATTCTATTGTTATTCTTCTGAATCTATTCATACAAATCACTATTGTACTTTTATTTATTCAAAATGTGTTATGTTTTCCCAACCAAAATAAGAATGATGGTGTAAAGAAAAATGATTCTTCAAACACAAGTGACAAACTTAGTAGTGTTTTCTATGGCCTTCGACCATCTTCCGAAAATAATAATCCATTCCGTCCACCTCCAGGAAGTCATTATATAAGCTAGTATTCGATAACAGTTACAATTACCAACCTATTCTCTTACAATACAATTATTATCGATTTTTTTTTTGGATTCAATGCATTAAAAAAATAATATGTAAATTATAAAAAGATTGTAAATTGTAATAGTAGCAAGAATTTAACACAATAAAGGACACATTCTTCTGTTGATTATAATTATCTTAATCATATTTGTTCTTGATAAAACTATAATATTATTATCGTATTAAATATGCATACGTGCCTTCTATAAAGTCAAGCACAGTCCCAATCAACAAATTAGGACATAAACATCAACAAATTGAATAATTTATACAGGGAGTTACGTGATAATGGAAATTTGTTTTGCGTAAACACGATAATGACTACCATAAATAATATTTTGTTTTCGGGCTTAAAATAAATAAATTTAAGCATCATAGTTCTTAGAACTTAGTGCACACGTGAAAGGCAAACACGTCACTGCCACTGTGCAAATATTAATAATGTCTTTAGCATTTTCATAGTAAAACCAATACTATAGAGTTTTAGAATATTTTAGTTAACATAATTTCGGAAATTAGTAATCATAATTATTTAAATTTAAAATTACGATATCATGTATAGAAAGTCGCCTTAATCAGAATAAACGAAATGTAACATTGATTAGTATTAATACGCTATAATATATCGTCGCTCACAGCAAAAACTCACAGACCACAAATTTAAGGAATTTCATCTTTAAGCAACATCTATCATGAAAATGATTACTATACGATTCTCAAAAAGATATTAAAAATAGGTTTTCTAATAACTTGACCTTTTTTTGTAATATTTTAAAAATGCATTAACTGTTTAACACCTAGTTTTTAAAAGTAAGAACTCACTACTGCGTTAGTGACTCTATGCCCACAACAAATATTAATCTTGAATATGCAACAAGTTTTAAATTTTGTAAATACACAATCTTAATTAAGTTAAAATCTTGACTTTCCAGCACGTCAGTATTTGCAGTTAGTAAGTTTTTACTTTAAGCCGAAGATATAACAGCTACGTTTTCCAGGTGGAAATTTACTCGTTTGCGTTCGCGATTCAGGGCACTATAGTGTTAAACGTCCATTATCACCGGTACCCTGTGCTCGTTCTCGTTTTTCGTCACACAATTGAACGCCGAGTTCCAAATACTGGCCGCCTACGTAGATCACGCCGTAGAAATCGTCGAATATGACCGGTCCACCGGCCGGACCACGGAAAGTAAACATCTTAACCACATCCGGATCTGTGTGAAGGTCAACAACTTGTTGATACACTTCAAGGACGAGTTGAACGATAGCTCCAATTACATCATACTGCTGGAGCTCATGTTCAGCACGCTGTACTTTTGCCTGTCGGCGTTCAACATGATATTCTGTTGCCCACGAATGTCCACCATAGTCAAGGGGCTGCTGACGCTGTCCAACTACCTGAAAGAGCTGTTCATATTCTACATGTATGGCAGCATGTACGGTTCGCCGTGGTATGCTAGGGTGACCATAACTCCCAAATTTGGATTAAAATAACGTATTAAAATGAGTAAGATTTTCAGATTTTTATGGTTACAAGTATCTATCATGATTGTAGCAAAATTCATATTTTCCAATTCCTTACACATCTGTTACATGGCGAAAGGAGCTAGCAATTAATTGATATACTGCAGTGTATTTTACAAGTATATAATAATTGTTTTTGAATTCATGCGTAATATTAAAAGTTGGTAGTGTTGTTGTACGAATGATTCCGGAATTTGCCTCAGATTACGGGTGGATAGATATTTAAGCTCAGTTGCCCTACAATAAGATTAACAATTATTAATATAAATTAATTTTTTTATGATCAACGTGGGTGAGAATCACATCCCCCCAGCCTCAAAAAAAAAAAACAGTAGAATTACGCGGATATCGGGCTATTTGGGTAGAAGAATATATGAACTTGATCAATTTATTTTGTTTATTGGGGGCCTTTAGGTGGTAGTTAAAAAACGTTTAAGAAATGCATTTCTTTGACCTAATAATATAAAAGTTTATGTTCTCCACAAGACCAATCCTCAACCCACTTAGTATATTATTATTTATTTTATTCTTAGATATCGGAATGTCACCGTGTCGGGCACCTTATCTCTAAGTATATTGTTAAACCATGCTTGTTAACTTATTCGATTTCTTACAAATTAATGTTGTGTAACGATGTATAGTTTAACGACTGTGGGGGAACGAAAAAAAATTCGAATAAAACATATTTCTAATTTGCATTTTTACATTATCTGTTTCCAAGTATATTGTATAACGATAAGAAAAACACAAACGAAATTAAGATAAATTGAAATTATGTTACGTAAATATAAAATTATAATGTACGTTATAATAAAAAAATAAAGATACGGTTAATTGGGGTGGGGGTGATGTCATACCACTTTTAAATACACCTTTGATTAGAAAACGAATAATATTTAGCCATATACCCGTTAGATAGATAGAGGCTTAAGATGAAAAGGAAAAATTGAATATACAAATATATTGAACATTGAGTTAATTGTATTAACTACACATAAACGTAATATA
This sequence comes from Tuberolachnus salignus, assembly GCA_956483605.1. Taxonomy (NCBI): domain Eukaryota; kingdom Metazoa; phylum Arthropoda; class Insecta; order Hemiptera; family Aphididae; genus Tuberolachnus; species Tuberolachnus salignus. The sequence goes on along the minus strand of OY101432.1, from coordinate 44,557,523 downwards.
TTGCAAGGAATATAAAATTTTAAAATAAACTCTGTTCGATATCCGTGATGACAGTAAACTTTGTAGAATTATGAATTATTGTATACAATTATTGGATTTACTTTGTTTTTTTTTCAGTGTTGATTAAAATATCCGGACTTGTAAACTTTACTAAACATAACGAAAACATGGTTTATGAATTTCTACCACAACGAACAAACAACACACTATTGAGTAATAAATAAACAACTATTTCACTGTTTCAGTGAATGTAAATGTGTGAACACATTAGGTATAAGCGATAGGTATAATATCGCCATCACATTCTGTGAATGAATATTTTGTCATCCTTCACTGGTGGATTTGTAAGTTAAATGATGATAATAAATGCGTCTTAAAATAAAAGTGCATAATTATCATAAACTGAAATAATAATTATAATTAATATTCCTCGAATTGATGTGAACCAATAAAATTAAAATAATTTTACTATTAACGTTATTATTAAAATTATGATTAATTATAATGCTGCGATAAAATCGCTGCAACTCGCTAGTTAAAAAGTTCAATATTATTATCCAGAAAATCCAATATAAATCCTAAAATAGTACGCGATTTGTGGCAATAAAAATTAAAGGTTCATAAAAAATTATCACAAATTTCTAGTCACTGATACAATCATTAATTATCCCTGTGATATACTATGGTTAAGTGTAAAAGGTGGCAATATTGATAAGTGAATCAAACGTCTTAATTGATCATCAATAAGATGAACGATTGATGATACAGAACAATATTGTAGGGTTAATGGCTTAATGTGAATAAAGACTCGATTTCAATTAAAAATAACAGTAGAAAAAATTATATATTGGGATAATATAATGGACGTTAAATTAAACCTGAAGGAAATACATATTTTTAAATGTGGAATTTTTAGTGGTAGTAAAATTATTCCTAAACATTTTTTCTTTACTTTATTATAAATGTACTCCAAAAAACCAAAGGGCTCTTATATAGTCTAGCAAAATGCACGATAACCATGAAAATCTGTGAAAATTTTTATATTCATTTTTATTTTTTTTTAACACCAAAGAGTTATTTTCAATTGAAGTTATGTAATAAAAATTATGATAATTTAAACTATAAAGAATGACTAGTGTATCAATTATAGAAAACTGTTACTATAAGCAGTATCCTCCAATTTTATTTTTTATTATTCATATGTACACATTATTGAGTATTATGTATAATATTTCAATGTATTTCTGCAAAATCATATAAACATTATCCACATACAACCAAATAAACATTTAAAATAACTCAGAATTATTAAATGCTTAACTACATAATTGTATTTATATATATTATATATCCTAGTGTGGACCTTAGCTTATCAAATTATTCTCTTAGTTATTATAAAAAGCATTTTAATCTTATACTTTAATATACAATTTTAGTGTAGTATATAATCATTTTCTTATATGTATAGAATAAAATTTATTAAAAATTCCGTATGTTGTATGTTTACTGTACATTGTACACTGATATAGAATATCTGTTTTATATATATATTTATTCAAATTTTTAAAAAAAAATTATTTTAATATATTGAATACCTTTGATTTGCCAAATATTTGTTTCTACATTTTATCTATAATATACGTATATTATAAATTAAATATTAACATTTTATTATTCAATTAATATGGTCACTTATTAATTTATTTTCCTCTGTCTATGCTACTCTTGATTAGTCACCCCCATCCTAAACTTCCAGTTGATTTGAACTATAAGATGATTTGAAATATCATCGTCTGTCATCGTATCATATTAAATCGCATCAAACCACCACATTTTCGGTCTCCGTCTTTATATTATTCCTCCTACGTTTCTTTATATTTTACCATTCTTATTCCTTCTGATTTCTCTCTTTTTATGTCATGTCCTGTATAATCTCACCTCACTTATCTAAATCTTTGTACTTTTTAATTCTCCTCTTACTCTGATGTACTCGTTCCTTATTTTCTTTTGTATGTATTTTATTTTGTTGGAATTATACCACTCTATTATTCCGACCACCTATTATACAATAAAATAAAAGTTATAATGTTATTGTTTATGTTTTTCGACAAAAACATGTCTGTTAAATTTTAACCCATTAAGAATCATATAGCATAAAATGTCAAATATCACAGTGTTGTTGTTTGGGGCGTAGTGGATACAATAAAATTATAAAACAAAGTATTAAATCGGGATGGAAAGATAATATATTATTTTTTCCGTTTTATAGTGAAATCGTGTCCAAAGGCCTATGCAATTTTTGATACCATTTACTACAATATTATCTGATACATGAAAGTACAGCTATAATTCAAGAGAAAAATATTTTATTTGAACCGTATGATGCGGGAGTTATACTTTTCAGGATGAATTTTTTTGAAATGTATTTCAGACATGACAAACTAAAACAGTACTTAGCAAGGAAAACACTTACAATGAAACATATTGAACAGTTGTGTTCTCTAAAGGTTACTATTTTCAAATTCCTACATAGTTGTTTTTGGCTATTTCGAAAACTTGTTGTATTTTATGGTTAGTGGGAAGAGTGTGATTTGAGACGTAAAATGGAGCTTTAGAAATTGTATGTAGAGTTTTGGATTGAAATCATTGTATACGGTTAATGTTTGATATTTAGGCTGCGCTCCTAATCAGAACTATATATGTCCAATTAAGTCTTAGAAAAATTTGTTAAGCAAGATTTTAACAGGTTGCTCTACGTTCTTTGAAGTTACAAGTGGTCGAAGGAATCGGAATTGATTATTTATTGATCAGGTTTTACTGGTTATATGTGATTGCCAGGTAAGTCGACAATCGATGAGAATACTAAGTTATTGTACACATTGTTTAAGAAGAAGCGGTTGATTACTGAGGAAATGTGTTGGATATACTCCGTGACGAAGAGTAAAGGTACATGTATGCATTTGGATTCATTAATGTTGTGTACCACATTTGAGGTTGTCTAGATAATCTTGTATGTTAAAAGAATCTAAGAAAGGATCTGGGCTGTTTATTATTATGGCTTTGTCTTCGACACATTAATTAGCGTATTGTTTGAGGTCGGCTGATCTGATATTACAATGTTGCAGAATAAGGGAGTGTCAACATTGATGTTAAATGTAAAATTATTTTCATTTAAATTCGTTAACAACTTTTCTATATTCATCGAATATTATAGATATAGTGATTTCAATTGATGATTAAATGTGTAGTATTTTTCATGTTTTCTCTGAACACGTATTTATTAACATTGTCTAGGTAGCAATTCAAATAAAAGGTTAGTTATAGTAGTCTAAAGGAACGTTTTTAACCGACTGCCCCAGCTGGAGTAATCATTATTCGAACAGTGCCTTCCCAAACGTGTCAAAATAAGCTAGGAAAAAAAGTCAGACATGCTTTATTAATGCCGCTGCCCGTTATGCAAAATTTCTATGGTGAGCGATTTTGTTAAACAGGTTTTCATTCACCTAAATAAATGTAATAATGTTGAATAAATCAATGTTGAATGCTTAAAATCGAGCAATGCGACGGTGCAATATATTTTTTTTTAAGGGCAAACGAAATTTTATCAACCAGGACGTGGACCGGGCGGATCGTCGAATAAATATTGCGAAAGACAAATTTTGAATTAGACACTATTTGGGCTTATTCAAATATTTGTAATATATGTTTGAGAAGGAGTTTTCCGAATAGTATGAAAAGAGTTCAAAGGAGAATTTTATGTCTTTTTAAAGAGGGACAGTCAAAGGGTTTTTATGGTTTTAGTAAGAGTATTACAATAGAGAATTTCTATAATATGGGAAAGTACAATAAATGTAGCATGGCGTTGAATATTTGGGCAAGGAAAATGTTTGTTTTTCTGGGTAGATGCTTGACTATTTCCGTTGTAATAAAATCAAACCCAATAGGTTTTTTGGTTGAATTTTTTAAGTTAAATTCTACTTCAACCGTTTGGAACTCTTGGGGAGTTTAGTTGGAGAGATTGTATGTTTTTGTGGACAATATATAGCTGCAAATGGAATAGGAATATTATTTAGTGTAAGAGCTAATGCACAGGATTGGATTTCGGCTGTTATAATGTTTGGGAGTGGTGTATACCACTCCCAATATAATCAACCTGGAAACTAAAATACACATAAATTACCGTAGATTTGTTTGTGGATTACATAAATCCAATATATATTGTTTTATTTTTTTCAAATGGAGTCGTAGTACTTGATGTCTCTGTCTATGTAACGAGCAACAATGAAAAATTATGTTTTCGTACTTTTCATAGTTAAAATTTAATAAATAAATTTGTTAGCTGAAAAAAGTTTAATGGTTATCACTGTATCACGTGTATTTTATTTTATGATTTTTGTGGATTTTTTGTTTTCAAATATTGGATATTCACAACGAGTGGTTTGTAGCAATTTTAGTGCAGTAATTAATTATTAGTTTATTATTCCTTATTTGTAATACCTATATAATTCCTTTACTGTTAGCTAGAGTACAATAATAGAGGGTGACAAAATATTCAAAAACAAACTGTGTCATCCATTTGATAACTTAAAATTGTACGTACTAACTATTCTATAATAATACCTACACGTGTATAATTACTAAAAAAATAAGGTGGTTATTTATTTAAACACAATCGTTGCAGGTTATAAATGAATATTCTCTGTATTTTTTTTTCATGTACTATTTTATCGGGAACAGAAATTTTAACTTAAATGAAAAATGTATATACGCACAAAATTTATTATATTTATATTATGTGGAATTTAGATATTTAGTGGGTATCAATGTCGTGATTCTGAGCATGTTGATGAGACAAATTCATTAGGATAATGAATTATAGTACCTACCGATTGTGTTGGAACCGTAGGGTTAAGCCTGTATATGTTTTCTAGTGTTCCTGGGATAGCAAACGATGATAAAATAGTTTGAAAAAGTTTTATTTTAACTGTTCAATTGAGATTAACGAGAATTGGTATATAATTAAGCAATAGCTGAACACATATTTGAACCCTACTATAACCTGACAAATAAATGTTAGATATAGTGGTCTACAGGAATGTTTTTCACTGACTGCCCGAGCTGGCGTTATCATTAATGGAACAGTGCCTTCCCAAACGGAATATCAGTTTTTATCAGGAACGAACAAATTTATCTAAACATAAAAATGTATTTACTCACAAATTAATGATTGAACAAATTTCTTTTTGGATATTCAATATTTTATGTTATTTAGCTACTGAATAATGTGAGGATTATGTTGGTTTTACTATGAAAATGCCAAAGTCATTATTATTATTTGCACAGTAGGAGCGACGTGTTTGCCTCTAATGTGTGCACTAAGTTCTACGAACTATGATGCTTAAATTTATTTATTTTATGCCCGAATACAAAATATTATTTATGATAGTTATTCTCGTGTTTACGCAAAACAAATTTCCATTATCACGTAATTCACTGTATAAATTATTCTTATTTGTTGATGTGTATGTCCTAATTTGTTGATTGGGACTATGCTTGACTTTATAGAAGGCATGTATGCATATTTAATACGATAATAATATTATAGTTTTATCAAGAACAAATATGATCAATATAATTATAATCAACAGAAGTATGTGTCCTTTATTGTGTTAAATTCTTGCTACAAATACAAATTACAATCTTTTTATAATATACATTTAATATATTTAATGCATTGAAACCAAAAAAAGAATCGATAATGTATTGTAAGACAATTGGTTAGTAACTGTAACAGTTATTGAATACTATGATACGTTTAGATGTGCTGGTGGTGGTTGGACTGGATCATTATTTTCGGAAGCTGGTCGAGCAGGAATCTTAACACCGTTAAGGCCTCCTTGACCTTGGCTGGGTAGACATAAAACATGTTGAATTACCAAAAGTACAATAGTGAATAGTACGAATATCTGAAAAAAAAAAAAAATCATTAATCTATAATCGGTTATTTCGTTATTTTAAAAGTACATAATGTCTTTTTTTTTTTTTTATATATAAATCAATTTACAAGTTATTTGACCTACTTATTGGTTTAAGGTGTTTTTCAATTTAATAATGTTTTAACTGGGTAAATTTATAAATACTGTATGGGCAAAACACAATATTTTGGCTACATAATTATTGTATACGTTTTGCGCCACTAGATTAATTTGTAAATATTATTCTGGCAGTTGGATAGATTAAATGCTTTTGATTTAAGTGTATTATCAAGAAAAATGTGTAGAAACTGAAGTAACATTTTTAATTTCACGTAAAATATTGTATGCCAGCCATTTTATTTAGAATCGAATTATGATGTTTACAACTCATTGTTAAATTCCTGAGAAAAACTAAATTTATTAAATAATAGAGGCCCAGTTTATATAATTCCATTGTGGATTAAGATAAGATAAGATAGAGAGAAAATCCCTAGTTTAAGTAAATAAGCTAAAATTATAATTGAAAATTCCCCAATTTACAGGCAAACCAACACATTTATCGTTTATTATAGTATTTACATGCTATTACATATTAAAACATAATATAAATATAATAAATTTTGTGGGTATATACATTTTTCATTTAAGTTAAAATTTCTGTTCCCGATAAAATAGTACATGAAAAAAAAATACAGAGAATATTCATTTATAACCTGCAACGATTGTGTTTAAATAAATAACCACCTTATTTTTTTAGTAATTATACACGTGTAGGTATTATTATAGAATAGTAAGTACGTACAATTGTAAGTTATCAAATGGATGACACAGTTTGTTTTTGAATATTTTGTCACCCTCTATTATTGTACTCTAGCTAGCAGTAAAGGAATTATATAGGTATTACAAATAAGGAATAATAAACTAAGCATTAATTACTGCACTAAAATTGCTACAAACCACTCGTTGTTAATATCCAATATTTGAATACAAAAAATCCAATATAATCATAATATAAACTACACGTGATACAGTGATTACCATCAAACATTTTTCGGCTAACAAGTTTATTTATTAAATTTTAACTATGAAAAGTACGAAAACATAATTTTTCATTGTTGCTCGTTACATAGACAGAGACATCAAGTACTACGACTCCATTTGAAAAAAATAAAATAATATATTTTGGATTTATGTAATCCACAAACAAATCTTCGGTAATTTATGTGTATTTTAGTTTCCAGGTTGATTATCTTGGGAGTTGTATACACCACTCCCAAACATTATAACAGCCGAAATCCAATCCTGTGCGTTTCTTTGATTTATTGAATTTTTTTTTTTTTAATTAAAATATTTAATATTATTATCTTAAGAAAATTATAAAACAAGATAATTCAAGATAACCTCATAATACCCCCTATTATTCAGCATTACAATGTACCCTTATTATTTTCACCAACCATAATTCAACTACTATTTATTCATGTTTTATTATTTGTATTATTATATTAATCTTCTCATTCTTTCTTATTTCTTTATTTTAGTGTTTTAACATATGATTATTACGTATTTATACACATATACGAGGTGTGGCTAATAAATAACGAGATTTTCTCTGTAAAAACTTTTTATTTATATTTTTTAATGGTTTAACATTTTGCTACAATTGAAAATAAAAATTCGCCAATTTAAAGTCAAACCAGCACATTCTTCGTTTGATATGGTATTACATGCCATTACATATTAAAACATTATACAAAAATAATAAATCTTCAATTTGTGTGTATATACATTTTTCTGTTTTTTTAAATTTTCTGTTCTCGATATAACAGTATATAAAAAAAATCTATTTATTATCTACAACGATTAAGTTTATATAAATAATCACCTTATATGTTCATTAATTATACAGGTGTAGGTACAAGTGTTGGGTATAGAATCGATGACACATTTTGTTTTTGAATCTTTTATCACCCTTTCCTATTGTATGGCTGGCTAGGTAAAGGAATTATATAGGTATTACAAATAAGAAATAAAAAATTAAGCATTAATTACTGCACTAAAATTGCTACAAACCACTCGTTGTAAATATCCAATATTTGAATACAAAAAATCCAATATAATCATAATATAAACTACACGTGATACAGTGATTACCATCAAACATTTTTCGGCTAACAAGTTTATTTATTAAATTTTAACTATGAAAAGTACGAAAACATAATTTTGCATTGTTGCTCGTTACATAGACAGAGACATCAAGTACTACGACCCCTTTTGAAAAAAATAAAATTAATATGTTTAGTATTACTTAACTAAGGATTTCTATCAAGATATAAAATATAATTTAGATTTTTTGATACCTCTAATTATTCAGAGATCAATATATAATAAAAATCAATTATTCATTATATGAATTATATTTTTTTGTTTGATTTATTGAATTTTTTTTTTTTTAATTAAAATATTTTTTTTTTTTTTACAATTATTGTAAACAAATTCTAATTTTTAAACAAAAATGTTTAATGATAAAAATATATTAAACTAGAATATATATAGTTATACTACTTTAATATACGAAATTTGTGTGGTTTATACTTTTAATGATACAGCTCCATTCTTAATCATATAATTAGATTAAGTCAAATAGCTTTAGTCGTTTGTTTTATCCGATGTCATTTGGGTTGACGTGAAGTTGTATGGCAACTGTATTTGTAAGCTTAAATCTTCTTGTATGTTTACGGGCGAACCAGGTAATTTAACGTAACGATATATACACGAAATAGAATGACGTGATTAAAATGTCGAAACAGAGAGATATTAGTATCTAACTTAAATTAAAACAAACATTAACCTTTTAAAATATATTTATAATATTTTTTCCAGTGTTAAACAACAATCTAGTAAACATATATTAATATTTTATAACATCTTTATAGGTAGACAAGTATCTCAAGGATTGAAACAAAAAAGAAACTACAAACCTTCATGTAAAACCGCATGGTGATGTTGAGTTTGAAAATTGGAATAGTTTGTGTCGATTAAATTCTATTGCTTGCCGGACATTGACTACAGTACTGTGTCTGATAATGGCCTTTTATATTGATTTCTATTTGATATTTATTCAAACAGCACAAATGTTTTCGTAGAAGTGTCATAATAAATTAATATAAAAGTAAATTTTTTTAACAAATATTTAATGTAAGAATTGTTTTGTGTTTAATCAGATGGTAACTAGTAACATGAAACACATTTTACAACAGATTTTTAGATATATGGTGATTTTAATGTGATTGTATAGAGTTCCGAAGGTTTATCAAACAACATTATCAATTTTTCCTTCAAGTCAAAAGTAAAAAAAAAATCCTCGACAACTCAAAAGACCTCAGCCGACACAAACGAATGAAGTTATTTGACTTAGTCTTATTATTTGAACAAGAATTAAGCTGCTTCATTGGAAGTATAACCTCGCAATTGTTGTGTACTCATATTTAAGTAGTATGACTATGTATGTTC